>FR990052.1:14576041-15815602 GCA_905404095.1 Glaucopsyche alexis | reverse complement strand
CCTACTACTAAGTTTTAATTCTTATATTATTTATTATTATTTATGGACTATGTTGTCTGAAAATAAATGGATTTTTATTTTATTTATTTATTTTATTTTAGTGCTTTTGATTTAAAGCTCCCACTCACAAGCGATCGATCCATTTAGTCTTTACAATTTAAACATTTACTGGGTTCGTAGTTGCAAGTAAATCGGTTTAGATAAAAATTGAATATAGTCTGAGATCCTAGGACCGCCTTACTATACTTTTTATATGAAACTCGTATATATACGCGTAAATTTTGTTCCAACTTTTGACCCCCACCGCACAACATTGTGTAATAGTTTATCGTTAGCAATTTACTTTCAAATACGAATTAATTTCCAATTTGATCGAAGCAATCGATAGCCCGTGAGTGGGAAGCTTTATTTTTAACTAGCTGACCCGGCAAACTTTGTTCTACCTTAGAGGCAATAAATGAGCAGTTTTTGGTTTTCATTAAGTGCAAATTTTAATTAGGATAATAGATATAATTAAAAAGAAATCAATTATTTTAATGATTGTTAAAATGGGCCATGTATTTTGGTGCATGGGTCTTCAGTAAAGCATCTTGTAATAGACGACATTTTTCGTTTTATTATCAGGCGCAAGAATAAATAACGCAGATGGTCTTCCGATCCGTGAATATGCCACATATAATTGACCAGGTAAAAAACATGGATTTTGTAGATTCAGACCACAAACTTTCAAGGATTGGCCTTGTGACTTATTAATGGTCATGGCGAATGCAAGACGGATCGGAAATTGAAGTAGTTTGAACTCAAACGGCATATCGGTATTCGGTAAAGATCATCGGGATCTTCGCAAAGAGAACTTCCTCACCTTCGAATTTTCCTTTGATTATCGTCGCATAAATTATTTGTAAATCCGTAAATCCCCTATTTACTAAATCCCCAAACATATTTTTCTGCGATAAATAGTAGCCTATGCTCTTCCTCGTAGTCTACTCTATGTCTGTGCCAATTTTCATGATGATCGGTTAATTAGTTTAACGTAAAAGCGTAAATACAGTTGTTCACAGGAACCGTACATTTCCTGCGATAAAAAGTAGCCTATGTCCTTTCCCGTGCTCTACTTTATATCTGTGCAAAATTTCATGATGATCGGTTAAGTAGTTTTTTAAAGCGTAAATACAGTATTCCACGGGAACCGTACATTTTCCCGCGATAAATAGTATCCTATGTCCTTCTCCTGGTTCTAAGCTACCTCCCTACCAATTTCGATAAAAAGTAGCCTATGTCCTTCCCAGTGGTCTACTTTATATCTGTGCCAAATTTCATGATGATCGGTTAAGTAGTTTTTACGTAAAAGCGTAAATACAGTATTCCACGGGAACCGTACATTTTTATGCAATAAAGAGTAACCTATGCTCTTCCTCGTAGTCTACTCTATGTCTGTGCCAATTTTCATGATGATCGTTTAAGTAGTTTTACGTAAAAGTGTAAATGCAGTTGTCCACAGGAACCGTACATTTCCCGCGATAAAAAGTAGCCTATGTCCTTCCCAGTGGTCTACTTTATATCTGTGCCAAATTTCATGATGATCGGTTAAGTAGTTTTTACGTAAAAGCGTAAATACAGTATTCCACGGGAACCGTACATTTTCTGCAATAAAAAGTAGCCTATGTCCTTTCCCGTGCTCTACTTTATATCTGTGCAAAATTTCATGATGATCGGTTAAGTAGGTTTTACGTAAAAGCGTAAATACAATATTCCACGGGAACCGTACATTTTCTGCAATAAAAAGTAGTCTATGTCCTTTCCCGTGCTCTACTTTATATCTGTGCAAAATTTCATGATGATCGGGTTAGTAGTTACGTAAAAGCGTAAATAGTAAATACAGTATTCCGCGGGAACCGAACATTTTTATGCAATAAAGAGTAACCTATGTTCTTCCTCGTAGTCGACTTTATATCTGTGCCAAATTTCATGATGATCGGTTGAGTGGTTTTTACGTAAAAGCGTAAATACAGTATTCCACGGGAACCGTACATTTTCCCGCAATAAATAGTATCCTATGTCCTTTTCCTGGTTCTAAGCTACCTCCCTACCAATTTTCAGCCAAATCGGTTCAGCCGTTCTTGAGTTATAAATAGTGTAACTAACACGACTTTCTTTTATATATATAGATTTGACATAATATATTGTCATCATGTTGAAAAATAAATCTGACAAGAATGCGAAAGTTAAATTTGATGAAAATGTCTTGGAAAAACTAGGCACCTAAATATTTGCGATTGCTGCATTAAAATATATTCATAATACTTATGTATTTACATTACATTTGTATACTATTTCAGTCATAGATACTAGTATATAATATTAAAAAGAGATTTCAGTATAATATTTTGAGTGTAGGCCATATACCTAATTAAATTTCTTTCTCTTTTGTTGTTATATGTAATATTTAATATATTTGTGCTTGATTTATGAGTGTTTAATACATAGATTTTTAGTTTTTAACCCAAAACAATGACTTTTATGATTTTCTTAAAAGATTTTTGATCTGTACGTTTGTGCGCGCTAATCTCAGAAACTACGGAACGGATTTTTATAAAATTTGTTACCGTAGTAGTTTAGCCCTTGGATAAACACATAGGACTCGCTTTTTATCGCGGAAAATTTTTTGGGAAGGACCTAACTACCTAAGGGTTCCACGCGGATAGGAATTAGGATAGCTCTGCTTATAATTTTGTGTAGGTATTTCAATTCAATCGGTTCATAGTCTACAAAAAGTTTTATAAATCTAAAAAAGAACGTAGTATAAAATGCTATAAAATAACCAGATATTTGAATGGGTAAAACTTTACCTAGGTTAATCCTAATCATCAATGTGTATGATTATTATATGAGGAATAAGTGAGAAGCTAGATGGCTTCGTGATCGTACTGCTAACTCATCTCTCTCTCAAACTCTGTCGTGGTCCCAACTAGGATGGGCGATCACAATCCAAATTATTTTTATTAAGTTCAAAGTCCACAACGTCTTCCCATATAAAAGATTTTCGAAAATGTTATAATACTAATTATCGGCTACAAAGAAATCCTTACTTAATATTATACCTAAACACGAAAGTCTGTATACAGTACATAATAATATGTTTAGTTTTTCATGTAATAAAGTAAAGTAAAGAAAACACGTTAAGAATTTGGATGAAATCAGGTATGGTAGCAGTTTATCCAGAATTAACACATAATACTTTTTGCAGCTTATTAAATTTTATTTATGGTAGAGTTCCCGGTAGATTTCTTGAGTGTACGAAGTCGCAGTAAACATTCAAATAAAATACTTATACAACTGATACGGCTGTGCAGTGCCTACACCATTATGTATTCAATTTTGGTATTGGTATTTTCCCGAACAAGCTTACCCTCTGACTTAAACCCAATTTCACGCGAGCGAAGCTGCGGGCAAAAGCTAGTATACATATAAAAATGTTATGTTGGTTTGTGTACCTACGCTTCAAAAACTCAAAAAGTTCTGCACCGATCGAGCTGAAATTTTAGCACGATATATAATCCGCATCAAGGATTGTTTTTATCTATTTTTGCATCAGTCACATATCCGCGACCGCGAAAAAACTATATTTACGCGGGTGGAGCCGCGGGCAACAGCTATTTAACATAAAATACTAAATTACCATGTTTTCAGTATTTTTAGGGTCATGGGCCATGAGTAAATTAGCAGTATTTTATGCAAAAATTACAGTGAATAACTCGAATACGTTCGTCTAAAGCTGCGTATCGACTACGCGCTCCAGGCGCGCGCGCCATGAATGACCGCGTCGAGAGTGCGTTCCGCGGAACGCGTTCCAAACATTTGAAGTGTATTAACTAAGCGCGCCTGGCGCGCGTGGCAATTGTTCCAGTGTTTGACCGTTCATCATAGAAGTCGTGTACGAGCAGCAGCAGCTTTCGTAATTATTCACAGTATTATAAAGAAGTAAAAGGAGAAACGAAAAGTGCGTTGGTGGATAAAAGAGCTGTACCGAAAAAGAATACAGTATGGAGTGTCGCTTATTAGAGATATGCAGTTCGAAGTGATAGAAGACACAATGAAAAACTTCACAAGAATGTCGACAGAAGATTTCTATTAAGTACTTGAGAAATTTAATAGAGCCAAAGGTGAAAAAAATGGACACCGGTTTCGCGAAGCTATTACAGTGACTGAAAGGCTGACAATAACTTTGAGATTTCTTGCCACTGGAGACTCATATACAAGCTTGCAGTACTTGCAGTACTTTTGGTTATCCATATTGGGAGCTTGGAGCGCAATAAACAAAAAAATACAACGTGTCCGTCTCAATTGGCGCGCGCGCCACGACGCGCGACGTGGCCACGACTGATGCGCGGTAAAAAACCGACACCCGACGGAACGGACCGCTCCGCGTTCGCGCGCTCCAACGAACACATTGGCGCGCGTTCCAAAGTGGTATCCATTTCGCGCGGCTGGAGCGCGCGCCAATGTTCGATCTCTTGGAGCGCATAATCGATACGCAGCTTAAATATTTATACATCCGATTTTCGTTACCACAAGCGTGTAATCTTAAATGGAAATTCTTATTCCCAATCACTCGTGTTAACAAATGACCCGAATGATTGCATTCAGATACCAAATTGAGATCGGTCCATTTCGTTCAATCTCTTAGGTTCGTTACGCAAGGAATAGATCAGTTGGTCGTGAAGGTTCAATGAAAAAACGAGAAATATATCTTCTCGTCTCGAGCTGAATTAATTACGTGTTTTGTCCACATAATTAACTTCTTAGCAGGGGATCTAATCGAGACACCTATCGTAAGTACATAGTAAGATATTAAAAGAGATGAAAGTAACTTTTTCTTTTCTTTTTTCACGAGAAGAAACGCATAATATCTATCGTGTTGTTATTCTATGACTAGTGCTCAATTTATTTAATTATTTTGGTAAACATGCTGTTGTACTAAAGCTGTTGGTACTACATAACTCAGATCAATAAAAAAACCAAGATAGCGCGTGGCGTTAGTTTGAAGTGAAGCCTAAAAAACTACGCTACTTCAATTTTACACACGCGCTCACGCACACACAAGCAAAAAAGTATGCTACTTTTCAACAGTATCGAATGAGTCGTCGCGACGACTAATCTATACTGACAAAAAGTAAAGTACTTTTTTGCTTGTGTGTGCGTGAGCGCGTGTGTAAAATTGAAGTAGCGTAGTTTTTTAGGCTTCACTTAAAACAAACGCCACGCGCTATCTCGGTTTTTTATTTGATCTGAGCTACATAATTAAATAATAATACACGATAAAAGATGGCCCCGCTAGAGTTTCTTACGCTGGTTCTTCTCGCCGGGCTAGTTCCCGAACTGGTGGTAGTCATCATGTAAAGTCGAAGTTTAGAAAATGTATATATCAATTAAACTACCGACTGAATAAAATTGTTTGACTTTAACTTTAATAAAAGTTAACATTATTAAGGACGCGGTTACGATAAGTCTATTGACAGGATCCTGAGTATGGAATGACGTAGGTATCTTTAGAAATATTTTGTGCAATAAACCCAGAAAAATAAAATAAATCTTATTTCCTAGCATTAAGATTCCTGCATAATAGCAAAACGCGTGAAAATTATGAGGAGACTTTTTATGCTTCTTCCAAATCAATTTTTAAATTGTTTGATGAAGTATATTAAACAATTTTAAGGTCATTATATCCATTTTCATTGGGTATTTATAAACAAACAAAATAAGCTAAGTGTTAAAAGGGGTAGAATGTTTGGGGGTGGTAGTTCGTGGTTTATGTGGTTCGGGGTTATCCACGCACGCGGTCGATTTGGTTGGTAAAGTCGAAAGAAGAGAACTGTTTGTACTGGTTTATTATACACTAAACATACATACATACAAACATATAATCACGCCTTTTTCCCGTAGGGGTAGGCAGGACCGCCTCTTTCCCGTAGGGGTAGGCAGAGACCACTTCTTTCCACTAGCTACGATCCTTACATACTTCTTTCGCTTCGTCCACTTTCATTCTTACCATCCATTCCTCCTCTTACATCCAACGTAGCCACGCGTCTCTCCATGGTCCGCTTTTCGCCTCCGCGAGAAACGAGACGTGATGGGTGGCGAACCACATCGCCGCCATTTTGGATAATTAAATTATTTTTGATTATCCATTGCGTTTCCACGGATTGGTGGAGAGGGTAGGAATAGGGAAAGGGAAGGATAGGTGGTGTAGAAAGGAAGATTGGTAAGTTAGAGTGGGAAATAGGGAATGTAGGATATTACCGCCCAGGAGGGCAAGGGATAGGACAGTAATAGCTAGGGAAGCCGGGGTCGCATACCCGTATACTATACCACAACTACCGGACAGGTAAGTTGGGAAGAGTACCCCATGACATACACTAAACACAACTATAATAATAATATAATAATTAACTATTATGATTAACTGGTCAACGTTGTATGGTATTTTGGTTGGTTACGAGCTGTCACGACAGCTTAATCGGACGGATTCGTGGCGACAACTAACCACAATGCGAGAACGACATATTATACAGAAATGTAAAAATGCTGAGCTGTTCGATCGGAAGCTCGAACACTAAGAAACATGACCTCTTTTTGTAAAATTTGGGCAAAAAACCAGGAAAATTGATTAATCGATACTAAATATCACAATTTTTTAAAATGTTTTTTAACGATTTTGCAGATCTTATGTACGTACTCTATTGTGCCATTAAAATGATAAGGGCGCCCTTAACAGATTGCCTTACATCAATTACTGTTGCAACGAAAAAATTTTAATATAAAAACACGTGAAACCAAAAGAGAGAGGCTTGTGGATAAAACGCACGTGTCCTGTTTTATGTCTGGAAACTTTTTACCTATTGTGATTTTGAGTGTGGGTTTCTGTTTTCAGTAGTCACGTGTATTATGTAAAGTCCAACACGTGACGTACTTTCGGTTGCTAGGACTGCTATAATGCTGCTATTCGGTTGTATAGCTTATTCTATAGTTCTGAATATTTTTTGGTTTTGGTTAGTGTACACTACATATTTTCACACACAATTTCAATGCCCTATTACTCTTTACAAGATTTAAGGTCCAGAAAAATCAATTACGTATATTTCGTACAAATGATTTACTGTTTATGTGAAGACGTTTAAGGAGAAAATATACTCCTACTACTTAAAAAAATTACGTCCTACTTAAAAGAAAATTAGGAAAACAGTTGACCTAAAGGCCATCCGTGTAACTTCCCGCTAAGCGCTTAAAGTTTATCTAATGCGTCATTTCTAAGCTTATCGAACTCAAAAATAAAAGTGCTTCCAAAAATTTTAACTGATAATTTTCTTTCGGAGACAGACTTTTGAGCTCGGAGAGCTCAGTGATGAAAGTTTTATAAAACACATTTTTTTTTATTTTAAACTGTTATAACTTTGGAATGAATCAACCGAATTTCACGCGATTGGCGGCAATCCTTTGAAAGAATCGACAACAAAATTTCGATGAAAAATTTCGGAGTAATTCCGAAAAAACCCTTTTTCGGTTTTCTTTCCTTCACGATATCTCTCGAATTTGCATTCGATTTTGACCAGATTAACGGCGATCGACGTGGTTTTTCAAGGTTAAAAGCTGATTAGTTTTTGGAGTTTATCGATAAAGCTGTTAAAAAGTTATTCCAAAAATAACACTTTTTTGATTTCTAGAAATCTATCTTACCGAATCTGCCCAAATTGTATTCAAAATCTAAGTTTGCCCAAGCCCTTTCGAACGGCGTCATCCGCAATAAAATCAGTCAAATTATTCAAAAGTTATAAGAGGTTTACTTACTTACACACATACACACATACATACATACATACAGACATAGTGACACCCTCGCGGGGGTAGTCAGGGAAACTTCCTGTGACCTCAGAACGTCGATATCTGATGAGAATTCAGTTTTTGCAAAACGGAGTAAAACCAATAACTTCCCGATTTTTGAAAATCTTAGATTTTCTTAGCGGGAAGTTAAAAATATTTCTTTATATGGGCAAGTTAACGTTTAGCGGAGAGCTATACATGAGATGATATTTTACTTTGAGTATGACAAATATCTTTCTACCTAAACGTCTTTATAAAACACAAGCAGTAAATGATGTGCCCAAAGTATCCGTAATTGATTTACGGAGATGTTATAATATTAATAGGCCACATACCTATTAAAGAAACTTAGGTACATAACAATTAAAATAATTTTACTATAATATTTCAGTCAATTACCGGCTATTATTACATTAATATTATATAATTGAAAGGTACCTAAACGAGATGGTTAGGTAATTTTTATTACTTAACCATCTCGTGTAATGGTGTCTACAGACACACGAATTTGGTACGGAGCGTACAGCGGATCTGGTACGCGTATCAGATCCGAGCGTGTGTAGGGCAGTCCGGCGAACATATGAAGAAGGCGAAGAGTTCACCGTTGTCCGCATCGGATCTGGTACGCTCCGTACCATATTCGTGAGTGTGTAGAGCAGGCCGGCGGTTTGGCCGTACAACAGTATCAGTGTTGCCAACTTAGGGATGTACCCCCCAAAATTAGGGAAAATATCTACGGGGTTTACTAGAGGACAGGATGTTTAGAGTTTACTCCTTATGAATCAATTTGTATGTAATAATAAAAATTATTTTAATGTGTGAATATAATCAGGGATATGAAAATGTATTGGGAGTGAAATCAGATTAAGACAAGTTAGTTTTATGTTATTCACGCGTAAGTCTTTATGTTAAACACATAACCTTTCTTTCTAGCTTATTATCTCTTAGACCAGTCAATGGTATAAGTAATCAGGGGTAAAATTTGGGGAGAAATATTTTTTAAAGTGTTGGTATCACTGCCCGTTATCAATGAATTGCGGGAATCATCGTCGTCGTTTAAAAACCGCACTGTAAATAGAACTCTGTGTTAATGTAATAGAGCATAAAATCGAACACACGAGTGTCGAGCGTTTCGCTCCACTGCACCGTACCAAATTCGTGCGTGTGTAGCGACACCGAATTTGGTCTCCGGATATGGTTCGCTGTACGCTCCGTACCAAATTCGTGTGTCTGTAGATAGCATAACGTTTTTATCGGTAGGTACTAGGAAAAAATATATAACTTTCCGCAGAGGGGCGTCACTCTCTACAAATGATAGCTCGAACATCGGCTAATGTCAGCCATGTTGATGTAAGCCTAATGCTATCTACAGACACACGAATTTGGTACGGAGCGTACAGCGAACCATATCCGGAGACCAAATTCGGTGTCGCTACACACGCACGGATTTGGTACGGTGCAGTGGAGCGAAACGCTCGCCACTCGTGTGTTCGATTTTATGCTCTATTACATAAGCACAGAGTTCTATTTACAGTGGTGTTTTTAAACGACGACGATGATTCCCGCAATTCATTGATAACGGGTAGTGATACCAACACTTAAAAAAATATTTCTCCCCAAATTTTACCCCTGATTACTCATACCATTGACAAGTCTAAGAGATAATAAGCTAGAAAGAAAGGTTATGTGTTTAACATAAAGACTTACGCGTGAATAACATAAAACTAACTTGTCTTAATCTGATTTCACTCCCAATATATTTTCATATCCCTGGCTATATACACACATTAAAATATTTTTTATTATTACATACAAATTGATTCATAAGGAGTAAACTTTAAACATCCTGTCCTCTAGTAAACCCCCGTAGATATTTTCCCTAATTTTGGGGGGTACATCCCTAAGTTGGCAACACTGATACCGTTGTACCTACGGCCTAACCGCCGGACTGCTCTACACACGCACGAATTTGGTACGGAGCGGACCAGATCCGATGCGGACAACGGCGAACTCCTCGCCTTCTTCTTATGTTCGCCGGACTGCCCTACACACGCCCGGATCTGGTACGGAGCGTACCAGATCCGATGTACGCTCCGTACCAAATTCGTGTGTCTGTAGACACCATAAGGTTGACACCGAAATAATTTTAAACGTCGCGTCAGACAAATATTTATCACTAAATATTGCCCGCGACTTCGTCCGCACTAAATAAAATCTCGCGGAAACCATTCATTTCGCCGTAATAAAAAGTAGCCTCCTCCAACTTTCATCAAAATCAGAACAGTAGTTTCGGAGCCTATTCAATGCAAATAACAAACAAACTTCTCCTCTTTATTATATTACAGTATAGATATTTTTTATTGACAATTATGTCAAAGCACGAAACGACCAGGCCCGTGAGCGAAAGTTCTGGCTGGAAAAAACTCACGCCCTGCTTGCCGCGCGCACCCCCAGCAAACGTCTAGCCTCGCACACGTAGCTGCGAGCTGTCAATCATGTAAATCTATAAATCTATCGAATGACGGTTCTTTACGTAATATAAATATTCTTTACCAAAGGCAATATCTGAAACTACTTATTGATAAAAAGATAGCAGTGACAGTTTCATTATCTTGTCGAAAACATGAAACAGCCTGTTATTTCTATCCCTAGAACTTCAATAATGAAAACAATACGAGGTATTTGTTTTTGAACTGAAAACTATGTAGGTACTATAAGATCATCGTGATTTGAAAACATTGAAAACAAAACTGCGACGAATTGATAACATTATCCTTTTTGAATTCGATAAAAAGTGACAACATAAAGATAATAAATAATAACCTAACCAAGAGCATGTCAGGACATGTCTAAGGAGGGTTCCGTAACTATAAACGCGTAATATGCTTTTTTTAAATTACTCCAAAAGTTACTATCCGATTTTGTTCACAATAAATTTACTAAAGAGTTTTTAGTATGATCTATCAGCATGGAAATTTGCAAGTTTCTATCTCCTATAGTTTGAAAATGCTAGTGGGGGGACCAACTTACAAACTACTTTGGAGGCCGATTACTCGAAAATGGTAAACTTTATAAAAAAGTAACGTATGAAACCTTACCTTTATTTTAAAAGATCTATTCTACGATACCCCACACGATGGGGTAGAGTGAAAAAATATTTTTCATCCCCACTTCACATGTATGGAGAGCCACCCCTAAAATATAAAATTATTATTTTTTTATGATCCCGAACCGTGATCTATACACAATCTATAACTGCACCAAATTTCATCAATTTATATTCATAATTACAGGAGCTAGAGGCGCGGACAGACAGACAGACAGACAGACAGACGGACAGAGCGATACTATAAGGGTTCCTTAAGTATTACGGAACCCTAAAAAGTGGTAGACATCGCGGTATAGTATTTAACTTGAAACGGAATCACATTTTTTAAAGGCTTCACTTCTATTGCGTGCGTCCGTCGTCCTCAGAGCGGCTGTAGATTGTTGATGCAATAATTTTGTCACAAAATATAAACAAAACTAAAATTACACAGGATTTTTCTCCAACCTATTCCATGGTAGCTTAAAGTAAAATACATAAAACATTTTGACTGTGTACTCACTACTCAAGGCACTAAAGAACCGTGGGAAAGGACAACATGACGTCTTCTAATCGACTAGCTTTTGCCTGCAGTTCCGCCCGCGTTATTACAGTATTCCTCGGGACCACTGTAATTTTTCGGGTTAAATGTAGACTATGCTTTAATCTAAAGCCTAAACTACTACCATACCAAATTTGATTAAATCTGTTCAATAGTTTTTGCGTGAAAGGGTCACAAACGTCCATCCTCACAATCTTTCACATTTATATTAGCAGTAAGATTTCTTTTTTTTCCAGAAAGTGGAAAGATAATTGTAGTTTACTTTTCATTATCTGATCTCTTTTAATAACGACTATGCTTAAAATACTTGATTAATTTATTTTTTTACCTTCTTGTTTTTCTTAGGTACTTCAGATTTTAGGCGCTACCAAATCAAAACAGGCAATCGTTTAAATAGCTTAGCTTGAGTACTGTTCAATTATGCAAACATCATATTTTATTGTCATTTTTAGGGTTCCGTACCTCGAAAGTAAAAAACAGAACCCTTATAGGATCACTTTGTTGTGCGTCCGTCCGTCCGTCTGTCTGTCAAGACCCTTTTTCTCAGGAACGCGTGGAGGTAACAAGCTGGAATTTATGTCAAATAGTCAGGTCTACTGTCCCTTGGAGCTGTGAAAAAATCAAACTTCTAAGCCAACAAAAAGATACAACCGTTTATGCCGCAAATTTTCGACACTCGCAAGGGAATCAAAACCTACAGGGTACTTCCCGTGAACTCAGAATCTTGAAATTGGTACGAAGCAACGTCTTATAGCACAGATAAAGAAAGAATTGCGAAAACTGTAAATTTTTAGCAACATCATTAACTAAAAATATTTTAAATAATTTTAAACTTACTACCCATATTATGACTCGATTGTCGTGATGGGTGAACTTTAATTATATATACCCTACAAGATTGTACGGAACCCTCAGCGCGAGTCCGACTCGAACTTGGCCGGTTTTTTAAAAATAAAACCCCAGATTTTTAAAACACATTTTTAAGTAGTTGCTCAAATCCAATCCGACAAATTGTAAGCCTTTTCCGAACTATCAAAATAACAAATGAATTAATAGACAGTTTCGAGTTTACGTATTCGTGGAAATTCAGTTGCATTTAGCCTCCATTTACCATTTCGCGGACTCTATACGTCAATTCTGTAATGCAACGTCAGAAACAAGGGAATGTTTTTTCCGATTTATGCAATTTTCCTGATAAATTAAAAGTTGTTTGCTTTTGATCAGCAGTTGGTCGGAAATCGAATTGATTGGCCGCTGGATTAGTTATAGACTTGTTGATTGCTTGGGCAAAGTCTTTCAGCAAAAATATCGAATAAATTCCATACGATAAAATCACTTCGATTTAAACCGAGTAAAGTATCTCGTACGTATTTAAAATGTGTCAATTAAATCCGCCATAAAGTAGTATTTAAAGTAGGTAACGTTCATTATTACTAATAGGTTATACAGGTTTTATGATTTCTTATTTAGGTTTTTAATTCAGTTACTGATTGTTATTATAGTTAACTAGCTGTTGCCCGCGGCTCCGCCCGCGTAAATATAGTTTTTTCGCGGTCGCAGATATGTGACTGATGCAAAAAATAGACAAAAACAATCCTTGATGCTGATTATATATCATGCTAAAATTTCAGCTCGATCGGTGCAGAACTTTTTGAGTTTTTGAAGCGTACACAAACCAACATAACATTTTTATATATAAGATTTATCTTTCAGAGTAAGAAGTATTTAATATTTACTTCAGTAATACTATAGGTAGGTATATGGATAGCTATCAAAATGCTTGTTTTGCTGTTCTGTTTAAACCCTCTACCTGCCGCTTTAGATTGGGTTATATTCGTGTAAATTGACGTTAATTGAGATGGGGTTTAATTTAATAACGGTCGCAGGTATCCTAAGGCTAATACCTAAGTAAACCTACAATTACTCCGTTAAGATTTCTTCAAGCTCTACTCAAGTCATATAAAATATATAAAAGCCGGCCAAGTGCGAGTCGGACTCGCGCACTGAGGGTTCCGTACAAACCTGTAGCTATTTTGTTACACCTTAAAGGTATTATAGACCTGAGTATTTGATATGAATTTCAATTTAATACCTCTACGCGTTCATGAGGAAAGGGGTAGTAAGTTTAAAATTATTAAAAATATTTTTATTATCATATGATGTAACAAAAAATTTACGGTTTTCGTGATTTTTCCTTTATCTGTGCTATAAGACGTTGCTTCATGCCAAATTTCAACATTCTGAGTTCACGGGCAGTACCCTGTAGGTTTTGAGTTTGCGAGCGCCGAAACTTTGCGGCATTAACGGCGGTATCTTTTGATTGCGTTGGCTTAGAAGTTTGATTTTTTCACAGCTCTAAGGGACCGTAGACCTTAGTATTTGATACAAATTCTAGCTTGATATCTTCACGCGTTCTTGAGAAAAAGGGTCTTGACAGACATTCAGACGGACAACAAAGAGATCCTATAAGGGTTTCGTGTTTTCCTTTCGAGGTACGGAACCCTAAAAAGTATTAAGTGGCGATGTATATCGGCTTTTAATATTATGATATTAATATGATAATTCTCCATAAATAACAGCCTCCGTGGTCCAGCTGCTTAGAGCTTGGCTTTCGACTCGGAGGTCATGGGATTGATTCCCGCGTTGGAACAACAAAAAATGTTGTTACCAAGTTTGGTTAGGACAATGCACTCAGATCACCCGATTGTCTGACAAGAAAGATGATCCATATTGCAATTTGCATTGTATGGGCATGTAAAAAGTCGGACCTGCGCCTGATCTCTCGCCAGTCGTGTCGGTCATCCGTCCCATTGGGTGAG
This sequence comes from Glaucopsyche alexis, assembly GCA_905404095.1. Lineage (NCBI taxonomy): Eukaryota > Metazoa > Arthropoda > Insecta > Lepidoptera > Lycaenidae > Glaucopsyche > Glaucopsyche alexis. The sequence goes on along the minus strand of FR990052.1, from coordinate 15,801,258 downwards.
AGTAAAGGAAGAGAGAGTGCTCCTGCGTACTGCGCACACACTTAGGCAGTAGGTATAAAATTACTCCTGCGTAGCTAGCTGGCTTTCAATGAACCGACAGCGGTGTGGGGAGCTAAGAAGATAATTTTAAATGTACCTACATAATATTAGGAACAAAGTTTTATAATAATGATAATAAAAACAATAATAAAAGTAAGTCGTGACGGAGAGTCACAATGATGTTAATGATGAGGATGATAACGATATAAGGCTGAGGATCACATTGTTTCAAAAATATAAACATCGTATAGGTACAATTGAATACATTTGTAAATACGTTTACGCAAAAACATTATTTCCTAATATATAAATATAAGCCGTGGGTTCCGATGTTTTATTTTATACACGAGTTCCTCTGGAAATGAAAATATAAAGAGAGTTCTCTGTTTGTATTTAGGGACAAACATACCTTGTTTTATTATGTTGCTTTGATATTTAAATGTTTTTGGTTCTTTAGTATGTGACATTATGTTTATACATACTCGTAATCATAGATGATATTTCTCTAAATACCTAAATGCCTCTAAATGCCTCTGCATACCTAGTGCAGTTTTTGAAGGTCAAAATAACAAAATTAACACTTTGTGTACGTAACGGAAATATTGAATTAACCATAAATCAATTGTCCAAAGCTGAATAATATATTTTTCGTATTCTTAATATTTTTTGTTTTAGGTAAGTAGGATAGTTGCCCAATTATTATATTTTGTAATCACACCACATCTTTCAGTAAATAAAGTAAAATGCTTTATTTATATTACCAGCCGGTACTTCGGGTTTTCATTGACCAATTATTATAAAATTATATTTTACTTTTCACAAATAATTTGTGAAAAGTAAAATATACTTAATTTTCTTGAAAATTTTCAGAGTATCAGTGATTTTGCGAATCTAGCAGACGTCTATATTTTGTGACATCTATCCCACGTAGGTTACTATACCATGTTGCCTAATCCATAAAAATCCTCTATAGATAATCCTTTTTACAAAAAAATATTCACATTACTATAAGGTACCTTAACTGTATTCTAAAAACTTTAATCGCATTTTGCATTCCCATGCATGCAGAGATTTGCGACACAGTCAACTTAGTGGTAGCTGAAAAGTATTTCAATATAGAATTTTAACAGTAAACAATTCATTCTCAAAACGCAAACGCAAAAGTAATTTAATTTGGGCACCTATATCCCTGGGACAACTATCCTGCTTTCACCTGCTTTACCTTTAAGAGAGTAGATACGAGGAAATTCTTTACAAAGTAACAAAAAAATAATCTATGTTGTCACATAAATATAGAAAGTAACTTAAGTCGAAAATTCGTCAGGCGCTGGATAAAAATACAAAAAATCGTATTAGAGATAGGCCCTGTATTTTTGCATGTTACACACGAAAAGATATAGGGTTTTATATTTTATCCGTTAAAAATACTTGACATTTCCACTTTTTTATTCATCAAGGACTCATAAAATGGAATGAAAGTGTCAATAAAGTATTAAATTAGGACCAGTATTCAGGGGTCTGTTGATTATTATTGCTCGGAAATTGATTTTTATATAATAATTTAATAATTACTATCCTCCCAAAAGAAATTAACATAGGACTTACCTGTTTTGACTAATTTAAAGGTGACTTGTTGTTGGTTTTTCAGTTGTTCGTTGTGCGCGGGATGCGTGAGCTCCCTCAGGGCCATCTCGATGGACGGCTGGGGCATCATGGTTCTGACTGGAGACGGCTCCTTCTGACGAGACTTTCTTCGGAAAAAACTAACTTTCTTCGGCTTCGAATTCGATCCTGTTAAAAGTAAAAAATCGTAAGTGAAAATCGTAAGCTGGGAATAACGGTAACCCAAAACTTATTTACAAACTTAGTCTATCGCTCACACAGTTACTCGTTAGTGATTATTTCAAACCAAGTATGGAGATGATAAAACACGTTAGTGGTTAGGGTTTTAAACGTATCACGCGCAAACTTTAAAAACCTTCGAACGAAGACCGATGCGACGGGGGTGTGGTGAGCGAGGTCTGGAGGGAGGGCGTGGGGGAGGAGCGGGGCACGGGCTCGGACTGCGGCCGGGGGGGGAGCAGGGTGAGCGCGGACGACGCCGGCGACGGGAAGTGCGCCGCCGACACGTCCGACCGCCGGTCCGGCTCCGGCGTCACCACGCGGATATTCGCAGTGAACTCCGGCGTGCTGGCCACCTCGAACAGGGCGTCGAAGTCCCGGTCGAATATGTTCTTCCGCGAGAACGCCGGGGTGGGTAGCGGGGCGGGCAGCTCGAACTCATCGGGGGCGGGCGTCCTGACTATTTTCCCGAACTCGTTGTTCTCCTGCCGACCCAGCTTCTTGAGGAATTTGGCTTTGGTGCGCTCGCGCAGCTTTGCCGGCCGTTCGAGCGACGGCGTCGGCGAGGCCGGCGCGCGCTCCGCGCTCTCCGGAGGCGCCGTTTTGGGAGGGGGCGGTGCGGGCGCGGCGGGGGCGGGGGTGGGGGCGGGCGGCGCTCGGTCCGGCGCGGGCGGCGGCGGCCCGAGGAGGTTGTCGAGCGTGGGGCGCTGCCGCGGGCGAGGCAGCGCTTGGGCGGCGTACGTCAGGGAAACTACTTCGTCTGCCGGGTATATCACGTACATCCCTGGCGAGACCGCATCGCGCCGGCCCCTCGCGCCCTCCGAAGAGGTTCCTGCGCGTTCACTTTAACACTTCTGTGTTCGCTGAGGTCTTTTGTTATTGCCTATGACGAGATAAGATTATCGTGGAATGTTTGTGATTTTGAGACTTGGAAGAAGTGAGGAATGTTTTATAGGATAAATTTTGAGCCATTTAACGAGGTAGGGATGTCTTCTAAATATACTGTCTTCGCCGTGTCAATCTTCATCCTACAGAAACAAAAGAGGAAAACGGGTTTAAAATATTGGTTAAAAGTAACAAAACATTAGGATACTTAACATAATATTATATACCTATCTACTACACTACCATCATGTATAAAGGCTTTATCAAAAACTGATAATAATAAATATTAACTCAGATGCCAAGAAAGTAACAAATAATTAATAAGGTTAATAAGGTCTCTCAATCTAATTATTATTATTACCTATTCTTAAAAACTACGATCAAATCTTATTGATGACTGTATGATCAAAGTTCATGTCTGCCTTTTAATTTAATAGACAAGTTTAAAACAATGTTTTTTTTATTTTATTTTATACTAGATTAGAGTTACAATTTATTTATGTTTTTACACTGTTTGGACCTACATCGAATAATTAAAGTATAATATTAAAGATGGCTTTTTTTTATTTACTCAGAAATAAAAGAATCTAGAATTCTAGAGTGTTTATATAATGTGAATTGATAAAGTTCATATAATATATAAAATCTGTTATTTCAAAAGTTCGCAATGGGCTGTTACTTTGCTTCTCTACTTTGTGTAACCTTTTGGGCAATACACATAGCCGAGTTTAACTCTCGGTAAACCGAAGAGCTTATCTTGGCGACCGTGCCATAACCGAAATCCCATACCTAAAGTTTATCTTGCAAAGCTTTAGGGCGAGACCAAACGAGCATCATTTTGTGAGTTGTGTACTTTCGATCTCGTAAGTTTTTTCAATTCTCTAGTGAGTACAACTCATTTTGCGTCGAGTCCAATAGGACTTTTCTGAGACCGAATGCCTGGTGCATTCGGTCTTTTCTGCCGACCGAAATTCTGCGACTCACGCTCAAAAATTACGTTCTTTTGGCCCCACCCTTACGGTAAGTCAATAGCATCTACAAGTCGTTCGCCATAGCGGTTTTTTTTAATATTTAGATATTATAGAGTTATGTCTAAATAAAAAATAAATAAAAAACACTAAAACAGGAAAAATGAGGAATTAAAAAAATACTCAAACGGGCGTTAAATTTATTATCTGTTAAGAAACTGTCTCAAAACATGTAAATTACCTACTAAACAGTTGACCTTTAATGTAACGAGCGAGTGGGCTGATAGAGTGAGCCAGATATGCGGGTCAAGAGCCAAAACAATAGCGAAGACTCAATAGAAGCACCACTTCAAATTTCACGACACTGTAATTTTTATTTTACCCTAAACTTGCGATACGCTCCGTTTTCTAAAAGCCAATATTTACGATAAATATCACACGTAATTCCCAAAGAATTTAGCTTCTGTAAGGTGAAAGAATTTATAAAATCGCTAAAGTAAATTTTTTAAAATAAGCTAGAGCCTATATAAATAATTCATTATCAAGACTGGAGTTTAAAATTAGAATAAAGTAGGTAAACTTAAGCGTTATAAATTGTAATGTTTGAGTTAAAACGCGCCATGCACAACAATAATTCTGATTTATAGAAGTGTACAGCGCGCCGAGCCGTCTGCGCTGTCATAACATTAAATTTAAAATGCTTCAGGGATCTTTTAACTTAATTTACGGTACGAAATTTGTGTACAATCCATACTAATATTATAAATGCGAAAGTAACTCTGTCTGTCTGTCTCGCTTTCACGCCAAAACTACTGAACCGATTTAAATGAAATTTGGTACACATGTAGTCTAGAGCCTGAGAAAGAACATAGGCTACTTTTTGATTGGAAAAAAGTGTTGTAGAGGGTTGAAAAGGGGGATAAAAGGTTGTATGAAAGTATTGTCATTTTCAGAACTAGAAGCATAAAACTTATATTTTAGGCTGTTGATTAAGTATAAATAACTATGGCTTTTAAAGTTTGTAAAAATGTTACCCTTAAGGGTGTGAAAGAAACATAGGGGATAACACATTTACGGATTCATTAAAAATTTGTGGAGCTAACTGCTGAAGCTAGAAACGTAATATTTGGACTGTGGCTTCCTTTTGTGACGTATAGATCCACTAAGTAGATAAGTATTTTGCGAAAATCACCCCTAAAAGTAAAAACGGGATCAACATTTGTATGTAACTTTTTTGTTTGTGGTCAGATCTGTTTGGAAATTCGTGACATTGCTCTTTGGTATGCTTTACTAAAATTCTAATTCAACATTTTCTAAAATACAATTTTATATGGGGTATAAAGGGGTACTAAACTTTGTATGGGGAAAAAATATTAAATGTGCATTTTGGCTTGGAACTTTGTAAATGTACTAAAAGAAAATAAGTAAGCACGAAAATAAGTAAGCATGCTTCGTGATTTTTTGTTATTTAATCCCTAAAGGGTTAAATGTCTTATTTTCAGAGTCTTTACCATTTTAGGTACTATATGTGTGTATTGTATATTTAGAATGATCTCTTCAAGCTCTTTATTTTGACACCAAACACCTGCAGTCAAGTAATAACATACATAGACAGCCAAAATCATTATTCTTCCTTTTGGCTTGACCGTGGTCGGGTCAAAAGGGTTCCATTTCTATTTACTACTTCCACGTAAACGAACTTGCGGGCACCAGCTAGTATATAATAAGGGATCTTCAAAACCTCTTTTAGCCGATACTGCACTGACAACGTGACCCCGCACGGGGCGCAAATTTTAAAATTTTATTCAATATTGCATCTCAAGAAAAAAACTGAAAACGCGTCATTGTGAAAAATTTGGCGGCTCATGTGCTGTGCAATTTTCGCTGTTCTGTTAAATAGTACAATAAATAATAACGTACCTCACTTATAATGTTGTAATTATAAGTAGAAAGAAAGTTGTCGAATGTCACGGGTGATGGACCGTTTTGCCATTACGTCAGGCGCTCAACCGTACAAGATGGAGTAGGTAACGGGGTTGTTTTTATCCCGAAGATACCCACTTTGTTACTGTTACAATGTAATCAGTGCCCCAGTTAAGGAATCGCAGCGACGATTTGTAAGGATTTTTCTTTCTGATTTATTCTTTGTTAATTGACATACTTTTATCCGACTTCAAAAAAGGAGGAGGTTATTTACAAAGTCATTATGTTATTGGGTAGATTTTTTCTCTTTCGTCGTTTTCTTCGATTCGTCCGTCTATCTATCTGTCTGTGTCTATCTTTTGAACAAAAACGTACAAAAACTTTAGAAGTCATTCAAAGAAAACCTATCGCTAGTTAACAGCTACAGAACCTTAGACTATCTCATACTTCCATACACACACACAGCTCCTTAGACACGTGCTGACATGGCAGGGTTATTATTTCCTAATTTCAGGTGATATTTGGGTAAATCTTATATATATTTATGAAGATAAATAATTACTTAGCCGGCTGTTCCAAAGCAGGTCAAGTGTGGCCCAGTAGACGGCCCCGACTCGTTACATTAATTATTAAAACATCCAATACGGTAAACGCACGACTTATTAACAATGCCGGCATTATTAATACATAGCTGGTTTCAGTAAATGACATTGCCTCTTGACGACATACCTAATTAATATGAAAATAATTCTTTTAGGGTTCCGTACCTCGAATGGAAAAAACGGAACCCTTATAGGATCACTTTGTTGTCCGCCCGTCTGTCTGTCAAGACCCTTTTTCTCAGGAAGACGTGGAGGTATCAAGCTGGAATTTATATCAATTACTCAGGTCTACTGTCCCTTCAGAGTTGTGAAAAAATTAAACTTCTAAGCCAATGCCATCAAAAGATACAGCCGATTAGGCCGCAAATTTCCTCAAAAACTCAAAACCTACAGGGTACTTCCCGTGAACTCAGAATCTTGAAATTTGGTACGAAGCAACGTCATATAGCACATATAATGGAAAAATTGCGAAAACCGTAAATTTTTAGTTCCATCATAATATAATAAAAATATTTTTAATAATTTTAAACTTACTTCTTCTTTTCTCATGAACGCGTAGAGTTATTAAATTGAAATTCATATCAAATACTCAGGTTTTACCTTTAAGATGTAACAAAATCACTACAGGTTTGTACGGAACCCTCGGTGCGCGAGTCCTAGGCACTTGACCGATTTTTTACTCGTATATCCAACTCTGTAGATGTTACCCTCGACTATATCCTTCCCCGTGGTCTAATCTATGTCTGTTTTAAACATCAAAATCGGTCCAGTAGTTTCGGAGCCTATTTAATGCAAACATACAAACTACGTTTCAATAAAGGGATAATTGTGATTATTTTTCCGACCCAAATATCGACCAATAGAATTGCACCATTCGACGTCACGTGGTACAACCTACATGGTATTATACTGATAATTTTTTGAAAATTTTCTCTGGTAGTTGCTATATATAAAATTGGGTCGGAAAAATAATCCCCCGAATACCACACGAGCTTCAAAATTATCTGGCATTTCCCTCAAGGTTCCCTGCAAACAAATAAAGTCGTCAAGTTTTTCAGGAAAAATCACGAGCGCCAAGCCTGAGCAGTTTTAACCTGAAAAACTTGAATCCTTCATTTGTTTGCAACGAACCTATCGGGAAATACCCGATAATTTTGAAGCTCTTGTGGTATTATAAGTGACAATCCAATACAAAATGATACAAGGCAGATTGGACATAAGTGTTATATTATGTTAAAAATGTCTTGAATAAAATATAAAAATCTCAAAAGTGGGGGCCATTTAACTGAGGGGCAATTCTGCTAAATAAAGCCTGCATTAATACAATTACAATCAAGTCCCGATACGCTTATACTCCCAATAGGTGTTTTTATGAACGTTAAACCAACGTGAAACGCGCTCAGAACCTCAATTCTCGTATTTAAAGTAAACAATTAAAACAGTCAACTTCACTTTGTTTGGATTGAAAGTGTAGCGTCATGTTACCGTGAACGGATTTTATGCCGCTTCGACCAATCAGAGCGCGTTTCACGTTGGTTTAACGTTCATAAAAACACCTTTTGAGAGTGTAAGCATGTCGGGACTTGATTGTAATTGTATTAATGCAGGTTTTATTTAGCAGAATTGCCCCCCTGATTTGTCGAAACGTCAAAAAATCCGTTCACGGTAACATGACGCTACACATTCAATCCAAACAAAGTGAAATTGTCTGTTTAAGTTGTCTACTTTAAATACGAGAATTGAGGTTCTGGTGTCACTTTTAGTCTTAACTTGCCTCGTTTATAATATACATTATACGTCTCTATGGCTGTTACTCATTAATGAACTATAGTTTGATTATTTTTCATAGATAGAACGCTAAAATAGAATCAAATCCGATTAAAATTATTAGTTAAATTCATATTAAACCTCTAACCGTTTAGAGATCCCCACGAGCATACCACGTAGAATTTAATTCTACCTGTACCAAATATCAACAAAATCAGTTCAACGGCGTAATAAGCAGACAAATGAAAATACTTTTACATTCATAACGTTATTTGTCATCAAAATTTACGGCTATTATATATTTACGGGTATAATATTCGTAAGACTGAGTGCTGGTCGACCCAATTGAATTGAGCTGGGTCTACATTGTGTGCTCAAGCTGTGTGTCTAAAGCCCAGGCTACATAGATACGTTCATACAAAATATTAATTCCCACCTAGTCCGTGACTGAATCCGAGTTTTCGGGTCAATTTCGTCCAACATTTGTATAGTAAGATCCAATGTTTCCTTGTATTAAGTATCTAATAATTAAAACGCTATTCAGGTTCCTCTGCCATGAGCTTCAGCGATTTTGTATGAGTAAATACTTATGTAGTTATTATAATCATGATGTTGAAATTTCGAAATTTCATTTTTTATTTTAAATAGTTTTTAATCAACAAAATGTAGTTTAAAAAACCTTGCTGATTTTCCGTCTAGTATCTACCTGAGACGTAATGGTAAAGAGGTGTAATGCTCAAAGAAAAAAAAAGTGCATGAATTTAGTAACATGAAAAGTCACGTACGAAAGAATGGGAATTCAATTAAGTTCTTTTGTAAGCACGCAAAGGCTCGTGACTGCTGTATGACGTGGCATCTCTTTATTTCTTTTCACCTGAGCATTTTTACTTTAATAGTGAAAATGTAAAGGTGTTTGGACTTTACTAACGTGCTGAACAGGATTTAGTCACTAAGTAACGTCAACATTTATAAACATTTTTAAAGGTGCATAAAATCTAAATATAAAAAAGATATTAAAAAAGATTAAATACCTAATAATTTTCAAAACTAAAAGTTATCTCCATAAAGTAATCATTTTTTAAATTAAAAGCAATTTGATGAAGATCTCTACAATTTCTTCATATTATGCGTTTTTGATGGGTTTAGATACAGTGGGTTTCCTTTATTAATCTATTCGTCTGTATCTTTAAACTATAATAAAGAGGAATAGTTTGAATAAGCTCCGAAACTACTGCACCGATTTTGATGAAATTTGGCACAGATATAACAGAGTAAACCACGGGGAAGGACATAGGCTACTTTTTATCACGGCAAAATGTACGGTTTCTGCGAAATTAACTTTTGCGCGCACGAAGTCGCGGGCAGCATCTAGTTGATAGATATATTTCAACCAAATAAGTAAAACGAAAAACATGTAACAGAAACGACACTACTTAAGTAGGTACACGTTTGACGTTTGTATTCAGAACGCGGCCGGCGAGGTGGAATTAAAAAAAAACTTTTTTATTCATCGCACCCAATTCCAGAGGTATTAACTCTGTGTGCTGTGTCAAAGTATAAAAGTTTTCAGTTTCATCAAAGGGACGGCCGCTAGCTTAATCTGAATATGCAAGCGACGACTTTCAAAATAATTCTTTTCTAAAAGGATCCATTTAAAACAATCGATGCTTAGGGACGGACAAGTCAGTGAATATTATTTACATAATATGCAGCGAAAATTAAACAGTTAAATGAAAATATTCGTTTTATAAAAGAAATCAGTTATATTTAGCTGAATATTTTGACTAGCATTAATTGCCCGTGGCTTCGCTAGCGTGAAATTAGATTTTAAACTTTCATCTCCTATTTTACCCCCTTGGGGTTGAATTTTGAAAAATCCTGCCATATGGATGCCTACATCATATTATGAGGAATACGTGTGCTAATTTTCAAATTTCTAGCCTTAAGGGTTTGGCCTGTGCGTTGATACATTAGTCAATATATTAAGATAAGATAAAATCACAGAATTCAAATCATGCAGAATGAGTGTTCGATCACATTTGTATGTAGCGCACTGTGTCCAAAACCATGGCGAAATACCGCCCGCCCGCACTTTTTAATTTTTACTCTTTACACTTACAAAACAAATTGCGTTGTTATATTACGACAATTAGGTATACAATAAAAATTAATAAAAAAATAATTTGGTAAAATATTCTGTTATTCTGTGGCAACACATTATGTGTGGATAACCATTCCAATTTAGAGTGCTTGTGACAGCCTCACTTTCAAGCGTGTTGACGGCTTCTGGATGATTTCTGTATTCTGTGGATAAAATATACACAGGACCGAAAAAATTAAAGATATTTGTGGTTTAATTCGTTCAGTTATTATATTTACGAGAAAATTAAAAACATTTTACGCTTACCTTTTCTCGAGTATATAGTATAATTCAAAATAGTTAATCTGTTACAATTTGAAGCCAAGTTTTATCACGATTTTGTAATTTACTGAGTGCAAAGGTCTTCAATACCCTACTTGACTTTGTCGGTCGCACTCGTGTGGAGAGGGGAGGCCTGTCGAGCTTGCTGTCGAGCTTCTGACATCTGACATGACCAACTTGTCAGATTAAAAATTAACGTGTAATAAGTACTTAGAAGTTTTAAAGTAAATAAGCCGCAGTAGACTGGTAAATTTTAGTCAGTTATTGATTTTAAAATTTATTAAGCCTCTATTTCTTCTATAACTTTGAAAATGGACTTTCATTAGATATTAGCTGCAAAAAAATGCAGCAAATGCATACAAATTTAAATTGACCTTTTTACAATCGAAATTTAAGCGCCCAAAGTGTCCAATCTTAAAAAGTTTAGGTTAATTATATTATCTTAATAGGCATCAAAGTAAGGGGAACTTAAAAATTAAGGCCCATGAAACGGAAGCTGAATAAACCCTTTATATTTATGATACAGCCTCGGAGTAATTTGTAAGTGTGTCACGTTTCGGTCGACTCTGATTTCACACAAAATTTCGTTGTTTACTTCCATAGACGTGACGTCAATTGTGAAGAATCAGCTTTTTTGTTTCTTTAGACTTAAACAGTTTGTGTGCCACACTTTTTTGACTTAGTTGAACTGAATGGATTTAGAAGAAATGTTGTAGAGAGATTTTCGGCTCCCGTGAGTTTTGTTTTCAGTGCGAATAAAGTCGCCAACAACATTAAGTTAAATAATGTTAAGTATAATGCAATACCCATTGATAATGATAATTACTTTTTACAAAATAAACAGATATCTTTCATTTAAAAACAAACGGATGTATATAGGTATATGTATGTATCAGTGCTCAAAAACCATTGCGTGGCCGGTGCACATATTACACAAAGAAAGGAATAAATTCTAAAATGAAAAATCCAAAATATGTAGGTATGTTTACATAATATAGTATTCACTTTTTACATGCGATAGTATAATTATTTATTTTCTCCTTTTTGATATTATATTTTATCAATGATTTTACCAAGATAAGGACTACTATCAAGACGTAACTAATGAGACCTTAAAAAGTTTTTAATGAGTGAACGCACCGAAATTTATGTGAAAGAAAACACTTTCTTTGATGGCACAAAGTTATGATTTAAGAGGACGCATGAAAAATTTTGATTGCGAAGAAGATACCTATTTTTCTCACCAATTTTAATAAAGGGTGATTTTAATAAAGGGGCAAAAAAATTGATGACCTCTTTCGGTCGCACTCAAAGACATTTAGGAGCTAGTTTAGTACAGACCTTGACTTAACTAAGACAGAGAAAGTGAAGAACAGTTTTGTAGGTCTATATTTTATATTTTGTGTTAATTGTTATTAAAGTAATAGTTAACTATTACAATAACAATTAACACAAAATTTATTGTTATTAAAGTAAAAGTTACTTAAATACAGTTTCTGTCAACAATTGGAATACTAAATTGTGTTACAAATTACAACGTAAATAACACAAATTTTTTAATCAAAAAACCTCTACAAAACAAAATACTTCCAATTAACCGACATTCGAAACCGATTTAAGTTTCCATAATTATTAATAAAAATGTTTGATTAGCTGATTTACACTGTGATCTTCCGCAAATCAATTAAAATATTTATAGTTTTTAAATCACACGGAAAAACTGATATGTCACCATCACCTTATTGTATTAGACAATTTATATTGCAAAATAAAAAGTAAATAAAGTTACTATTATAATTAATAATGTAAGTCACCTCCCACATATTAAAAAAATCGTCAGGAAAAAGCTATGTTCTAGCGGAAAAATTTGGATAAGTCAGTGCGTGTAAACTCCCTGAAAATAGTGTTCAAATTTAAAAGGGAAGTTTTGTTAAGAATTTCTTAGAATTTTATAGAAGGAAAACCTTCCTGGCGTACATTTCAGCAACATTTTCATACCACAAAGGCGTCCCACACATTAACACATGAAGCCAAAAGAGTGTGGCATTGCGCTTGGTAACCGAGAAATTTTACACGTATTTTCCAATAATATTAATCTTTTATCATCATGTAATATAACTTATAAGCTAAACAAGACAATCTTGTATATATATATAATAATAATAATAATAATATCTATGGACGCTTCACACCACGTCAATCTGATCCCGTGGTAAGTTCTCGAAGAACTTGTGTTACGGGTACCAGACAACGGAAATATATTTAATACTTTTATACTATACACATATTTAAGATTTTTATTATATTAAAAACATATTTAATACACATCCATGACCCAGGAACACAGAAAAACTTTTTGTTCCTTCGACGGGATTCGAACCCGCGACCTCCGGCTTGAGCACCAACACGCTCAACCAACTGAGCCACAGAGGTCGTCAATATATGTATAAATTATCGTACAACGACATGTATTTTAGTATGCAGGGAGCTTTTGGAGAGAAAACTCGATTTAGCTAGGTTTTATCCCTGGCAAATTGCGCATTTTTAAGTTGTGTATTATGTTTTCTCCTCGTGCAACAATATTATATCAATAATTTCGACTCTATAATATTATCAGTCCGATTTGCTAATTTTTGCGTTATTCTGGAATGTGGTGGGTTCGAACCCCGGTAAAATATTTTTGATTGACTTTTTGCATGCCTATCCGAATTCCGCATTGATCATCTTTCTTGTCAGAGAATCAGGTAATCAACCTGCATACAAAACCTGCAACGTTTTTCGTTGTTCCGCGGGAATCGAACCCACGACCTCCGAGTCGAGAGCCAAGCTATATACCACTGGACCACGGAGGTTGTTAAAATAAAGGCCCCCACAGACGAGAGGCCGATCGTTTCAGTTAGAACTGACGTCAGTTCGGCCTGAACGGATTCGAGCACACACACGGAAAAAATCGCATCCAACCCAATTTACGTCAGTTCGGCCTGACCTGATTCGGGCCCACACACGGAACAGTCGCATCAGTCCATTCTGGTTTGCCGCGCGCTACGGTCGTGTTTATCAATTTTGTATTTAAACACCGCGAAAACTCATACAACGCTTGTACACGATACACGCCCGCACGGCCGCGGCTCGGGCAAGAACTGAAGCGATTGCCGATTTATCCACACACGATCAGGACAGGCCGCGCGTTCAGGCCGCTCGGTCAGGCCAGAATTAATGTTACCAACTTAGTTATTTTACAAAATTTTACTAAATTGAGTATTTTATTCCCTCCTTGGTAGAAATTTAGTTATTAGTAGTGTTTAAGTAGGAAAGAGCCAGACAGTAATCATATGCAAAATGGCCTAGGTTAAACACAAAAAAAAAACCTATCATAATAATACATTCGTCCGTAATTTTCTTAAAACTACCCGTTTAATTACTATATACGTAATATTTGCTAGTATATTTTAATTTAATGGTAAAATTTATAGTAAAATTCAATGAATGAAAAAAAAAATATAACAAAACCTAAAATGCAATGGTATTTGGGGGGCTTCAGAAATTCCTAAGTAGCTTCTTTAGTAGTTATTTAGTACTTTTTACTAGAATTCAATAAGAGTTTAGTAGTTTCACAAAAACAGAGCTGGCAACACTGGAACGAATCGCTTCAGTCCGTACGGCCGACTGACGCGATCTCGAAATTTCACACAGACAATACGATTTTGCATCCGTTCAGGACGAACTGAAGGCAGACCGGATCATGTATGGGGTCCCTAAGTAATTAGAATATAAATAAATGTGTAATGTTTATAGCAGCGATAATCATTTATTCACAGGCGCAAAAATTTAATTCGAAACTCAAAAACAAAATAAAAATTTCCGTGCAGTCTAAACCGTACATTTTAAGAGTCTCGACTCATTTCAAACGAGGCCGAGGTTCATATGCAAATACTAAACTAATTATAAAAGAACGGGTACACAAAATTATGAGTGGACGTCGCTCGAGAGCTCGATTTTGATGTGCTATCCCTAAACTGAGAGCACTTAAAATAATATATTCAACGAAATGGAAAATGCATTTTCAAGAAGCATTTTCAACGTTAAATTTAGCTTTGAGCACGAACTTAATCTACATAATGTGTTAAGTCACCCAATATAATATTATAAAGGTTCTAACTGTCAAATACTTCGCGACATTAGCCTCAAATGCAAACGTCGCGTTTCATTACACTCACAATAAAATATAATTTGCAAATGGTGTCTGACTCTCCTTTCGACCTGGTATAAAAATATGTATTAAATTTTTGGACAATATAAATTTGTGTTTATTATAATATGCTAAATAAATCTTTCTTATAAATCAAAGCTACAGAGTAAAGTCATGTGTAAATTACTATATTATTACAATGGTATATCTTCCTAATACCTTCAACTTCTTCCTCTAATGTTTTTCACTAATTCGTAGTCACTGGTTTCAGTTTTTTTCCTAGCAAGTCACTTTAGTTTTTGAGAAAGATTAAGTAAAAACTTGCACTTTGATATTTTTGGGGTTTTTTGAACATGTAACAAACTAGCTTATATTTGAAATCAGCGATCTCAATTTGCAAACAATCACAAAATTCAATGAAAAAAGTTTAATTTTTTTGACCAGTGTTACCTTTTGCATCGCTTTTATTTGTAAGTTTACAGTATTTCAATAAAAAGCGTCTCAAAGGCCGACCAGGTAAATTAAATTCTCTCTATACTTACTGTATTTCTCTCGGGCGAGATACAGAAATTAGGCAGCGACAATCACGCAAATAAAATCCAACAGGATTTTATTAATAAGACGATAGCGCTGCGTCGCGTTGCCTCCTATATTGCTGTCAAATTTAGCCAACGACTAGTCATTGTACGCAGCTTTGTTCGCGTGAACAAAATTCAGATTATAAAATCTTAAATTCTGTGCATAAATTAATATAGCTTTTACGTTAAAATTTGCTTTAAATTCACCACTAGACCGAATTCTAGAGGTGACAGTATTTAAAATAGGTATATTTGGTATACTACCTGCATAATTTGGTTTTACAAAAAGTCACAGATGTGAAACAAAAGAAATATAAAATAAGATTTATATAACAAAGCGTCACTTAATAATAATTAACGCTATTTTCAAATACATCACTGAGATGCCGAGTTTGTTTCCATCCTGAATGGAGTCTTCAGTTGAATTTCGATTAGATCTAGGATTTTTGTTTAAATTATCAGGGATATCAGGTATTTCTAGAAAGGTATTACTTATCGAAACTGGCAATATCTTGTCGAGTTTAATATTTTTAATTACAATGGGCATTAGCACAATTATTATTGTGTACTTACTAAAGGTCGGCTTTTAGTCGTAATTCGACAATAATTCATATTTTAATTTTAAAATTTTATGTATTTATAAACAACATTTAAATAAACTTTATCTATGCCAAATTTCATACTCCTCCGTTCGCACATTAAATTCTTGTAAAACTATACTCAAAGTTTTTACTACAAGTAAATATTATCCCACCAAAAACATTTTCATGTAAAGTGATGCCAAGATCACGTTTATGTGGCCTGGCCATTTCGCTACATTCGCTTGGGCGTAAGGTGAAAAATTTACTGACTGTTTTTCTGTTATATTACTCTTGTAGGAACGAAACTACCAAGCCACATAATCTTGACTAAGGTGTAGAGTTTGTGAAGTTAGGCTTGTAGAGTTAGGCGTGTAGAGTCAGAAGCTTGGTTTTACTTGAGATCTGATAACTTTTTGACAGTGTGATCTTGGCATCGCTTTATATGAAAATGCTTTTGGTGGATTTTCACTTATTTTTTATGACAAGTTGTTATGACAATGTTTTTATTTTATTATTCTTTTTTATTTAGGGTATATTAATTATTGCACAACATAGTTTGTTTGAAAAAATTGTTTCTTACCTTAATGTTTAATTTTCCGATGAAATTACTACAGAGTACTCGGGAAATAATTATTTCAATATTAAGTAAATTATTTTCCTATCCAAGCGACGAACGACGACATAATTAACATAGTTCATAATATACGCGATAGATGGCGCTTTTGGACAAACTTAACTTTCATCCCCTAGTTTAAGGGGTTGGAGGATAAAAGTTCCAACTTTGACAATTATTATGTTAGTGTAATAATACAAGCTCACTACCAAATTTCAGCTTTCTAGGACATCCGGAAGTACCATATAATTTTGTTGATCATCAGTGACGAAATCAGGGGTTTTTCAGATATCAATAAAATCTAAAGTATATAAGAACTATGCAATCAAAACTTTACATGTTTAATAAGTTCGCTACTGTATGTAATTCAATAATCCAAACCCAATGAGGGTTCAAAAAATCGACGAAAGCTTCGAGAAAAGGTCTGGTAGTGCCCTAGCGCTTCGTTTGGCTTATCTTGGAGGAAGCACTACCGTGCCCCCAGATAATACACGATGATAATAATATTACGACTTAAAACACTTTATCATCAAATTAAGATAGCACAGGAAATGTCCAAGAATTATCACGGGACAATTTTTTATTTATTTCGTTCTCCTCTTGAATAATAAAATTTACCTTTATTTGTGTTACGGCTTAATAACTATAATAATTTTGCCTTTTGGGTGTTTCTTAGTAAGAAATTGGATTAAGATAGGTAGCAATGGTTGGTTACAATTTAAAATAGCAATGACTACCTAACTATCTTTTCTACTAAGCGAAAAACTAAAAGCAAATAAAAAAAAATGGTAGTATTATTTCGGGTACAAGTTCTGTGTCTTAAAAGTACACTACACAAGGACTAGTTTTATGTGTAAATATAATATACTAAATCCCTCGAAGGCGAAAATATTATCGTGTATTTACTCACTCGCAACTAAATCGGATAAACCTTTTATTGTTATTGATGTATGGAGAGCCTCTTTGATTAATGTTCCGCTCGCTCAGACACGGCCTCAGGAGCCTGCAAAGAAACCTTATTATCACTAGAGAAAAATAGACTTAACTGAAAATACTTTGAAGATTTTATCCATTTTACTGTAAATAGAAACGGAATGAGATTTGTTTCTGAGTAGATTTACCTTTATACTTTGTAAGTACAAATTGTCAGGCGTTTCGTCTTAAACCAATTATTGTATTGAAATTAATTATAATAATATTATAACCGTTATTTTAAAAATGTATATACGCATGATAAAAATTTGTGATAAATCTCTTAAAAAT
Source organism: Glaucopsyche alexis (assembly GCA_905404095.1). Taxonomy (NCBI): domain Eukaryota; kingdom Metazoa; phylum Arthropoda; class Insecta; order Lepidoptera; family Lycaenidae; genus Glaucopsyche; species Glaucopsyche alexis. The sequence goes on along the minus strand of FR990052.1, from coordinate 15,783,586 downwards.
GTATACGATAATACGACTGGTATACTGAACGTACTACAAATAAAGCGTTTATAAATGCTGAAATATTATTATCAAGTATGTAGGTAAGTAAAATATTTCGTGTAATTTCGATCTTCAAAGGGCAATTTGGTGGAAGTAAATGTTGACATAATATATTTTGTAATCATACCGAGACATTAAAGTAAATATTTAACAACCTTCTTTGATAATATTTAGGTATAGGCTTACCTAACTAGAAACTCTAGCTTTTGAAAAAGTGAGCTGACTTTTAATAATTTTAGGCATCGATTAAGATAGAAGTTTGATCTTAGTTTAGAGTTACATTCTAATTGGGATGATGACTAGGTACATCTAAAATATTTAGTTTCATTAATATACTCAGAAATATTGAGGCATTACTACTTGGTAAATGTAAAAAAATATAATATTTTATGTGTAATGAGATACATCTAAAAAGGGCAAAAAAGTTTATTTTTTTTACTGAACTAGTAAACAAAACGTACAACATTAGTTTACATACCTACATCATATACAAAATATACATTCATTATGGTAAGTATGAACTTAAACACAAATATCGGAAATATTTACAAATATGTTCCTGCGGCCGTATACTTCATACACTTTAACCTAGGTGTGACGTCACAGCTAGGTACGACTTTAGTATGGAGCGTTTTCACGAGACTTGCGAAATTTTGTATACAAATAGCTGTACGTTTAAAATATTGACTTTTGATATACTGTTTCTTCTGACAAGTTACTCATATTTAAGAGTAGGTAGGTACTATTCACTTATGGAATTAAAAAAAATAGTCAGCATGCCTATTCCTACAGGTATAAAATTTACGCCATTGTATATGTTTGAATGAGTTAAAATTACAAGCCTATTAGTTAAGGGTTGACTTATTGTAGGTACACGCAAAGAAAATATTTGTCTAGGCTTGGTCCTCATAGGAATGTTTCAAAGCCTAGCTGCCCGCACCTAATTAAGGCTTTTATTTATATGGAAGCATTAAAATCTATGAAACATAGAATCTCGTGTTTGTAATTTTCACACTCAGAGGTACATATCGAAATATCAACTTATATATTAAAATAATCTACTGCAGTATCCAAGTATAATATAAACATACAACTACAAAGTAATAACAATATGTGTGTAAATATTATAATAGTAACGTATGTTTTATTTGAGAGTTAAAAAAAAGAACTAACATACAAATAAAATCTGCACTACCTAAATCAAGACTCATGTAACTAGTCCTTTATGTCGTTAAACGGCAAACGTGTACTTTATACGACCTTGGTGTGACTAACTCCTCGTTACTCCTTTACACGAAGGGACTGCTGAATTTGAGTTTCACTTAAGTCAAATGTTTGGCGAATTCGTTTACTTTGCAACAAAATGAATGCGCTGACATAATATTATAATTAAAGCACCGGGCTTTAATTATATGTCGGCGCATTTTTTTATAAACCGTGCCCTTGATTTTATAAACATCTTTATAATATTATCATACCACAACTACCGGATAGGTAAGTTGGGATGAGTATCCCAACTTACCTATCCGGTAGTTGTGGTATAGTATACGGGTATGCGCCCCTAGCTTCCCTAGCTATTACTGTCCTATCCCTTGCCCTCCTGGGCGGTAATATCCTACATTTCCTATTTCCCACTCTTACTTACCAATCTTCCTTTCCACACTACCTATCTTTCCCGTTTCCTATTCCTACTCTCTACACCAATCCGTGGGAACGCAATGGATAATCGTAATAATAATTTGATTATACAAAATGGCGGCGATGTGGTTCGCCACTCATCATGTCTCGTTCTCACAAAGGCGAAAAGTGGCCCATGCAGAGCCGCTTCGCTATGTTGAATGTAAGAGGAGGAATGGATGATAAGAATGAAAGTGGACGAAGCGAAACAAGTATATAAGGATCGTAGCAAGTGGAAAGAAGTGGTCTCTGCCTACCTCTACGGGAAAGAGGCGTGATTATATTATGTATTTATGTTTATAATATTATCCATTACAAACATCTTTCAACATTATACCTAATATCTACTTGCCTGCGCGGTTTTTTAACAATAATAATTTATGTCTACCTCCATATTTTGTCCAATAATATTATGTTCACACGTAAAGTTTAGTACAAGTATTAGTATCGCGTTTGTCGATAACGCGATACTAATAGACGAACGCTTTTTTGAAAGCTCATATTATGAGCTTTTTGAAAACTCATTATGAGCTTTTTGAAAACTAACATAATGAGCTTTTTGAAAACTCACATTATGAGCTTTTTGAAAACTCACATTATGATCTTTTTAAAAACTCACATTATGACCTTTTTAAAAACTCACATTATGACCTTTTTGAAAACTCATATTATCAGCTTTTTGAAAACTCATATTATGAGCTTTCAAAAAAACTATTTAGTAATCTGTGCCCACATTACTAACAATAATTAGGCAAACCCCATATTATAGTGAGGTAAAACCTGATTAAAATAGCTTGAAAATGGGCATTTGTGATTCAGTTCGTTTACAATATAGGTAGCAATCAATGATACTTATGGTTAAATTGAAAAAAATATAATTGTTTTTTTTTCTATTATTAAGTCGATTGACTTAAAACCAGTGCCAGTATTAAGTTAAAAGGGGAAACAGAATTTCAGTATAAGTATGTCTAAATGGTCAAGTCCAAAGAAATCGTTAAGTCCAAAGTCCGAATAAATCGTCAAGTCCAAAGTCCAAAGTCCAAAGTCCAAATAAATCGTCAAGTCCAAAGAACAAATAAATCGCCAAGTCCAAAGTCTAAATAAATCGTGAGTACAATCAATGAGTCAAGTCAGTCAATTTAATAAATTGGTTGACGCTTTACTGAAACACACATGCCCGCCACAACCCCAATACATTCCTTACTAAAATTAAAAAATATAATTCCAGCAAATGCTACTTTATGAAGGCAAAGCAACGTACGTATATAAACTAGATAATACGCTTGTACAGACACAACTGGTTTATTGCATCTAAAAATTCTACTTACTACTATCTGCTTGACACTATTGTTTAAACAGTTTTATATTGCTAATTTTTAATTTTAATTAGATAGCTTTTTGGCCTATCGATAGGCAACATAAGACTTAATATTCTAAGAGCCAGCCATATATTATACATATTTATACTAGGAGCCAGCTATCGACAGACTTAGGGCACATTAATTGATTATTATACTGCTAGCAACTAGCTGTCCCGACACAAGTTGTTTTGTCTTAACTAGGAACTGGAATAAATAAATAACCAAAAAGACAAACTGACTATGCACTAATAATAATTATGTGATAAATTTAACACAGTAAACAGTTTGTATGGGAAAATTCAATCGTCGTTTTTAGTAATTTCCCCGCAATTGTACCAATATCTCTCACCGTTTAAGTCTTTCATGAACTACTAATAATAATTTCAAACTAAAATTAGCCAAATAGGTCCAGCCGTTCTCGAGTTTTAGCGAGACTTTGCAAGGAAACAGACAAAGGAAATCCAATCCCCGTATAAGAAGATCTGCAAACTAAAATATTTGTCAATAGCCAATAGGTAATGGTAGGCTTTTAAACTACTCAACGGATTTTAATGCAGTTTTCAGCTATAGATAGTGATTCAAGAGGAAGGTTATACCAATGTATAATAAGTATGTAGATACTAATATAGAAGCTTGTTGTATCCGTGAGAAGCCGGGCGGGTCGCTAGTACGAAATAAAAGGATACATTTATTGTAGTATGATGATAATGTGTGAACTAATTGCTAATCATCATGCATAAGCTTTATTTATAAGCCTTCTTTGTAACTCTTCGCGGCCTCGCATTATAATTTACATTTTGTATGAATAATCATGTTGTAATTAAGCACATGAGAGGTGACTTTAGCGTAGGAATACTCTACGTATGTGCACGAAATTTTGTTATGAACTTACTTACTTACATATTTATTTATATTTATTTCTCTATGTATATATAGGCATAAAGGCAAAGCTGATTGGTGTATCAACGCACAGTACAAAGCCTCAGGCTAAAAATTTAAAAATTTGCACACGCATTTCTCATATTACTTAACCCATTTGCCTACTTAGGCATCTACTAAGGAAGGATTTCTCAAAATTCAACCTTTATTAAAATAGTCGATAAAAGTACCTATATGAAACTTTTTATTCCCTCAACATATTTGCATGATATTTCGTATGAACTGAACGCGGAAAAAATAATGAGTAACATATTTCAACGTTTTGTGAAAACTAGGGGAAGAAAGTTTAAAACCTAATTTCACGCGGGCGAAGTCGTACTTGTACTAGATATTGCCCGCGACTTTGTACGCGCAAAAGGAAATCTCGCAGTAATAGCGCATTTTGCCGCGATAAAAAAAAAACTTCCCCCGTAGTCTACTGTCTGTACCAAACATCAACATTGGTCTAGTAGTTTCGGAGCCTATTCAACTAAGCAAACAAACATACAATCAAACGACTCTTTCCTCTTTATAATATTAGAAGTGTAGATAGATACTCTGGCACTGTAATAATTCGTATCCCAAGCATTCATAGCTAATATAGATCGATTAAGTAACAAGCAAGAAGTTGCAGAAAAGTTAGAAAATTATGTTGCTCCGTTTTTTTGGGACCAACTAGCCTTTTCCCAAGGCTCCACCCGCGTAAATAACTGTATTAACGCGTGGGGGGATACCGATCCCATGGGAAGACTGGACCTTTTTGGGGTAAAAAGTAGCCTATATATTTAAATCCAGAGCTTAAACTATCACTATACTAAATTCATCGAATTCCGTTCAGTAGTTTTTGCGTGAAAGAGAAACAAACATCCATCCATCTATCCATCCGTCCTCATAAACTTTCACATTTAAAATAGTAAGTAGAATTATTTCTAAAATAACATTTAAAATTATTAGACCTGTTTTATTTATTTTAAAAAATACTTTTTACCCTTTGCTCTATCAATAACCCACAGCATCCATTATCAGAATGAAGTGTCTTCAACCCGATTACCCAATTATAGGCGAGAAGCCCGCCGTGTCAAACTCTTCCCATTTTCTTAAGACTGAAGAAGGAAATTATGTTCGGGCACGTTTCCTCAATCACTCACTTAAACGTGTTTTTTTAATATTAATGTAAAAATCGTTTCAGGATTTCACGTGAAAATGAAGCAGATTTAGTACAAGATTGTCGTTACAAACACACACGTAGTATTTTTTTCAACATTTTATCATAAGAATAAAGGTAACATATTATCACTGATAAAGTATATAATATGTTACGGGTAATACTAGAAGATAGAGTAAACCTAGGTTTACTTGGGTTTACCTAGGATTACCCAAGCTTTGTGGATAAAGTCCGATTATTTAATTCTATTCGGCGTTTACCCGTATAAAACTAAGATCGTTTCAGGATTTCACGTGAAAATGAAGCAGATTTAGTACAAGATTGTCGTTACAAACACACACGTAGTATTTTTTTCAACATTTTATCATAAGAATAAAGGTAACATATCACTGATAAAGTATATAATATGTTACGGGTAATACTAGAAGATAGAGTAAACCTAGGTTTACTTGGGTTTACCTAGGATTACCCAAGCTTTGTGGATAAAGTCCGATTATTTAATTCTATTCGGCGTTTACCCGTATAAAACTAAGTTTACCCAACACTGGTTGGGTAATGTTTGGTGGTGTAAACCTAGGTTGGTTTACTCTATCTTCTAGCATTACCCGTAACATATACATAATATTATAACTTAAAAGTATATTTATCATGTGACTCTGTAAATTGTTCTATAAGTAGATAACAGTAGTATACAATAAACTTAGACGGTAAATAGTTCAATAAGGGTATAAGTTTATGAAAGGAACTAGCTTTTGGCCGCAGATGTAAATATAGTATGCCAAAGGAATGTACTTTTTCGGGATATAAAGTAGTGCTTAATCTACTACCATACCAAATTTTAAAGTTTTTGTGTGAAAGAGTAACAAACATCCATTCATACATTCATCCATTCAGCCGTAAATCCTCACAAATAATCACATTAATAATATGAAATCGGCTGATTTTAGTCAAAAAATATTCTGTATTATTCTTTTTTAATCTTCTATATAAAAGGCAAACCTGACAGACACATCTATCAATGCACAGCCGAAACTACTAATCGGATTTTGCTGAAATTTGGCATAAAGATAGTTGTAATGACGTATGTATCCGCTAAGAAAGTATTTTTGAAAATTCGCCCCCTAGGGGGGTGAAAAGGGGGTTAATTTTTTTTATGGAAACCGAACTCCATGCGGACCAAGTCGCGGGCAAAAGCTAGTACAAAATAAATGAGTAATTCAACCTGTACCTAGGTATATTTACTACTTACTATTATCTTCTATAGGTCATTACATTTACTGCAAATGATTAACGACGCGTTTAAGAAACTTTTCAAGTCCATGTGTGGTATGTTTTTCGATGAACTGCTAACCTTATAAAATTATTAAGCTTTATTTACAGTTAACTTAAGAGTAAAGCGCAGAATTAACTAAGTTACACGCGCGATGTAAACAAGCAAAGTTTCCAAGCGCTGACAAAGTTTTGTATGTTTAGTATTTGGAACAGAGCTGAATTTTTTAGCATGTGACTCATTACTTTTATTCAAATACTATTATGTTATGAGGCTAAAAGAAAAGTTTCTTAACGACGAGAAAGATAAAAGTTTTGTTAGTAGGTACTTAAAGGTAACTACTTCGAGAAAAGCCTTCGCTGCTTTCATTCTTGAGATAAGTCGCATCTATGGTTAAGATATGAATATAGTTTTCATTATAAGAAACCAATTGCAGATTTTTTTTTCATTTCATTAAGTTATAAAGAATACATGAGATATAGGCATGAGTTATTAAGAGAGTTTTTTTATGATATTATTTCCCTGAACGTTTAAGTCAAGCTTTGTTACTTACAAATATTTATCCAAATTTAACAAGGTTATCTGGTAATTATATTAAATTATACCTAATAGATATAGATAAGCTTAAAAAATGTTCGCCAAACTTAATGATTACTTTTGTCACGGTAGCAAGAAAAAATTGACTGTTAGTATTTCCTGTTTGCTCAAATTTGTCGCGAAATAGTACATTTTATATGGCCTCCTGTGAAATGTGTGAATATCTATGTGAAAGTAGGTTGATAATGTCAGTGGCGTCGGGTCGAGAACATCGCATTAAATATTCCTTAAGTAGGCCCAACTACAACCGCGATTGCATTATTCCGTGCCTTACTTTGACAATTTAAACCGGGATTTCGCCTGAATTATTAAAATATTATCTAGATGTGCTGAGTGCACTCATGACCTCAGATCAAATAAAAAACTAAGATAGCGCATGGCGTTTGTTTGAAGTGAGGCCTAAAAAACTACGCTACTTCAATTTTACACACGCGCTCATGCAATCACAAGCAAAAAAGTACACTACATTTTCACAGTATCGAATGAGTCGTCGCGACGACTAATCTATACTGACAAAAAGTAAAGTACTTTTTTGCTTGTGTGTGCGTGAGCGCGTGTGTAAAATTGAAGTAGCGTAGTGTAGCATAGCGCAAACAAACGCCATGCGGTATCTTGGTTTTTTATTTGATCTGAGCTCATGACATTTATTATTTTATTTTTCAAGTATAAGAATAAGCGATTAATTTTTACAATAGCCCTCGTGCCGCGGGCTAGCATTTTCTGAAAGAATGGTTAAACAAGTGAAATAATTATAGTAAGATTTTCTTACATTGATTCTGGTTTCAATGTGCTACGGGTTAATGCTAAGGATAAATGTAGTTACGAGGACATCGTCATGACGATCTTCGAAATTGAAAATATATGGGACTAGCTGATGCCCGTGGCTCCGTCTACGTAAATAAAATATCCCACGGGAACCGAACATTTCCCCGCGATAAAAAGTAGCCTATGTCCTTTCTCAGACTCTAGACCATCTGTGTACCAAATTTAATTTAAATCGGTTCAGTAGTTCTGGCGTGAAGGACGGACGTAACACTTTCCCATTTATAATATTAGTATGGACTATGGATTGGCATAACGTTTGCCATGTCACGTACTTATCCCTATAGCGCGATACGTCAATACTTATAATTTTTGATTTCTAACTTCAATATCGTAATTAGCGTTGGCACATTGGCTAAAGGGCCAGGTAAATAAAATTACCCAAATTACCATAGTAGTTCAGATTATAAAGTGGTTTTGGATCAATGATCGTAAGTTCCACATGATTGCATTTACCAACTCGAGGTATTTTTTTTTTAATTTCTTACAGAATTTTTTAAAACTTGGTAAAAGGTTGCGTTATCGCATATTTTATTCCTAGAAAAGTGTTATTAGATATAATGTTTGTTGCTTACGTGAAAATCTCTCATATGTAGCGAGATTATTTTATATTTGAGACATGAATACCAGTCAGCAAAATTAAGAAGGTATATGATTTTATTTTACTCAAATAACAAGTTCATTTCTGTAAACGCTAACGCAGAGATATACCAAGTGGATAGTATTTTTTAATCATATTATGGGACTTTAAAAAAGAAACATATTTTGTATACCCAAATGCTCGAAGGGTTGTCCTTTTTATCGATTTTTTTAAAGGATAAACAAGCAGACGGAATTCCTTAAATTGTATAAGGGGTTGTCGCCATCAATGGCCACCGACAAAACTGCAGTAAGCAATAATGGTTTTTATACCATCAACATTTTTTTATTTTCCAGGAGAAAGAACATTATGCATTTGGATGGAGGTATGTAGGACTCCTTAACCTTACCTTTGGTAAAATACTATTTATTTACTTTGACGTGGTGTGAAAGCGGTGATAAAAATTATATTATAATTATTATTAACCATCATATTAAGGTCCTACTGACAATTAAATTACTGACATAACGCCTGATATAACGCCGACAAAGGTAATTACTGACATAACGCCTCCCCCGCGATTGGCGTATGTGGGATCCCGGCGCTGTCACCAGTACTTTACCCACTAAAATCACCTGCGGGCTGCCATCACCGCTATGAAGGGGAATGTTTTAAATCTGTCTAACATAGGATACGACCACGACCGGCCGATCTACCTCAAAAGGGACCGGACTTCCAAACTGAAATGGGGGAACTCCGACAACCTGAAGTTCCCCCACCGACGCCGGGACAACCAACCTCCCATAACCTCGGAAAGCCAAAATTGGCCAAACATCTCAGTTCCTCGTTGAAATTGTTAATTTATCATACAAACTTGACCGATATCCCCGCTCTTGGCCGACTCACAAATGTCAGGCGACGTCTATTTTGGCATTATCAGGCGGTGCCAGAAATCCGAAGTGCTGGGTTAGAACGGGACAAAAAACTGTTACACGGAACTAATATTAGGCAATGTTATGTCATTGAATCTGATGGGACAGGGTGTAGTAAAATTGTAGTAGAAATACCCAGCTCTTTAATACAAAATCTATAAAAATAAATAAAATTGAAGTGTCTGTTTGTAATTTTAAATAAACAGCTTTTCACTCAATGCTTATGAAAGTATCTACGTTTCTTACAATAAAAAAACATTTTTTTTATTTATTTTGTTTATCCATCTGTCTGTCTGTGTGTCTGTTTGTTCCGGCTAATCTCTAAAACGGGTGGACCGATTTTCACGGGACTTTCACTGGCAGATAGCTAATATTATAAGGTTTAACTTAGGCTAATCTTATTTTAGGGTTCCGCTTCCGTTAGTTCTACGGCCTACGCAAACGAAGTGCTGGGCGTCAGCTAGTTAATAATAAGTAAATAGCTATTGGAACCTCATTAAAATGAAGCCTCTTGGACTAATTACCCTATAGGCTCCAGTAATCATGTACTTACCTAAATCTTTAACTGGCCACGTCTCACTGATCTATTGTAAATTGTTACGTAGTACTTAGTAACAATCTGAACCTTGTTCATTGAATGTCATAGGATGAGGTAAACTCTTTTAATGAGCAATAGTTTTATGGGTTTAGCTTTATTATTTTACTGAGTTAATCGACGGGATGGTGATCGTTCCCTGTTACGAGTATTAACAAAATACTCGTAACAGGGAACTAGACATTTAAAATCTAAAATATATTTAATTGCCTGTCTAGAACAGAGGTTCCCAAACTTATTTCGTCTAACGCCCACTCGGAAAATTTATTTTGTAGCGCCCCCCTTTTTTCACCTTAAAAACCTCAATAACATTAGTCTCGCCTGGAAAGTATCTTTTATCTATTCAAATTAACCAATAATCAACATTGAGCAATAATAATACTACTCACTCCCCCTTAATTTTTTCTGCCCCTTACCGCCCTCTAGGCCTCCAGCCTCCACAAGAGGGCGTTATCGCCCACTTTGGGAAAGACTGATCTAAAACATGTTATAATATCAAACTTTAAATACTCATTATGACCGCAGTAGGTACATATGAATAGCTATATAAAATGAGCTTCTAAAAGTTAAAATACAGATGTGGGTAAATGAAATCTGTCTAGCCTGTGGTCTGTGGTAGACGCGTAGAGAACATACATCAAGAACCTATATTATAAACCTTTTGATACATAAAACTTATTAAGCTTTGGAACTATTAATTAAATGCATGGAGGTGAAATAAGACGACCATTAATAGGTCTGCTTTGGCACAAAGAAGACATTTATACTACATATTAATAATTTTTGTCAATTAAATATTAATCAAAACTGAATAACTTAAGAAAGAAAAAAGAAAATTAACGGGCTATTCATACACCTTTTCTTAATTGGACAGTAGATATTTAATGAGACGAGGAACTAAAGAAGCTATGCAACGATCATGGAATTTAAAAGCAAAATAAAAATGAAAGAGAACTGTAGCTTGTTGTGTTTTGCCCATCTGAAACCATAATAAGCAGTCTCGTTTGTATAAGAGGGAAAACGTGCGCTACTTACTGATATAATTTGAATGTTTAACTTTTTTTAAATATTTTTATCATTGTAATTTTAGATGTATTTAATTGTGGTTGTTAAAATGTAGTCAGTTTAACAATTAACCTTCATAATATCTTCGGGTGATATAAGACCCAGTATAAGAATAATATTAAAAAAAAACTATTTTAAAATATAAGAGAATATTATTTAAATTCATTATTTTAGACTATATTTATTTTTTATCATAAACAAGTTGAAAATGGAGCCTTATTACTGCAAGTTGATACGAAAAAAAACCTCTTACAAACTTTCAAAAACGTGCAGATAAAAGCAATTAATTATGTCTTAGATGTCAATCTAATTTGTCGTAGTAAATAATTTTAAATGGAAATGGGTCTTATTAGCCCCGAGGACCTTATGAAGGTTAAACTGAAGGTCGATTCTGCTAATTAAATCCGGCGATAATACAGTTACAATCCAGTCCTAAAAATGGTATTCTCTTAAGCGTCAAACCAAGATCAACAAAGTTTTTGATTGGTCCAAAGTCCAAAAATCAGCTTATGGCATCAAGACATTTATGATTCAATAAAAGTAAAATGAATTTGTAAGTTAATTACGAGAATTATTATATACAAAGACTTATGTCATCGCTAAGTGACATGTCACTTGCGATGCCTTATGTCAAATTTCGTACTTCGCCATCAAAATTATCGAGTGCATCTTGACTAAATGCCATGATATCAACGGACCCTAAAATATAGTACGTTATAAAGGCCTTTGTCGTTGTTATCGAACCAACTTTTAAAGAAAATCCTACACTGAGTGATATTATCGCACCAAAGCTGATGCGGGAATATCCAGCATCTAGATAGGTATTGCCACTATATTGGATTTTGTGGATTACATTATCCATGTACCGTCCGTACCGACAAACGGCTTATCACATTTGGACCTTACTGCCATAATAATAAGATTGAAAAGTGGCCCATGGAGAGTCGCTTCGCTACGTTGAATGTAAGAGGAGGAATGTATGGTAACAATGAAAGTGGACGAAGCGAAACAAGTATGTAAGGATCGTAGCAAGCGGAAAGAAGTGGTTTGTACGTAGGTATATACTACTTCTTTCCGCTCACGATCACGCCTAATAAAAAAAAAAAAATATGATACCGGGTGACGGGTCTGTCGGCATTCGGCAACAATACCTAGAGACATTTAAATTCACGCAAAGATATTGAGGATCACGTTACAATAGTTTTTTAACCGTTTAATTTTTTTGTGTCCAATCTCTCGAAAGCCGAGATATCTAGATACAAATACAAAAACCGGATTAAAAAAACTGTTAGGGAATTTTTATATTTACTGTAATATATTAATCAGTTATATTCAATTTAATTAATGTTATTCTTTGCAATTCCTAGGAAAAAATACCCTATAACCTGCAAGCAAATGTGTGAGTGCACGCATAAGCATGCGTAAAGCACCACACCAACATGGGATAACCAACAGTTATAATATTTTTTTAATATAAAAACCAGGAAACGGGTAAACGGATCGTCGGATGGTACCTAAGCAATTACCGCCGCCGATGGACACTCGCAAGTCGCAACACCAGAGCAGCTACACTCGTGTCTTCTCTGTTATTGTGGTTGTGAAACATAAAATGCGGGATCTAACCACAACAACTTGGTGTTTAACGTTGTCTGCAGTTGGCGAAGTTACCCACAGGTATAATAAAGTAAATATTTCGCTACGGGCGCGTACACATACCTTAAAGTGTATCAACTGAATACAAAAAGTAACATAATATAATATTAATATAAGTATATACTCATACATACGTCGTACATAGATAAAAAGCGTTGTATTAAATTGTTTAAGATATGGCCTAAATCTATGGACGTTTTCATACTACCGGATTGTGTTACCGGTACCAGTTACCAGAGAACGGAGATAATATATTACGTCTCCGAAAATTAATTACGGATACTTCGGCCACATGATTCACTACTTGCTTAAAGACGTATAGGCAAAAAAATATTTGTCATACTTAAAGTAAAAAATCATCTATGTATGGGTGAATCTCTGCTCAACGCAAACTTGCCCATATAAAAGAAGATTTCTTTTCGAGTATGACAATTAGTTTTCAGCCTAAACGGCAGTAGATCATATGCCCATAATATTCGTAGTTGATTTTACCGAACCTTATATAATATATATTCAATATGTTTATACGATACATACATTTAAGATTTTTATCATATTATAATAACACAATACACATTAATTACACATTTTCCCTGACGGGATTTGCACCAGCGACCTCCGGTTTGCGCGCCAACGCGCTAACCGCTGAGCCACAGAGATCGTCAAAATTTAATGCGTTAATCATTTGCCGTGTCTCCAGCCCCAATTCTAAATTCTAATGAGCGAACTTGCGGTAGCCCTACATAATCACTGGTAGTGCTCGTTAGAAATTCTCCGCTCAATAAAAATATATGTATTATAATATCAAACGCATGTGGTAGAATTTTAGCCAATCAAAGCAATAGATTATACGTTAAATTTATTGTCAATTCATTCAATCGCAGAGAGCTTAAATTACCTCCCCCCCTTTCATTTTTATAACGAAAACGTGTCGAGTCACTGGTTATTGAGTTGCTCAGTACGTACGTAGTTACGTACCCTCTATAAATAAATAACATTCGTTACCCAAATGCCACACCCCGACCTACTAATTAACTTTGTGGTACATATTTTAAACCCTAGAGGATGTTATGGGACTATATGTTACTGTAAGGTCGTTAAGTGGTTGAATTAAGACCTCGTTGACTTATTTTAAACATGAAAAATTAATTTTAACTTCTTGTAATGCAACTTACTTCATGTCATGAGATACTATTCCCTACTTACCTGTCCGGTAGTTGTGGTATAGTATACGGGTATGCGACCTCGGCTTCCCTAGCTATTACTGTCCTATCCCTTGCCCTCCTGGGCGGTAATATCCTACATTCCCTATTTCCCACTCTAACTTACCAATCTTCCTTTCCACACCACCTATCCTTCCCTTTCCCTATTCCTACCCTCTCCACCAATCCATGGAAACTCAATGGATAATCAAAAATAATTTAATTATCCAAAATGGCGGCGATGTGGTTCGCCACCCATCACGTCTCGTTTCTCGCGGAGGCGAAATGCGGACCATTGTGAGACGCTTGGCTACGTTGAATGTAAGAGGAGGAATGGATGGTAAGATTGAAAGTGGATGAAGCGAAAGAAGTATGTAAGGATTGTAGCAAGTGGAAAGAAGTGGTCTCTGCCTACCCCTACGGGAAAGAGGCGGTCCTGCCTACCCCTACGGGAAAAATGCAACTTATGCAACTTATTACAAAAAATGGAGGCATCACGTTAGAGAGGCTTGTATGCACATGCTAGACAAGCAGCTCGAATGTTTGCATGCAAATCTAGCCATTATCTATACTAATATAATAAAGACGAAAAGTTTATTTGTTTGTTTGTTTGCATTGAATAGGCTCCGAAACTACTGGACCGATTTTGATGAAATTTGGCACAGATGTAGATTAGACCACGGGAAAGGACACATGCTTTTTATTGTGGTAAAATGTACGATTACCGCGGAATTCCTTGTGCGCACACGAAGTCGCGTGCAACATCTAGTGTTTAAATAAATTTAGGTTTAAATAGTCTAACAGTTATTCAGGTAAGACTATTCATTATAGTTAACGAATTCAAAAGAAAAATAAAATCAACTTTGTATTCTACAACATCATCAAATAATTTTTAAATAAAAGTTATATCAGCGGAACCACCGAGATTAATGAAACCCAAACATTTTTATTCGCCAAGTCGGCGTCATTCGCACAATTTTCCGGGCTATTATTTCGGTCAATCTATTCAAAAACTCACCCAATATATTTTCGGACCCGGGCTCCTTTCCGGGCTGTTATTTCGGTCTATCTATTCAAAAACTCACCCAATATATTTTCGGACCCAATTTGATATCTTTATCAATGAAATCGTACTTAACTTGTAGGCGCACATTTAAACTTTCGCTTTAATAAAAAAATGGCATAGGTAAATTATTATGTTAGTTTCTTGGTTCGTTATTTTTCAGCTCTAGGTATGTTTCTCTAAAAATTATGATTCTATATCATAATATGAATATAAAAAAATCAAAATGAGAATGAAAACTAGATATCTTCATCTTAAAATATGCCTACTTAACAATTAGTTAAGTAATGGCAAATGCAATAAATAAACACAATATAGTAAAATAGGCAATTTACAATTTCTCTAAACTTGGTTAAGAGTATATTCTTTCAATGCATTTGATGGAGTGAATAGTGATTAGTGAACTAGGGGAATGGCACCAGTAGACAGCCCCGCTCCAGTAGTCAGCCTTAGCTATAAATCATGGTCTTCTACGTATTTACCTTTATCATAAATCAATTCCTCCACCTTTTATTGACCAATAACAATTTTGTTTGTGCGTTAAGTTTACATGAACAGCAATTCGCGTTTAGTTCAACGAGCTCGATCAAAACGTGGAAAAAAGTGATGGCGGCCATTTTTACTTAAACCTATAACAGTGCTTGCGAAAAAAGTAAATATATCGTATTTTTTTAGTTGTATTATCGAAATCTTTATTCTAATATAGCTATACCATTACTTCTGATTTAGTATAAGTAAAGTATTATTGTTTAATACTCAAATTAAGTGTGATTTGAAGTGGCTAACTAGTAGGGTTACTTTTATCATCGATTTGCCCATCCAGCCTGGTCGGGTAGTGGATTATATTTATACTTTTTATTTTCACTAGTCGTCAGCCGTCACAAATGATGTGAAATACCTACTTGATTTTATACTCCGGTATATTTTTTTTTTGTAATAAGTACCTCTTTTGTAAGATGAGGATTTAAACAATGTTTACCTATTTTATAAAAATACTTTATCAAATGACTTATTTACTTAATACATTATAAGATTAATACACCCTTATTATCGAAAAAAGAGATTATATTTTCGAAAATCACTTAAAGCTTGAATACTGGCATTGAGCAAAACATAATATATAATATACTCTACTGGTGCTGTTTCCCTAGTAACAGTTGCACTTTGGTTTACGACCACTTTGATGGACTTTTATCGCCAAACAATAAGTACGCCACGTATATCTTTTTAACTGTGCAGTTTTACTACATCATTCACTATTTAGTTCTTAATTGACCACGGTGTCTTATTATCCAAAAATTTCTACTGATGGATAAAATTCAATTTGTTTCTACGAGAGTCTGTTTTTGGGCGAGAAAGTGAAATCTAAAATACATAGTTACAATATCGATGAAGTTCCTGCTCGACCGACTGGTCGTGATACTTCACAACATTCTATTTTGTACTCGGACGCCTCAAAATATTTAAACATAAAAGAAGTGACCGCAACGACTGTAGACGTGGTTGAACTACGTATATATGACACCATAAAATTGTAAATACCATTAGACTGTAAAATAACTAACGAGATTGTAAAAATATGTCGAAAGATTAACCTCTCCGATGTCGCGCGTCAAAATTTTATGACAGATTACGTGTCGCGGCCCCGGGGCGAGGGGTGCGGCGGGTTTCGCTTTTTATATTTTTAAGATTATATTGATAAATTGCTGCTAAGACCTGTGCATATGACATATATTTAAAAACTAGATTAAATTCTCTATATGACTATGAAACTGGAATTTTAAAAATACTGAATGAAATATGAATACAAGTAATCTTGATGTGAACGCAATGTTTACACAAAAAACCCTTGCGTGTCAAACTATATGTTTATAATCTAACGAAAAATAATGTGTTAAATTATAGGCAGCATATTCGCGTCGAAAGTCTATCAATATTTTACAATTTCACTAATTTTATTACAGTCTAACAGTTTTTACAATATTACGGTGACATATACACGTGAGTATGTGTGCGATTTTCATCTTATGCCACAGAATAGATATTAGTTACCACTTATGCCTGGGTTATTCGATAGTGAGTACCTTAATACGACCAATTTGCATAAAATTTGACGATCATATTTTACAATAACCATCAAGATTTTACAACTCAGTTATACAATATTAAAGTAAAAGCCCATCGGATGCCATGATATTAATTTTCGAAAGACGTTCAAATCGATTATATTGACGCACAGATCAAAGAAAATATAAGACATGTCATAAAATATTTCAACGCCTTTACAGGGTTTTAAAGTGTTTATAATTATTATACCTATGTCTCATATTTTAAAGACCATTATGTATTGATCATATGGTGCAAAAGTCGTGTGTCTAAACACAACATTACAGACAAGGTTGCCGCGCTTCGCTTTATATCTTACTAGATGTTGCCCTCGACTTTGGACCCGCAAAAAAAAATCCCATCGGAACCGAACGTTTTACTGGGATAAAAAGTTGCCTATCCGTTAATCCAGATTCTAAACTACTACCATACCAAATTTTGTCAAAATCTGTTCATTAGTTATTGCGTGAAAGAGTGACAAACATCCACACATCCATTCATACAAACTTTCGCGTTTTAAAATTAGTAAGAATCGGTTGCCGTGCGCATATAGTCATCCTACTACTTAAATGTGAAAGTTTGTGATATGGATGGATGGATGGATGGATGGATGGATGTATGATGGATGTTTGTTCCTCTTTCACGCAAAAACATCAAAACAGATTTATATATGGTAGCAGTTTAGGCTAAATATGGAAACAGCCACTTTTTATTATTTATTTATTTCGAAACACCTGTAGCATTACAAAATTATTACTTTAGATGTCACTTTTTTTGCCTTTTACTTTTTATTACTTTATATGCCACTTTATTATTTAATATGCCACTTTTTATCCACAAAACGTACAGTAATCCCGTGGGATACTTTATGTACGCGAGCGGAGTCGCGGGCTAAAGCTAGACGAATATAAGTCGAAGTTTACGAGAGGAATGTAAATGGTCGATTTGGAAGGTCTAACCATTACGTAATCTGTGCCAATCTATTGTCCCAACATTTCTCAGTCAATTATAACCGTTATTCCCCCAATCCCGCAGTACCAGGGAAATCTTCCTCAAAACAAACAAGCTTAATTCGCAGGGCTTGTAGTCTATTGTAACTCCATCAAAGGCTTTGATAAAATGATTAAAATCTTAAACAATGTTTATTACGGGATTTCCTATTGTAGTAAATATAATTTTTTTTTTACTTTGGATAATTTTTTGGTAAATAGGTTTACAGAATAGTCAAAATCATCGCAAAAGTAAAAAACCTTCTTTGTACTTATAAAATATAAGATCTTAGTTTTTTACTAATTCTGTATACTTCTATACTAAATATAAAATATTATAAGGAGGAAAGATTCGTTTGTTTGTATGTTTGTTTGCTTGCATTTAATAGGCTTTGAATCTACAGGACCGATTTTGATGAAAGGCATAGATATAGAGTAGAACACGGGGATAGACATAGGATACTTTATATTGCGGAAAAATGTTAGGTTACCAAGAACTTTTTCTTTTGTCGTGAAATCGCGGGCAACATCCATACTAATATTATAAATGGGAAAATATTATGTGTGTCTGTTGGTCCGTTTTTCACGGCAAAACTACTGAACTGATGAAACGAAACTTGGTACACAGATAGTTTATAGCCTGAGAAAGGACATAGGATACTTTTTATCGCAGGGAAATGTACGGTTCCCGTAAGATACTTTATTTACAGTTTCACGTAAAAACTACTAAGCCGATTATCATGAAATTCGGCACAGATATAAAGTAAGCCATGGGAAGGATATAGGCTAATTTTTATCGCGGAGAAATGTGCGGTTCCCGTGGAATACTTTATTTACACTTTCACGTAAAAACTACTATCATGAAATTTGGCACATATATAAAGTAGACATAGGCTAATTTTTATCGCGGGACATATACGGTTCCCGTGGGTTACTGTTCTTACGTGGGTGGAGCCGCGGGCATCAGATAGTTATAAAATATAAACAATTATAATAGTACACCGTACTATGCTGGTGTCTAAAGTTTTGATTCTGGTTCTAAACTCATAAGGATAAAATATGTACTTAAGTATAGAACATGAATTTGTTGACATTGTATCACTCGAAAGTTCAATGCACTTTTTCATAATAAATAATATAAAGGTAAATTTATTCTCAGGGGATAATTGTATTAAGGTTTGCCTACGCAGTCTAGACTAGACATTACTTCAGTTTATAAGTGTTCTGTCTACCCAGCTCAGCTCAGATTAACTCCTACAGTTTGTGAATAGCTCCATATATTTACATAATATAACTATAATTTTTATAAAAACTATAATCCGACTGCGTGAATTATTATAAAGCCTGCTAAATGTTGCCCGTGACTTCGCGCGTGCAAAAGTTAATTTCGCAGAAGCCGCATACTTTTCTGCGATAAAAAGTAGCCATGTCCTTTCCCGTAGTCTACTCTACATCTGTGCCAAATTTAATCAAAATTGGTCCAGTAGTTTCGGAGCCTATTCAATGCAAACAAACAAACTTTTCCTCTTTATTATATTAGTATGGTCTATAGATGTTATCCGGGTTGATATTACGAATTATGAGATATATTCTATTAAAATTGTACTAGTAGTTTAAACGCCACGGTGGAACAAATATACATACATACATAGACTACCAAAATAATTACCCTTCTTTTTGGCTTCGCCGTAGGTAAAAATATATTTTTTAAGAAGACAATTTAAGTTATAAACGCACTACATTGCCGTTTGGTTAATACGGTAAGTGCCCAGCGCCGCCATATTTGTTTGCTTTTTCATAATAATAATTATAATGAAAAATAATGCGTACAATTCTATGGAGAAATTTGTATTTGAAAATCTGTGAGCATATTATAATATCTCTAGTAATATTACAATCTAACGCTTTTTACAATTTTACGGTGACATTTATGAATACAGATTATAGATATTATAACTGTCTATTAATGACGAAATGATTATTGTAAAACCTATCGTCGCATAACAGCCTAAATATAAAAGCACTCGGCTTAAGATTTATAGCCAGCTAGAGTAATTGGTTGTGGCTTCTAAAAACAGCTCTATATGTAAATTACGAACGTCAAAAGTGACTTATTAACCTGACTCGGAAATTCAGGAAGGAAAAATTATGTCGTTACTCCAGAAA
This sequence comes from Glaucopsyche alexis, assembly GCA_905404095.1. Lineage (NCBI taxonomy): Eukaryota > Metazoa > Arthropoda > Insecta > Lepidoptera > Lycaenidae > Glaucopsyche > Glaucopsyche alexis. Next base: position 15,763,383 of record FR990052.1, on the reverse strand, counting down.
TATGTTTTGTTATTAACCAGGTGTCGCTTATATCGCGTCTCTTTTTAATAAATAAAACACTTGATAATATTTTGTATGAACGTGATAATTTTGGGCCTATGAAACTTTAACGATAAATAGTTTTAATGTATTTTAAAGTGCTAACATACGTATGGATTCGGTACGGAGCAGACCACAGATTTGGTCCGTCCCGTATGTAGATGAGTCCGACGAACATAATTATTATTAATTGAGTTCGCCGCGGTTCGCATTGGATATGGTTCGCTCCTTACCAACTCCGTACGTATGTAAAGTAGTCGGGCGATCGGGCCGGACGACGATCGCAGTGTTGCCAACTTAGGGATTTTCCCCCCAAAATTAGGGGTAAAAATCTACGGCGGTTAATAGAGAGCAGGATTTTTAAAGTTTACTCCTTAAGAATACATTTTTATGTGTGTAATGTATATAGCCCGGGGTATAAAAATTTATATTGAGTGACACGTTACTTTTATGTTATTTACGCTTAAGTTTGTATGTATATAAACACAAAGTGTTTAGAATTCTAGCCTATTTACGTTAATGTGGGACTATAATTATTGGGTTATCCCAATTACAGTCCAATAAAATTATTATAAATCTCGTAAATAGTATAACTAATCAGGATCGAATTAAGATCGAAAAACAGGACTGTAATATTGTAATAGAACTCTGCGCTAATAAAATAGAGTTGGAAATACACGAGAGTCGAGTTTTCAATTCGGTCTGCCGGACCAAATCAGATTCAGTACGGGGATATGTTCCGCGGACCAAGTCCGAGTGTCTGTTAGTCTTTTTACGGTTAACATTTCTTTCACAATTTTTCTCATTAATAATAAATTTGACAAGGGCTTTAAAAGCATTTTAAGGTCATCCTCATCTTTCAAGGTCAAGTCTTCAACTTTAGTCATTGTAGTCATTAACAAATGTTCCCAAAAAAAAGAACATTCCTACTTAATTCTTCAAGGTCATATCTTTGGCATTGTGGTTATATGATCATTGTCACAATTAAAAAATAAACTAAATTGCAGTATTACGCCAAAAATCTGAGCCTTGGAGTTGGTGACAATGAACGAACGGTCTAAAAATACCGCACGCGCCACCTGCGGCCGGGACTCAGCTGTTGACACTGGCGTATTTCCTCAACCGCGACCTTTGCGCGCGACTGTCCGCGCTCCTCTAGTGATGTAAGTACAATCATATTCATAAGTATCCATAGCAATGTGAATAATAAGGTTGAAAACTACTTGACAGGACGTGCCTCGTATTCTCCGTGAAAAGCTTCAGAGTTTAGAGAAGTTGTCAATGCTGGTCAGTCAGAGTTATGTAATGCTGATCAGTCAGACTTTCTGACATCTAATCGACTTTCTCTTAACGCACCGAATAATATATTATATTAAACAGGGAAGCCCTTGCTAATACAATTCGGCGCCCGCAAACACATAGGGAGGACTGTTGGCTACCAGCTATATACTACTAGTCCTCCACAGTCTATACTAATGATAAAGAAGTTATCTATCGCTGGCGCTACTGATGATGATGTGTGTTGACATTTGGCCAGCACGCTGTCAACCTTCCCGATTGACAGCGGAATTCACGTGAGGTGGACGAAACTTTACAGTGTTTACGACAGCACTTCCGTGTTTACAATTTATTATGATCTTTTCATCTTTTATAACTGCCCTGCTAGTATTAATCATGTATTTATGACAGGAATGTTTGTTATAAAATTAAAATGTTAATGACATATTTTGTTGACAGTAATTGGAGAATGATTGTATATTTTCATAAAATTATAATATCATTAGGCATTTTATCATATTATTTAAAACCTTCCTATTATAATATTTTGTATGTACTTTACATTTACATTACAAAATACTTAGCCATGACATAATTATTAAGAGGCACTGAGAAAAGTATATAGGTAACTGTTTTACTCTTTGATTAATTATTACATAGATACCTTATATCCTTACAAAACTGACAATATTTCTGTGCCACGACACACATTGACATGGGACGCGTGTCAATATGTCAACGTCGCATAATAACACAAAACACGCTATTACTCGCGGAGCACACTAACCAAAATTGGCCCGACTCGGGCCAATTCGAGTCTTCATTTTTACGCGTTTATAATATATCTACCTCTTTTTAATATTGTACTGGTGTAACAAAAATAAGTAATAATACTTAAGGGTGTGTTTGTGTTCCTTATAGAGAGTTCACTGTGAAAGTAGCAGCGCTGAAAGAGCAAAAAATTTTTTGTGGAAAGCACTCCAGCGTTTCGAGTTTCCCCATACAAAAGTGAAAAAAAAAAATTGCTCATTCAGCGCTGCTACTTCCACAGTGAACTCTCTATAAGGAACACGTACACACCCTAAAGTATTATCACTTATTTTTGTTACACCCTGTATATCTATGGTTTTTACCTTAAAGATTTATTGTTCTCACATTTAAAGCTAAAGATGAAACTTTAGACAGTGACAGTAGGTATTCTTTGATTGCAGGTATATACCTATGTAGTTAACATAACTTTCTCTTATTTACCTACAATCAAAGCATAAAACCGGCAGAACACTGCCGGTTAGTGTTTGCTGAAATATTTTCCCGCTCTGGATTGTGTACCTATTTGTTCAGTGACTTCTGATTCAGGGAGAAATTGTCCCTGATTCAGAACATCTACGGTATTCTTAACTTCATCCTTATTTTTTCATTTAATATTACCAGGTAGTTACCTATTTAATCAAGTATTCAATTCATTTATAAAGTCTTAGTAGATTTTTTATAAATGAATTGAATACTTAAAAAGCTGGTGCTTTTTAAGTATTCAATTTGCAATAGCAATTTACAATAGCAAATTTGGCATGGTAGTACCATGCCAAATTTGTTATAATCTGTTCAATAATTTTTGCGTGAAAAAATAACAAACATTCATCCATACATCCTACCATCCATCCATATCCAAATATCTTAAAATGTCAGTAATGGTCTTAAGAAGTTTTTTTTAACGTTAAATTCATAGCTTTATTTAAATTAAATCGTTAAATTACAGTCATTGGATTGAAATTTTACCTGAAATCAATTTACATCTGCAGTAGGGAGCTTTAAGCCGCTTGTAAAAGGTGGATAAGCTGTTAATACGAAAAAGGGTGTTTGCTTATTGAATCAATTTAATAAACTTCAGTGTCCCTAATCCGTATAATCTATTTCAGAGATAGTCGTATATGACAGAGATTTACTAGGATGGGTTTTACTGAATATTTATTTTAAGGTTTAGAAGGTACAGCTTTTTTGTAGAGTAAAACGTATACCTACAGAGTATTATATTCCATAATATATTTCAATAGGAATCTTTTCCTTTTCTTATAATTGAATGATTCAATTGTAAATTAGATACTTTAAGATTAATTGTTGATTTTATAGGCATGTAATATATGAGTTGAACTTCTAGAATCTTCAATTGGTTTTCTCAATTTTGACTTCTATTGTATTTACTGCCTTCGTTCTTCGTATTAGATTTCTCTATTAGTATCTATTTAAATATTGTCGCTTCCAAATTATCGGCTTTAGCCTCGAGTCGGAGGCAAGGTCGTTTGCATCTTAAATATAATTAGGACGAGGAGGCAAACAAGATTTCATTTCAAAGTGTCATGGAGCAAAATTTTACTATTATTCTTTATTCTTAGTGTACCTACCCTTCTTTTGTTTCGGATTATTTCATTTAATTTATTTTATTATAATTTATTATCAATAGTAGTACCTATTGTATCGTATATGTCACCTAAAATAACTTGCTGTAACATATTATCCTGTAAACCTACTAAAATTAAATTAAATTAAATACCATTTATTTCTGACTGCTAGGGCCCATATTATAAATACCTTAAAGACTAACATACATATTACTATAATATGTAAACTAAAACTAACAGTAAACACGTATTGTCGGCGACGTGGGGGGCAAGGTGTTCAGGAGTCGTCCTCTAAATCTTCTGTAGACGACTCCAATCGGCCAGTACTCCTCCTTCTCGAAGGCCGGTAAATGATGGGTTGAAACTCTCACCACAAAGGAATTAAAATTCACTCTATGATGAGATTCCAAACGCTCGACCCTCAAGGCGAAGTTAGTTCTGCTTCTTATGTACAGCGGTGTCGCGGGAGTTTCACACCGCAAAAGCTGCTCGGGTCCTTCGGGTGCGGTGCCGCGATGGTTGCGGACGACGGGTTTCTTCTTCTTCCTCTCGACCTTGATGAACCCGTCATTATCGCACGTTCGGTCCTTTTTCACTAAAATGTATGGGTACCTAGTTAAGTGTAGGTACTAGGTAAATACTAGTACATGCTAAAATATTTTTCTATTTAGTGGATACCATCATGCTATTTCCCTTGTTTTACTAAAGCCTTTATTACAAAATGCTTGTGTTTACCGAACCAAAGAGCGTTTTGAACCATAACGGCCCTCAATATTCTAACACGCCAACAAGGACCAGTTATTTAGCCCGAACTATAGGACGATGATTGAGTTTGCACGCATCCATTGAAAATAAATTTTATAATACCCATTACCCATGTTTGTTAGCTGGTAAATTGTGAATTCTAAAACTTTTTTTTCTATTTAAATTTGTTTTGGTTATTTATAATGTTGTTGTAAAATAATATCCAAATGATTTAACGCTAAAGCTTTCGCTTAGATTTCGTTGCGCATTTGAGTAGATAAAGATTACATGTTAATTTTAATATGGATAATAATATCTATTGAAATAAGTAGGTTTCGTGACAGACGTAAGCAATATATGCGTTTATTAAGGGATATAATTATTAATCGAGCGAACAAAAAATAAGTTGGCGGCTGCACGTGAGCATACTGTATTACTGAATAAGGCAGCGAATTAATATGTTGGCGACTAAATTACTCAACTGGCGAAAACAATCGGGTGACAAAAAATTCTAAAGTCAGCAGATAAAAAGAGGCGAAATTTAATACAAATTAGCACCGACATTTATTAGTTGGTGACTTAATTTACGAGTTGGTGACTGTAATGTATAAGTTATTTATTATGTGGCAACACGAATAATCTTAAGTGGCAACTTCATATTTTATATGGTATATTTTTAAGTATGGCAACCGGAACTGGCAATAAAGGAATAATGTTGGAAAGCACGTGTTTCAATTAACAGTGGCGACGAGGATAAATTTTTTTTTGTATCCATTATTCGGATGACGGAGTGATAAATTATGGCAACAGAGGACGACATTAACGTAAATAAAAATATAAAAGTTGTGAGTATGTCAGTTGGACAGTTAAAAGAATTTTCTCTGCAGACCGGGAACTGGTCATCATACGTGGAGCGATTGGAAATGTGTTTTCTGGTTAACAATACAGTAGCGGAGTTGAGATTGACGCTTATTTCAATGATGGGAGAAGAAGCCTATGATTTACTATCGACTTTGGCCAGCCCCACAAAACCGCATCAACTCACGTACAAGATGGCGGTCGAATTGCTAACGAAGCATCTACAACCAAAACCGTCAATCATGGCGGAACGGTATAAATTTAGGCAACGCCGCCAAAGTACCAACGAATCAATAACGGATTATGTAACAGAATTAAAGAAACTATCGAAAACTTGCGAATTTACCAATGCGCTAGATGAAAATTTAAGAGACCAGATGATCTGTGGCCTAAGAAGTGATGTGATAAGGCAGATACTGTTTTCGGAAGAAAAACTAGATTACAATCGGGCGGTGACCTTAGTGCTAGCAATGGAAACAGCGGAACGGGACACTAATACAGTAGAACAAGCCCAAGTAGTAGAAGGCATGCACAAGATATCCTTTCGGAATGGTGGTATACACTGTACAAGGTGTGGAGACAACAGACATCATACCGGAGAGTGTCCATATAAAGATTATGTGTGCAGTTACTGTCAGGGAGTTGGTCACCTACGAAGAATGTGTTTCAAAAAGAACGTGGAGAATACCGGTGCAAGACAGATGGGATGTAGTGGACAGCCCAAAGCAAAGGGTTGGCACGGAGCTGGCAGCAACAGTGTGCGCGGCGGGCAAGCTGGGCGCGGACAGCGCGGTGTGTCTCGAAGGGTGACCGAGAGGGCTCCAATACACATGATAGATGACCAGGCCCAAGAGAGGAAGGAGGAAGCTAGGGGTGACACTAAGGAATGTGAGGGAAGCGGAGACGAGGAACCAATGTATCAGATGTCATTGAGTCAGTATAAACTGGTGTGTATATCAATCAAAGTTAATAATTGTATTTTAACAATGGAAGTTGATACAGGTTCAGCCTTATCATGTATTAGCAAAAATGTTTATAATAAGTTTTTTAGTACCGAACATTTAAAACCATGTTATTTAAACTTAAAATTTTATGATGGTTCGACTATTAGGCCTCTTGGGTTTCTAGAATGTATTGTTAACTATAAAGGTGATGAAATATTTGGACCTGTATGTGATTGACAAAGGAACAACAAACCTTATCGGCCGACAATGGTTGGCAGAATTAAATATACCTATTAAAATATCTAAAGTGACTTTACATAATAATTACCATATGCTTAGTAACAAATGTGAGGATGTCAATATTTTAAAAAAATATTATTTCTAGATATAAATCGGTCTTCGCCAATACACTGGGAACATACACGGGAGGCATGGCCGAGCTGAGTGTACGGGAAGGAGCCACACCTATTTACTGTCGAGCGCGACCAATGCAATTCGCGTTGAGGGAACGTGTAGATGCAGAGCTCGACGCAATGCTGCGTGCTGGCGTCATCGAGCCTGTGGACCAGTCTGACTGGGCCACGCCGTTGGTGGTAGTACGCAAGCCCGATGGTGGGTAAGGATTGTGTGCTGATTTCAAGGTAACCCTTAACAAAGTCTTAGCTGTCGATAGATTTCCGGTTCCAAAAATGGATGAGTTATTTAGTAATTTAAGTGGGAATGATTTTTTTACAAAACTAGATTTATCGTAGGCCTATAATCAAGTGGTTTTATCAGAAAATTCTAGGCAGTATACAGTAATAAATACGCATAAAGGTCTGTTTAAATATACTCGCCTAGTGTATGGACTTTCATCGAGTCCAGGAATTTTCCAGAAATTAATGGTAAACATGTTGAAAAATATTCCTAATGTTATTGTTTTTTATGATGATATTTTGATCAAAAACAAGACCTTAAAGAGACATTTAAAATCATTAGAACAAGTATTAGAAATTCTACATAAAAATGGGTTAAAATTAAAGAAAGTAAGTGTGAGTTTTTAGCTAAGCAGGTTAAGTACTTAGGGTTTATAATTGACAAGGATGGAGTTCGAGTAGACCCCGAGAAGGTTAAAGCAATCACCTCAATATCATATCCTAATAATGTATCTGAGTTGAAGTCTTTTATAGGGATGATTAACTTTTATGGGAAATTTATTAAAAATTTAAGCACTCATTTATCTCCTTTAAATACAGTCTTCTTAAGAAAGGTAAACATTGGCAGTGGGGTATCTGAGTAAAAGTCATCCTTTAACAAAGTTAAGGAACTTCTATGTAGTGCTGAGGTTTTAGTGCATTTTGATATTGAATGTGAATCCATTCTTGTTGTGGATGCTAGTTCGAGGGGCCTTGGCGCGATATTGAGTCAGCTGATGCACTCTCACGTTTAATTCATTCACAAAAAGCAGTAGGAAACTCAGATGAGCCTGAGATACCGGAGCAAACATACTTACACTTTTCTACTGAGACCTTGCTATTAGATTATAATGTGATTAAAAAAGAGACTAGAGCAGATCCAATTTTAAGTCACATTTTAAGTTATATATTAGACGGATGGCCGGCTGAAATAGAAATAAAAGAATTACGACCGTATTATAATAGAAAGAGTGAGTTGTATACAGAATTGGGTTGTGTAATATGGGGTCATCGTTTAGTAATTCCATCCGTTTGTAGGAAAAATATTATTTTAGAACTTCACGACACACATATGTGTATGGTCAAAACGAAAGCGTTAGCGCGCAGTTATGTGTGGTGGCCGGGTATTGACGAGGAAGTAGAAGGGGCATGTCGGGCGTGTCCAGTGTGCGCAGCGGTAGCTGATAAACCACCTGCGCACGTGCCTCACTCGTGGCCTTGGCCATCACGCCCTTGGTCTCGACTTCATTTAGATTTTTTAGGGCCAATCGAGGGATTAAAGTATCTCATTATTGTCGATTCTTGCTCTAAGTGGATTGAAGCAATTAAAATGAATAGAACTACAGCATCCACTGTCATAAATGTGTTACGTGAACTTTGGGCGAGATTTGGCATACCGAAAAAAACAGTTTGTGATAATGGTCCCCCATTTTCAAGTATAGAATTTTAAACTTTACTAAAACACAATGGAGTGGAGCATATTTTTTCTGCCCCGTATCATCCAGCGTCTAATGGCGCAGCTGAAAATGCAGTAAATATATGCAAACAAGTAATTAAAAAAGCCTTTAAACAAAATTTAAATGTAGACAGCTTTATGCAGATTTCTGTTAGCCTATAGGAATACTGAGCACACCACAACAGACGATAGCCCGGCTAACATCTTGCAAGGAAGAAATCTCCGGATGAGGTTAGATAAGCTAAAACCAGATAGATAAGTAAATGCTGTACATTGAGATACGACGGATGTTTATAGCTATAGAAATGTTGGAAAATTCAGGATTTTCGGAACTTTTTTTTCTCCCATCATGAAGAAAATATGATGTTGCGGGAGTTCCTAAGGGGGACGAAATTTTCATTATTTTTTCAATAGGATGCACCGTTTCCGAGATAGAATCAACTTTATAAAAACATAGTAAATGCTTTACATTGAGATACTAGGAATGTATAAAGCTATAGAAATGTTGGAAAATTCAGGATTTTCAAATTTCTTTTTCTCCCATCATGAAGAAAATATGAGGTTGCTGGGTTACTAAGGAAATTTAAAATGGATGACTTTTTTGTAATCAGCACCCCCAGAAACCAATAAAAGGACACCCATATTATTTTTATGAAATTAAGTATGTCCGCCATATTGAAATTTCAAAATAAATATCATTTTTGTATCCAGCACTCCCAAAAACCTGGTAAACGACACCCATATCAATTTTACGAAAAATAATATCCGCCATTTCTAAATTTCAAAATTAATCTACACAATAATCTACACCCCCCTAATAAAAACCGAGAAAAATTAAAAATTGGGAATTTTGTACGCTCCTTTATGTTTTTTTTTGTGTGCGCTCGTTTCGCTACTTGTATGTTTTTTTGAGTTACCTACATCAGGGAAAATATATGTGCCTATTCTTAAATAAAATGTGTACTCACAAATTGTCGCCAAGATGGTTATTTAGTCGCTAAAACATAATCTGTCTGCCAGTTTAGAAAATTCAGTGGTATTATTTAGTCACCAGATTAGTAATTTTTTTGTTCCTTACATTCTTTCGCCAACTTGGTAATTTAGTATTCAATATTGGGTATTTTCACATCCAAAATTTAATTGTTTTGTCGCAAGTTTAAATACATGCCGTTTATTAACTGGGGATCTAAAAAGGCCACTTTAGGTGTTTCATATATTTTGACAGAAAACACCACTTTTGACAGTTTTCAATAGCGCACATAAATAAATAAATAAATAAAAAAATTATTTATTTCTCCCACAACAAGTACAAGAATACAACGTTTGTTTCAAAGTTCAATTGCACTTGCAATGTGGGAGACAGGAGTCCAAACTAGGTTACCCTGTGTCTTGGAACTCCTGAATATATGAATATAATATGAATTGTAAATAATTCATCTAATGTTCACCTAAAGTGGCCTTTTTAGACCCCCTGGACTCAGTTTCTTCCTTAAATGCTACTTACCTAATACTTAATATCTACCCAATAACAAAAGAACTGTTTGAAATGGCAGACTTTAAAAATATACTTGAACACGCACACCGCACAGCTGCACGAAGTTCTAGCAAGCTCCATCGATAGAGCGACATCCTTAGTAGGTTAAGGCATAAATTGGTAGAAACGATTACAACAAAACTATGTTATTTACTTTGACTTCATTTTCCCTTTGCCATCCTTATTGTAGGTTCTATTTACATCGGTCTATTTAAGTTGCATCTCACGAAGAAAAGTTCTCTAGAAGCAAATAAATCCCATTTTGATTGCTTCTAGAGAACTTTTCTTTCACTGGAAAGTTAATAAATAAATTACTTATGTCCGTCACACACATCCAAGTAAATTGATCAACATATCTGGTACAAAACGTTTTGGAAAATTAAACGTATGTGCAGGACATATTTTGCTTATTATATCTATTCTGTTTGCATCTGTCTTCGCATCTGTTTGTATCTAGTTGCAAATTCCCTGGGAGCTTTGTTATAGTATTAGATACATAACTTCGAAAACAAACTTCGTCTGGACTCCTCGGAAAATATCAATCAATATTAATACAATACGTACAGTAAAATTTTACATACCTACTGCATCTTAAGTTTTTTTAATATTATCATACTACTTTTATAAATGTAAAAGTTTGTGAGGATGGATGGATGGACTGATGAATAGATGGATGTAAAGACGGAATGGATTTATGTTACTATTTCATACAAGAACTACAAAAATGATTTTGATGAAATTTGGTATGGTAGTAGTTTGAGCTCTGGATTAAGATTTGTTAATATGGATTAACCTATCTAGGTTGATTTTTATCCCGAAAAAAAAAACAGTGTTCCCATCGGATATTGTATTTACGCGGGCGGAGCCGCGGGCAAAAGTACTATTATAATTGTTAACTAAAATATACTAGATTTTATAATATGTGTATTAACCGTACATAGGCAAATTTTATATATTTTTGTGACATACAACCCTATTGAATGTTATTATGAAAAAAACACTGAGAAGTTTCAAAACTTGTCGACTCACACACACTATCGTGATAGGAAATTTCTATTAGATTAACGTGATAGGGTGTTCTCCCGTGTAATTAATAGGTACTACAGTTCGCCTGAACTTATATCGAGTTAAAACTTTGTTCAAATAACGACGCAAAGGATCGTTGACAAGTTGAGATAACCTACAAACCCTCCACTGTGTACCCAGCGAAATAAGTTTATTGAGATATTTGTTATTGAATATTTTTAATCATAAATACAATTTGTATAAAAACTAATAGGTTGGGGAAAAAGTCTTTTCGCATTATAGTATGTATGAACTTGTCATAAAATATCTTGGGCTATACCAATTGTATCTGGCTGATTTTGGTATCATTAAAAAGTTTTAATTTTACAGAAGACAATTCCAAATTCAAATTAGGTAAATTTGAGATTTTCATTTGTTTTTCTTATTGTTAAAATGAGTGATTCTTATGAAGAATTTCGATACATTTTAAAATTTTATTACAAAAAAGGTAAAAATGCAACACAAGCCGCGAAAAAAATTTGTGATGTTTATGGACCTAATGCAGTATCTGTGAGAGTAGCGCAAATTTGGTTTAAGCGTTTTCAATCCGGAAATTTTGATATCAAAGATGCACGTCGCTCTGGTCGCCCTGTTACGGACAAAACTGTTGCCATTTTTGAAAAAGTGGAGCAAGATCGGCATATTAGTAGTTACGATGTAGCTGAAGAACTGGGGATTGACCACAAAACGGTTTTGGCGCATTTGAAAAAAGCTGGGTACACAAAAAAGCTCGATATTTGGGTGCCTCATGAGCTCACTGAAAGAAACCTAATGAACCGTGTACTCATTTGTGATTCTTTATTACGACGTAATGAAACCGAACCATTTTTGAAGAAGCTGATAACTGGTGATGAAAAGTGGATCACATACGACAAGAACGTGCGAAAAAGATCGTGGTCAAAGGCCGTTCAGGCTTCACAGACTGTGGCGAAACCCGGGTTAACTCGCAACAAGGTGATGCTGTGTGTGTGGTGGGATTGGAAGGGCATTATTCATTATGAGCTGTTACCGCCAGGCAGGACCATCAATTCTGAACTGTACTGCGAACAACTGATGAGATTAAAGCAAGAAGTTGAGAGAAAGCGGCCGGAATTAATCAACAGAAGGGGTGTAGTTTTTCACCATGATAACGCTAGACCTCACACATCTTTAGCCACTCAGAAAAAATTACGGGAGTTTGGCTGGGAGGTGTTAACGCATCCGCCGTATAGTCCTGACCTTGCACCTTCAGATTTCCACCTGTTTCGGTCGCTGCAGAATTCCTTAGGCAGTGTCAGGTTGACATCACAAGAGGACTGCCAAAACCACTTGTCGCAGTTTTTTCATCAGAAGCCCCAAAAATTTTGTAGCAATGGGATCATGTACCTACCAACAAGATGGCAAAAAGTTATTGAACAAAATGGCACCTATATACTTTAGTCACTTGTAAATAAACTTTATAAAAAAACCTTTTGAATTTTTATATAAAATGCGAAGAAACTTTTTCCCCAACCTAATATAACTCGTCCACATAAATTATATAGTATATACGAGTATTACCAGGGCCATTTTTGCGAATATTTTGACACCTCCTTCATTAAAATCGGATCAGTAGTTTAGGCGCTAGGCTGGAACAAAAATACTTATACTATCGTCACCGTAAAATTGTAAAAACCGTTAGATTGCAAAAATATGTCGAAAGATTCAACACTATATATTTATAATCTAACGAAAAATAATATTATGTTAAATAATTGGCAGCATATTTGCGTCTGAAATCTATCAACATTTTAAAATTTCACTAGTTGTATTACAATCTGATGGTTTTTACAATTTTACGGTGACATAATATACATACATTACATACATTTTCACCCTTATTAATAAAAATATTTACACCACGGATTAGCTAATCCAACATGGCTGTCTTTGTCAGATAGTTTAGAATAGTCACTTGATAGACAAAGACAGCAATGTTGGATTAGCTAATCCGTGGTGTAAATAATTTTATTAATAAGGGCGACATAGTCTACCAAATTATAACCCTTCCTTTTGGCTTCGCCTATTCGGGATATGTGACTATTAAGAAAATATTTAATTCAGATGTTGCCCAGATTAGATATGGATATTATTATATTATACAGTCGTTGTATATTATTATCTACTATTGTTAAACTTTAGTTGGTTATGTGTCACTGATGTAGTTAATAATATTATTAATTACATAATATATAATAACCATATCTAATACCCGCGACTTCGTACGTGCAAAATGAAATCCCGCTGCTACTGCCATACCAAATTTCATCAAGATCCGTTCTGTAGTAGAAAGAGAAACAAACATCCGTACATACAAACTTTCTCGTTTATAATACTAGATGTTGGCCGCGATTTAATACGTGCGAATTGTAAAATGAAATCCCGACGGGAACTATACATATTGCTGTGATAAAAAATAACCTATTTATTTTTTTTTTTAAAAAAAAAGGGGGCAAACGAGCAAACGGGTCACCTGATGGAAAGCATCACAACATCAGAAGATCTGCAGGTGCGTTGCCGGCCTTAACCTATGTATTAATCCAAAGACAAAACTACTACCATACCAAATTTCCGTTTAGTATTGTATGAAACAGTAACAAACATATTAAAAGTCCATAAAATATATATTAGTTAGGAAGTAAGGATTGTGACACTTCATCAATTACTGAATAAATCTATACCAAGGAGTTCTTCAAGTTTTTCTATCGACTGTAAAATAAAATATTATTAATAGTATGTATATTTTTACCACGTTTCACAGCTTGGTCATTTGACGAAGAATTACAATATATACGGTGCCATTGGATCTGTCGTAGTGTGAGTGACATAGGCTATATTTATTTCAGGAACCCCACATAAACGAGAGTTATGCGGAAGACATCGATCGCCAAAACCACTTATCTAGTTTCAAATTTCTTCAACTAATTGCAATACAGACTACCCACAATTCTTTTCGAAGTTAGAAGTCTTTAAGAAAAGCGAACAGCGGATTGTGTATATGTTTTGATGCGTACTAAAGCCGTAAAATTAATAAAACAATATGAGTAAAATAATAACGGTCCACCAGAACTAAACCTTAAGCGACCTGGCGCTGCATTTTTAAGATAGCTATTCAAAATTGGACTTTATTTGTTACATAAGAAGATACACGTTTCATTGTAAGAGTTCGAGTGTCAGGTTGCACCGCGTAGCACATCGCATGTGTAATGTCTGATGTTATATGAAACGTGTATCTTTTTGCATAGAGAATAAAATTCAATTTTGAATAAAAATTACAATAATACAACAAACATAAAATTAACAATAAAACTAGAGGGAAATAAAAAAACTAAAAATTAGTACTAACAAAAAGAAGACTTACCTACAAATAATCTATATCTAAAAAAAAAACTATAAATAGAAAATCTTCCCCAGGTCGTCCCCATCTGGCAGAGTACCTAGCAAACTGATAGCATTGCCTCGTTGGATAGCAATGGCTATCCGTTGTGCCAGGTAGTTCCCGGCTCTAGGGTCTCGGGTGGCTTCAGTAAGCTTTTTAGAGATTTCTTTAAAAAGCTTATGTGCGCCCGGACCCCATGCGCCTAGGGTTTCCACCCCAAACGGTTCAAATATGAGGTCTCCGCTAAGGTTCTCATACTTGCGCCGTTTGAGGTTCTCCGCTTGGTTTGCAGCCGCGCCCGCACAGCTCGAGGTGCCCTGGATATGGGACGGAGCAAGAGTATCTACACAAGTAGCGTCCCATACAAGAGCCCGTCCCACACTCCAAGGAACCAGGGTCATTCCATCAGGTCTCTTGCCATCGTCGCGCGCTAGACCGGAGGGCTCCAATATAGCTGGCACACCGGCGGTGACAAGAGCCCGACGAATGAGGTCATTCAGACTGTGATGCCGGGAAATGCGTCCAGCGCTTCGTGAGCAGCACAGCCCGTGATAACCGTGGCTGTCTACGTTCGCGCCGCAAACACACTGATGAGGGACGACATGGGGGGCACCAAGACGCAGGGCAGTGGCTAGCCGAAATGTATTGCGGCCCAGCAGTGTTCCAGTATTGGCTGACGGTAGTGCCTGCAGCCAAACGCCCGACTCCCACTTCTCTACAGCCAAAAGACGAGCCCGCTCTGCAGGACTGGAAGACGTGTTAAAAAGATATTTTGAATAGTTTAAAAATTTGATATAAATTTTGAATAGCTATCTTAAAAATTTAGAGCCAATCATTGCGATGTCAACTGATCTTTATTCTAAGCTTTAAAATTCCTTCCCAAATAACAATAATTAGGTACTTTTACTAGCTTTTATTTACTTTCACCTGTCCCGTTGTGTGTAATGGAATCTTGCAAGTTAAATTTGACCCACATTCAGGTTTCCGATTGAGCTGAAATTTGGCACGAATATGTAAATCACGTGACAATGCAATATTATAAATAACTATATAACTTTTTTTTTATTATGATGACATGGAGCTGATCTGATGATGAAGCTGAAAGGTGGCCATAGGAACTCTGTAATAAAACCTCATAGCCCATCTAGTTTGGGCTCGTTTGATTCGTCTTGGTAAGAACTTTGTCTTCGGGTAGATTTGAACTTTTTAGTTCTTTTTACTCCCCAGTAATAAAATCTTGTTTTAAATGAAAAAATAAATAAATTGTAGTTAAGATAAGAAAGCTAACGTTGCCTATTTATAAGACACTCATACAAAACATCATTTACACCTAATAAGTAGCAACCTTCTTACCCCTAATGCTGATATTAATTTCAATACATCATAATAATCAGTAGGTAATCAGCGATGTAAGTAATATGCCCCAATTCGATAACACATCGATTTGAGCGCAGTCGATGCAGATTAGATATAGCCATATTATACTAGGAACTAGACAGAGATTAGCAGCACAATAGAGACTGACATAATATTCAAAGGAGGGTTTTAATTAATTATACCTAATACAGTATGTCAGTGGTGTTAATTTTGATGAATAATTTAGTACTTCGTATGTTGATATACCTCATATTGTTATATTCCTACCATGGAATTAACTAGGTATATAGACTTTGACGACTAACTTGTAATAGGCCGCACTTACATACATTTTAATTAAGGAGCTACTTAGTACAGGTTTTGACAAAGTCTATACAGTTTGTCAAAATCTCTACTAAGTAACCCCTAAGTAAGCATTAAAAATGTCTCTGAGTGCTGCCGAAATCCTTTACGAGTTCATCAAAAAATGTAAACAACCAAAAACCAAATTCAAGACATTAAAAAAATAATTCTTATCTTGAAAAAAAATCTGTTTGAAAATAAATGAAACAATGCAAAAGTAAAATACAATTTTATCTTCTTCACGATACTTAAATAGCACAGAACATCGTTTTCTACTTTTCTTATTTGATTTTGATTTAGGTCGTAGCATGTCTACAGGCACTTTCAGTGCATCTATTCACTTAACTGAAAGATAGATATTTTCCTATAAAAATATATATTAAGATAGAATACAATACGTTTATTTAATCATCACAGAACACACATAAAAATTGGATACAAAATAATAAACTAAATTGGGCACATAATTATTTATGCTATTTAATTAAGTGATGCCAAAAATTGACCCTTGCTCAGCAAGCAAGCTGCATTGGTATTCTAATGAGTGACTTAAGAACAAACACTGATAAGAAATTATGGCGCCATTGAGTATATAAATGGATTTGCGCCTTACCTATGAAATAAGTATAAGAAAGGAAAACAACAAAAGAAGACATAAAACAAACAAAAGGATATAGTAATAGAATTACGTAGATATCTGATATAAAAATGTATATTGTATCCGCCTTTATGTTTTTATCTTTGCGAAATTTACTGAATTGAATTAACTTTCAAAACTTGTAAATAACCTTAGAAGAATATTATTTACTTCGAAGTTTTATTTAGTAAGGGATTCGAAATGAGATTAGCGTCATCTTAGAAACATAAATGAGAATGAAAATATTTTATATTTAGTTCTAGGCTAGATTATAGACATAATCTAGATATTAAGTGAGACTTAGGTCACACATGTTATTATCTACTTGTTACTTGATAATTCAAAGATTTTTAATAAATAATATATATATCTAGGTCACTAGTCTAGAAACCA
The DNA here is from genome assembly GCA_905404095.1 of Glaucopsyche alexis. Lineage (NCBI taxonomy): Eukaryota > Metazoa > Arthropoda > Insecta > Lepidoptera > Lycaenidae > Glaucopsyche > Glaucopsyche alexis. The sequence continues at coordinate 15,746,249 of FR990052.1, read as the reverse complement.
AACGTAAATAAATACTTGAAACAAAATCTTTAAATACAGTTTTATGTGAACTGCGCAACTAGAGGAGTATGAAATTTGGCCGCTACATATTTCAATGACGGTTACTTATTTCAAACTTAAAAATGATAATATGAATAACTATGGGCGACTTTCGACCTCTAGTTTTTATTAACTAAGCCAAAATAATAATTCCTCAATACCTAAACAAATTTTACACGTCATCACTAAACACTACCTACAGGAATACACGTCAACAAACGAAGAATCGTAAATCAAAAGCTTTAAAAAGTCCTCCGGCAATTATGTATTTTCAACAAGAAAGATGTAAATCCGTCTTTGAGTAAAACATTTTATCAGGAAATGTTGCTTTTGTTTCTTTTGTAAAATTCGTTATTTCATTGTTTTACAGCAAAAATCTGAGACTACGTTTTTAATGAGCGTAATAAAAATATCCCAATTTGGGTTTTTAATTTTAACAAAATGGGTTTCCTGTTTTGTACTTTTTGTATGTTTAAGTCTTTTCTTATATTAATTTAACCTGATTAATATACTTTATCTTATGTAAAAATATTTAGGAAGTTCTTTTCTGCTATTTACTAGTAATAAGGCTTTAATTAGTACTCAAAGTTTTTACAGTCCTTTTCCACAATTTTATTATTAAATCAAAATATGACTATTTCCAGGGATTCGCACTCAGAGGGTGAAAACGGGTCGTTATTACTGAGAATTTGCTCTCCGGTGATTTCTGTGGCTCAGTGGTTGAGCGTGTTGGTGCTCAAGCCGGGGGTCGCGGGTTAAAATCCCGACGAAGGAACAAAAAGTTTTTCCGTGTAAAAATGTGTATAATATAATAAAAATCTTAAATAAATGTATAGTATAAAAGTATTAAATATATTTCCGTTGTCTGGTACCCGTAACACAAGTTCTTCGAGAACTTACCACGGGATCATATTGACGTGGTTTCATACCGCGTCCATAGAAAAAAAAATATAACCCTGTATCTCATGAATTGTGATAGTTGAAATTTTCACAGATTATGTATTTTTATTGCCGCTATATAAACAACAAATACTAAAAACATTTAAAATAAATATTGAAGTAAATATTTAAGGCGGGCTTCCATACAACAAACTTGATATAGTTGTCATTTTTCGCTTGATATTAATACTAGTGCTCGATATTAGTACTAATAGTTGTGTACCTACAAATAAAAATATTTACACATCTGTTTAGCTATGTAACGTTGCTGGCTTTGTCTGGTACGTCTGAAAAGTCACTCGATAGACAAAGACAGCAAAATATAGCTAATCAGCTGCTAAGTATTTTTATTAGTAATGGGGTTAGAACATCCTACTAATCCTACTAATATTTAATTGTGAAAGTTTGTGAGGATGTACGCATGGATGGGTGGATGTTTGTTACTCTTTCACGGAAAATCTACTGAACGGATTTTGATGAAATTTGGTATCTTAGTAGTTTCGGCTCTGGATTAAAGCATAGGCTACTTTTTATCCCTAAAAAATACAGTATTCCTGAGGGATACTGTATTTACGCGGGCAGAGCCGCGGGCAATAGAATAAATAGTTGTGCAAACGCTAAATATGAGTAATAGTTGTAATTCACACTAATTTGGGAGGTTTGCCATGAGTCCTCATTATTTATAAGCGGATAAATTATTATTAAAGTCCGCCATAATATAATACGGCAAGAAATATTAAACCAGAATCCCGTAAGCTCGTCTTAATAAGCGGGGTTACAAGATTAACAATTCGTGTTTGACATACTGTTTATAAACCTTCTGTAAAAAAATTTTAGGGTTAGTAATACAAAATCTAAATTTCGTGATAATTACACTGCAAAGTAGACCAATCTTAATAGTTATCGAATGTCAAGTGAGTAGGCAGGATTAGCCTAGTAAAAGGTTAGTAAGCAGCAGAAGGACTGAAAAATTTTAAAGAATCCCTTTCTGAAACAAAACTTATTATAATGTGGGCTGATTTTTTTTTCGAAGAACGGCAAACCAGCATCCGTCAGGATGCCTATGATGATGGATAAATTGCCTCAAACATGTTTTTTTGGGGATTAAAAAATCACTTTTCAAAAATTTGTATTTTGACTAAGTTTCGCTTCTGACCAGCCAGACCTGCATTTTCATATTGAAGTGTAATCGGAGAAGTATAGGACAAGGTTTCAACTTGCCTCAAACAACTGCTCTAAAATTCGCAGTAGCTCTTCATCTAATACTTGATGAAAGTCGAAACATAACTAAAATATCAACTAATTTCCAGCTTCCCGCAGTTTCTAAATATTTTTCCCTTTGTATTAGGACGTCTTAAACATTTAAATATAAAGGAAGTGACCGCAACGACTGCAGACGTGGTTGAACTACGTAGTACGTATTTACACGTAAGTATGTGACGTGCGCACAATTCAACGGCGCTGTATAAGCAATTTCTTACGCCTTGTAACGGCAATTTATTTGATAGTACCTAGCAGTAAGTACAACTAAAATACAAACTTATAATATGAATGAATATGAATATGAATAAAAACAACGTAAGATTGATGTTATGAAAGTGGTAAATAATAGGACATTTCCGTAAATATATTTTGATGACCTCCATGGGAAAAACGAATATGGTTTAGCACTTAAGGGAAAGCCCCATACCACTTACATAGAACTGGTTAATGAATTATGGTGGCCATAAGTTACACAAATCAAGGACAAGGTATTGTAATTTGTAAATCAACACCTAATTCACATATGTGAAGTTCAGTTCTGCAGGTCTAAAATGACCACATAAAGTGTAAGTGTAGAACGTCGTCTTTTGAATTTCAACAGATGATGTTTCACAGTGCATTCTCTTAATACTATTTTAGACCCACTGAGGTGTTTATAGTGAAATATTTTTAATGACTCCCCACACGTAACGTTTTAACTTCTGTCGTGCAAGCCGAGTTACGCAGATTTATCGATCGTTTGTATGACAAGTAGTTGCAAGTTATCGTTGATCCGTTGACAGGATTTAGGAGGCGGGAACAAAGAGTATTTTTTACGACGTTGTCAGTATAACAAAAAATCTTTATTAATTTCTTTCATATTACAAAATATGCGTACAACAAACGATGAGGACTGGTAATTAGGTTGCCCAGTATTAAGGGGAAGAAAAATCCATACGTGAGGTGACGTGACCGCGGAGATATCACGGCCACATAGAAAACAGCCCTAAAATAACGCGCTTCTGTCGCCGCGTAAGTTTTTTTCCTTTTGAAAATTACCTCTCTCTTACTCTCGGGCTATTAAATTAAACATAGTATTATATACTGTCAAGTAAATCAATAAGTAGTGGTAACTATTATTATTATACATGCCTAGTATAAGTATTTATATTTAAATAGCTTTTTGTATAAGAGCTTTTTAGCTTAAGCTATTGTGATCGGATACCGATATCGATTCTAAAGTTGCTATTTGCAAGTTAAGTATTTTCTTTCTTCGAAAGTGAAGTATTTCTTAGTCGATTCTTTTAACAAGTACGCTTTTCAGTTACTTCGAGTTCTCGTTTTGCGGTTAAGTGGGTAGGTACTATACAATAAGGTTCAATACAAAAACTAATCAATATTGTTTACATACTAAAAAGTAGTTTTGCATAGAATTTTTTTTTTGCCTACACGATGGACCAACCGACAATTGAAAGAGAAAAAAGGATTACTTAGGAAACTTACGTAGGTACTACAAATATAGACCTTCTACCTAGATTTGTAAATTGTTGATATATTTAAATAGCTAGATGTACTACCTACCTATATCGTTCCTATATTTGTCAGGAAAAAGACAGAAATAGGTCAGTGGAAAGCAGTGGTGAAGGTTGGTTCTCCTTCATAGGGAAGCCCAAGCCTATATAATAGGTAATAATTTGGATGATTAAAGAAATATTCTAAATAAAGATACATTATACTCTTTACGGCGCTGTTAAGGTCATTGACCTCACACAGCTGTGATGATATTAATTAATAATAATTATATTGATGTAATTTAGGCAAAGTCTTTGCATCCACTTTGAATCACCCATTTTTGTGACGTTAATGACTTCAGCTCCTTAGAGAGTAAAATGTAATTTTATTTGTATTTTTTCAACATTTTTAATTATTTTTCTGCCTAAACTCCTTAACATAAGCAGTAGATCATAATTATAATATGCCCAAGATGTCCGTAATTGATTTTGACCTTATATAGTGAACTTTCCAGTAGGGAATTTGTAGTTCTCATTCCCAGAAAAATTTAGCAAGTACATAGATCACGAAGTACATAGGGCGAAAAGTGGCCCATGGAGAGCCGCTTCGCTACGTTGAATGTAAGAGGAGGAATGGATGGTAAGAATGAAAGTTGATGAAGCGAAACAAGTATGTTAGGATCGTAGCAAATGGAAAGAAGTGGTCTCTGCCTACCCCTATGGGAAAGAGGCGGTATCTGCCTACCCCTACGGGAAAGAGGCGTGATTAATGTATGTATGTATGTATAGATCACAATAATTAATGTAGATAATGCAGTAACTTCGAGCCAGTATCGGCACAACTTCTGTTCGAGTTCGAAGTTGGTGAACCCCTTATCCTAACTTTTTGAAGTATTTCGCTAGATAATTACTTATAAGAGAAGAATTAAACCTTTCTACGTAATTTAATTACAACAAAAAAATCTTTGTTTTCATTTTAAGTAACTAATTAACTGGGCGAAAATACTGGGCGTTGTTTAGTTAACAGCGCAAATTTTCCATGAAAAACCTGCCAAGTGCGAGTCGGACTTAAACATAGATATATATAATATCCCACCAAAAACATTTTCATGTATACAATGCCAAGACGATACCATATGACTCGCACTGCCAAAAAGCTATCAGATCTCATGTAAAACCAAGCTTCTGACTCTACACGCCTTAACTCTACAAGCCTAACTTCACAAACTCTACACCTTAGTCAAGTTATGTGGCCTGACCTTTTCGCTACATTCGCTTGGATGTAAGGTGAAAAATTTATGGACTGTTTTTCTGTTATACTATTCTTATAGTAACGAAACAACCAAGCCACATAACTTGACTAAGGTGTAGAGTTTGTGAAGTTAGGCTTGTAGAGTTAAGGAGTGTAGAGTCAGAAGCTTGGTTTTACACGATATCTAATAGCTTTTTGGCAGTGCGAGTCATATGGTATCGTCTTGGCATCATTTTACATGAAAATGTTTTTGGTGGGATTTCACTTCATTTTAATAGTTGTTATGAAAATATTTTTATTTCCTTTTTTATTTTATTGTTACTATTTTTAACACGGATTCCTACAATAATTTTCAGACCTCTAGAGTAAAAATTTGCGTAGATAAGTCTGTTACAAATTTTCATCCCCTAGTTGGAGAGGTTGGAAGATAAAAGTTCTAAGTTTGGTAATTTTTATGTTGGGTCTTTCTAGGTCATTCGGAAATACCCTATAATTCTGTTGATCATCTCAGTCAGTGACGAAATCAGGGGTTTTTAGATATCAATAGAAACTCAAAAAAACTCAAAACTCAATTTTTTTATTTCCATATAGGTTATGAAATAACGCTTATAGAATTGTCCTACATGATGCCTACCACCGGTTCGGAAACTAGCCCGGCGTAAGAAACTCGCACGGGGCCACCGTTTAGCAAAAAGATGGGAAAATTGATCTTTTCAAAAAAAATATTTTACAATGTTGTAACTTAATCTATATAACATTAGTCATAAGTACATAGAGCATACTTAAGTAAATAAAAGCAGCCTTGCAGAGGGCCATCTTATTCCCAAGGTGTGCAATCATTAATGAAATCACTGACTTTATAATAAGCTTTAGCACACAAACGTTCTTTAACAGCTTTTTTAAATTTATGAATGGTAAGATTTTGAACGTTTTCTGGGATTCTATTGTAAAGGCGTATACATGAACCTTTAAACGATTTACTTACTTTGCTTAGTCTGATCACCGGTATTTCTAACTTGTTCTTATTTCTAGTATTCCTACAATGGTTGTCGCTTTTCTTTTTAAAGTTATTTAAATTCTTTCTGACATACAACACACTGTCCAAAATGTATTGAGAAGCGACGGTCAGAATACCTATTTCTTTAAACTTATCTCTTAGAGATTCAAAATATGACATCTTATAAATAGAACGTATAGCTCGCTTCTGCAGCACAAATATTGTGTTAATGTCCGCAGCGTTTCCCCATAGAAGAATGCCATATGACATTATACTATGAAAATAACTAAAATAAACTAGCCGCGCTGTGTCCTCATCGGAAATTTCTCTAATTTTTTTCACTGCATATGCTGCAGAACTAAGCCTATCAGCCAGATTTGCAATATGGGGACCCCACTGTAATTTACAATCTAGTGTTATTCCTAGAAATACAGTGGTGTCCACTAAGTTCATTTTCTCATCGTTTAATAGTACATTGGTTTGTGTCTGCCTAACATTTGGTAGGCTAAACTTTAAACATTTTGTTTTATTGGAATTCAAAAGTAAATTATTAACACTAAACCAGTGTACCATTTTCGAGAGAGCACTATTTACCTCGTCGTAATTTGACTGTCGTCGCTTCACATTAAAAATTAGTGAAGTGTCATCAGCAAAAAGTACTATCCCATGCTTATCTTTAACTAGATAAGGAAGGTCATTTATATAGATGAGAAAAAGAAATGGGCCTAAAATGGACCCTTGTGAGTTGTGGCACACCTAATTCTATTTTGGTCCCATTAGACCTTGTAGAATTTAAAGTATAAGGCCTATGCAATCAGAGCTTTACATGTTTACTCAGTCTTCTACTGGGAACATATTCTGAACATTTCATTTATCCGGTATAATCTAAACCCTAGTTATAAGGGTTAAAAAATCGACAAAACGCTTCGAGAAAACGTGGTCTGGTAGTGCCCTTGCACTTCGCTTATTTCGTCTTGGCGGTGTAACTGCCATGCCCCCAGATATAGTCGGACATACTTCTAGCTAAACATTTTCAGACGGAAAATTGATGTTTGCTCTTTTACTTTTGGTCCAAATAAATTTTGGCAAAATTCATTACTTATTCCCTCTATCCTAGCCTAAGCGGAAATACGATAGAAGCTTTTGGACCTTTAGGAGATTTTGGACCTTTGATGAATTTATTATTTATCTGATCCTAAATATTAAACTTTTTGGGAAATTGCTTTACTAACAATACGATCTGCGCTTTGGAATTTTTGTCTGTACTAATATAATAAAGAGGAAAAAATTTGTTTATTTGTTTTTTTGCATCGAATAGGCTTCGAAACTACTGGACCGATTTTTATGAAATTTGGCACAGACCACGGGTAAGGAATATACTACTTTTTATCGCGGAAAAATGTACGGTTTCTGCGAAATTAACTTTTGCGTGCACGAAGTCGCGGCAACATCTAGTGTTCTATAATATCATCATTATAGAACACTAGATGTTGTTCTTTTCTGCTGGTGAATTTGAAAGTTTTATATACGTATTTTATGTGACATGACTCTCGTCCTAGATATCAGATAATGTAGCTTTTTTATATTACCTATACAGCGTAGTGCGTTCCTTTATTCTCTTAAACCCCGACGCAAAATGAGTATTGTTATAAGTTTGTCTATGTGTCCGTGGTATCGTAGCTCCTAAACGAAAGGTCCGATTAAGATGCGATTTTTTTCGTTTGAAAACTGACGTGATCGAAAATGTTCTTACCAGCAATTCATCATTATCAGCTCGTTCACAGCTTAACATTTCGGAGGTTTCTTAAATTTTTTATTGTGTTTATTACACAAATGTGATTTGATATTATCGTATTTGTGTAAAAAAGGGAAGAAAGGGAACTAGAATTATAAAAATATTTTTACAAGATAAATTACGTAAAACTGCATAATGCAATAGTTTGTAGTTTGATAGCGTCGAATTTAAAATATATAATAACAGTGGCGAAGACTGGTTCTCCTTCATAGGGAAGCCTTAGCCTGTATAATAGCTGGGGTCTGGATAAGGGTCTTCAAAAAGTAAGTGGGAAGTGAAGCCGATAGGAATGGAGTTACAGGAACCCCACGCCACTGTATAATAATAAATTGAAATTTTCTTGAACAACTACAATCCTGATAATACATATTTTAATTGTCTGCTCGAATTCAGCTTCAGTTCTGCTCTTATTTGTTTATATGTCGATAATTGAGCTATATAATAAGCGTTTGGCATTGTGAAACTATAAAAATACCCACGATGTCATTGGACTTGGCACCATTTGGTGATACGTTGTCTATATATACGTATATCGTGGATGCGACATACTAGTGGCCTGGCAATAGCTATAGTAGCTGTATTTATACATAGTAATTATCGCCTAAAATAAATACCGGCAGAGTGCGACTGATGTCACATCTTGTAGATCTAGTGTTTGCACTAGATTATTATATAAACTATCCAGTGGCCTCTAGATGCTGCTGCTGCATTATGGCACTTTTTGGTAGGGGAAAATCTCGCACTACTAACGTACTATAACTGCCATTTTTTAATGCGTTTTAAGACCAATAAATAAGTTTTGTCATGCAAAATCCGTTGGAGATTCGAGTTTGGTAAGAATGCGTCGACCAGAGAGATATTATCACAACTTCAAGCTTCATAGAAAAGTGGCGTAAAATAGAGTTATTGTAAAAACTGTTCTTGCTTGTGGATCACATTATGTAATTATGTATAAGAATTATCCTTCACTGTCTAATACGTATCAATAATAATAATTGCTATAAAGTTTAAAACTTGTGACAGACCAGGGCTTTTGCGATCTTTTTACTTTGTCCAATATATTATTAAGACTTCACAGTAACGACAATAATATGTCATAATATATTATAATTCTTTTGAAGAAGTTGAAAAACTTTTTTAAATGTCTTTTTAAACCTACAAATTATTTTATTTTACATTTTAAGAATTATATTGGGTTCGCCGTTCGAAATACAAATTATTAATTTTCTAAAAATGTAACATTTGAAATATTAACTAGATATTAAGTAGAAATTAAAATATTCAAATAAGATCCGAGTTTTGCATAATTATAAAATTGTCCTTCGTAATAGGGGGATAAGTAGGTATATAGGTTGAGAAGTTTATAAATATTTAAATTGTTCAAGAATTGTTTGCGAGCGTTGGCTCCGCGGAAACTTGAAAAATGTCCTCAATGTGAGCCAAATTAAAAATGGAAACTGCTATTTAAATATACTTTCATGTTTGAGTAACTAGTAACTACGAAGTTTTGAAAGTAGGTTTAAAAAAAAACAAAAATTACTGTGCAGTTTTTCAGCTTCGTAACATGAAAACCTATTTAGGTGTATTCATTTGTGTAATTTACATTAATTGCAACTGAGCTATTTTATATTAAAAATATCTTTAAATTAGTACATAGGTATTTTTGTAGTTATTTAGAGAGAAAAATTCAAAGAACTAGTTAACAAAATGTAGCTACATTACTTTTTAAGTAGCGTTTTAAAAATATTATGTAGATACGTGTTTTTGCTTGTGCAATGTTTGGCTTCAAAATAATATTCAACCTAGAAAGCGGGTAGGTAGTTAAAATATTTTTCTTACCAAGTTATGGTCCTTATGGTTGTACACACACTAAGTTCACAAAATCACACTAGTTTACGTAGAAGAAATAAAATTCAGTAGTACCACTCTAGTTTTTACACTATTTTGTCCAACACACTATACACTATGAAGCAATTTGGTCAGGCTTATCGCTACGAAGGAGGAGTAAAACAATGTCCAAAAGTATTTGTAAACGTTTACAAAGGTATAAGGGTATCTCAAAGGTTGCAGGTAGAAAATTTCAGTCGTTTCTTATGTATATAATTTCGGTATAACTTTCCTGTTGGATACATTTTGATTTAAAAAAATCGAAACTTATAATTTTTGTGTCGAGTATAATAAATTTAGGGTTAGGGTCATTTCGTATACGAATCGATCGGGTGGGTTAGGGGAGACTAGGGTCTAAGTTCGGTTTTCGATCGTAGTCCGGGAGTCGTGCGCGGTTGTGGGCGCCGAACGGAGCGCTCCGGCCGGCCGTCGAGGTGGGACTGAGTTAAGCCCGCGTGGAGCCAACCCTAGTGCACTTCACCTCAATCGACATAATCTACATATTTTAAACTTTTGCACCTGGATTTTTGTACATTTACATGTCGCATCATTTGGGGTAAATTTATTCCTATTTCATTATTATTTTCGATCATAATATCAATAAGCATAAAGACGTCAGTTTAAATATTCTAAAGTTGTTGTTCATTCCTCGTATTCTTTTATATTTTCATTTTACAAAACATAATGTTCTTGTAATTACGCATGCTTACAGCTGTTATCAAATTTTAATTTATTAGTCTTCAAATAAAATAATGTTAGGCTATATATTCTTATATTTATAATATAATCAGAATCTCCGAAATGACTTCAAGTATTTACATGTAATCGATCTAGCCAGGGTCTAGGTAAGAGTTTTTATTAACCCTGAGAAACCGCGCTATTTTAAGTTATTATGTTACTTAATTATATTTTTCTTTATATTAAATCAATAATATGACCATTAATATCATGTGTCATGCGTATATAGTTATGTGTTGTTTTTACGTCATTGGCAAATTGATATCTCGGGTTCTAATCCCGGCCAGACGAAGAATATTTTTGCGATTATTTTCTTTTATTTCATAAAAATAAGATTTACTAGGTAATTTTATATTTTTAAAAACTAAATTAAGAAATAAGTTACCAAAACCGTAAAAGTAATTTTTACGTAATACTAGAACTCCGGACTAAGCTCGATCGCCCAGATACTAACCACTAAATAATAATAATTAAAACAACCCAAAACTAAAAAAAAAAAAAACGACATATTGCACCTGACCAACATTAATATAATAATGAACCACCAAAATAACTCAATCGCTTATGAAAAACGTTCTCTTAGTCATAATTAATAAATTAATTAATGTGAAATCGAGGGCTCGCCACAAATAAGCGATGCACTCTCGACTTTAACGCAGGATATTTCATTATTGAGTTTTTAACCTTTGAAAGTAATAATAATATTATAATGTCCATGCTTTAATCAACTATTTTTCTGAAGATTTAAAGGTATGAGTACTGCATTGTACATTTTCTCTTATATTTGTAGACGTCGAATATCTATACATAGGAAAAAATATATAAAACCGAGTCCAAACCGATGTAGAAAGAGAATTACCTAGAACAAACCCAGATTTTTTGTTTCCATTTTTTTGTTTCTCTATTTGTTTCTCTCCGAAGATGATAGAACGATTTAAATGAAATTTTAAAGGTGGTTCCCTATAGCCTAGGTCAACATCTTTAATACTTTCATCCTGGAAAATTTAAGAGTTTCCGTGGGATAGTAAAAAACTGTTGGACCGATTCTATTAAAATTTTGCGTTGTACCTTAAGTTCCCGTTTAAGATTTAAGATACTTTTTATTCCGGAAAATTATAGAGTACCCATAAAACGTATGTAATCTGAATGAGATAAAACACAATCTATACACCTAATTAAAGCTATTCTCACGAAACTCTATCGAAATAAAATAAAGTATGGCGAAGAGTTCTTCCTTCATTAATAACGTGTTTAATTCTATTAATCGTCCTTCCGAGTATTCTAAATCAATTAACGTAGAGAATTTATGATGCAATTAATTCTCACATTGACTCTATACGTCGTTAAAGCGTAGCTCCTGGCATATAAATTGTATGAAAAGCTTTTTAGCTGAAAGAAAATGTTGTTATATTCTAATGGGGATTTCGCAACATGAAATTTTAAAATGCATTTGGGTTAAATTGGATTACAATGTGTTTCCAGGACCGGTGAACAAGAGAGCGGCGCACAACACAGTAAGTTCGTAAAGACAATTAAAATGTACAAAAATAATGCTCTACATTGGCCATTTAAAAGGTTTATTAGGATTCTTCATTCAGATATTATATCCCTGATAGTAATAGTCAAGCATTTTTGTTTTACTGAAATGATAGTCAGTTGAAAAGAAAAGGAAATAAGATTTACTACTGTTATTGTCTAAATGAGAAATAAAGGCTATAGGTAAAAAACTGAATCTAGGTCAGACTGTCGGAGGCTGCGGGTTGAGTACCTAAGATGCTGACAGCATTGCCTCGCTGTGTGGTTAACTGATACGTTGGCTGAGGTAAGCACCAGCCTTAGGGTCATTAGTTTTGTCGACAAGTCTTTTAGCCAAATTCCTAAAAAGATGCTTGGCACTGAGGCTCCAAGGACCCATAGTTTCGACTCCAAAATGTAACCATCACTGATTCATATTTCCGCCTTTTGTTGGTCTCGGCGTCTGCAGCTGCCGCTCCCGCCACCCTTACAGTGGCCGTTACGAGTGATGCCGCCAGCGTATCCACGCAGGTAGTGTTAGCTACACCAGCGGCCTCCCACGGCTCCACGGAATTAGGGTCATGCTATCGGGTCTCCTGCCGTCGTCACGTGCGATACCATTCGGCTCAAGTGTGGCCGACACATACATACATATAATCACGCCTCTTTCCCGTAGGGTAGGCAGATACCACTTCTTTTCACTCGCTACGATCCTTACATACTTCTTTCGCTTCGTCCACTTTCATTCTTACCATCCATTCCTCCTCTTACATTCAACGTAGAGAAGCGGCTCTCCATGGGCCACTTTTCGCCTCCTCGAGAACGAGACGTGATGGCTGGCGAACCACATCGCCGCCATTTTGTATAATTAAATAAATTTTATGATTATCCATTGCATTCCCACGGATTAGCGGAGAGGGTAGGAATAGGGAAAGGGAAGGATAGGTGGTGTGGAAAGGAAGATTGGTAAGTTAGAGTGGGAAATAGGAAATATAAGATATTACCGTCCAGGAGGGCAAGGGATAGCACAGTAATAGCTAGGGAAGCCGGGGTCGCATACCCGTATACTATACCACAACTACCGGACAAGTAAGTTGGGATGAGTATCCCATGACATAACACATTGACGAATAAAATTTACATCACACCTTCTACGATGACATGGATTTAGAATATGGGTTTCATAATAAAATGTATGCATTAGTATGTAAAAAATAAGTCTCAAAAAGTAGCTTAGTGATTCAGACGAAATATTGACCTTTTTAAAACTTTGAGACAAAGATCTATTACTTATTTATCACATCCGGTTTTTTTTAAATATCCTCGTTTATATGAAGCTTGGAGTGACATCTAAAGCCACACTTAAAGTCGCTTATCTTTCTTTTGATGTCATCCACTCTAATATCGAATCTTTGTTTCCTCTAGTATTAAAAGACGCGTTATAGATTCTTTGTGAAAACTCATCAAATCCACTCGGTCTATTTAGATTTTTCCCTTTCTGATGCTTATTCAAGAGAGGTAATGTCTTTACCCAATATTAGACCAACTAGATTTTGCCCGCGACTACGATGCGCGCAAAAAGTAATTTCGCAGAAACCGTAAATTTTTCCGTGATAAACAGTAGCCCATATTCTTCCCCGTGGTCTACTCTATATTTGTGCCAAATTTGATCAAAATTAGTCCAGTAGTTTCGGAGCCTATTCAATGCAAACAAACAAACATTTCCTCTTTATTATATTAGAATACCTACTTAAAAGAATATTCATATAATAATACACAAACTTCATAAACAATGTAATACAGTACCTATTAATAGTTGTGTAGATGTTGACTTAAATTATAGTGATGTGATAGTTTATTAATTTACTACTAAAAAAAAATAAAAAAGCCGATGTCCTCGTAACAGCAATACATCCGGTAATTTACAACATCGTAATAATATTATGTGCCGTCAGTATCACACCCTCTAACACTACATTAATACTACATAAAATGTTTTACAAATTATGTGTTCAAAATAATATTATATAAAAATATGTAAACATTGATTAACATATAAAAGTTGCAATGTAAAAACCGTGTAGCTGTTTATATGTAAGGTATGTTTAAAGTTTAAACTCAAAACAAAATATGAGGTAAGCTTGGAACAACGGCAAATATACCTATCCTACAGGAATCATACTTTCTTAGCTAGAAAAGACAATGGTCACGGTCCATACAAATTTGTGTCAAGACGTCAATTAGTAGCAGGCCAACCAAAAGAAAAAAAATTCGGCCAAGTGCGAGTCACACTTGCCCATGAAGGGTTCCGTAGCAGCAAGTAATAATGTAATAGTTCTTGTAGTTCGTTGTAACTTTCATCGATGTTTTAATAATTAAATATTAAATAATTTTAAAGTTATTGGGGGTAGTTAAAATGTGTGTACGTTCTAAAGTGTAGAAGTGTCTCTCGTGCAAACTATTCAGTTTAGAAAAAAATATATTAAAAACCTTAATATCATTTTGAAAATCTATCCATAGATACCCCACACGTATAGGTTTGATGAAAAAAAAAATTAAGTTCAGTTCTAAGTACCTATGGGGAACCCTCAAAATGTATTGTTTTTTTTTCTATTTTTGTGTGAAAATCTTAATGCAGTTCACAGAATACATCTTACTTACCAAGTTTCTTAATAATAATTTTCTGTCATCTATTAAGCAGTTAAAAGAGGAAAATTAAATCCACCCCACTACTCTCACAAACTTTTATGTTTATAATATTAGCAGAATTCTAGCTTAAATGTTAAATGTTTCTCTTGAGTAATCTGTATCTCGGTGTTTATTTGCGAAAATAAGAGAGCATTAAATAGCTCTGAAAACAGTAAACATGTTGTATAGACGTGTCATAATTCTTAACGATTTGCACGAAGAGTTACAACTAATGGAGACGGCATATTTTAAACGTGCGAGAGCCATGCTTAAGCACGTATGGGCCAATCGACCGGATAAATATCACAGACTCACAGAAAACCGGCGTGAAATGTGAAATGCGTTGTGTTTCGTCAAGTGAATGAGGTTATCGGAGGCCAAAGAGGATTTTAAGGACCAGATGAGTTACAACACCAGAGAAGTTACAAGTGTTATTCCATCCTGGTGTTGCAAGTGTCCATAAGCGGTGGTAATCGCTTACCATCAGTAACGCATTTGCTTATTTCCTGCTTTATTTCATAAAAAAACGATTGTTTTTAATATTATTTCCAAATATATTGTATTATTTTCAACATGTTGAAGTGATAGACCGTTGTATACTTACAAGTGTAATTTCCCTATGGTGTTGCAAGGATCCATAAACGGTAGTAATCGCTTACCATCAGGTAATCCATTTGCTTATTTCCTTCTTTATTTAATAATAAAACGATTGTTTTTAATATTAATTTCAAATCTATTATTTTCAAGTATTTGTTGTTGTAAAAAATTGTAACATAACATGTTGAAGTGATAAGTAGGTATACACGGTCTCGCAAAAATCAAAGCTTTGCAGTGTCAGGTGTAATGTATCGGAGGCGCAAGTGAGGTTTGGGGGCTTAGAGCCACCGCGCACTTACGATTTTTAGTCGACGGTTTGATCGTTATGGGAATCAGTAAACTGACGGACGACTAAAAATCGTAAGTGCGCGGTGGCGCTTAAGACTGGCAGCACACCTGTAACTCCTCTGATATTGCGGGTTTTCCACTAACGGTAATAATCGCAGACCATTAGGCGATCCGTTTTCTCATGTCCCCGTCTACGTCATAAATAATGCAACCTCGGCCAAACAAATATGGAAATAATACATATTCCTACAAACTTTTCCCAATATTAAAGCTGGGACTATATTACCGGAATCTCTCTGACCGGAGCAAAATCAGAGCATTGAAAAAAGAACTCTGGAACAATACAAGCGAAAATTGGACATACAATTTGACAACTATCACATTTGACTCAACACTCGTGTGTATGATTTTCAACTCTATTGAATGAGTCCAGAGTTCTATTTTCAATGCGCTGAATTTTCTGCGGTCGGAAAGATTCCGGTAATAATATAGTCCCAGCCTTAGTGCCGTTGCACACGTTCCGGTTGCCGGGTAGCCGGCCACGTACACCGGTACGTGTGAAAGCTGTCGTACATAGCCATGCAACTCGCGACCGGCTACCCGGCACCGGCTACCCGGCAACCGGAACGTGTGTAATGGCACTTAGAGAATAGTCATATAACACATTTTAACCCAGTGAACAGGCAGGAATGAGAGTGTTGCTAGTCTATTAATAAAATACAATAACGTAAGTGCTGTGGGAAGAATAGGCGAAATTCCGTTGATGTTATTTTCACTTAAAATAAAATGTCACGCGCCAATAGACAAGCCTATTAAAATGTTAACTTATTTTCTTTTAGGTATATTTAAATACTTTCTTTTAAACTTTATCGTACAATAATATATAATTGGCGGAACAATAAACGTGTAGATTTTACTTTACTGGTCTGTTACATTACTATTATTATAGGAATAACTGACTAAACTTATTAGTTCAGTCAGTTATACTTATTCATTGTTAAAAATATAAAACGGACAATTTTTTGTTTAGGTAACTCTATTTTTTGACAATAATCGTCAATAATTATTATAATTGAATATTTATTGCATATATGCTGCAGTTGAATTTATTATTACACTAGCGACCCGCCCCAGCTTCGCACGGGTACAATACTGATACTAATACTAAAGAATGTCTTTGAACCTCGTAACAAAACGGGCGAAATCTAGTCAAAACAAACAGAAACAAATTAATATAGGTACCTACTAAAACTCAATGAAATAAGTAGGTGGGTATACTTTTATCGTATGAAATACCATAGATCTAAACTCGCACGCGCACCCCCGCATTGGTGACGCCTACTTCGCAACGGGCCGTGCAGCAGAAATCGTAATATTTTAATTTCGCCATAACTTCAAAACCACACGTCCAATTTCAATCATTCAAAGACCAAATATTATCTACATAAACTGTACTTAGTGATGAAATAATTTATTTTGATAAGGATTAATAGCATTAGTAAAATAAACGCGTTTAAATGTAGTCCAAAAAAAATTCAAGATTTCTAAATAAAAAAATGGTTGTTGTGCCTCACTGGACATAGATAGGTATAGTGTGTCGCGGACTTTTTTGTAGATATTTATAAGATCTACAATTAATTAGTACATTTTATGGTTCTATCTTTTATAGTTTAGGCAGCGTACGCAAAATAAGTAACTTTTCTGGTTGATTTTTTACACCTTGTGTCCGAAAAACCCAAATATTTTACGGAACCCTATTTTTTTCCAAAATAAAATATAGCCTATGTTACTCGTGGATAATGTAGCTTTCGAATGGTGAAAGAATTTTTGAAATCGGTCCAGTACTTTTTGAGCCTATTCATTACAAACAAACAAACAAACAAACAAACAAACAAACAAACATACAAACAAAGTTTTCCTCTTTATAATATTAGTGTAGATTAATTAATATTGTATCTAAGGCAAAATTTTGCTATAGTCACAGAATAAATAATAGTGCAAGTATAGTGTAATAGTACAAGTCGTGCCTACATAGTAAACATTTTGTTTATCAAGCTTTTAGAAGCTATAAAGCTTTATTTTTGCACTATGACGTATTATTTTTTCCATTATAAATACCCTGGAATTGTCGGTTGATAGATCGACCGACGCGCGACGTCCGGATGGCGCGCTGTGGTCTACAGCTAAGATGTTTTAGCCGAAACATGTGACGTGTCGTGACGTCAGCTGACGACAAATCTCTATTTCCATCCGAACTAAATATATTTTAGCGGTTATGATCTTCCGACTTTGACAAACAAAATTATCTAAAAGTCGGATTCAAAGTTTAAAAAAAGCGCGTACTGCATTTATACTTCTTTACTAATGTAATAAAGAGGAAAATTTTTGTTTGTTTGTTTGCATTGAATAAGCTGCGAAAGTACTCGACGGATTTTGACGAAATTTGGCACAGATGTAGAATAGACCATGGGCAAGGAATAGACTTTTTATCGCGAAAAAATGTACGGTTTCTACGAATTTAACTTTTGCTTTTGCGCTCACGAAGTCTCGGGCAACATCCAGTTAAAAATAAATACCTACAAATTATATTACTGAGAATTCACATTTTATACACTTCATAGGTACCTAAAATTTTTTTAAATAGGTATTGGAGTTATTCTATCTAACTATTATTATAAATATGAAAGTTTGTGAGGATAGATGTTTGTTACTCTTTCACGAAAAAGTTTCTGAACATGTTTTGATGAAATTTGGTCTGATAGTAGTTTAAGCTCTGGAATAACACAGCTACTTATATTGTAGGATTTTTACGCGCGCAGAGCTGCGGGAAAAGCTACTCTTTTAATAAAGCCTTTTTGGATAAAAATTATCTTGATTCCAGCGTTATTACGTATATTTTCGAAAGCAAGAATATTTTGTTTAATGCATAGATATATAATATTAAAAAGAGGTACTTAGATATATTATAAACGCGTAAAAATGAAGACTCGAATTGGCCCGAGTCGGGCCAATTTTGGTTAGTATGCGACCAGCTGGTCAACGCGTAGCACGTACTACGCGTCCCGTGCGCCTTGCACAAAATTCCATCGTGTGTCTATAAAAGCTGTAAAAACCTTGCCAAAAAAGTGAATAAAAGTCATAGAATTTTATTCCCCATATAACTTTACAACATTTATTACTCAGTCAAGTATTTTGTTAAAAACATAGATGTATAATATTACTGGTTTAATGTCTTGTGAATCTATTTCAAATAACATCTATATAAATAATAGAAAGAAAACGGCTTAAACGATTTGGCTGAAAATTGGAGGGGAGGTATCTTAAAACCAGGAGAAGAACATAGGATACTTTTTATCTCGTTCCCGAGGGACACTCAAAACTCGAGAACGGCTGGACCGATTTGGCTCATTTAGATTTTGAAATCATTGCGGAAGTTCAGAGAATGTTTTAACACTAAGAAATATTGAAAAAGGTATAGGTTGTAGGAGTAGGTGTAGGACTGGGACGTAGGTTGTATTCAAGGAGTAGTCATGAATTCATTCCAGTTCATACAACGTGTATCGGGACAGCTAGTATCTGTATAAAAGTTGTAAATGAATTTCTTGCTATAACTCATTGAAATAGTTTTGAAGAGATGTTTTCAATTCATCTGCATCAATATAATACGTAATAAGTATGCTTATATTATTAGGTATAAATAATACGCGTATCACCTGTCACGTATAATTTACTTCAAGCGATAAACGTAAGAATTCAGTTGCCAGCTGGCTTAGTATAAAAACGTTCCAATATATTATACCATGTCACAAACAATCAGATTCTTGAATCATCTGACAGATACATTGAGTGTACCCACTTAAGGCCCTCCCCCGAGCAAAAGACCTTGAGGCGGTCAGCCGCATAAATTTTTCACATAACTTAGTTCAAAATTGACCAAAAAAATAATTTAAACGGCGAATATCTAGCTTATGAAATTGCCTATCTATTGGTGTGTGTCGCAAATAAAGTTTACTTGTAAATACTATGGAGACGCTGAAACTATAATTCAATGAACATTCAATTATAGTTTCAGCGTCTCCATAGTATTTACAAGTTAATTTTATTTGGGACATACACCAATAGATAGGCAATTTCATAAGCTAGATATTCGCCGTTTAAATTATTTTTTTGGTCAATTTTGAACTAAGTTATGTGAAAAATTTTCAACTGAGTTATGCGGCTGACCGCCTCAAGGTCTTTTGCTCGGGGGAGGGCCTTAAATGTCGCCAGTAACGACAATATTACCTATTGTATCATGAAAGCGCCAATCGGTTCGACTGTAGAGATACCATAGCAAAAAGGGCTTGCGGTAATCACTTACCATCAGGCAATCCTTCTACTCATTCATCCGGTGTTTTCTCTAAAAAAATTACACTATCATAACGCACGTTACTGCAAAACTGTGAAACACTTTTGTATGACGGACTATAACAGTCACGCGATTTTTAAAACATTGAAGTTATTGAATTTGTGAATTTACACTACATTTCATAATATTGTTAACATATTGTGTTTTGTTGGGGATAAAGGTCATTAAAATTGCTGACCTAACCTTTAAAACATCTAAAGATTTTTATAAATTTAACCCTTTGTAGTTAGTATAGGTCGCGCAACGGTTTATGAGCGCTCAGCAGTGTGACCGTTTTCGAAAACCCCTAAACTACTAGATGTAACTTACTTTTCTACTGAAATCTACTAACGTTTTGGAAATGACACAGATATAGAATAGACCACGGGGAAGGACATATGCATACTTTTGATTGCGGAAAAATGTAAGGTTCCATCGAGATTTCGTTTTGCGCGCACGTAGTCGCCCTAGTAAAAAATAAACATCATGTTCCTAATATTTACTCGTGGTGAGGGACTTATTTATTAGAATTAGAATTAGAGTCTTTTTCGCCTTGCACACCCTTTGCTACACTCCAACCGAAAAACCTACTGAAATTGTACTGACGTACTTTGTGGCTTAAATTCACATAAATTGATAATTTTTGATGAGGCAGATATAAACAAAAGTTGAATATTATTAGGTTTTAATAATAAATTATTAGATACACACATATGTACTTATCCCGTATAACCGTACATTTTTCCGCGATAAAAAGTGGTGGAAATGCTTCCCCGTGGTCTAATCTATAATATCTGTACCAAATTTTATCACAATCGGTCCAGTAGTTTCGGAGCCTATTCAGTGCAAACAAACAAACAAACTTTTCCTTTTTATTATATTAGTATAGATGTGTAATATTATTATCGTACTAGCTTCCTCGACGCACGTTATTCTGTCTTGATTAATAAATAAATAAAAATTAGACCTAATCAGTTGTTTAATTTTTTTAATTTCATTTCATAACCTACCATTTTTCTAAAGAAAAATTCGGGTGGAGCCACGGGCAAAAGCTAGTTTTAACTTACCTGAATTTATAACCAATAACTTAAGTAATAGACTAGAGCATAGATATTTTCCCCGTCAAATCAGGAAAAAGTTGAGTAGCTGGTATCACAATTTTTCACGCACCTAGAATTTGTCACATGTAAGTCAATTAACACTTTACACACTACAATAATTTGTAGCCGCATTGACAAGGTGTCATCTCAAGTCATTATATGTGAGTGCTCTATCTAGTTGAGCGCCCAGTGAGACCAAATTATTCATCTATGTTTCAACCATATTTTTTTCTTGTTGGAAATTTGTGCAATTACCGCCGTTGTCAAAATATAAACCTTGTTTTACATGTAATATCGATGATACATGATGAGTGTTAAAAAACCTATTAGACTAGGGCTAGATATATTTATTTATTTATTTACTTTATTTGAAAATGGTCTAAAGTGAAAAGAATAATTTATAGTAGGATGAAACCCATTGGAAAAGGAAGAGAATATTATAAAAATATTATAATAATAGGTTTTAAGGGTAGAAAACGGTTTATCGCGATTTCCGGCATATATACAAGCTCTATGGAAAAAAGTTGTAGGTGTACAATTTTTGTATATACATTTTTTTTACATAATCTCAAAATTCAAATAACCAAGTTTTTGGTTTTTTATTTTTATCTTATAATAAATAATAATAAAAAAATTGCGAAATTTGGTGAAAACTTACCTTTTTATGTTCCAAATATACTATATTTTTTTATTAAAAAAAAATCACCTTATGTTGACTTAATATCGAAAAATTAACCCTAATTGTCAATCGAAAATTATTCTCCCCTCAAAATATGGTATATAATGTCAGTGGGCTTTTTGTTCGTTGATATGTCTCCTTTCTGATAATGTAAACAAATATATATTACCTATTCCTTATTACATATTCTCAGAAAATGCAAAGAAAAAAACAGGTAGCAAGGCCATGTAGGTAATATGGTAATCTATATTTTTTATTTTATCAGAAAGAAGAGATTTTAACGAATAAAAAACCCACCGAATTTTTTAAAAAAGCTGATATTTTGTCGGGAGAATTTTCGATTAAAAATTAGGGTTAAATTTTCGATATTAAGTCAAAATAAGGTGAAAAAATAAATATTTTAAATAAAAAAATACAGTATATTTGGAACAAAAAAGGTAAGTTTTCACCAAATTTCGTGTAAAAAAATATTTTTTTTGTAATAAGATATAAATAAAAAACCAAAAACTTGGTTATTTGAATTTTTCACATAAATTTTGAGGTTATGTGAAAAAAGTGTAAATACAAAAATTGTATACATAGGTGTAGATCTTTTTATTACCTATAACTTTGCCATTTGACTTTAACTTTTACTATAATAATTATCAAGCGTCGAATAACCGACGAAGTAAGCGACGAATCACTGACAACTATCAGAGGTAAATTTGTTTACATTTCCGATGTTGCCGTGTTATGAGATAAATATTTGCTAAAGTTTAAAATTTTGCCAGGATATTCTACTGAAATCCGCTACTTTTTCAAAAAATACCGATAATCTACTGCACTACCAATTTTACAGCGAAAATCTACTGTTGCAGTAGTCAATCTACCGTAAACGGTCACACTGGCGCTCAGTGAAAGTGGAGGGGATCGTTCGCGCATGTGACCAATAGCAAAGAATCTATATTACTAACGTACCAATAGCGTGTCGGCAGCCACGTTCGGCATGCGTTCGGCGCATCCACACCTCCCCACCCGAGCCCGCTACCGCCGAACACACCCAAAAACTGACTTCTGCGCATACCCCCTCTACTTTTGTCGAAAGATCTTAATTCGTTGCGCGACCTGTATCAGAATGAGTCCATACTGTGGCTGACTGAACATGACGAGATACAGTGGTGTGTTGTCATAAAGAAAGCATGATTGTCATATGTCATATAAGTAATGGTGCTGGTGCACACTGCCGTTAGAAAACGTTACAAACATTTTCTAACACTTTTAGTGTTAGAAAATTTACTAACAATTGTTACATTTTGTTAGTGTTAAGATGTTTCGCAACTATAGCGCCTTGTACCTAAAAATTGACCCACGGCCAGGGACCACCAGTGCTTACCCTTTAAGGGGTTTTGATTGGGTATTTCGAAAGGCTGGCTACTTTAAGTTAATTAAAAACCCTTATGATGGGGTTACACTTATGATTTGGTAATCCGTTGAACGAATAACCCTTTCAAAGGGTTTCCCAATAAATAAGTCGAATAGTAGTTAAGCACAACGAAAAAGCCGTATGGATTGAATAACCTCATCTAAAAGGGTTACCCCTTCATAAGCGCTAACCAAGTAACCTCTTCGAGCGACTTTAGATTGTAATTCTTTACGAATAGGGTCAATTATTGTATGCGTTAGCGTACGCTACCGGCTGGCGCATGCGCACTGCGTGAGCTGGGTTCAACTCGATCACTACTTGCACGCAACAATGTATCTTAAGATGTAGGACGAACAGAAATTGCGCTCACGCACGCCTTCTTCTCCCCGTTAATTTGTTAACTGTTTTTACTTGCACTTTGCTTGTTTATTCACGTCTTATTTCGTTCTTGGTTAATATTTTCTAACCAAACGAAACTACGTTTGTATGGGATTTCGACGCTCCGTCTAAACGTAAAAACTCGTTAATACAACTATAAGGGTTAAACGTCTAAACGTTTAACCTTCCAAGCCGTTTAGCTGGGCCTTGATTATTAATCATGTTAACCGAAAGAGCATGGCATCGACTGAGCGAAGCGAGCGACAGCCATGCTAGCGACGAGAAGCGCGCGAGCCCTGAATAATGCGCGGGCAGAAAGGGGACGTTGGCAAACGAAACACCAACGTGTACAAACTAGATATGAGCGCCGCACCGGCGGCGCCGACGATTTTGCCGCGCCGCCGCCGCCGCGAAAATCTATCGGCGTGCCGAGTGACAGATTTCAGTTAATGACTATGAGCATTTATATTACCCAAGTCATTTATTATACCCATATAGACCTTACTTCTTTCATGCTTTAAACGAGAAGAAGGTGTTTAACCTCCACGTTCATCGAAAGGGAAATGAGCATCAAATTCTTTATTCTTTATTAAACACACAAAATAACATACAATAGAATAAACATGTAATATACATCACATAAATCTAATCCCATGCTAAGTTAAGACTTGTGTTGCGTGACTATCAAAGACAACAATATGCTTACTAGAAAAGCAGATCTACTGATACGGCGATAATGGAGCTAGTAGATCGCATTAATACAGCTATTGAGGAGTTTGCGCTGAGTGCATTTCTAGATATTGAAGGTCAACCTCAACCCTTATAGCCTGGCTTCTAGAAATGTAGATTCAGCTACTGTAGAGTGGATAGATTATGGGATTGACACTTTGACCCAAGGCTTTGGCAGTTTGACCCAAGGATGCACACAGAAAAGGGTGGGGTCACCGCTGGAGTAGTCCGTGGTAGTGAATGGGCTGCTAACTGAAGATCTAATAATAATAATAGCTACCAACAACAATTTCGGTGACGGTGGCCGGTTTATTTTTATAGTGCCCTGGTATGTGCGCAGTACACAAGAGCACTCTCTCTTCCTCTACTCTCACAGCCAGTAACCCAGTAGGACGAATAACCGACACGACTGAAGAGAATGATCTCTCGACCTCTCATGCCCATCCGACGCATAGATCATCTTTCTTGTCAGACAATCAGGTGATTAGCCTTTTTTTCATGGGGAAATGCTTTATGCATCCCCGGCGGACTGCGGACGCCAGCCGGGGTATGTGGGACTCACCCGGGTGCGAGGCGAGGAGCGCACCCGGATTTGCCACTAAAACCCCCTGGTGCCTTCTTCCCCGCTGTAGTGCTAGACCGCCGGACCCACAAAAGCGATAACAGCAGCGGCCTACCAAGCGGCTTTTGCATGATATCGCAGAGCCTTCGCATGGCAGTTTGTTCTGCCAACACTTCGGGAGAGTAGTCCAGGCACTGGACGCTCTGCTACCGGGAGGACTCGTGCATTGGGCAACGGATTCCCCAATCCGTCACCCAAGTCCTTTAGGCCGGTAACTGGCGCTCATATATAGCGCGCCTGCGCCCTTGTCGCCGCCTACGAACAGGGTCTGCGACTACATCCGCCTCTCTCTCCCGTTCTGTGGCCTCCTTTTGCGAAATCACGGTTTCGCAAAAGGTGGCCACCGCCTTAAAGGCCTCTCTGGAACGAACCATCCCTTCAAGGATGGCCGGGATACTTAGCTATGCCCCAATTACGGCGCATAGCATTGCTCGCTGCTCGTCCCAGGTGAGGCAAGACTCGAGCGTATGCTGCGCCGTGTCGTCACTGTCCAGGCAGTGGTAGCACTGGGGCAACGGTTCTCTCTGGGCCGTGTAGTGAAGGTAATGGCCGAAACACCCGTGCCCAGACAGCATCTGCACCATCCGGTATGAGAGGGTGCCCTGTCTATGCGCCACCCACTCCCGTAAAACCGATCTGATTGCGGCCACTATTCTGTGGCCAGCAGTTGGAGACACCATTCTGTCTTGCGCGCTTGACGACACCATCGGGCTGTCAATTCGGGAGATACCCTTTCTCCGCGCTGTTTAAACTCCGACGTGCGGCGGTAGATCTCCGCTAGCACGCGAGCCTCCAGATTCCATGGAGGGGTTCCAGCGAGAGCAAGAGCTGCTTCGTTTGATACTGTGCGGTACCCGCTTATCATTCTCAGCGCCATGGCTCGTTGTGGTCGCCGCAGAAGTACTCTATTTGCAGCACTCAGGTCATCCGCCCTCACGGGCGCTCCATACGGGGCCATTGACTGTAGGACCCCCGTGTAGAGTCTCCGACAGCTGCAGGCCACTTGCGCAATATCATCGCAATATTGCTAAAATTCATTCATTCGCAGAATACCTTGCAATTCTGCTTAATGTTGCTAATTCACCACTTTTTGGATTTTTTGGGGAGATTTTGAAATTTGAGGTAATTTTAACCGACTTACAAATAAGGACGCGGTTTTACGTTCGGCTGTGTATATAGTATGTGTGTTTTTTTTTTTGTATGTTCAACGATTACTCCGCCGTCTGTGTGCCGATTTTCAATTTTTCTTTTGTTGTATAATTGAAATAATTATATATTTATATAATTTTCTTTTGATTTCAAAGTGGTGACCTGATGATGGGATCCACAAGAAATCGAGGGAACTCCTCGAAATTTATACACACATATTATAGTGATTTCGACGTTTTTTGAAGTAGTCCAAGCATAAGCATATGCTACCAAAAAGTAATATTTTGCTCCAAGGTATACCCTGGATCCAAAAGTACTGAACAGAATTCCTGACTAAGGAGTTTTAATACAT
The DNA here is from genome assembly GCA_905404095.1 of Glaucopsyche alexis. NCBI lineage: Eukaryota > Metazoa > Arthropoda > Insecta > Lepidoptera > Lycaenidae > Glaucopsyche > Glaucopsyche alexis. Next base: position 15,719,963 of record FR990052.1, on the reverse strand, counting down.
GTTTGGGGATTTCGGCGATTGAGGATTATTTATATTTAGGTAAGGTAATCAATGAAGTACAAAAATTTCGTGATAAATTCTTATTCTTCGACTGGCAACTCGTTAGACGTCACGGCGAGTTTCGTTTGACGTATGGACTATGGAGATAGTTTGACGTTTCACCGTTCACGTTTGTTTATAAACATTGCGGCCCTCGAAACCAAATCGCTTTTATGGTCAATTTCACTAACTAAATGGTTATTTTTCACTAACACGGCTCACACTAACTTAAATGCAAAAGTTTTCAGAGAGTTCTAAATTTATTGTAAACACCGAGTGTCCTCACGAGTAACTTTTTATGAATTATTGCTATTTGACACATAAGCAATTCTGCTTGTAAAGCTGTCAAATGCAAGCATTTCAGCCAATTTCAGCATATGAATTGTATCCAAATCATATTATGAATTGCAATTCAAGTGGCCATTTTACGATCGCTGTCATCTTTCATACAGTAATTTATAACAAGAATTGAAAATGAATTGCTAAAACGGCCTTTTTAGACCTGCTAGACTCCGGTCTTCCAAAGTTGGGCAGGAGGCGCCCGAGAACCGCAGCCGTTCTCTTCAACTTGGCGCCAAATCCATTAAAACCAGACCAGCTACGCAGGAGTTATTTTATAGTGGCCAAGAGTGTACGCAGTACACAAGAGCACTTTCTGTTCCTTTACTCCCGAAAACAAGTGGGACAGATAACCTAAACGACTGGCGAGAGATCAGATGCAGGGCCGAATTTTCACATGTCCAGGCGTCGCATGGATCATCTCTCTTGTCAGATATTCAGGTGATCAGCCTGCATTGTCCTAACCAAACTTGAAAACAACATTTTTTTCGTTGTTAATTTGTGGAAATCGATCCCACGACCTTCGAGTCGAGAGCCACGCTCTAAATATCACTAGTTTGTCAGCCTCCGTCGTCCAGGCTGACAACCTAGCGATACTAGTGGTGAGCAAATGCGCATCAGTAGTCGCTGGGTTAATGTAATCAGCACTGCAGAAAATCGTCGAAAATTGGTGCAAAAGGGTCAAACTAACAGTCAACGCTAATAAGACAGTCTTGATACCTTACACCAAAAAGAGGAAGTTTGAGGGACTAAAACCCCCAACACTCTTCGGGAGAACTACCACGTTTGCGAGCGAGGTCAAATATCTTGATAAGTATTACTTGGAATAAGTACATCGAAGACATTATGAAAAAAGCAAGATGTGCTCTGGGGTTCTACCCGAGACTTGTCAGCTATAATGAGGCCTTCGGTCGAAGGCAATGTTATGCATGGTTATACACAGCTATAGTGAGACCGATTGTCACATATTGCGAAGTGTGGTATGCCACACTATGCAGCCAAAAAAGTTGAACATGTCAACTGCATCAAAACATTAAATAGTGTACAGAGGCTGGCCTGTCTCAAATCACGGGTGCGCTCTCTTCGGCACCCACCGCCTCACATGAAGCCCTGATAAACCTGACCACTGCTTGTTCATATGGAGGCTAAGGTGGTTCTCAGGGCCATGACGGCAGGTAGAATGTAACAGGCCTAAAAGCATAGCTTCTAAAAGCTATACCTGCTTTTCAAAACTTCTGGGGAGGACGGGGAAGGATAGGTCCCAATTAATTTTCATCCTAGTAACATAATTTGGTTCACAGACAGATCCAGGAAAGACAACCGGGTGGGCGCTAGACTATAGGGGAGGAACCACCTATAGGCAGATATGCTTGTTTTGGGTTATGCACCGTGTTTCAGGCTGAGATCTTAGCTATTAATGAGATCTTAGCTAATAATCTTAGCTATTACCGCCGTTGTCAAAATATAAACCTTGTTTTACATGTAATATCGATGATACATGATGAGTGTTAAAAAACCTATTAGACTAGGGCTAGATATATTTATTTATTTATTTACTTTATTTGAAAATGGTCTAAAGTGAAAAGAATAATTTATAGTAGGATGAAACCCATTGGAAAAGGAAGAGAATATTATAAAAATATTATAATAATAGGTTTTAAGGGTAGAAAACGGTTTATCGCGATTTCCGGCATATATACAAGCTCTATGGAAAAAAGTTGTAGGTGTACAATTTTTGTATATACATTTTTTTTACATAATCTCAAAATTCAAATAACCAAGTTTTTGGTTTTTTATTTTTATCTTATAATAAATAATAATAAAAAAATTGCGAAATTTGGTGAAAACTTACCTTTTTATGTTCCAAATATACTATATTTTTTTATTAAAAAAAAATCACCTTATGTTGACTTAATATCGAAAAATTAACCCTAATTGTCAATCGAAAATTATTCTCCCCTCAAAATATGGTATATAATGTCAGTGGGCTTTTTGTTCGTTGATATGTCTCCTTTCTGATAATGTAAACAAATATATATTACCTATTCCTTATTACATATTCTCAGAAAATGCAAAGAAAAAAACAGGTAGCAAGGCCATGTAGGTAATATGGTAATCTATATTTTTTATTTTATCAGAAAGAAGAGATTTTAACGAATAAAAAACCCACCGAATTTTTTAAAAAAGCTGATATTTTGTCGGGAGAATTTTCGATTAAAAATTAGGGTTAAATTTTCGATATTAAGTCAAAATAAGGTGAAAAAATAAATATTTTAAATAAAAAAATACAGTATATTTGGAACAAAAAAGGTAAGTTTTCACCAAATTTCGTGTAAAAAAATATTTTTTTTGTAATAAGATATAAATAAAAAACCAAAAACTTGGTTATTTGAATTTTTCACATAAATTTTGAGGTTATGTGAAAAAAGTGTAAATACAAAAATTGTATACATAGGTGTAGATCTTTTTATTACCTATAACTTTGCCATTTGACTTTAACTTTTACTATAATAATTATCAAGCGTCGAATAACCGACGAAGTAAGCGACGAATCACTGACAACTATCAGAGGTAAATTTGTTTACATTTCCGATGTTGCCGTGTTATGAGATAAATATTTGCTAAAGTTTAAAATTTTGCCAGGATATTCTACTGAAATCCGCTACTTTTTCAAAAAATACCGATAATCTACTGCACTACCAATTTTACAGCGAAAATCTACTGTTGCAGTAGTCAATCTACCGTAAACGGTCACACTGGCGCTCAGTGAAAGTGGAGGGGATCGTTCGCGCATGTGACCAATAGCAAAGAATCTATATTACTAACGTACCAATAGCGTGTCGGCAGCCACGTTCGGCATGCGTTCGGCGCATCCACACCTCCCCACCCGAGCCCGCTACCGCCGAACACACCCAAAAACTGACTTCTGCGCATACCCCCTCTACTTTTGTCGAAAGATCTTAATTCGTTGCGCGACCTGTATCAGAATGAGTCCATACTGTGGCTGACTGAACATGACGAGATACAGTGGTGTGTTGTCATAAAGAAAGCATGATTGTCATATGTCATATAAGTAATGGTGCTGGTGCACACTGCCGTTAGAAAACGTTACAAACATTTTCTAACACTTTTAGTGTTAGAAAATTTACTAACAATTGTTACATTTTGTTAGTGTTAAGATGTTTCGCAACTACAGCGCCTTGTACCTAAAAATTGACCCACGGCCAGGGACCACCAGTGCTTACCCTTTAAGGGGTTTTGATTGGGTATTTCGAAAGGCTGGCTACTTTAAGTTAATTAAAAACCCTTATGATGGGGTTACACTTATGATTTGGTAATCCGTTGAACGAATAACCCTTTCAAAGGGTTTCCCAATAAATAAGTCGAATAGTAGTTAAGCACAACGAAAAAGCCGTATGGATTGAATAACCTCATCTAAAAGGGTTACCCCTTCATAAGCGCTAACCAAGTAACCTCTTCGAGCGACTTTAGATTGTAATTCTTTACGAATAGGGTCAATTATTGTATGCGTTAGCGTACGCTACCGGCTGGCGCATGCGCACTGCGTGAGCTGGGTTCAACTCGATCACTACTTGCACGCAACAATGTATCTTAAGATGTAGGACGAACAGAAATTGCGCTCACGCACGCCTTCTTCTCCCCGTTAATTTGTTAACTGTTTTTACTTGCACTTTGCTTGTTTATTCACGTCTTATTTCGTTCTTGGTTAATATTTTCTAACCAAACGAAACTACGTTTGTATGGGATTTCGACGCTCCGTCTAAACGTAAAAACTCGTTAATACAACTATAAGGGTTAAACGTCTAAACGTTTAACCTTCCAAGCCGTTTAGCTGGGCCTTGATTATTAATCATGTTAACCGAAAGAGCATGGCATCGACTGAGCGAAGCGAGCGACAGCCATGCTAGCGACGAGAAGCGCGCGAGCCCTGAATAATGCGCGGGCAGAAAGGGGACGTTGGCAAACGAAACACCAACGTGTACAAACTAGATATGAGCGCCGCACCGGCGGCGCCGACGATTTTGCCGCGCCGCCGCCGCCGCGAAAATCTATCGGCGTGCCGAGTGACAGATTTCAGTTAATGACTATGAGCATTTATATTACCCAAGTCATTTATTATACCCATATAGACCTTACTTCTTTCATGCTTTAAACGAGAAGAAGGTGTTTAACCTCCACGTTCATCGAAAGGGAAATGAGCATCAAATTCTTTATTCTTTATTAAACACACAAAATAACATACAATAGAATAAACATGTAATATACATCACATAAATCTAATCCCATGCTAAGTTAAGACTTGTGTTGCGTGACTATCAAAGACAACAATATGCTTACTAGAAAAGCAGATCTACTGATACGGCGATAATGGAGCTAGTAGATCGCATTAATACAGCTATTGAGGAGTTTGCGCTGAGTGCATTTCTAGATATTGAAGGTCAACCTCAACCCTTATAGCCTGGCTTCTAGAAATGTAGATTCAGCTACTGTAGAGTGGATAGATTATGGGATTGACACTTTGACCCAAGGCTTTGGCAGTTTGACCCAAGGATGCACACAGAAAAGGGTGGGGTCACCGCTGGAGTAGTCCGTGGTAGTGAATGGGCTGCTAACTGAAGATCTAATAATAATAATAGCTACCAACAACAATTTCGGTGACGGTGGCCGGTTTATTTTTATAGTGCCCTGGTATGTGCGCAGTACACAAGAGCACTCTCTCTTCCTCTACTCTCACAGCCAGTAACCCAGTAGGACGAATAACCGACACGACTGAAGAGAATGATCTCTCGACCTCTCATGCCCATCCGACGCATAGATCATCTTTCTTGTCAGACAATCAGGTGATTAGCCTTTTTTTCATGGGGAAATGCTTTATGCATCCCCGGCGGACTGCGGACGCCAGCCGGGGTATGTGGGACTCACCCGGGTGCGAGGCGAGGAGCGCACCCGGATTTGCCACTAAAACCCCCTTGTGCCTTCTTCCCCGCTGTAGTGCTAGACCGCCGGACCCACAAAAGCGATAACAGCAGCGGCCTACCAAGCGGCTTTTGCATGATATCGCAGAGCCTTCGCATGGCAGTTTGTTCTGCCAACACTTCGGGAGAGTAGTCCAGGCACTGGACGCTCTGCTACCGGGAGGACTCGTGCATTGGGCAACGGATTCCCCAATCCGTCACCCAAGTCCTTTAGGCCGGTAACTGGCGCTCATATATAGCGCGCCTGCGCCCTTGTCGCCGCCTACGAACAGGGTCTGCGACTACATCCGCCTCTCTCTCCCGTTCTGTGGCCTCCTTTTGCGAAATCACGGTTTCGCAAAAGGTGGCCACCGCCTTAAAGGCCTCTCTGGAACGAACCATCCCTTCAAGGATGGCCGGGATACTTAGCTATGCCCCAATTACGGCGCATAGCATTGCTCGCTGCTCGTCCCAGGTGAGGCAAGACTCGAGCGTATGCTGCGCCGTGTCGTCACTGTCCAGGCAGTGGTAGCACTGGGGCAACGGTTCTCTCTGGGCCGTGTAGTGAAGGTAATGGCCGAAACACCCGTGCCCAGACAGCATCTGCACCATCCGGTATGAGAGGGTGCCCTGTCTATGCGCCACCCACTCCCGTAAAACCGATCTGATTGCGGCCACTATTCTGTGGCCAGCAGTTGGAGACACCATTCTGTCTTGCGCGCTTGACGACACCATCGGGCTGTCAATTCGGGAGATACCCTTTCTCCGCGCTGTTTAAACTCCGACGTGCGGCGGTAGATCTCCGCTAGCACGCGAGCCTCCAGATTCCATGGAGGGGTTCCAGCGAGAGCAAGAGCTGCTTCGTTTGATACTGTGCGGTACCCGCTTATCATTCTCAGCGCCATGGCTCGTTGTGGTCGCCGCAGAAGTACTCTATTTGCAGCACTCAGGTCATCCGCCCTCACGGGCGCTCCATACGGGGCCATTGACTGTAGGACCCCCGTGTAGAGTCTCCGACAGCTGCAGGCCACTTGCGCAATATCATCGCAATATTGCTAAAATTCATTCATTCGCAGAATACCTTGCAATTCTGCTTAATGTTGCTAATTCACCACTTTTTGGATTTTTTGGGGAGATTTTGAAATTTGAGGTAATTTTAACCGACTTACAAATAAGGACGCGGTTTTACGTTCGGCTGTGTATATAGTATGTGTGTTTTTTTTTTTTGTATGTTCAACGATTACTCCGCCGTCTGTGTGCCGATTTTCAATTTTTCTTTTGTTGTATAATTGAAATAATTATATATTTATATAATTTTCTTTTGATTTCAAAGTGGTGACCTGATGATGGGATCCACAAGAAATCGAGGGAACTCCTCGAAATTTATACACACATATTATAGTGATTTCGACGTTTTTTGAAGTAGTCCAAGCATAAGCATATGCTACCAAAAAGTAATATTTTGCTCCAAGGTATACCCTGGATCCAAAAGTACTGAACAGAATTCCTGACTAAGGAGTTTTAATACATGTTTGGGGATTTCGGCGATTGAGGATTATTTATATTTAGGTAAGGTAATCAATGAAGTACAAAAATTTCGTGATAAATTCTTATTCTTCGACTGGCAACTCGTTAGACGTCACGGCGAGTTTCGTTTGACGTATGGACTATGGAGATAGTTTGACGTTTCACCGTTCACGTTTGTTTATAAACATTGCGGCCCTCGAAACCAAATCGCTTTTATGGTCAATTTCACTAACTAAATGGTTATTTTTCACTAACACGGCTCACACTAACTTAAATGCAAAAGTTTTCAGAGAGTTCTAAATTTATTGTAAACACCGAGTGTCCTCACGAGTAACTTTTTATGAATTATTGCTATTTGACACATAAGCAATTCTGCTTGTAAAGCTGTCAAATGCAAGCATTTCAGCCAATTTCAGCATATGAATTGTATCCAAATCATATTATGAATTGCAATTCAAGTGGCCATTTTACGATCGCTGTCATCTTTCATACAGTAATTTATAACAAGAATTGAAAATGAATTGCTAAAACGGCCTTTTTAGACCTGCTAGACTCCGGTCTTCCAAAGTTGGGCAGGAGGCGCCCGAGAACCGCAGCCGTTCTCTTCAACTTGGCGCCAAATCCATTAAAACCAGACCAGCTACGCAGGAGTTATTTTATAGTGGCCAAGTGTGTACGCAGTACACAAGAGCACTTTCTGTTCCTTTACTCCCGAAAACAAGTGGGACAGATAACCTAAACGACTGGCGAGAGATCAGATGCAGGGCCGAATTTTCACATGTCCAGGCGTCGCATGGATCATCTCTCTTGTCAGATATTCAGGTGATCAGCCTGCATTGTCCTAACCAAACTTGAAAACAACATTTTTTTCGTTGTTAATTTGTGGAAATCGATCCCACGACCTTCGAGTCGAGAGCCACGCTCTAAATATCACTAGTTTGTCAGCCTCCGTCGTCCAGGCTGACAACCTAGCGATACTAGTGGTGAGCAAATGCGCATCAGTAGTCGCTGGGTTAATGTAATCAGCACTGCAGAAAATCGTCGAAAATTGGTGCAAAAGGGTCAAACTAACAGTCAACGCTAATAAGACAGTCTTGATACCTTACACCAAAAAGAGGAAGTTTGAGGGACTAAAACCCCCAACACTCTTCGGGAGAACTACCACGTTTGCGAGCGAGGTCAAATATCTTGATAAGTATTACTTGGAATAAGTACATCGAAGACATTATGAAAAAAGCAAGATGTGCTCTGGGGTTCTACCCGAGACTTGTCAGCTATAATGAGGCCTTCGGTCGAAGGCAATGTTATGCATGGTTATACACAGCTATAGTGAGACCGATTGTCACATATTGCGAAGTGTGGTATGCCACACTATGCAGCCAAAAAAGTTGAACATGTCAACTGCATCAAAACATTAAATAGTGTACAGAGGCTGGCCTGTCTCAAATCACGGGTGCGCTCTCTTCGGCACCCACCGCCTCACATGAAGCCCTGATAAACCTGACCACTGCTTGTTCATATGGAGGCTAAGGTGGTTCTCAGGGCCATGACGGCAGGTAGAATGTAACAGGCCTAAAAGCATAGCTTCTAAAAGCTATACCTGCTTTTCAAAACTTCTGGGGAGGACGGGGAAGGATAGGTCCCAATTAATTTTCATCCTAGTAACATAATTTGGTTCACAGACAGATCCAGGAAAGACAACCGGATGGGCGCTAGACTATAGGGGAGGAACCACCTATAGGCAGATATGCTTGTTTTGGGTTATGCACCGTGTTTCAGGCTGAGATCTTAGCTATTATTGGTTGTTCACTAGAGAGAGACTAGATAGTCAGTTATACAAAGGGCTTCAATGTCAGTTCCTGAAAAAAAGGGCGTTGATAAAACGAAAATAGAAAAAGATTACAGTGATTATACTCTCTGGAATCAACGCACAGTTAATTGTTGGAACTAATTTGGAATTCTATAATTGTCTTCTTCACCACTACAAAAAGTGCCATAAATTGTATTGCATTGTAATTGTATCTAAACCAATGTATTTACTACACTTTTTGACTACCAAGTACAAACTTCAAAAAAACCTTTTCAACGCCGCCGACGCCGCAGCCGCCGACCCAAAAAAGTCGGCGTGCCGCCGCCGAGCCGATCTACCTCCCATCGGCGCTCATATCTAGTACAAACTAATTAAGTTGATATTCAGGGGGTAGGTACTTATTAAAAATCATACAATATTATACTTCATATATATGTATATACTTAATCGCCTACTTAACACCTATATTTTTCTTAATTATTTAGATTTTCTAATGTGATTAGGTTAGGTTATTTAAGTAGGTACATTAGAATTATTATCTATGGTTACATTGGCGAAATCTAATAACCTGATACATAAGAAGGTATATGTATGATCGCTTCACGGCTTACTGTAGGAAACGAAATTATTAAAAGATGGCCCCGTCCCTCCTGCAAAAAATCTTGGATAATAATATGAATTATACCAATCAAAAGTCAGAACCAAGAAATCGGACGTGTGTGGGGATAAAACCTCTTCAATAGTGGAAACCCAAACCAGGAAGCGCTTTCCCTTTCAAACCCCCGGTAAGCGCTTACGTTTTCGTTAGTGTTTCCCAATTCATAGGGTAAGCCTTATTTTGGGTTACCCAATCAATAGGGTTTCCCAAATGGTTATGGTTACCAAATGACCTGGGTTTCCTTTTATAAGGGTTTTGAAATTAAACGGGTTTTCCGGTCCCTGCCCACGGCACAGTCTGCCGGGTATGCAATATCCATACGTTCATTGTACACACTAATCCTATAATATGAAATACAATCTATCAGTAAGAATATAAGGGGAGTCTGGCGGGGCTGGGATCTCAGTCCATTAGTAACATTATATATCATGAAAATATTTTATAGCATTATGATCAATTGATGTTTGTAAACAAATGTTTACAAACGTTAGTAAATATAATCTAACAGCAGTGTGGGAGCGACATAATATGAACATTAGATAAATCACGAGGATGAACAAACTGATAAGCATTCATTTTATCGACTGTACTACTGCTACAAGACAAAGTAAAAAACATTAAACTAGCGACACCTTTTGTCAGTCACGCGAACATACAAAATGCTCATGAACAACACAATACAAAAAATCTTCATAGTTTACTAAGAGATGTCGCTGTAAAATTTGTTTACTTGTCCAAACAGAATACCAACTTTCGTGTATAAATTCTAAGTGATATGACTAGCAGAGATCTTTATTGCAGTTGGAAAACTTTTAAAGCCTTTATTACAAATGCTTTTCAACAAAAACATGCAATTTTACTTTAACAAATTGTTAAAGGACTAAATTAAAACGTTATTAACATAATTTTTAGCAGGTTCTTCCCGAATACGCTACAAAGGTTAGTATTTATTCTTCCTCTCGAAGTCGCTTGAATTTTCAAGTGCTAGAAAATCTTAAGGGCCACAATTTAATAATAAATGACGGATAGCTTATTCGAAAGTTTTGTTGATTAGGTACTTTAAATCGAGCGACAGAGAGACACATAATATCAGTAGATTCTGAAACAGGCCTTAAGTATAATCTTGTTAAATTAATGGATTGAATAAATATTGTACGTTTTACTGAAATCCTCTTGGGGTTGTCAATCTCAGTAGCTGTCAGTTACAATTAAATTAGGTCAAAGTGGGGTCAAGGCTGAACCCTCCGCTACCGTAGCACTCGCTACGAATCGGTAGGTCTTTAAATAAAAGCTTTTTGGATTACATAAGATATAAAATTATAGTATTAATTTATATTCTACGAGTTTTTTACGGCTCAGTTTCTATGTAAATATATAAAGCAAGTTGTATCAATGATTTTTTATTCATTTTGTTATACGATAGGTTTATCGCGAAAGAACTGAATTTTTAAGTTTTGATACTAAGTTTATTGGTCCAGCAAATTCCAAGATGTTATGTAATACTGTTACATATTTTAACAGCACGCACATAAGTCACTTTTGAGTATGAGGTCAGACTTGTTTGTCGGGAGTTTGACAGTGCCGAGGACATGCGCGCGCAGACGCCATTTTGAAATTTTCCCATCCCCTCAAAAGTGGAACCTCGCAGGACATAGGCAACAGCTGTAGCGTTAAACGCTGATTAATTTAGACTAGTGTTGAATTAGCGTGTTCATCTGTTGGTTATAGCCTGCCTAATTTGTAAGCGCATATTTTTCTACAATTTGAAACGGTTTTACAGAGAAAACGGTGGCTCGCGAGGAGCGTACATAGGTACTATCGATTTTTATGCCTTCGACGAAACTGGTGGCACTGTGTGCAGCGGTGCTCGAGCGTGATATTCAGAGAAATTACAAGAACAGCTGGCTCGTTGGAGATATGGACTGAGGAAAATAAATCGATAATCAAACACGAGCCTGGCTAGCGAATCTCGCGAGGGTGATAGTCCACGGGCTTACGCTGGATATCGTTTTAACGATAAAATAAAAATATTGACTCGCCTCTACCCCTACATCGGCTACCGAAAAGGTAAGTTTTGTAGAGCAATATTTGTAGAGATTTTAGTTACGAATTATAACTCATTCAACCATATTATATTTTTGATTCAATTTGCTCTAGTTTTAGTTTAGTCGTAGTATTTTACTACGTCAGTCAAGAATATTCAAAATTATATTACGCCAAAAGTAAATTGTTTTAAATAGGTTACGACAGGAATACGTAAAGGATAAGTTTGTTTTAATAATAATTAGCTGTTGCCCGTGGCTTCGCCCACGTATAAACAGTATCCCACGGGAACACTGTACTTTTTCTGACGTCAGACGTCAGGGCTCGATTTAACCTACCTTCCATTCAAAAATAACCATGGTAGTCTATTGCGGGTTCAGTCGTAGAATTTTATTATAGTATAAAAAATATGCTTTCCTTCATAAATAAGGTCATGTCCAAATATTCGTTACAAAGAGTGGTACATCTCGAGAACTCTCTGTGACAAATCTTGAGGTTTTTCAAGTACTTCGCCATTGTTACTCTAGTGACGGAAACTTATTTTGGATACAGTTTTCTTTTTAGTAGGTAGTATCTAATTTTTTTATAAGAATTTATAAGATGGACAATACTTTTTATGACCCTGGCGTTTTAGACCAAATGATAAAATTATGCAAAGTAATAAGTGTTAATAACTTTTATAATATGTTATTGATTTTACTTTAGGTTCTCGGTATCAAAAAATTTTTCACAGTAATTATACACAGAACCTTTTGTAAGAAGTGGAAAGAGTACAAGAAGTTCTGTGTCTTAATGTAAGTAACTGCCACTAGCCATATTAATTTCTCGTTGATCAAATAATAATTTTCTCTCACTAATATAACATTGTAACTTGATATTATAGTATGAAATAATAGGATTACGATTCGTAGTTAATGAAATATAATGAATTATGATAGATGAGTAGGTAGGTACTAGCCATTTTATCAAGTTATATTCTCGTTACGAGATTATTCTACAAATAGTGCCCGCTTTCTGAGGTTTTTTGTTGTTTATTGTGTCATCAAATTAAAAGCGCTATTTAATAGATAAACTACTGACAAAACAAATCAGCAACCGGGCACAAGTCGCACTCTTCTTATTTAAAAAAAATATTTTCATCAATTATTTATTTGTATAATAATATAATATATATAACTTGACAATGACGACGCAAATTGACTAAAAAAACATCATTCTCAATGAAGATATAATACACTTTACTAAATTAGATAATTCAGTTCAAAAAGTGCTTCTAAAAACCTTCGTACAATTACGTACCTCAAAGTTTCAACAGTAGTGTAAAATTGCATTTTTATGACAAGTAAACTCTTACGTTCAGAGCATGTGGGTGGCTTGCGTCATTCGTTTCAACCATTACCACTGGGATTAATATCAGAGCTGTATATAAAGTAATAGAAAATGTTATTACTGTGACGAGTTTTATATTGCTATTGTTCTAAAGTACATCAAAATCTTTTTGTCTGAATGCTGGTATGATCGAGAATGTTGTTAAGCTAAGTTCTCGCTAAGTGCTCGGCGTTCGGCGGTTACATCATTTTCAATTTGCTTTTAATTATATACCAGGTTTATATTTCTACAAGAATTTAACACATTATTTTTTATCACGAAAACCAGGAAAATCTTAAATCATACATCTCATAAATAGATCTACATAACTAATTATTGTCATTTAAATTACAATTTAAAAATTATTTAACGTAATTTACTTTACTTTTGCCGAACCCCCATTTGGTATATTTGCGATAAACATTGAACAAGTACTCGGTTGTTATCGACGAATGCTTATCAGAAACTTACATGTTTTGTCACTACAAAAGTTCTGTTACCATTAGGAATTCAAGAGTTATATTTTTATTTTACTACCGGGAAGTAGAACATTATGGAAACCATTAAGATTTTAGGATCAATTTTGAAATAATTTTCGGTTACCTTATTATATTACTTACACTTTAACCTACATAGATATATAATATTAAAAAGAGGTAGATATGTATTGTACGTGGGACAGCCATGCTTCGGCACGAATGGGCCGGCTCGACCGGAGAAATACCACGGCCTCACAGAAAACCGGCGTGAAACAGCACTTACGCTGTGTTTCGCCGAGTGAGTGAGTTTACCGGAGGCCCAATCCCCCTACCCCCCTATGATGCCACAGTTGAAAACTAATTTGTTACCCCAGGAGGGTACCAACTGCGTTGGAGAATCCCTCTCTGGACGTCCACGCTCAGGCGCCCCTGGACCTGAGCGTAGACGTCTAGGCTGCCCCTCGTATTCTGGGGGGGGGGGGGGGCAAAACTGCGCTCCAATCTGCACGGGGCAAGAGCAAACGTGCTAAGGCACCCCCTGAGATATTGAAAGTGGACTTCTGCAATATCAGGGGACTACACTCAAACCTCAATGCCGTCCATTACCATCTTGAGATAGCAAAGCCGGCGTTGCTCTTCTTAACCGAGATGCAGATATCGTCTCCGGCTGACACATCATACCTTTCCCACCCTGGGTATAATCTTAAGCACTCTTTTCTGCCTAAAGCTAGAGTGTGTGTGTATGTCAGAGATGATATCAGCTCTCGCCGCCTCAGCAATCTTGAAGTTTCCTTTCAATCTTATGGCTCCGCATAGAGTGCGACGACCATCCCCGCGTCTATGCGTGCCTTTATAGGTCCCATAGCGGTGATCCCGAAATAGACCGACTCTTTGAGCATCTGCAAATGGCTACAGACTTCATGCAGCGGCAGATCCCATCCGCAGAGATCATACTACTTGGCGATTTTAATGCCCACCACGCCTACTGGCTCAATTCCAGTAAAACTGATCATGCGGGGAGATCTTCCTGCGACTTTGCCCTTGCATATGACCTTACACAACTGGTTACTGCGCCTACGGGAATTCCAGATGTGAATGGTCAGATTCCTTCCCTGTTGGACCTTCTGCTGACGTCACATCCGGACGGCTACCAAGTATCAGTGGCCGCACCACTTGGCTCATCGGATCATTGCCTTGTCCGCAGCTCTGTGCAACTCACGAGCGCGTTGCGACAGCGTTCTGCTAAATACCGTCGTGTGTGGCACTACAAGTTAGCAGATTGGGATGGGATGCGGTCATTTTTTGCTTCCTACCACTGGGGGCAGGCGTGCTTCTCGCCGGATGATCCTGACGCCGCTACCAACTCTGTTGCCAACGTGGTGCTACAAGGAATGGAACTTTTCATTCCGTCCTCTGTGGTCCCTACTGGCAGCAGATTCCGTCCCTGGTTTGGTTCATCTTCCAAAAAAGCTTCTCGCCGGAAGCAGGAAGCTTACCAAACCTGGGCTAATGCAGTGTCAGCACAAGATTTAAACACCAGCAAACTTAAAAAGGAGTACAACCTTGCCTCTAGGTCCTTCAAAAGAGAGATCGCTTGGGCGAAGAAACAGCACATCAGTAGAATTGGCGAGAGACTCGAGCGTCTCCCTTCAGGAACCCGTGCATTCTGGTCTCTCGCCAAAGCTATCGAAGGGAATTTCTGTAAGCCATCTCTTCCATCCCTACACGTAGGAAATGGCTCGTTGGCCCATGACGCAAAAGAGAAGGCTGAACTTCTTGGCAAGCTCTTTGCGTCCAACTCGATCCTGGATGATGGGGGACAGGAACCGCCGACTATAACGCGATGCAAGAGCATCATGTCGGATATTCGGTTCCATCAGCGCTCAGTGCGAGTTGCTCTCCGTTCTCTTAATACCCAAAAGTCAAGTGGGCCTGACGGAATCCCTCCTATAGTGTTGAAAATGTGTGCTCCAGAGTTGGCACCGGTCTTAACGCGTCTTTTTCGGCTCTACTACTCTTATGGCACAGTCCCAGCATCTTGGAAGACAGCTTTGGTGCACCCGATCCCTAAAAAAGGCGATCGCTCCAATCCTTCCAACTACAGACCAATCGCTATAACCTCTCTCTTCTCGAAGATAATGGAATCCATTATCAATAGACAGCTCCTTCGATACTTAGACGTTCAGCAGTTGCTAAGCGACAAACAGTACGGGTTCCGTAAAGGTCGCTCGGCTGGTGATCTGCTGACGTACCTAACTCATCGTTGGGCACAGGCGATCGAGTCTAAGGGAGAGGCATTGGCTGTAAGTTTGGACATAGCGAAAGCCTTTGATCGGGTTTGGCACAAAGCGCTTCTTTCGAAGCTTCCTTCTTATGGGCTCCCCGAGAAATTATGCAAGTGGGTCACGAGTTTCTTAGCAGACAGAAGCATAAGGGTCGTAGTCGACGGTGAGTGCTCGGATACTCTGTCTGTTGATGCTGGTGTCCCACAAGGCTGTGTGCTATCACCTACCCTGTTCATACTGCATATCAATGATATGTTACAAACCAATGGCATTCATTGCTATGCAGATGACAGCACAAGTGATGCCTTATATACCGGCCACGCGAACATCTCTCGGCAAAATGTCATTGAGAGTCGAAACAAACTTGTCTCTCAAATTGAAAATTCATTGGAGAAGGTCTCTGAATGGGGTAGACTTAACTTAGTCCAATTCAACCCCTCTAAGACACAAGTTTGCGCATTCACCGCTAAAAAGTTACCAATGGTCGTATGTCCTCGTTTTGAAAGCATACCCATAACTGTCTCCTCCAACATTGGAATACTTGGTGTTAACATATCGAATGAGGTCCAGTTCCAATATCATCTGGAGGGCAAGGCCAAGTTAGCCTCCAAGAAGCTTGGTGTTCTGAACAGGTCAAAGCAGTATTTCAGTCCGGTCCAACGCCTACAACTCTATAAGGCGCAAGTTCGGCCTCACATGGAATACTGTTCTCATCTCTGGGCAGGGGCGTCAAAGTACCAGCTTCTCCTTCTGGATCGTATCCAACGTAGGGCCGCTCGAATTGTCGACTGCCATAGTGTTTCAAGCAGGCTTGACTCCTTAGAGCTACGTAGAGATGTAGCATCGCTCTGCATTCTCTATAGGTTATATTACGGGGAGTACTCCGAGGAATTGTTCGGACTTATACCTGCTGCAACTTTTCGCCACCGTTCCATGCGACAAAATATTTATCATCCTCATCACGTTGATGAGTGGCAGTCCTCCACCGTGCGCTTTACCCGAAGCTTTCTGCCGCGCACTGTAAAACTCTGGAATGAACTGTCGCCAGCAGTATTTCCGGACCACTACGACCTGCAAACCTTCAAGAAGGGAGCGTATTCCCTCCTAAAAGGCCGGCAACACACTTGCAACTTCTCTGATGTTGCGGGTGTCCATGGGCGACGGTAATCGCTTTCCATCAGGTGATCCGTTTGCTCGTTTGCCCCCTTGTTTTATAAAAAAAAAATGTTATAAACGCGTAAAAATGAAGACTCGAATTGGCCCGAGTCGGGCCAATTTTGGTTAGTGTGCTCCGCGAGTAATAGCGTGTTTTGTGTTGCTATGCGACGTTAACACATTGACAGCGTCCCATGTCAATGTGTGTCGTGGCACAGAAATATTGTCAGTTTTGTAAGGATATATCAAAGACTTCTAAAGACGGAGCTATAGTTTTTGAAAGTTGGTACTATTGTTTTCTGTTGCTCTTTCTTACTAACGATGTGTCAATACGTGTGTATGAGAGAGCTTATATCGGTGTATAAACGCGTGTTTCGTGTCCTGTTATGACCAGCTCAGTAGGCCATTGCAGAGCAGTAGCTCTGTGTATTTCAAGTGTTTTATCAATAAAAATAAATGTGTAATGGACATTTGAACATTTAACAAGTACCTAAATAAATGTTGCTCCGCTGCATATTGTGCCTCAAGAATGACGACAGAAGGTGTCAAATACTTGGAATTATCGTTTTACACGTAAGGTTATAACAATGTTTTGTGAACTAAATAATGAGTATTTTTAGAATATAAACAGATAATCATTAAGTTTAACGAACCCTTTTTCGTACTATATCACGCTTTAATGATGAATATCACGTAGGGGAGACCGAGGGGTGTTGACACAATTTTTACATTTTGTCTCATAATATGAGACAAAATGTAAATCATACCATTTCTGGCAATAGTGTTTGGTATATTATACCAAACACTATTGCCAGAAATGGTATGATATTAGTACCAAACGTTAGGTCATTCTTTACACTTGCAAATGGCTAACATAAAGAAATTGTAAGTGTAAATATTATGGTAAAAAATCGACTTAACCGCAACAAGTCATCTTGTTTCAATTCCCCTCATGCCGAGGTAAGATGAAACAGGGGTCGAGGAGAGTTAAAACATATGATTTCTGTGCAATATTAAGGGATGTTAAATAAAAGTTGTGATATAATTTAAATGCATGTATTAAAATTTATCTTTTCAAGCACATACTTTGTTGTTTTACGTATATATTCACATTTTCTACTGATATATCGCTTATGTAGATAACTACAGTTCTAATACACAATATGATCAACTCCTAAAGTAGTTAAAAGTATCATAACGTCATTATTCGTAATAATATTAATTAAAATAATAGTCAGATAAACAAAATATTTTACATTCATTGAAAATCTTTAAAATAAAATATTGATTTTCAATAAATAATTAAATTTCAGCCGTTTCTTTAGAATTACAATCAGTTTTGATAATTGTTTCTTCAAATATTTATGTAACAATAATCTCACAAATATCAAAAATGTAAATAGAAAACAAAAAAACGTCAATCTGGCAAAAATGTGGCAAATATACTTGATACTATATCTTCTGCTGCAAAATCATATATTTTGCGACTTGCCATACCTCTGTCAGTCTTTATTTTATGATCAGTAGTCATGCTGAAACAAAATAAATAAATTAAAAGCATTTATTTAATTGACACAACGTTAATGCTTGTAAATGCTTAAATATTCTGATACAATATTGAAAACGAGGAGATTTGAAACAACCTGTAAGAAAAAACCTCTCAATATTAATTTTACCTGCAATCAAAAATAAAATACACAGAAATCAATTGCACTAAATATATACAACAAATTTCTAGATAATGAGCTTTCGAAACCAATATAAATCAAACTAAAATACAATACCCTTATCAAAATATAGGCATGGTAAAAAAACGTAATTAACTTACTTTTCACGATTTTTGTCACATGGCACGCAGAACTCCATAACCGCGCGACTCATGCCACCGACGCGTATTGACAAGTCAGCGGGTGGAGGGGAGTGGTTGAAATGCAACGTTGCGAACTCGCTAACAGTTTTAAGTTCCATGAAATCGGTACTGTTTCAAATCACCTTTGTGTCAAAACCCCTCGGTCTCCCCTAATGAGTAATAATTTGTGGAAAATAAAAGCTTTGTTTTTCTGCGTATTTTGAGTGATGTACCCTACTGACACAAGAGTTTATCGATAAAGATAATAAATTTTTACTAAACGGTTTTATTAGGTCTCGGAAATGTTCCGGAAGAAGAGGCGAATATATTGAAGCAGTTAGATGCGAGAATTAGAAGAGTGTGTCCCACCAGTGAGACAGCTTGGTGTGACGGTATTGATACGGGGAAGATATTTCTATTTTACCGGACAATTAAGAAGAGTTACAATAATATATACTTTCTGAAACATATTTTTTTTATTTAGTTTCCAATTATTTTACATTATCCGATCCGGATCGAATACGATATCGGTATCGAATGCCGATACAGTAGTCGATATTCAATAGCCATGCAAGGGCAAGTAAAATATATGAAACACATAGGTCTTTCACATTATTGGTGTGATATCGGATCGAAAAGCACTTTTAGTACTGTAAATATGGGCCTAGCAGGAACAATTGACAGGTGCGTAAATGCAATGTTATCGAATGTCAATTGTATGAGCGCTGTCATAATTTTTATACAAATCTCTTTCGATAACGTAACGTTTACGCAATTGACAATTGTTCCTGCTAGGCCCCCAAGCAAGTGAGTAATCTGACTGACTCAGCTAATCTCTCAATGTATTTAGATGCTAATAAAAATGCTAATACAATAGAAAGAGAGGAAATCGAACGCACTATTTTTGTGTTGTCAGATTTGACATGAGACTCGTGTGTTCGATTTTCAGCTCTATTGTATCAGTCCAGAGTTATATTTTCAATACTCTGAATTTTCCCCGGCCTTCCAGATTCCTGATAGGTAGTATGTCCGTAGGGATATATTATCGGTCGGTATTACTAAGGCTTACTTACTAATAAAGAGGAGGTTCTGTGTTCGGCTGTATATACAGCCGAACACAGAACCTATATATGTCACCATAAAATTGTAAAAACCGTTAGATTCTAATATTACTAGAGATGTTATAAAATGTCGACAGATTGTCAATTAAAAATTTCTTCTTACAATTTTACACGTTATTTTTCGTTACATTGTAATATTTACCATGCCGATTGGTTAAATGGCAAGTGCCCCGCGCCGCCATATTTGTTTTCTTTTTCATAATAATAATTAAAACGAAAAATAATGCGTACAATTATTGTAAGGATAATTTTTTATTTGACAATCTGTAAACATAACATAATATCTCTAGTAATATTACAATCTAACGGTTTTTTAAATTTTTCGGTGACATAATAGGTTGGGGAAAAAGTCTTTTCGCATTATAGTATGTATGAACTTGTCATAAAATATCTTGGGCTATACCAATTGTATCTGGCTGATTTTGGTATCATTAAAAAGTTTTAATTTTACAGAAGACAATTCCAAATTCAAATTAGGTAAATTTGAGATTTTCATTTGTTTTTCTTATTGTTAAAATGAGTGATTCTTATGAAGAATTTCGATACATTTTAAAATTTTATTACAAAAAAGGTAAAAATGCAACACAAGCCGCGAAAAAAATTTGTGATGTTTATGGACCTAATATATAAAAAATTTGGTTTAAGCGTTTTCAATCCGGAAATTTTGATATCAAAGATGCACGTCGCTCTGGTCGCCCTGTTGCGGACAAAACTGTTGCCATTTTTGAAAAAGTGGAGCAAGATCTTAGTTAGATATTAGTAGTTACGATGTAGCTGAAGAACTGGGGATTAACCACAAAACGGTTTTGGCGCATTTGAAAAAAGCTGGGTACACAAAAAAGCTCGATATTTGGGTGCCTCATGAGCTCACTGAAAGAAACCTAATAAACCGTGTACTCATTTGTGATTCTTTATTACGACGTAATGAAACCGAACCATTTTTGAAGAAGCTGATAACTGGTGATGAAAAGTGGATCACGTACGACAAGAACGTGCGAAAAAGATCGTGGTCAAAGGCCGGTCAGGCTTCACAGACTGTGGCGAAACCCGGGTTAACTCGCAACAAGGTGATGCTGTGTGTGTGGTGGGATTGGAAGGGCATTATTCATTATGAGCTGTTACCGCCAGGCAGGACCATCAATTCTGAACTGTACTGCGAACAACTGATGAGATTAAAGCAAGAAGTTGAGAGAAAGCGACCGGAATTAATCAACAGAAGGGGTGTGGTTTTTCACAATGATAACGCTAAACGTCACACATCTTTAGCCACTCAGAAAAAATTACGGGAGTTTGGCTGGGAGGTGTTAATGCATCCGCCGTATAGTCCTGACCTTGCACCTTCAGATTTCCACCTGTTTCGGTCGCTGCAGAATTCCTTAGGCAGTGTCAGGTTGACATCACAAGAGGACTGCCAAAACCACTTGTCGCAGTTTTTTCATCAGAAGCCCCAAAAATTTTATAGCAATGGGATCATGTACCTACCAACAAGATGGCAAAAAGTTATCGAACAAAATGGCACCTTTATACTTTAGTCACTTGTAAATAAACTTTATAAAAAAACCTTTTGAATTTTTATATAAAATGCGAAGAAACTTTTTCCCCAACCTAAATTATATATTATATAATAATATAATAATATCTATGGACGCTTCACACCACGTCAATCTGATCCCGTGGTAAGTTCTCTAAGAACTTGTATTACGGGTACCAGACAACGGAAATATATTTAATACTTTTATACTATACACATATTTAAGATTTTTATTATATTATACACATATTTAATACACATCCTTCGGCGGGATTTGAACCCGCGACCCCCGGCTTGAGCACCAACACACTAAACCAACTGAGCTACAGAGGTCGTCAAATTATTATATACAGCCGAACACAGAACCTCCTTTTTTAAAGTCGGCTAAAAATATTTATGAACGGTCTATTTCTATTACAATAGTGCAGAATTGTTAGGAATTGTAAACTTTCAATTGGTAGATATAGGAAGTAATTTTATTTAATGTAAATAGTTATTAATAAATCGTTTTCTCATAATACTTATTTTATAATTAAAATACGCAATTGACTGAATAGTGTGAAAGAAATATACTCCTAATTATTTCATACATTTTACTCGCCTTTGGCTATTGCGTCGATACACAATATCGATAAAGAATGCCGATGCTATCAGCATTACTAGATGTTGCCCGCGCCTTCATGCGCGTTTAAAGAAATGCCGTGCCGCAAAAAAGTAGAACACTTTTGTCTTCTCTATATATGTGCAAATTTTCATCAAAATCGGTCAAGTACTTTCGGAGCCCATTCGATGCAAATAAACAAACTTTTCCTTTCATTAGTATATTAGTATAGAAGTATATATTATTTTTTACACACTAATCTAAACATCTAATAAAATCTTGTTAATTTCAAATACCTATATCTTAAATTAAAAAGGTACCAGGTAAGGTAAAAATGAGTTTTACACATTATAAACAGATGACATAAAACTTAAAATGTGTTTATAAAATAAAAATTCAGAATTATAAAAATATCTACAAACGTCGATAGGTACCACAAAAAAGTCGAGTAGTTTATCGATATTATATCGATATACGTTACATCCCTGCACGTACACTAATGCAATGCACACAAGCAGAAAAAGGACACGCGATTGCTGGCTAAAACTCTCTCTAGTGGTTATATACTCAAAGGGATATATCGTATCTATGTAATAATTAATCAAAGTTAACCTACCGTATTTTTTCTACCGTCGATATTGACGTTACATTGTTGGTATGTTTCGTTTGTCACATCAATATTCTGACTAACAGCGTTTTTACCACAGAGTAGAAAATATTTAATATAGTTACGTACAGAGAAACAGCTTTCATAGAATGATCTAAATCGATCCAAATTTTTCGTCCCCTTCAATTGCCCACAATTTTCACCAAAAAAGCTAACTATGTAGCTGTTAATCTGTTTGTATTTCTGTAGTTTTCACATTGCGCGGTGCAATATCGCATATCGCAGCGATAAATTACTACGGTACGCTCTACGTCTTTGGCATAAGTGTGTTTTTCCAATATCCAGACCATTATCGCATGTCGTCGATAATGACGAAGACAGGTATGGTGATATTAAAACATACCGCTGTCTCTCTCTTATACCTAAGTAATTTATCGATGCGACGTGCAATATCGCATCGCGTAATGTGAAAACGCTCTAAGTGTATTGACAGTATGGTATATGCCTACTTTGGTTTGCACTCGAGAGAATGCAGGTTCGAATTCCAGGTTGTGGCGTGTACCAATTAGACTTTTTCAGATCTCGAATAATTATACGGACGCTCTAACGGTAAAGGAAAACATCGTGAGGAAACCCGCACATGGTTGGCCCCAGACGTATTGACCAGTCATTCCTCTGGAGTTGGACTAGGCTGACTGTGTGTTGTGATATGAATGTGCTTGGGCAACCATACAACATACAGTATTTCAAGAGTTGTTACTTCGCTCGGAGAATACTGTATAAATCATTCAATAACGGATGAAAAAGCCTAAGTTTTATATGACAGTGTTATATTTTAAAAGGATCTATAAATAATTTAATCACAATATCTTTTACTTTGACCTCGTCGGTATAAAATTCGGTTCATTAAAAGGGATTCGAGTACACAATACGTTGGAATCTCAATTTATTGTCGACCAACTCGACTCTACAATTTGTGGTACAAAGCTAATGGCTCTCTAACATTTTGCCTGTATTATTTTTTAATATTGCAATGAGGAGATATTTTTGTAATATCCATTTAGAAAATTACTTAAGAAATTAAATTTACTTAAGTTTTATTACATACTAAATTTAAAATTAACTTTTTATATAATCAAAATTACCGTCGACAAAAAGCAACATAATGTTGTGGATTCATTTTTTATATATAATATCGTATAAGTTATAATAGATGACGATATTAAATTATAAGCAGTAAATAATTTCTTGTAACAATTTTATATGTGGCTACGAGGAAAATAAAATATCTTTATTGCTTTTAAATGTCTCTGTAATATTTAGTAACGCTTGAGGCTAGTCTTTAGAAAATAAGAAAATTTTCGCCGGCCTAGATTTTATCACCGCTTTATAGAGCCAATTTCTTTCAGCAACTTTGCAGTTTTAGTCACAAAACATTTTATGATTAAAAATAAACTGCCCATGATTTTTCACTCGGGGAAAATGGTGAAAACAAAACATGCTCTACACTTAATAATTTTAGATGTATCTAGTATAATAGTATGTGAAACTTTTGGATATTGTAGTTAACATAAATAATGATGTACATAATAGAAGGTACTTTGTATTAATATATAATATTATAATACAATTTTGCAACGATAGTTTCTTATTTCGGAGTATATATATCTAGTTGCGGAGGGGTTCCCGTCGGCAAAAAACGTCCGTAACGTTAAAAAAAGCGTAAGATTTTTATGTTTTGTAGTAGTATTCTGACAGTTCGAAAGACCCGTTAAGAAGCAAAATTTCGCAGCTCTTTTAACATTCGTTATGGTCTAGACTTCTAGAGGCTCTCACCCAGGAGGCTCGAATTCGATTTGCGGTATCGGAATTATGTTTTTACACTTTTATATAAGGTCTCTGAAAATCAATTACGGATACTTCGGGCACATGATCCACTGCTTATATAAAGACTTTTAGGCAAAAAAATAATTGTCTTACTCAAAGTAAAAAATCACCTAATGTATGGGTGACTCTCCGCAAAACGCAAACTCGCCCATAGAAAGTGAATTTTTTTTTCAAGTATGACAAAAGCAGATCAAATTCCCAAAATATCCGTAATCGATTTTACCGAACCTTATATATTTTTATAAGTCATTGTAAATAATATAAAGGTGTTAAGATAATTTTGTAAAGTATTTTTTTAATTTTTTTATAGATAAAAAAACAATTTTAAATGTATACCCGAAAATTATTATCTGTACATATAAAAGGCAAAGCTGATTGACTGATGTATCAACACAGAACAAACCCTTATGGCTAGAAATTTGAAATTTTGCACACGTATTTCACATATGACGTAGGCATCCACGGAAGGATTTTTCTAAATTCAACCCCCAAGGGGGTAAAATAGGGGATGAAAGTTAGAACCTAATGTTACGCGGGCGAAGCCGCAGGAAATTAATGATAGTTTTCTATAAACTTCAAATAGATCTTGAAATCAATGTTTTATAATTAGGAACTTCGTTTCTATCTAGTGTCCCATTACACTACAAGGGCTTTTTTAAAATTAAATGCTTCCGGAATCCGGATTGATTTCAGAAATATTCGGGATAACAATAGCTTTCACTCTCACAAACAAAATTCACTTTTGAGATATTACAAAATGAATTTTGTCCACACGTTCGAAATGGTTAGACTTGGTAATAAAATAAATAACTTTATTATTTGGTAATTTACCTTTAGCTTCCAACTAATTGCGTTATATTCAAAATCGTGTCATGACGCGTGTCATGAGGCAACCTTGAAAAGTTCACTTAAAAAAAAAAACTTTATTTATACGACTATTAATATGATTTTGATCAATATCTTCGGTTGTCTACAATTGTAACGATGCCAGGAAACTAATTAAAGACAATAAGTCGCACTGTGGCCTACTTCAGGCTATACGAATAATGATTTCGTTCTTGCGACGTGTTACCGCAAAAAGTTTGGGACGCAATTGCCAATTACATAATATTTATATCTACATTGTACCTTAAACTAATGAGATTTTTTTTAATAGTCCATAAATCTGTTTACTATTATTTAATATTTACTATGAGATTTGCCTGGGAAAGGCACTGAAAGCTGTTTTTAGTGCCTTTTTACAGACAGCATTAGTAAGATGCCGTCACTAGAAGTTTGACTTTAGGGATTTTACTATAAAAGCATCAAAATACCTAGGCTCTAGAGCTTTCCGGATAATTAGTGTCTGTTATATAAATTCGGTTGCTTCAGTCATTTCTTTATTTGAATATTTTTACATAACCTTTTAATCTCAAAGTAAGAAACTTCAATGTAATTTTAGATTTTATTCTGGACACAGAAAGCATTGAGTGCAATTTAATTTGAATATTCATGACGGGATACTTCATAATTACTCATAACATCTCATAAAATATGATAAATTCGCTGTCGCGTATTTTTATCTAAATTGTTTTATCATGTACTACCGAACAAGTTTCCGCTCGACCAGGCATAAGATGAAGATCGCTCAACAGCGCCATTGAATAGTGAGCTCGCAAACATACTCAGTAATCAGTATCCCACCAAAAACATTGTTTAAAAAACTAGCCAAGTCTCGATGGAGCTGCTTGTTTATTTCTAAAAAGTAATGAAATCTAGACAAAGTCGTGCCAAGTCTAAGGATCCTTACTGCGATTTATTTATTATTATAGTTAATGTTGTGTGACTTAGCCGTTGAAAATTCTTTATACGTTACAAGTCAATTTTGTTTACACGTAATGTTATATCAGATTCTGTTGTAACTACCTATGTTTGTTAAGCGAGATAATAGCCCATACTGGTATTGGTAATTGGACGCTAGTGTCTTATTTTAGGCTGTTGTTGATTGTATAACACATGTATTGGAGCAATGGTGTCATGGAGCCCCTTTTGTACCCTTGTGTACTCTTCAACGGCCAAGTCACACAACATTAACTATAATAATAAATAAATCGCAGTAAGGATCCTTAGATTTGGCATGAGTTTGTCTAGATTTCATTACTTTTTAGAGATAAACAAGCAGCTCCATCGAGACTTGGCTAGTTTTTTACACAATGTTTTTGGTGGGATTTCACTTCTTTTTGTAGAAACATAGGTATATTGATTTATTTTACTAGATTTTAGTGTAATTTGTTTATTTAATTTGTGTAATGTTCGAGTAGAATAAAGTTAATTGTTCGACTATTTCTTCTTGTAAACTTGTAAGCATAAGTATAAAAGCCAGTCTAGTCTTATCCAGAGTTTTCCTTTAATTTTATTTATATGCGTATTAAAAGCAGAAGGGGAGGCATTCGCCCAGCAGTGGGACGCTACGGGCTAGATTAAATTAGAAGATGTGTCCCACTTCACTGGATTTTTGCATTGACAGTCGATTTTTTTATGTACCAATAGTAGAAGGGGGCATTACCATATCTCTAATCAGCTGAGACCAGCTGAGGGTTCTTCATCAGATACTTCAGACCTTCGATTTTTGACATCAAATGAAGTGGCCCACCAAGTTGAATATTTTTTGTAAAGGCAGTATGTCGATCTCTTGAGGCTCTTGTGTTTTCTAAACTTCGATTATCCTAGTTTTTATAGTTTTCCCTTTATGTGGCCATTAAAACCTACCTCTGTACCAAATTTCAGCTCTCTGAGTTTATGGGAAGTACTAGTTCTATTCTGATGATCATGAGTGAGTGACTGGGTGAGTGTCATAAATGCGAAACTTTGCTTTCGCTTAACTTCGGAACTAAATGACCTACAGACTTAAAATTTTGGATTTTAAGTATGTGATTATACTTTACTGGATGACGAAAATTTCTGCGTCCTGGTCTTATCCAGAGGTTCTCAAATAAGGGCCTGAAAATGCGACGAAATGGTTCCAGTAAATAATGGTACGGCAGTGTTTGCTTCGCGCTCGACTTGGCGGGGGCACTGCCGTGCCCCCAGATCGACGTTCTGGTCTTATCCAGAGGTTCTCAAATAGAGGCCTGAAAATGCGGCGAAATGGTTCCCATAAATAATGGTACGGCAGTGTTTGCTTCGCGCTTGACTTGGCGGGGGCACTGCCGTGCCCCCAGATCGATTATCCTAATTTTTATAGTTTTCCCTTTATGTGGCCATTAAACCCTAACTCTGTACCAAATTTCAGCTCTCTGAGTTTATGGGAAGTACTAGTTCTATTTTGATGATCATGAGTGAGTGAGTGAGTGAGTGTCGTAAATGCGAAACTTTGCTTTCGCTTAACTTCGGAACTAAATGACCTACAGACTTGAAATTTTGGATTTTAAGTATGTGATTATAGCTTACTGGATGACGAAAATTTCTGCGTTCTGGTCTTATCCAGAGGTTCTCAAATAGGGGCCTGAAAATGCGGCGAAATGGTTCCAGTAAAGGATGGTACGGCAGTGTTTGCTTCGCGCTCGACTTGGCGGGTGCACTGCCGTGCCCCCAGATCAAACTCAGTATATATATAGTTCAACCTCGTCTGCAGTCGTTGGGGTTACTTCCTTTTTTTTAATGATTTTCGTTTCGTTTTCGTTTAAATTATTTGAGGCGTCCTAGTGCAAAGGTGAATATTTAGAGACTGGTCTAGCGGGAACTTTGTCGGTGGTATATCTTATTAGATGATTTACTTGTTGGTAATAGCCTAAGTATAACTTTTGCCGATCTGCAAAAAATAGTAATATTGTATTATACCAGCTGTGAATACCCGCTTCGCTGGGTCGTTTTTAATTGTAAAGTTATATTATTATGATAATATTAATAATAATAATCTATCACTACTTACTTGGCATACAATCTAGATATTTCTAGAACATTCTTGATCGTTCAGAATCATGATATCTATTTAGAGCTTTTTAAATCATTCTGGAATATTCTATATCATATATTAAATATAAAATTTTCTTGCACAATCGAACAAATTTTAGATTAATAATAATCACACAATTTTAGAAATCACATATTGTATCAAACCCCGTATGATGTATACCCTTATAGGCACCCAATTCTATTATAATATATTATATTTATACTTTAATATAATTAATAAAGAGGAAAAGTGGGTCGTTTGTTTGTTTGCATTGAATAAACTCGAATCTACTGGACCGATTTTGATGAAATTTGGCACAGATGTAGAGTAGACCACGGAGAAGGACATAGGCTACTTTTTATTGCAAAAAATTTACGGTTTCTGCGAAATTAACTTTTGTCCGCACGAAGTCGCTATCAATAGATATAAAGGTTATATCTAGAAGTCTAGAATTAGAATCCTAGATTACACTCGACCTCTTTATAGATTCCCATAACCCATTTAATTGTCATTTATTTTAATCGCGTATCCTTTCTTATCAAAATGAATGTCGATATTTCACAACATGTATGGGATAACTACAGCAATTTACAAATATATACCTTACAAGTAAAACGTTATGCTCCCATTTTCGATAAACTGTAAAAATAGATAAGGCGTTTTACCCTCATAGAACTAATTTCATAGGAGCAACTTTACAATTTGTGTTTTATCACCATTGATTAGAGTCAACATTGGCTTGAAAATACGAATACATGAGAATGCGAATATACGAGTACATAACTGTTTTACTCATTTGCTAAGCAAACTAAGTGTAGGACTGTGTAAATGAAATTTTTAACTGTGCGATAATGGAAGCAGAAGAGAATAAGGAAATAAGAAATATTTACTGTCCGGTAATAATTTTACGTTTTTAATGTGCCAACAGTTGTTTCAAAGTAGAGTGTTAAACTACCTAAACAGAAATAATTTTTCATTTTTAAACAGTGCTTTTTTATTGTCTACTTTTAATGTGAAGAAAATTATTTTAAATTAATTTTTATTGGAATCTCTAAATCTCTACATCTAAATATTATAAAGTCCGCAACCGCGTTTGTATGTCTGTTTATATATTCGTGACAATCTTGAAAACTACAAAACGAGTTATCAAGCAGTTTTTATTTATCGACAGAGTAGTTCCTTGGGAGGGTTTAGGAATATTATTTGATAATATTTTGTGGAAATTGGGTGAAACATGACGATAATTGTTTGTGTCGGAAAAAATCAAAGCGCCCAAGCTTTCATCGAAAACTCTACTAATCCGTTGGAGATATAACAAAATACTATTATATGGTGGGATTGTTTCTCGTATAAAGGTCTACAAAAAAGTCCGGATGTCCTATCCTATCTGATATGTCTACCTTTTAAGGATATATAGCCATTCTAAGTTAAAAAAAATATCGCAAATAATGTGGTACTTATGAGCTATTTAGACGGATTCGATAATAAATACGTTAGTCAGTTTAGGCATTTCATACACATTACAATTGCCTATCGTAAAATTAAAAAGCACGCTCGAGAAAAATGACCGACACTGACCGATGCGACTCGCTCGATGCAAGTACTCCGCCCACTCCCTACGAGTACATCAGAATCACGCCTAGGTTTTATTAATAATTACATATATCGTTTAAAATCCAATTACACGCGGGCGAAGCTGCAAGAAAAAGCTAGTGTAATAATATTATAATAATGACAGAGAGTGGATACTGAATGACGATAATTTTAACTGTCAAACTTTTAACTTTAAGCATGCGCACACTTTTAAACCTTTCCAAAACAGACATGTAAAATCTGGTTCCATGCATTAGATGTTCTGTGGTTACATGTCTAAATCTATATATTATATAGATTGAGACATGTAACCACAGAACATCTAATGCATGGAACTGGTATTTTACTAATTACTACAAGTTTGAGTTTTGAGTTTGAGTGGTTAGAGCTCTCGACTCGGATGTCGTGTTCGATTCGCGTATTGGACCAACGTAAATTGTTGTTTCCGAGTTTGGTTAGGACAATGCAGACTGATCACCTGATTGTCTGAGAAGAAATATATGATTCATGAGCAGTCGTATCTGTTATCCGTTATGAGAGTAAAGGATGAGAGAGAGTGCTCTAGTATACTGCGCACACACTTGGGCACTATAAAATGACTACAGCGTAACTGGCCTGGTTTCAATTAATCAAGCCACCGTCACCGAAATTGATCTGGGGAGTTATTATTAATATATATATTATTATAATACTTATAATGTCTTTGATATTATTTATAGATGGGCGGCGGCGGCGATCCAAAATGGCAGAAAGAGACGGCAGACCAGAACTTCGACTATATGTTCAAACTCCTCATCATAGGCAACAGCTCCGTGGGAAAGACAAGGTGCGTTCATTGATTGTGGCCACGAATATCGATTCTGACATAATAAATGACCCTATTTACTATAGTTGAATCATAAATCCGGGTTACTATCATAATGGTTTTTTTCGCATAATGACTATTCAGTTACATTGACATAAGAGCATGGTACCTATATAGCCGAAAGCCAATTCAGCTAAATGACAAAAAAGCAGAATGAACAAGTAGCAAAACGTCTGAAATTGCAAAGAGTCTGTATGATTAAAATAATAATAATAATAGCTAGAAGCCAAACTAGTCGGATGACATAAAAGCGAAATGAGTTAGTAGCGAAAACACCTGGAAGAATAATAGTCTGAATAGTCTTTTAGGCATTTGTCCCCTTTTTGATTTTTTCCATTATCATCATACTCGAATAAATCCTTAAAGTGGTTAGTAATCAATAGTTATAAATAATATTGAGTTAACAGCTGAATCAACTATCGGAGTAATGTTTAAAAATATAACAATATAATATAAAGTTTGGTAGAATCAATTACGAATACTTCGGGCACATGATCCACTACTTATGTAAAGACGTTTGGGTTCAAAAATAATTCTCATACTGAAAGTAAAAAATCATCTCATGTATGGGTGACTTTCCGCAAAACGGAAACTCGCCCATATAAAGAAAAACTGCAAATTTTCTGCTTAAACGTGCTGCTATAAATAAGCAGTAGATCATGTGCCCGAAGTATTCGTAATTGATTTTACCAAACCTTATATAATTTTATGCGAACTTATTCAAGAAGTATATTCTCGGCACTATAAGCCGTGATTAAACGTGCGCTATTTTGCATGAAACTTGCTTAAGCTCTATCATTTAGCCATACTCTCAAAGTTGTACCTAATCAGTAGCGGCATCACTCACTGAGTGAGACCTACTTACTTGTATCTTCTATCCCTGACTCACTGAATAAGACGTACATACTTGTAAATTTTCTAAATTGAGTACTCGAACAATTTCCAATTAAAAAAACACTGAATACAAAATTATCTACTTTCGTCACCTCTGTATAAAATAAACAACGACAATACTTTCGAATAAGCTATCCGACACTTATTTGAAGATAGCGAAAAACAGGCTCTTAGTATTATGTATGCCTTGTACTAATAGGCCATTTTATTTTTCAGTTTCCTGTTCCGTTACGCCGATGACTCCTTCACTTCGGCGTTCGTGTCTACCGTCGGCATCGACTTCAAGGTGAAGACCGTCTTCCGCCACGACAAACGCGTCAAGCTACAGATATGGGTAAGTAGACTTATCTCATAATATCATACCTATACCTACTAATATTATACAGAGGAAAAGTTTGTTTGTTTGTTTGCATTGAAATAGGCTCTAAAATAACATAGAGTAGATTAAGAGGAAGGACATAATATGATACTTTCTATCTCGGAAAAAGTGTAAGGTTTTTTTTTTATTAACTTTGATTGATCTTGTTTAGAAATTTATTTAGAAGTCAAACTTACTTTAGGAGTTGCCGGCAACATCTAGTTTGAGATAAGTTAATATAATTAGTTCTGATAGGTTTAAATTATTTGTAAATCGAACAGAACTAGTTAGAACTAGAGTCAATTAAATTATATAGACACACTAGATATCTACTTTTTATGGTGTCTACAGACACACGAATTCGATACGGAGCGTACAGCGGATCTGGTACGAGCGTGTGTAGGGCAGTCCGGCGAACATAAGAAGAAGGCGAAGAGTTCGCCGCTGTCCGCATCGGATCTGTTTCGCTCCGTACCATATCCGTGCGTGTGTAGAGCAGTCCGGCGGTTAGGCCGTACAACGGTATCAGTGTTGCCAACTTAGGGATGTACCCCCCAAAATTAGGGAAAGTATCTACGGGGGTTTACTAGGGGACAGGATGTTTAGAGTTTACTCCTCATGGATCAATTTGTATGTAATACTAAAAATTATTTTAATATGTGTATATAGCCAGGGATATGAAAATGTATTGGGAGTGAAATCGGATTAAGACAAGTTAGTTTTATGTTATTCACGCGTAAGTCTTTATGTTAGACACATAACCTTTCTTTCTAGCTTTTTATCTCTTAGACCTGTCAATGGTATAAGTAATCAGGGGTAAAATTTGGGGAGAAATATTTTTTAAAGTGTTGGTATCACTACCTGTTATCAATAAATTGCGGGAATCGTCGACGTCGTTTAAAAACAGCACTGTAAATGGAACTCTGTGCTAATGTAATAGAGCATAAAATCGAACACACGAGTGTCGAGCGTTTCGCTCCACTGCACCGTACCAAATCCGTGCTTGTGTAGCGACACCGAATTTGGTCTCCGGATATGGTTCGCTGTACGCTCCGTACCAAATTCGTGTATCTGTAGATAGCATTAAGAGACGTAAATACAAGAGGTGTTAATCGAAACCTGATTAACCCTTGGCATGCCTGGTGGGCAAAGTTACACGCCATGCCTGGTGGGTCTGTCAGACCCAGATTTTCAAATAGATTTTTTTATGTAAATTGTATTATGTAAAGTGATTTAAGGCGTTAAAACGTATGCTTAAAAGGAAAACAAACGATAATATATCAAATCATATTAGGAATAAACCAACTTTATTTATATTTTTATACAATACTTATCGTTATTCAATCAACAAAGATTTAAAATAGGCTGCAGATATTAATTAGGTCGCTGCTAGTAGAGCTTCGATTTCCGTTTTAACCTTCCCAGCTAATATCCGAGTGTTAAAGTCGAAATCGGAAACACAGAGTCAATTCCATCGGAAGTTCTGACTTGTCTATGCCAATGTTGAATCTATGGCATCAAATCATAAGGAGAATTATTTATTTAACTATTTTCGTTATACAGTAGAACTTCGATTATCCGAAATAATTAGGAGACATATTAGGTGTTCTGAATAAGAAAAGGTAGGCACGTCCTAGTTAGGCCGCCATGAGTTCAGATAAGCGATCGTTCGGATGATCGAAATTCAATTAATTGACGCAAACGAACCGTGGCGCTGCATATTTAAAGGTGGGATTCCACCAGTGTGCTGCACTGTGCGGCACTGCAATGCACATTGTGCGAGACAAAAGTTTATTCTGGTCGACTCACTAAAAACAATAACAAATTGTGCGCGAACATTCAAGAATGTTCGCAAACATCTGTATAGTTTTGCGCATGCACACATGCAGGCAGTGAACGTGAACTCGCG
This sequence comes from Glaucopsyche alexis, assembly GCA_905404095.1. NCBI lineage: Eukaryota > Metazoa > Arthropoda > Insecta > Lepidoptera > Lycaenidae > Glaucopsyche > Glaucopsyche alexis. The sequence goes on along the minus strand of FR990052.1, from coordinate 15,686,135 downwards.
TCGACGCGTACAAACCTGATGTTCGCGAACTCAGTCTTGCTTCCGCTACTGGAGTAAAAACATTTATTTGTGCGCGTACACATGCTACAGCACAAAGCACTACGTCCTGCCCGTCCATATTAACTACTGAACTGTCTTCACCAGAAACTCTGCTCAGTGAACATGCTCGCGCACAAGTGTGCTGAACTGTACGCTTGCAAAAGTTACGCACAGCCTTACCAGTGGAAACGGAGGCCAAATGTGATACCAGCTTAGTGCCTGCACTGCTGGAGTTTTGCACAAAATGTTTGTAAGCAAATGTGCTGCACACTATTTTGGTGGAATCCTACCTTTAGGTAGCTATTCAAATTGAATTTAAAAATGATACACACATTTCATATGACATCAGTCATTTTCATTCGAACTCTTAAAACGAAACGTGTAGGTATCTTCTTTTGTAATGAGGGTTTTTAAATTTGCGACCTCTGACAGCCTTTTGACACGACGAGGACTATCGTGCTACCAAGCGCCACCTGGTGACAGAAAACGAATCAAAATTTCTTATTGACCATATTTTTTGAAATGAAAATATGAAAATATATACTTTATTGTGCACAATCAGTAGTTACACATACACATAAATATATATATATATATATATATATATATATACTAGCTGACCCGGCAAACTTTGTTCTACCTTAGAGGCATAAGTGAGCAGATTTTGGATTTCATTAAGTGCAATTTTTCATTAAGATAATAGATAAAATTAAAAAGAAATCAATTATTTTAATTATTGTTAAAATGGGCCATGTATTTTGGTGCATGGGTTGCAATCTTCAGTAAAGCATCTTGTAATAGACGACACTTTTCGTTTTATTATCAGGCGCAAGAATAAATAACGCAGATGGTCTTCCGATCCGTGAATATGCCACATATAATTGACCAGGTGAAAAACATGGATTCTATAGATTCAGACCACAAACTTTCAAGGATTGGCCTTGTGACTTATTAATGGTCATGGCGAATGCTAGACGGATCGGAAATTGAAGTCGTTTGAACTCAAACGGCATATCGGTATTCGGTAGGGATCATCGGGATCTTCGGAATGAGAACTTCCTCACCTTCGAATTTTCCTTTGAGTATCGTCGCGTAAATCACATTATTTGTAAATCCCTAAATCCGTTAATTACTAAATCTCCAAACATATTTTTCTGCGATAAATAGTAGCCTATGCTCTTCCTCGTAGTCTACTCTATGTCTGTGCCAATTTTCATGATGATCGTTTAAGTAGTTTTACGTAAAAGCGTAAATACAGTTGTCCACAGGAACCGTACATTTTCCGCGATAAAAAGTAGCCCATGTCCTTCCCAGTGGTCTACATTATATCTGTGCCAAATTTCATGATGATCGGTTAAGTAGTTTTTACGTAAAAGCGTAAATACAGTATTCCACGGGAACCGTACAGTTTCTGCAATAAAAAGTAGCCTATGTCCTTTCCCGTGCTCTACTTTATATCTGTGCAAAATTTCATGATGATCGGGTAAGTAGTTTTTACGTAAAAGCGTAAATATAATATTCCACGGGAACCGTATATTTTCTTGCAATAAAAAGTAGCCTATGTTCTTCCTCGTGGTCTACTTTGTATCTATAGCAACTTTCATGATGATCGGGTAAGTAGTTACGTAAAGGCGTAAATACAGTATTCCACGGGAACCGTACATTTTTATGCAATAAATAGTAACCTATGTTCTTCCTCGTAGTCTACTTTATATCTGTGCCAAATCTCATGATGATCGGTTAAGTAGTTTTTACGTAAAAGCGTAAATACAGTATTCCACGGGAACCGTACATTTTCCCGCGATAAATAGTATCCTATGTCCTTTTCCTGGTTCTAAGCTACCTCCCTACCAATTTTCAGCCAAATCGGTTCAGCCGTTCTTGAGTTATAAATGGTGTATATATATATATATATATACTAGCTGACCCGGCAAACTTTGTTCTACCTTAGAGGCATAAGTGAGCAGATTTTGGATTTCATTAAGTGCAATTTTTCATTAAGATAATAGATAAAATTAAAAAGAAATCAATTATTTTAATTATTGTTAAAATGGGCCATGTATTTTGGTGCATGGGTTGCAATCTTCAGTAAAGCATCTTGTAATAGACGACACTTTTCGTTTTATTATCAGGCGCAAGAATAAATAACGCAGATGGTCTTCCGATCCGTGAATATGCCACATATAATTGACCAGGTGAAAAACATGGATTCTATAGATTCAGACCACAAACTTTCAAGGATTGGCCTTGTGACTTATTAATGGTCATGGCGAATGCTAGACGGATCGGAAATTGAAGTCGTTTGAACTCAAACGGCATATCGGTATTCGGTAGGGATCATCGGGATCTTCGGAATGAGAACTTCCTCACCTTCGAATTTTCCTTTGAGTATCGTCGCGTAAATCACATTATTTGTAAATCCCTAAATCCGTTAATTACTAAATCTCCAAACATATTTTTCTGCGATAAATAGTAGCCTATGCTCTTCCTCGTAGTCTACTCTATGTCTGTGCCAATTTTCATGATGATCGTTTAAGTAGTTTTACGTAAAAGCGTAAATACAGTTGTCCACAGGAACCGTACATTTTCCGCGATAAAAAGTAGCCCATGTCCTTCCCAGTGGTCTACATTATATCTGTGCCAAATTTCATGATGATCGGTTAAGTAGTTTTTACGTAAAAGCGTAAATACAGTATTCCACGGGAACCGTACAGTTTCTGCAATAAAAAGTAGCCTATGTCCTTTCCCGTGCTCTACTTTATATCTGTGCAAAATTTCATGATGATCGGGTAAGTAGTTTTTACGTAAAAGCGTAAATATAATATTCCACGGGAACCGTATATTTTCTTGCAATAAAAAGTAGCCTATGTTCTTCCTCGTGGTCTACTTTGTATCTATAGCAACTTTCATGATGATCGGGTAAGTAGTTACGTAAAGGCGTAAATACAGTATTCCACGGGAACCGTACATTTTTATGCAATAAATAGTAACCTATGTTCTTCCTCGTAGTCTACTTTATATCTGTGCCAAATCTCATGATGATCGGTTAAGTAGTTTTTACGTAAAAGCGTAAATACAGTATTCCACGGGAACCGTACATTTTCCCGCGATAAATAGTATCCTATGTCCTTTTCCTGGTTCTAAGCTACCTCCCTACCAATTTTCAGCCAAATCGGTTCAGCCGTTCTTGAGTTATAAATGGTGTAACTAACACGACTTTCTTTTATATATATAGATATATATATATATAATCGTAATGTTCTTTGTATTGTATAAATATATACAATACAAAGAACATTACGATAGTACACAAAGGCGGCCTTATAACTAAATAGCAATTTCTTCCAGACAACCTTTGGAAGAAAGGAACAGATTGATGGAGAGGGGTATTGCGCTAAAAGTATATAACTTTTTGATACCACTTACGCTACCAGATGACGCTTTGTGTGCGTTGGGTCTGCCCCCTAATGGCAGAAAAAATTTCAAACACTTTTGGGGAAGGGTCATTAATAAAGTTCCATTTGGAATAGCTATCTTAAAAATTAAGTGCCATGTCAAGTATCGTTTTGTTTTGCTGCGAACCCTCAAGAACTTACTGGCTAATCTTGGTCCAGTAAAGGATCATTTTAGAACCTATTTGTAATATATTCCAGGATACAGCAGGCCAGGAGCGGTACCGCACCATCACCACGGCGTACTACCGGGGAGCGATGGGCTTTATACTCATGTACGACATAACCAACGAGGAGAGCTTCAATAGCGTTCAAGATTGGTAAGTACGCCAATAAGTAATATACAATTTATTTGGAGAATTCTGAAATTAAGCAGTAACCTAGTGGAATAGACCTAAGTCACACGCGTGATCATGCAGGTTCGATGCCGGGTTGTGGTGTGTACTATGTACCCATTAGACTTTCTCGATAACCGGCCTATACTGAAGTTAGGAATCCTCTTCTTTCGCATAATTTTATTTGTCATAATTTCATTTGGCATACCTCACTTGGCATAATTTTACTACGCATAATAATACTTTGGCATAATGGTTTCTTGGCATACTACATCATTAGGCATAAATATCATTTAGACTAATATTGTTTGTCCTAATTTAATAAGGCATAACTCGTAAGGTATAATTTTTCTTGTCATAATAATACTTTGGCATAATTGTTTTTCGGCATAAACTCGTTAGGCATATTTTTTGTCATAATAAATTCAAGGCATTCTGTCACAAGGCACAAATATGCATAAAATGGAACGACATAATGAAAACACGGTTAAGGTAATTAAACGCATATTTATGAAACATTAAAAGCAGGTATTACACTAATATACCTAGTATAACATGTGTAACAGTAGGTTAAGTTGCGGCGGGGTGGCCCTTGGGCCACCCGTAAGCCGCTAACATGTTTAAAATAATTAGCTTGGCATGTTCTTAGATAGCAGTTCGTGTTTTTTGTCCGAGTTTAATTTCGTAATCAGTCGAAAATTACAATTATAATTCTCATTTCGTCTTAACTCGCATACCCAGTAGAATTTATCATTCATTAGTATGTGAAAAAAAAAATGCTACAAAGATGTATGCGTTAATATATATGCGATAGTATGCTTAAATATCATTATACGTAAATATATTTAAGCTTTTTAATATTATGCATAAAAATATTATTCTTAATGAATATTATGCGTAAAAAAATATATGCCTTACAATAAGTATGCCTAACAATTATTATGCTTTTAGTAATTATGCGAAAAAAAATTATGCTAAGAAAGTTATGACAAATGAATATTATGAGAAACTACTATTAGGTCAAATGAAATTATGCCACGTAAAATTATGACATATGATTTTATGCGAAAAAATAGGGAACCTGAAGTTATACCTAACACATATACGGATTTGATCCGGAGCAGACCACATATATGGTTGCCAAATGGGATTTCTCACTAAAATTAGGGAAATCAAATTTTTTAGTCTCATTTTTAGAGGTTTGTATTTTATTGTTTCTAAATAATGTAAACTATTGATCGATATAACATTTGAAAAACGAAACAAGCAATTTAAAAAGTAAGCCTGTAGAAATATTTTTGAGAGCCTACTGCAAATAGTTATAGTACTCTGTTCTAATACGATAGAGCTTAAAATCAAACACACGAGTCTCGTGCCATCATAATGGTCCGCTCCAGACTATATTAGTACGTGTGTAAGCAACATTAGTTGAATTTGCCCCCATAAAATTTTGTAAGGGTTTCACAAAAGTGAAACCCTTACAAAATTTGGATCGTTCTATGAAAGCTTCTCTGTACGTAAGTATATATATTTTTATTCTGTGCTAAGTATATCGTGTTCGCATGTGTTCGCAAAACTGCGAAAATATTGTAAATGTCAGGATTTTACATATGCTATTTCTCTCTCTTTCTCTCTCTCTCTCTCTCTATAGCCTTAAGCTAGATTGATTAATATAATCCGTAAATATCAAGGTAGATAACTACCAAAACCCTTTTTAATGTATACTTCTCCAGGCAGGCATCTCAAGTTAAATAATTTTAACTAATGTTGCAAATATTATCTCTAATATAAAATCTTTTTTTCTTATTACAGGGTGACACAAATCAAGACCTACTCATGGGACAACGCGCAAGTGATCCTCGTGGGCAACAAGTGTGATATGGAAGAGGAGCGCGTGGTCAGTCAGGAGCGCGGCAAGCAGTTGGCCGACCAGCTGGGAGTGGAGTTCTATGAGACCAGCGCTAAGGAGAACATAAATGTTAAGGTGGGTGATTTATGTAATGAACCAGGAAACGAGCAGACAGATTACGCTGATGGTAAGCGATTACCGCTGCCCATGGACACTCGCTATACCAGAGGAATTATACTTGTAACTCCTCTGGTGTTGCGATATGCATTCGTGAGCCTCTAGTCAAGATGCATTCGATTATTTCGACGGCAAACTTCGAAATCAAAAATGTATGGGATTTGACAAAATCATCGTTACGTGACATATTATCGCTTGCGTTGCATTATGTCAAATCCCATACATTTTTTTTCGAACTTCGCTGTTGTAATTATCGAATGCATCTTGACTAGAGACCCTGGTCCTTAAAATCCCCAATCCCCCCTCGGGCCTCCAGCAAACTCACTCACTCGGCGAAACACAACGCAAGCGTTATTTCACGCCAATTCTCTGTGAGGTCGTGGTATTTATCCGGTTGAGCTAGCCCATTCATACCGAAGCGTGACTCTCCTACAGTCAAAGTTCTCTTAGTTCAGTTCCTGGTAGCAAGAGAGATATGATGGAGCATGGAGCATTACGAATTGAATTGTGGGAGCATCTCACTCAATTCTCACACCTAGTTAGGGTGTGAGAATTGAGGTAAAATTATAAAAGGACTGTTGTAAACATATTTATCTAATGCATTAAACGAGGTTATCGATTGGGAACGGCTGCAATTATTTCCATGAAATTAAGGTTTTGGGAGAGTAAAATTAGGGGGAGTGTTATCTATTAATGATCGTAATATAAGTAGTATAATATGAATAATTTCAACTCTACATCTCTACATGTCAGTCCAATTGGCAATTAAGTAGGTCACAGCGTATGTATAAATTTTCCTTCGAGTGAAAATTAGGGATGTGGTTCGAATCCCGATCAGATAAAATTATATTAGTGATCATTTTTATTGACTTTTATACTATTAGAGCTCTGATCTTAGTTACTTAAATACTCGGATACTTCTTAAATACTTGGTTAAATTAAGAATAAAGGGGAAAAATCCTGTTAGTTCACAATTCACGATCCTAATTTGGATTAAATCTTATACTTTAAACGAAACAATATTGTATATATGTCACCGTAAAAAGGTAAAAACCGTTAGATTGTAATATAACTAGTGAAATTGTAAAGTGATTATAGACTTCGGACATGAATATTCTGCCTATAATTTAACACATTATTAGATTATAATATTATATTATATTGTATAGTAATGAATCCTTCGACATATTTTTACAATCTCATTAGTTATTTTACAATCTAACTGTTTTTACAATTTAACAGTGACATATGTAAATAATCGTAATCTCGGAAAAGGCTTCAAGTATTTTCATAAAATTTTGTTCCTATGCAGGGAGATCTTGGGGAGAAAAATCGATCTAGCTAGGTTTTTTCCCTGAAAATATATGCCTTTTTGAGTTATGTATGTTTTTTCTTTCGTCGTGCAACAATATAATATCAATAATTCCGACCATAATAATATTATGTGAGTTCGGTTCGCAGTTTGGTTACTTTTAACATTGTTCGGAAATATTATGTAAATGATTGGTTTCGAATTCCGGAAAAATATTTTTGTGATTATTTTTATTTTATTTTTTAATCTAGCAGAGCTCTGAGCAAAGCTCGTTTACCCAGGTAATAGTACTGAATGGGAACATAATATTTTACGTATTTCAGACTGTGTTCGAGCGGTTGGTCGACATAATCTGCGACAAGATGTCCGAGAGCCTGGACTCGGAGCCGGCCATGCTGTCGGGCGGCGCGCGCGGCCAGAAGCTCACCGAGCAACCGCAGGGCAACAGCAACCCCAACTGCAACTGTTAATGAACCAACCGCAACCATATACTTCTCAATTATTTAAATACGGCCCTGCATTTTCGGGCACATTTTGATTTTTAGACCTTGTCCAGAAAGCCGAATTACGCGCGTAAGCCTACGTACAAACGTAGAGCTTGAAGACCAAAATGTCTGGCGGTCTTATGCGATGGACTATACGCGCGTTAGTAAAAAATATGCGCGTAGCTTCTGGACGCAATGTATGGGCACATATTACTAAATAGTTACCAGTATGGGGCCTAGTACCTCGGCTAGCGCGTCGGCTTTACGCGCGTATGATTACGCGCTTTCTGGACATAGACTTACTGTCACATTTATTGAAAGGGGTTGGGATTTTGTTTGTTATTGTAAATTGAATTGTATTGTTATTCTATAACAATGATGGACATTATAGTATTACTTTAGGTGTTAGGTAGCGTCTATGTATCGCAAGCTGGAGTAGGGATCTGATACTTCTCTAGGTATAATTGTTACTATGTTCTATATTTTTATGTATCTAGTAAAACAACGAGCTGCTAAATTTTAATGTTTATTTGCGCAATACACAAGATTAACGTCTGTAACTGGACCAAGAAAGAATACGGTTTCTTTACTATACCACAGTTTAAAGCGCAAAATATTTTTAGATATGATTTAAATACAATTACCTAGTTCCTGACAATTTTGTACACCTTCTGTCTTATAAAAAATTGCGTGGTTATGCGTGTTGCTTTATAGTTTAAGAGCTTGTACCTTTAAAGTAAATGTGCTTGCGAAAAAACATATTAGCTCTTAATCTATCGATCAATTTATTTGTTGCTGCGTATAAATAAAATTGTAATCAATGTTGAAATTGTTATGCTTGTTTGAAGTATTAAGTGTAATGGATGCACGTTGAATAAGCTTCCTATTCGTATTGGCCTCAATTGCAATTTGATGTCTATAGTGCTCTATAGTGGAATATAATGTTGTAAATACGTTCCCAGTGTATAAATATTTGAACTGTATAGAATTATGTCTACTATAAAGTCAGTTTGTATTCTTGTTACCTATGCAATGTAATTAGTGTAACTAAAAATTTTACGTCTTCACCGTGATGCGTAATTATGCCATTTAAAATTGTTCGTATTTACATTAAATTGCTCTATTTCACTGACAGATCAAGCCTTAAATTTTTAGTTACCCCCACACTACTCACGAAGTAGGCCGAGGTCAGCCGAATACTTTACTTTGGGTTACTTCGCGGAGCACTTCCTCGGCCTACTTCGCAAGTAGTGTGGAGACTGCTAAAGACATATTTTAATACGTTGTCACATGTCGACAAGTCAAGTCGACAATTAACATTTTTAAAACTTAATAGAGTTGCATAAGCTATTGGTAATGGTTTAGCAAAATAATCAAGGACTTAAAGAAAAACAGACAATCAAGGACTTAATGATTTAATAATACGACAACATTACACGGGTAGGTTTTACCCTACCAATTTGTTCTAAATATGAATTTGAAACTATTCATCTTTTTCAGGCAAAGTTTCAGTGATAGAGCATTTTAAGTATTTGTTAACGCTTCTTGCGTTCAATATGTTTCTATCATGTTATGAAAGTATCTTTAGAGTTATGTGTAGTTGACTTAGACAATACAATTTATATCAAATTCTGTTGATACTTGAGCACATATTTTAGTCTAATTAAGTATTATTTCTTATTACTAAATAATAAATATTACAATAAATTATAAAATATATACGTAATTTGTTCAAAAAGAGCGAATTTTAGTATTCTATCTTTCATATAAAATTTGAAACTTTGGCTTAATATTTTAGTTTCATTAAACATTGTATCTATAAAAAATAACAATGGTTATAACTTCTGATTCTTTTTACATAAGAATTTTGAGAGAAACAATTTTTTGCTTGATTGAAGCACACTTTTGTGCTGTAGTTATTTAAGTTTGAATGTTAATTTTAAAAAGCGTAATGGTACTTCTTATTTTCAAAACAACGTTAATAAAAATTCATAATATATTCAGTCCAATGGGATGTTAGGTAAGTATTGTAGAAGAGTGTCGATTTAGCAGGGCTGAAAAGCATATCGTAGGACTGGCTTAAGGTAGTAAAATTATCTTATGTTTCATATAATTTCAAATTAAAGAATATATTGTACGTGTTAAATTTTGGCGAATAGAAATAAAAAAAAAATATATTACTGACATGTTGTGAATTATTTATAATAATATTTTCTTTACTACTTTTTTTTCCAAAATAATCTATTTTATGCGAAGGTTCTATATCAAAGTATATGACAATTATTAATTTACGTATATTGAACGAGGTTGTTTCGAGATTTTGTTATAATATAAGGTAAGGAAAAATCAAGAATACGGATACTTTGAGCATAATATGATTTACTGCTTATGTATGCAGAGGCAGAAAAATAATTGTGAAGGTACTCGAAAAAAAATTTTTTTTTCTTTATTTGTGCATTGGCGTTTTGCAGAGAGTCACTCATACATGAGATGATTTTTTAGTTTAAGTCTGACAATTATTTTTTCCGCCTAAACGTCTTTACGTAAACAGTGTAAGTATCCGTAATAGATTTTTGGAGACCTTACATTTTTAATTTGGGACTGATCACATAAAGCCTAAGAAAATACCATAAATAAAAAGTATCTCGCATGACTAGTGCGGTTCTGAGCATTTATTATTCTACAATTGAAATATATATTTGTTTTGATTTTAATAACTATGCATTATTATTTATTAGTATATCTTTAACATCACATCGAATACGATTTAGATGTATTAATGAATGTATGTTAATTATATTTGTTGTGCGTTAATAAATTATTCGAAATATATAACCGTGTAAAGTTTTACGGACATAATATACATATATATGTAATTTGTTTTATTGTATTTTCACCTTTTTGCCAGCAGTGATGAGTGATCAATGATTGCGTTAGCTTTTCCTACCCACTCCTGCCGATATCCCTGTCAAAAGACAAATTACTTAATATTTTTATTATTACATTATTTTCTAGGTACTTACCAAATATAATTTTAAATTACTTATTCATTTGCAAAATAATAACTGCTACTGAAGTAGTAAGTACCTAACATCGTTAAGGATTGATTTTATTGTTGAGCTCTGAAAGGCACATATTATTCATCATCATCATCATCATTTTCCTGCCCTTATCCCACGCTAAGTAGGGTCGGCGCAACATGTTTTCCCCTTCCACGCAATCCTATCAGCCGTCAATTCTACATTCACATCTTTCATTTCCATATCATACTTCACGCAATCCATCCATCTCTTTTTCGGCCTTCCTCTGCATACATATCCGTCCACATTCATATTCATCACCCTTTTGGTGACGTGTGTGTCTTCCCTCCTCATTACATGCCCATACCATGCTAACCTTGCACTCCTTACCTTACCTACTACCGGTGCCACTTTCAAACTTCCTCTTATATACTCATTCCTGATCTTATCTAAACTGGTCACACCACACATCCATCTTAGCATGCGCATCTCACTTGCATGCACCTTTCTTTCATCCGTCTTTTTCATTGCCCAGCATTCTGATCCATACATTGCGACAGGTCTGATGACCGTTTTGTAAATTTTCCCCTTAAGCTTGAGGGGCATCCGTGGGTCACATGTTGTTCCCGAGATTATTCATGAAAAGATAAACAGCTGCTTATATACAGGTTGTTTTTTCAGTCACTATCCAAGCTTTCAGGAATGAATATACCTACTCTTGAATATAAGCAACTTTTATTATGGGATCAAATTTCCTACTTGAAAAAAAAAAAACAGCTGTTTCATACAAAATACTATCTATAATTCTATACCCTATCAAAATGCTATCTATAATAATCTATCTAGCCCTTTTGTTTATGCTGATTTTTTTTCAAGTAGGAAAGTTGATCCCATAGTAAAAGTTGCTTATATTTAAGAGTATATTCATTCTTGAAAGTTTGGATAGTGACTGATAAAATACCTGGTATAACGCGTTTCAAATGAGAATAGGAAGTCAATGACCTTTTTCTATCAAATATCACTTGAAAAGTGCGATTGTCAGAAAAACAAATGTGCATATATATATATTAATAGCCTTGCATTGAATTTAAATAGAAACGATAAATAGTAATCAATTATCTAAACATAAATTTAACTATCATAACAGTCTAAATCGCAATCGAAACAAGATCGCGCCGACCCGATCCTATTCTCATTTGAATCGCACTATATATAAGTATAGCTTTTGATTTGATTGCACTACTTACTACTTACGTAATAACTATTTATTAATCTGTGCTACTACAAGAATACGGCGTGTCCACGATTGTAAGCAAAAGTGTGTCCGATAAAGGGGACGTTAAAATTTTCAAATTTAAATCGATTTGGATCATTCTACAAAATATGTAAAATATATAATTTATATTATTTTCTAATATACCTACATACAGTACATAAAATAACATTTGTAGCGACTACTATGAATTGATTCTGCCCACAAGACAATGTTTTGAATTTGTGATTAATATCTACTATCCTACTAATATTATAAATGTGAAAGTTTGTGAGGATTGATGGATGGATGTATGAAAGTATGAATGTATAGGTTTGGATGAATGGATGTATGGATATATGGATGGATGGATGGATGGATTTTTTTTCTTTCACACAAAAACTACTGAACATTTCGTTGAAATTTTGTGTGCTAGTCGTTAAACTCTGGATTAAATAATAGGCTACTTTTTTAAAATTATTAATAATAATTGTTATATGAAAAATAATTAATTATATAATCATTTTTCATGTAGGTATTCCTAACTTACCTCAAAAACATATTATAATAAACAGCAGTTGTCAATGGAAAACGCGATGAAAAGCTTTCAAGAGTACCTACCTATTGCGATCATTTTTGTCATTTAGATAATATGTGCTTATAGATGAAAAAGTGGTTTAAGTGAAGGACAGTCGCGAACAGAATCATTAATCTCTCGTAACCCTAATAAAATCTGGTGTAAGTGGGTCAAGGAGACCCATCGATTGAAGATAACCGCCGACAGCACGCGACAGGATACGTCCGTAAAATTGTTTTACCACATTTTTATTCGTCTCTAAAGTTACGTCCAAGTTCGTCCAAGTACTAAAGAGAATACTCCATTAATATATGAAATTAAATATGAGTCAAGTAGCCTATTTAATGAACTATAAGATACAACTGATAATATTTTTTGCTGATATTACCTCTATAATTTTTATTAGAAAACAATAGAAAATAAAAATGGGACGAACTGACGATTGAAAAAAATCACAAAAAATTAAATTCGTCTTTTCGTCCCACTAGGACGAAACTTTGTGGGACGAACAGACGAACTACTCACACTGCAATAATGATGAATGTCCAAAAATGTTTAAATCCTAATAAGTAATGCCATTCGATCACTTGAGAATGTAGTCAGAAATTTTGTTTACCAACTTATCAATATCGCTTGCAGTCCCGTGATAAATAAGTTTTTAATATTTTGGATACTCAGCTAGAACGCTCAACGTCGCAGGTGTTCACGGCAATAATGATAAATGTCCATCACTTCGCGCCAAAGATAAGTCACAGCGATGGACATTTTTTATCATAGACACATAATATGATTAAAACGGAGCAGTATATATCTGTATAATCTATGAACGGAGCTATAGTTTTTCAAAGTTGGTGCTGTGTTTTTTCTTGTACTAGGTCTCTGTTTTTATTTTTTAAGTTTTATGTTGCAAACCAAAGTTTTAAGAACATTATATTTTGATATAATAAATCGTTGTTATGTATTGCTTCGCTGCTTATTGTGACTCAAAAACAACGAAAGAAGGCGTCAAACACTTGGAATTACCATTTCACAATATGTAAGTTCCAACAATGTTTTTGAGCTTAATAAAAATATAGATTTTTTTATAATATAAATAGTTTATCATTAAGTTTAACGAACCCTTATTATTACGCTTTATTGATGAAAGTCACGTAATGATTAATTATACTATATCACGCTTTACTATTGAAAGTCACGTAATGAGTATTATTTTAAATATAAAAGCTTTGTTTTTCTTCGTATTTTTTAGTGATGTACCCTACTGAGACTAGAGTTTATCGATAAAAATATTAAACTTTTACTAAACGGTTTTATCAAGTTTCGAAAATGCTCCAAAAGAAGAGACGAATAGGTTGAATCAGTTAGATGCGAAACTTAGAAAAGTAAATTAAGTATGCCGTAGCATTTTGCTGTTAGCCTGTTTACGTTCCGATAGTCTGCAACTACAACCAGTAAATATATGCAGCCGAACAAAAAACCTCCTCCTTTTTTATTACGAACGGTCTATGTCTATTACAATATTGCAGAATTATTAAGAATTGTACACTTTTAACAGAAAGATATAGGTAGTAATTGTATATATTGCAAGTATTATTATCACATACATACATACATATAATCACGCCTCTTTCCCGTAGGGGTAGACAGAGACCGCCTCTTTCCCATTGGGGTAGGCAGAGACCACTTCTTTCCTCTTGCTACGATTCTCCCACACTTGTTTCGTTTCGTCCACTTTCATTCTTACCATCTATTCCTCCTCTTACATTCAACGTAGCGAAGCGGCTCTCCATGGGCGCCTCCGCGAGAACGAGACGTGTCACGTGATGGGTGGCGAACCACATCGCCGCCATTTTGGATAATTAAATTATTTTTATGATTATCCATAGCGTTCCCACGGATTTTCGGAGAGGGTAGGAATAGGGAAAGGGAATGATAGGTGGTGTGGAAAGGAACATTGGTAAGTTACAGTGGGAAAAAGGAAATGTAGGATATTACCGCCCAGGAGGGGAAGGTATAGGACAGTAATAGCTAGGGAAGCCGGGGTCGCGTACCCGTATACTATACCACAACTACCGGACAGGTAAGTTGGGATGAGTATTCTATGACATAGTATACGAGAATAATTTTTATTTAGCTCATAATTAAAATACGCAACTGATTAAAAATGTGAAAGAAAAAAACTGCTTGTTTTATACATTTTACTGGCTTTTGGCTATTATAATTGGCTGTTACCGATATCTTGTCGGATAATGGCAAAACGCCTTTATAAACGCGTTACAAATAAAGAAGTCATTATTTTTTACACACTAAAACTTTAACACTCAACAAAAAGTGTTGTTCATTTTAAATACTTTTAACTCAAATCAAAAAGGTACATAAAACATATGTTCATAATAAAAATTCATAATTATAAAAATATGTACAAAAGTCGATACCACAAAAAGTCAAGAAGTTTATCGGTATTATATCGATATACGTCACATCTTTGCACGCACTCTAAAGGTCCGGACGCACTAGGCGGAACTGAACTTCAGCGGAACTGAGCGACACGTTTTGGTAAGTCGCACTTGAACTGCAGCGGCGCTACAAAAATATATTTAGTAGCTAGGCAACCTCCGAGCAAGATGGACGAATGGACAATAATTGAAATTTAAAAGTTTTTTTTTTTAATAAATATGTACCTACATACCTACAATCTAAATAATTTACATACGACCTCCGTGGCTCAGTGGTGAGCGCAGTGGCGCTTTAACCGGAGGTCGCGGGTTTGAATACCATTAGGGAACAAAAAAGTTTTCTGTGTTCCCGGGTCAAGGATGTGTATTAATGTGTGTATAATATAATAAAAATCTTATATATAAGTAAAGTATAAAAAGTATTAAAAATATTTCCGTTGTCTGGTACCCGTAACACAAGTTCTTCGGATACTTACCACGGGGCCAGACTGACGTGGTGTGAAGCGTCCATAAACATTATTATTATTATAATTTTCACTATGAAACCAATTAACATTGGAGAGGTCGTCGTTCATCCACTGGAAAAAGAAATAGAAAAATTAACATACCATTTATTCCCATTTCTTGAACTATTTAATAATAACATCTATCTATGGACGCTTTTACACCACGTCAATCTGGTCCCGTGGTAAGTTCTCGAAGAACTTGTGATACGGGTACCAGACAACGGAAATATATTTAATACTTTTATACTATACATATATTTAAGAATTTTATTATATAATACACACTTATTGCACATCCATGACCCAGGAACATAAAAAACTTTTTGTCTCCCGGTGGGATTCGAACCCGCGACCGGGCTTCTTGAGTGCCGATGCGCTAACCATTGAGCCACAGAGGTCGTTTCACTCCAAAGTTGGTTTTTTTTTTCATAGAAGTGTTCATGTACTTTTTATGCTGGACGTCATAATATTATTATGTCTCCGGATACTGGCCCACGAGTACAATAAATTTTATTCATTGACGAACGATTATCGCGTTCCCAAGTATCTCGGTTGACGACTGACTATGAAAATGAAGTTGGCGAAACCGAACTGCAATTCGCGACACTTTTGGTCAGTTGATCAAGTTTGACGCGCAGTTCGCTGCAGTGTAGTTCCGTTACCGCTTAGTGCGTGTTATCTCATATAATTTCATATAAAGAATATTTTGACGCGACGTGTCGCTCAGTTCCGCCGAAGTGCAGTTCCGCCTAGTGCGTCCGGACCTTAATACAATGCATGTAACACGAACAACAAGCGCTGGCTGGCTATGTAACTCTCAAAGCCTCGCACTGACCGCCATCTTGCTGTCAAATAAGCCGTATTCCCGCCAATTGTTTTGTCAGTATTTTCGAGTCTTGCGTTCTGTAAGGTTATGTTACACGGATTTAAGTGTTTTCTTTTTTAAAATTATGACTTTGGACAGTGAAATTATCAGAAATACGAAAAAAAGAAAAAAGATGGAAAGAATGCGTGACGTCTTAAAGAAACTTCGACTCCAGGGACATGAAATTGGCGATGACTGCAAGTGTAATCGTTTTAAATGTTTTAATATGATAAGTGAAGATCAGAGGACAAGAATAATAAGACAATTTAATAGCTTTGCGAACAGGTATGATCAGGATAATTATTTAAGCGAGCTTATAACCGTATCTAATATAAAACGTCGTCGTCCACGATTAGGTGAAGAAAATGCAAAATTACATAATAAGTCATATTCTTACAAGATTCGCATTATTATGGATGATACCCATGAGTTACCGGTGTGTAGAAAAGCTTTTATATCCTTACACGGTATCACTGGAAGAAGGCTTCAATTTCTTCAGAAATCACTGACTGATCATGGCGTTGTTCAACAAGATAAACGGGGGATACATGTTAAAACAAAACTTTCTAAGCAAACTACTGATTTGATGTACAAGCAAATTGACACTCTGAAAACAATTTATGGTAAAAAAGGCAAAGACTTAGGTGAAAATCAAAAAATATATCTATTTGATGAGTTGAACCTGTCTAAGATCTATAAAATGTATAATGAAAACAATCCAAATAATAAAGTGTCATATGGAACATATCGCATCTTTTTCAATAAGAATTTTAACATATCATTCAGATATCCCAGAATGAATTTCAAAGTTCCGAAAAAAACATTTTGAAATAATTATGATTGCTTCCCTTCCCGATGGTCACAAACCTGACATTGTGGTCTAAATAGCTCGAAATTGAGAATTTAGCACACAAAAAGAGAGCTGAAGTTTTTATGCTAAAAAAAGAAAAGATTTCTCAAAAAATCTTCCTGCGCCGAACATAACTACTAACGATGTATATTATAAAATATGGCAGCTGAGTTATTTTATGTTTAATGTTCATGCGCTTGCGGATTCCTCATCTTACTTTTTTGCTTACGATGAGAGTAGTGGAAACAAAGAATCAGATGATATGACTTCTCATTTATTCCATTTTATATTAAATGAAATGGAGGTACAAATCAAATCTCTTAAAAATTTCTATGTCTCGTGTAGTGGTCAGAATAACCTTAAGTAGAATGTTACACTTTATAGTTCACTGCTGCAATTGCTTAAAATCTGTCAGTTATATTCCCGATAAGGAAGGAAGGTGGCAGCCGGCACTCATACATAGAATGCGATTGTTAGATGGCCTAGGCTAGGATTTAACTTCCTGAACATGTGAGTGGATCTCGACAGAGACCGAAACCTTTCACCGTCATCGAAAGCACACCTTTCTGAAAAAGTTTTACAAAAAGAATTATACGTGAATTTAGAGTTCAGAAAGAACATCCACGGCTCACGATACACATAGAGGATACTGGCGAATCCTGTCTGATTTTCCATCAATAACGAACATAATATGTGGTTTTATAGTAGGTACCTACTTAAAAAGTTATTATATTATGAAAAATATATTACTTATATTTTAGGACTTGTAATAAAAAGTTATGATTCTCCAAATATCAGAGACTTCATGTAGCTACTTATCTATAGTAATCTTTATTATCTGAATATCATCTAAGATGCTATAAATTGTAAATTTGAGGCGAAGAAGCTCCATCTAGGAAGCCCAATAGGATAGTTTTATTATTTAATTGCAGTAAGAGGCTAGAGTTATTTATAAGGTTCGCTCGTTTTTTAATTACTTTATAGTACCTTAAGAATGAAGAATGATTATTTTGTAATTAAATAATATAAATAATATTATTTAAATTTAATAAACAATTTATTATCTTCAGATCTTGTTCTTTTACACCGTTCATAAATTTTAAATCCAATTATGTTATAAGAAAAAACAAATAATATAATACAATTATTATGAGTGGACCCTTCAAGTGTAATTTTACCTACATCGGATTGTTTTGTTGTTTATATAGGTAGGTAGACTTTAATAATAAAGTAGATATAATATTTGTTACATATTTTTATATACAATATCATTACTGAGTTAAAAATCATTTTAGCATCGTTCAAAAAAGCTAATCGTCAGTTTATAACATTGACAATTGACTGACGACCTCTGTGGCTCAGTGGTTGAGCGTGTTGGTGCTCAAGCCGGGGATCACAGGTTCGTATCCCGTATCCGGAATAAAAAGTTTTCCGTGTTCCTCGGTCATGAATGTGTATTAAATATGAGTATAATATTATAAAAAAATGGTATGTTGTCTCAAAGACCAAATTATTCCCTAAAGTGTTTTATTTACAAGTAAATTATAATTTATATTCCCCAATACAGCAATACTGCCATCTTGCAGAACATTCAGGTATTTATAAAGCAATTCTGTTACATAACAATAAAATACTGTGAAACTGTAGACTTAGTTACTGTAGATGGCGTGACGAGTGAAAAATATATTCAATGCAAAAAGTCCCGTTTTAATAACCTATCTATTTATAACTATTTGTTAAAAACGTCAAAAGAGATGTTCAATAAATGTATGAGGCCTAGGCCAGCCCTATGTACAGTATATGTAAATATAGCTACATAATATAGTAAACGTTTCCTATTCTTTATTTTGTTTAATTTCACTTCGTTTCCATGTACATTTAAATTAAGTTCATCATGGAGAGCAACACAAAGTAAAATAAAACATGGCGGATCAGATCAGAATTAACTAAAGAATGTCATTTTGTCAATGACATGACTTTTGACAAAGAAAGACGTATGCCATTCAAGACGACGCGACGTCTCTTCGTAAAACTGTCTACTACGTCAAAAGTCAAGTCAAAACAACTGTCATGGCCGCCCTAAAATTAGTGTTCTCGCAATAAAAAACTCTTCAAATAATCATTTTTGTACGCATGTACCCTTCTTCAAATGATTTTTTTCGTATTTTTATGATATTCCCATATTTTTTTCCTATTCTATGTAGTGTACATAGAACTGGCCCAAAATCAAACATCTCTTTTGTATCGCAAAATACCTATTCAATGATGACATTTTTAACAAATAGTTATATAATTAAAACGCAGATATCGTCTCCGGCTGACACTTCATACCTTTTCCACCCTGGGTATAATCTTGAGCACTCTTTTCTGCCTAAAGCTGGAGTGTGTGTGTACGTCAGAGATGATATCAGCTCTCGCCGCCTCAGCAATCTTGAAGTTAGGGACCTTTCAACCTTATGGCTCCGCATAGAGTGCGACGACCATCCCCGCGTCTATGCGTGCCTCTATAGGTCCCATAGCGGTGATCCCGAAATAGACCGACTCTTTGAGCATCTGCAAATGGCTACAGACTTTATGCAGCGGCAGATCCCATCCGCAGAGATCATACTACTCGGCGATTTTAATGCCCACCACGCCGACTGGCTCAATTCCAGTAAAACTGTACTGCGGGGAGATCTGCCTGCGACTTTGCCCTTGCATATGACCTTACAAAACTGGTTACTGCGCCTACGCGAATTCCAGATGTGGATGGTCAGATTCCTTCCCTGTTGGACCTTCTGCTGACGTCACATCCGGACGGCTACCAAGTATCGGATCATTGCCTTGTCCGCAGCTCTGTGCAACTCACGAGCGCGTTGCGACAGCGTGTTGCTAAATACCGTCGTGTGTGGCACTACAAGTTAGCAGATTGGGATGGGATGCGGTCATTTTTTGCTTCCTACCACTGGGGGCAGGCGTTCTTCTCGCCGGATGATCCTGACGCCGCTGCCAACTCTGTTGCCAACGTGGTGCTACAAGGAATGGATCTTTTCATTCCGTCCTTTGTGGTCCCTACTGGCAGCAGATTCCGTCCCTGGTTTGGTTCATCTTCCAAAAAAGCTTCCCGGAAGCAGCTTTGCCGGAAGCAGGAAGCTTACCAAACCTGGGCTAATGCAGTGTCGGCACAGGATTTAAACACCAGCAAACTTAAAAAGGAGTACAACCTTGCCTCTAGGTCCTTCAAAAGAGAGATCGCTTGGGCGAAGAAACAGCACATCAGTAGAATTGGCGAGAGACTCGAGCGTCTCCCTTCGGGAACCCGTGCATTCTGGTCTCTCGCCAAAGCTATCGAAGGGAATTTCTGTAAGCCATCTCTTCCATCCCTACACGTAGGAAATGGCTCGTTGGCCCATGACGCAAAGAGAAAGCTGAACTTCTTGGCAAGCTCTTTGCGTCCAACTCGACCCTGGATGACGGGGGACAGGAACCGCCGACTATAACGCGATGCAAGAGCATCATGTCGGATATTCGGTTCCATCAGCGCTCAGTGCGAGTTGCTCTCCGTTCCCTTGATACCCAAAAGTCGAGTGGGCCTGACGGAATCCCTCCTATAGTGTTGAAAGTGTGTGCTCCAGAGTTGGCACCGGTCTTAACGCGTCTTTTTCGGCTCTCCTACTCTTATGGCACAGTCCCAGCATCTTGGAAGACAGCTTTGGTGCACCCGATCCCTAAAAAAGGCGATCGCTCCAATCCTTCCAACTACAGACCAATCGCTATAATCTCTCTCTTCACGAAGATAATGGAGTCCATTATTAATAGACAGCTCCTTCGATACTTAGACGTTCAGCAATTGCTAAGCGACAAACAGTACGGGTTCCGTAAAGGTCGCTCGGCTGGTGATCTGCTGACGTACCTAACTCATCGTTGGGCACAGGCGATCGAGTCTAAGGGAGAGGCATTGGCTGTAAGTTTGGACATAGCGAAAGCCTTTGATCGGGTTTGGCACAAAGCGCTTCTTTCGAAGCTTCCTTCCTATGGGCTCCCCGAGAAATTATGCAAGTGGGTCACGAGTTTCTTAGCAGACAGAAGCATAAGGGTCGTAGTCGACGGTGAATGCTCGGATACTCTGTCTGTTGATGCTGGTGTCCCACAAGGCTGTGTGCTATCACCTACCCTATTCATACTGCATATCAATGATATGTTACAAACCAATGGCATTCATTGCTATGCAGATGACAGCACGGGTGATGCCTCATATACGCCACACGAACATCTCTCGGCAAAATGTCATTGAGAGTCGAAACAAACTTGTTTCTCAAATTGAAGATTCATTGGAGAAGGTCTCTGTATGGGGTAGACTTAACTTAGTCCAATTCAACCCCTCTAAGACACAAGTTTGCGCGTTCACCGCTAAAAAGTTACCAATGGTCGTATGTCCTCGTTTTGAAAGCATACCCATAACAGTCTCCTCCAACATTGGAATACTTGGTGTTAACATATCGAGCGAGGTCCAGTTCCGATATCATCTGGAGGGCAAGGCCAAGTTAGCCTCCAAGAAGCTTGGTGTTCTGAACAGGTCAAAGCAGTATTTCAGTCCGGTCCAACGCCTACAACTCTATAAGGCGCAGGTTCGGCCTCACATGGAATACTGTTCTCATCTCTGGGCAGGGGCGCCAAAGTTCCAGCTTCTCCCTCTGGATCGTATCCAACGTAGGGCCGCTCGAATTGTCGACTGCCATAGTGTTTCAAACAGGTTTGACTCCTTAGAGCTACGTAGAGATGTAGCATCGCTCTGCATCCTCTATTGGTTATATTACGGGGAGTGCTCCGCGAAATTGTTCGGACTTATACCTGCTGCAACTTTTCGCCACCGTTCCATGCGACATAATATTTATCATCCTCATCACCTTGATGAGTGGCAGTCCTCCACCGTGCGCTTTACCCGAAGCTTTCTGCCGCGCACTGTAAAACTCTGGAATGAACTGTCGCCAGCAGTATTTCCGGACCACTACGACCTGCAAACCTTCAAGAAGGGAGCGTATTCCCTCCTAAAAAGCCGGCAACGCACTTGCAACTTCTCTGTTGTTGCGGGTGTCCATGGGCGACGGTAATCGCTTTCCATCAGGTGATCCGTTTGCTCGTTTGCGCCCTTGTTTTATAAAAAAAAAAAAAAAAAATTAAAACGGGTTATTAAAGGCATTAAATAAATTAAAAACTGTTGTGCTCTTTCATTGTGCAAAACAAGTGGATGCTGGTCTACTTACCAAATACGAACAAGCCATAATCTACACTAATATTATAAAGAGGAAAACTTTGTTTGTATGTTTGTTTGTTTGTTTGTTTGTTTGTTTGTTTGTAATGAATAGGCTCAAAAAGTACTGGACCGATTTCAAAAATTCTTTCACCATTCGAAAGCTACATTATCCACGAGTAACATAGGCAAAATTTTATTTTGGAAAAAAATAGGGTTCCGTAAGATATTTGGGTTTTTCGGACACAAGGTGTAAAAAATCAACCAGAAAAGTTATTTATTTTGCGTACGCTGCCTAAACTATAAAAGATAGAAACATATAATGTTGTAATTAATTGTAGATCTTATAAATATCTACAAAAAAGTCCGCGACACACTATACCTATCTATGTCGAGTGAGGCACAGCAACCATTTTTTTATTTAGAAATCTTGAATTTTTTTTGGACTACATTTAAACGCGTTTATTTTACTCATGCTATTAATCCTTATCAAAATAAATTATTTCATCACTATGTACAGTTTATGTAGATAATATTTGGTTCTTGAATGATTAAAATTGGACGTTTGGTTTTGAAGTTATGGCGAAATTAAAATATTACGATTTCTGCTCCACGGCCCGTTGCGAAGTGGGCGTCAATTAACCCAATGTTCGTTGTAACTATGAATTGATGGATAGATACTTGAATACCTATTTATAGTGTTTGTACTTTGTTGTATTGTTAGTCCTGAAGAGTATAGGTATTTCATACGATAAAAGTATACTTATTTCATTGAGTTTTAGTAGTTATATTAATTTTTTCTGTTTGTTTTGACTTAATTTCGCCCGTTTTGTTAGAGGTTTAAAGACATTCTGTAGTATTAGTAAAAGTTCGTGTACCCGTGCGAAGCCGGGGCGGGTCGCTAGTTATATATATTATTGTATTTTTTTCCGAATTAGATTCACCGATAGTTTAAATAGCATTGCGAAACAGAAAGCCGGTAATGCATCTATAGTTATTTTTATGAAAATTGCAATTTTTACCCAAATTATAAATTAGGTTTAGATTTAATTATTATTATTAATGCGCATTGCATTGCAATAAAATTATACATTATAATAAAAACTCCCTACACATATTTCGGTGACGGTGGCCGGTTTCATTGAAACCAGTCTGGTTACGCAGGAGTAATTTTATAGTGCCCAAGTGTGTGCGCAGTACACAAGATCACTCTTTCTTTCTTTACGCTCATAGCCCAGTTGCAGTGGGACGAATAACCGGCATGACTGGCGACTGGCAAGATATCAGGCGCAGGACCGACTTTTGACATGCCCATTGCCTTCATCATCATCATCTTTCTTGTCAGGCCACGGGACGTGATCAGCCTGCATTATCCTAACCAAACTTGGAAACAACAATTTATGTTGTTCCAATGCGGAAATCGAACCTCCGAATCGAGTGCCAAGCTCTAAACACTAGACTATACATTACCTAGGTACTTACTTATACATTACCTAAGTGATTTCTTTTGGAGGATGAAGAAGTTAAATTTTGAAATGCTATGATGAAAATGCATCACCGCATCGCATCTCGCTATGTATTGGCCCTAATACCTTTTAAGCATTGGTGTTTACGTCACGTTTTATTTACAACAAAAAAGGAGCTTCGAGTAAAAAGCTAAAATACGAGAACATTGCGTGTTTATGTCCTACGTAACCATAATCGTAAATACTTATGTTATAGACGCAGATTTATATTTCCGCTTCCTCCTGCTTTGTTAGGTGGAGAATTCGGGATTTAATTTATTATTTTCTATGGATGAAAGATTTATCTAGGTCTAGAAGAATATTTATTTTCTTGTTTTTTTCTTTGTTCCACTCTGTACCATAAAATATATCTATACTTATATAATAAATAGGAAATGTTTGTTTGTTTGCTTGCGTTGAATAGGCTCCGAAACTATTGGACTGATTTTAATGAAATTTGGCTCAGATGTAAAGTCTACAGGGAAGGACATTGGTTAATTTTTATCGCAGAAAATGTACGGTTTCTGCGAAATTAACTTTTGCGCGTATGAAGTCGCTGGCAACATCCTAGTATAATATAATACAGTTATTCAAAATATATGTACGAATTCAGGAAGTATTTTAAAAATTAACAGATTGCATGTTAAAATGGTCGTTAACAGTTATGATTTGGTACAAACTTAAAGGGGACAAATTACAACAAGGATCAAAATCCAAAATCAAACAATCGCAAATCATGTTGGAACGTTACCCGGTGACCCGTGTAATATCTTTGACAAACACAACAAGGTTTCATGTACTATTAATTGTTACAACTTCTTAAGAACTGACTAAACTATGTTATCCAATATTGTTACTATGAAAAGCCCTAGCGGTTTATTCCATGTTTAACCCCTAGGGGTTAAACATGGAATAAACCCTAGGGTCAAATCACACTGAAACAAAACAATAGCGCTGCATATTTAAAACATACATACATATAATCACGCCTTTTTCCCGTAAAAGGGTAGGCAGATACCACTTTTTGCCACTTGCTACGATCCTTACATACTCGTTTCGCTTCGTTCACTTTCATTCTTACCATCCATTTCTCCTCTTACATTCAACGTAGCGAAGCGGCTCTCCATGGTCCACTTTTCACCTCCGCGAGAAACGAGACGTGATGGGTGGTGAACCACATCGCCGCCATTTTGGATAATTAAATTATTTTTATGATTATCCATTGCGTTTCCACAGATTGGTGGAGAGGGTAGGAATAGGGAAAGGGAAGGATAGGTGGTATGGAAAGGAAGATTGGTAAGTTAGAGTTGGAAATAGGAAATGTAGGATATTACCGTCCAGGAGGATAAGGGATAGAACAGTAATAGCTAGGGAAGCCGGGGTCGCATACCCGTATACTATACCACAACTACCGGACAGGTAAGTTGGGATGAGTATCCCATGACATATTTAAAACAGCTATTCAAATTTGAACTTTATTAATAATACAAGAATATTTCGTTGTTCGAATGTAAAGTATTTGTTCGGAATTGTTCGGATTTATACCTGCTACAACTTTTTCGCCACCATTCCAAGCGACAAAATATTTATCATCCTAATCACCTTGATGAGTGGCAGTCCTCCACCGTGTGCTTTACCCGAAGCTTTCTGCTGCGCACTGTAAAACTCTGAAATTAACTGTCGCCATCAGTACTTCCGGACCATTACGAATTCAAGAAGGGAGCGTATTCCCTCCTTAAAGGCCGACAATGCACTTGCAACTCCTCTGATGTTGTGGGTGTCCATGCGCGACATCCGTTTGCTCGTTTGCCCCCTAGTCTTATAAAAAAAGTACACGCAGCACAGCGTATGTGCAGTGTATGGCTGTCTTCATATGAATCTAGTATCTTTTTGTGTACTGAATAAAGTTCAATTTTGAATAGCTGCCTTAAATATCATCGCGGTGTGAACTAACCCGTAGAACTTTAACAGCAGTCTTAACTATCTGCTTCCGTTCAGTTCAGTTTGACCTCTTTTCCTGTCATTTTGACGATTCTTTAAATAAATGCTTTACAAAAATACTTTGTACAATACAATATACACATAAAAATTCATAGCTTCTATGAATTTTTATTTGTATATGCTTTCATAATCTGAAAAAAAAAATACTACCTACTACATATTGATGTTTTAAATAAAGTGATTAGTTAAAAGCTCCGCTGGCAATAAACCCTAATTTAACAAGTTAAATTGAAAATTTACGTTATTATAACGAGTTTGTCGTATTTATGAACTTGTATTCCAAATGGATTACACTGACAATGTTCGAATTCTAAGTTGGAAATTCTCAACTTAACAGATTACTCCTGGCTTACTGTTAACCTTGTGCTGTGGATGTCGAAATATATAATCTACTCTGTTCAAATCTTCTATTACTAATATAATGAAGGGGAAAGATTTGTTTGTTTGTTTGAATTCGGAGTCTATTCTACTGGAATGATTTTGATGAAATTTGGTACACATAGCGAATAGACCACGGGAAAGAATATTGGCTACTTTTTATTGCGATAAAATGTACGGTTTTCGCGGTATTTCCTTTTGCGCGCACGAAGTCGCGGACATCATTTATTATTAATTAATATTGTGAACAAGAAGACTTCAGTACAATATAATGTCTTATTTCGTGTTTTCAGCCTGGTGACGCCCACTTCACGACATAGGTGTGTCCCCTGCAGATATCCAGTGTGACGGTCCACCGACTTTTTGCGACATTTCTCAGGTCATCTGTCCACCTGGTGGAAGGCCGTCCTACGCTTCGACGTCCAGTTCGTGATCTCCACTCGAGAACCTTTCGGCCCCAGCGTTCTTCGGTTTAACGGGCTCTTAAATTCTTTATTACTGTGCATTAAAGGACATTAAAGACACACTTATAATTATTGGTTCGAATGATTTTTCTGTATCTACATTTCATTTAATATTCTGTGCTTACAGTTCGTTTTTATTAGAATCTTACCGCCTTATTAATAATCGTAGTTATCTCCACGTATTGTGATACAAGAAGATAACTACTTCTTATATTCTAATACTCCTTTAAAGGAGTACTAGAATATAAGAAGTAGATAAATAGTACTTTTATTTACAAAGAAAAGCGCACAAAATATCACGCATCACAATAAGTAGTTTAAGGATAAGCCGTTTGCAATAATTTGTATGATATGTCGCAATAAAATTTCATAGTATTATAATGTCACCAGAATATTACTACACTATTCTGTTCTAATTAATTTTCATATAATATGTTCGAGTTTGTTAATAAAGAATAATATCATTAGGGTTTAGGAATAAACACCAATATAATCGAGTATTTTAGTGTACATTTAAACCAATATAATAATAAAGAGGAACAGTTTGTTTGTTTGCATCAAAAAGGCTCCTAAACTACTGGACTGATTTTGATAAAATTTGGCACAGATGTAGAATAGAGCACGGGAAAGGACACAGGCTTTTTATCGCGGAAAAATGTAGTGTAATATAAAATTGTTATTATTATAACAAAACAAAGCCCCTAATTATTTTCTATAGTTTGAAGGTTGTCTTCATCACCTAGTAGCGATAGGTAGTATATTAGAAATATTGAAATGCAAAATAAATTATTCCGAGATCATTACTTACAAGTCGACTTACCTTAATAAATCTTCGGCTAATCTGCAGGAAATTGAAAAAATGTGTGTCTACATTATACCTAGAGGGTGTTATGTTATGTAAGTCACGTTTTAGATAAGCTGCCCCGTCAGGGCGCGATAAGATTTGAAACTTGAGCTACGTGGTGTCAGGGACTCAGGGTGCGACGTACAATAACAATGTTGGAAATTGGAATAACTTTTATCCAAGTATAAAAGTTAGTCTGGTGCATACATGTGGTGTTTTTGTTTAACTATTTAAAGTGATTTGTTTGGTTTCGGTATTGAAACACGTAAGCTACAACTTATAGAACACGAATTACGAATCTAGAAAAAGTTAAATTGCAAAAATATTTTAATAATACTTTTTGGTACTTTTAATTATTAATTAATTAGTACTTAACTAATTCAAAAAGCTCTCAGGAAGCTACATCGTCCTATAATAAGCTATTGCTTTACTGTCACAAATCTACGACTAATTCCAATTTTCAATGAAAATCAAAAGCTGTGTAAGAAAATAAAATTATTCGTATTATAAGTGGACTTATTTTATTTTACTTGAATTGATGGTTTCATATCCGTCACGTGTGAACTGTTCGCAAACGACTTCTTTCTGTTTATTTTTATGTTATGGATTGAATTCTTTTCAAATAAACCAAAGCTAAAAGACAAACACAATCACATTTCAAGTAAATGTTGGAACATTCTTGGATGTTTTAAAAACTATTTATAATACCCAGTTTCGTAGATAAGAAAGATTTATTCCGAGGTTTTTATCTGTATCGTAAGATAAGGACTATACATCTTCGCGAAACGTTATACTATGGAAAAAGTAATAAATTGCATTTTGTATGCGTCTGTGTTCCTCGGATGAGGTTTACGTTGAGAAAATCTTAAAATAATTTTCTATCTTTACGTAAAGTAATGTTTATAGCCTTATCTAAGCTTTTATATACTTTGTAGGTTATATGAACTATCTTGTCTATGGTTGCGCTAGCATTATGATAACTACTTTCTCCATACAATTTTAGACCCCGTTACATCCTTGTACTTACGGTTTTATACATATAATTGTTGATTAAATATACATAAATCTGAAAGAAATAGGTATTTCGATTGACGCGATTGAAAATATAAGCAAATAAAAAAGATTTTCCATCCCTTTCTCGCAAAACAATTCGTGACGTCACAACCTGCTACCGCCATACATTATCAATGACAAATGTATGGCGGTAGCAGGTTGTGACGTCACAGGCCGATATATCTCTCTCTTTCATATTGTAAATTTCAATGGCTTATATCTACGTTATATTTTCAGATATACAAAAATGGGTTCTGTATTGTTTATTAACATGTTGTCTATCATCGAATAGACGAAAAAAAATTTTTTCGGCAACATGCCTATTCTGGTTCAACTGGGACATAGGTACTTACTAGTGTGAAAGAACAGCTCTATTGTTGGCCAATATGTTGCTACCCGCATGTCATATAAAATACGGGTTGCGTATATACGGGTTGTTTATCTTTTTATACTCGTTATACGTTTTACGTTTTTTCTTAATTATTTGTGTATAAATAAAGCGAGGCCAACTCTGAGTATGAACTTTGAATCTCTGGGGCCAATAATTAGGAAGGTACCAACAATAGGTCATCTTGGTCTACCTTTTAACCCATAGACCATCTTATACCATTGGACAATACAGATAACAATATAGATAATCCTTTGATTCCGCACGGCTGCATCACAGTTTTCTTAATAAACCGTGTAACAGGCGCTTAGCATGCCTAGTTTTAATAGTAATTAATGATGCCTTATGCAATTTGGCGAGATGACCGACATTAACATAAATTAACACGCAATTCGCCATTTAATTGTGACGTTGCACATCAATTTAACATATTTACCCGGTTTGAAGTATATCTGAGACTTAGACAATCTATATGAATGCGGAAGTGTGTCTGTCTGTCTGTTACCTCTTCACACTTTAACGACTGAACCAATTTTGATGAAATTTGGTACAGACATACTTTGAGTCCTGGAAAATGACATAGGATACTTTTTATCCCAAAAAAGTACAGTGTTCCCGAGGGATTATTTACGCGGGTGGAGCCACGAGCAACTTCAATTTAATATTTATGTAACCACCAATTATTATTATCGATCTTTTGGCTAAGTGTTTTGCTAAGCTGTAAGAGGCCGATGATGATGGGTTATAGCTAAGAACCGTCTTGATCTCAAACTCACAACAGCAGCTTTTAGGGTATATGATCCGAAATCTGGAAGGGCGGAGAAAAATCAGAGAATTGAATACAAGAACACTGGGTTAATTAATACAATAGTGTTGAAAATCGAACGCACGAGTGTCGAATTGTAAAATTTGACATGGATATTTGACTCGATATTCTGTGTTCGATTTTCAATCATTCTATAGTATAAGAGCTGAATTTTATTTTTAGGGCTCTGATTTTTTTCCAGTCTTCCGGGTTCTGGATAATTTCGTCCTAGCCTTAAAAAAACTGTCAGCAGCACATCTAACAGTAGACAAGTCAAACTTATAACACCACTCGGGGGTCAAAAATAACTATGTTTATTGTATACATGTTATACTAGCTGTCCCGACACATGTTGTTCTGCCTTAAATATAAACTGGAATGAATAAATAACTACGACCTACACCTACACCTACTTCTACAACATACACTTTCCCAATATTCTCTCGGGAACGGGATATAAAGTATAGTATCCTATGTGTGCGTCATATATGTCTGTCTTCAGAACCTCAAGTCTCGTATTTAAAGTAGACAATTTAAAGAGTCAATTTTACTTTTTTTGGATTGAAAGTGTAGCGACTTATTACAATGAACGGATTTTATGACGTTTCGACCAATCAGAGCGCGCTTCACATTGGTTTAACGTTCATAAAAACACCATTTGAGAGTGTAAGCGTGTCGGGACTTGATTGCAGGTTTTATTTAGCAGAATTGCCCCCCTGGTTCTAAGCTTCCTCCTCGCCAATTTTCAGCCAAATCGGTTCAGCCGTTCTTGACTTATAAGTGTAACTAATACGACTTTCTTTTATAAATAAAATATATATATATTTTTAGCTAATTAGATAATATACAACCTACCTAATTTATCACACAGAACAACAGATTTATTACTGGATTTGAAAACCGGATTGTTGTTTCCAAAAACATAATAAATTATTTATGAATATCAATTAAAATTAATTAAATCAATACGTCAAAGAGGTCAATGATATTATCAGATATTGTTAGGTACCACGGAGCAAATATTGTAATGAGAAGCCTAAATTGTATTGTAAGAAATCTTCATTAAATTAATAATTGTTAACATAATTCATAAATTCTAAGATTGTTTTGCATTAAGCTTACAGATCTTATATATTTTTAATTGTGTTTATATTATAATATACAGTTCAAATCATCGACGACTTCGAGACTTTTGATAGAATTTATGGTCAATTGGATTACAATATATTTTTTACAAATAAAACAAGGAGACCCGAAGATTCAAAAAGGTCATTCTGGATTAGCATTATAATCTTCAAATTTATGGTTTGCAATTTACTAACTAATAAAACCTAATGAGATCCACTTCATATTACTCGTAAATCAATCATACCACAAAATAAGAAGGTTCTTATAATATTTGGACGTAGTGTTTTTATTTATTTTACTTGGTGATTGTCTGATTTAATTTTAATACCTTAGGTATAATTAACTCAAAACTGTTATTATTTTTAGAAGATCGGTCTGGTTTTTAATGGATAATTTTAAAGCTAAATTTTCTAAGTAGGTGTTTACTAGATCTAGTAACTAGAAAGTCTTTAAAAATATCAAAGTGGGGGTATTACTTCAGATAAATCACTATAAATATCATAGATTTTCAGGGGGATGAGAAGATGTTTTTGTTGAAGCTTTCCATATTATACAAACGTTGCTATCAATTTAAGATGTCACTTATTGACATTGAAATAAAGTTGTAATTAGTTGGTACGTCGCGTCGTATTAACATTACAACCAAAATAACAACCTATGTAGAAAATTCTATTTAATTTTAATTTTCCTTTAGTTTTCCATCCATGTATATATTCTTCTTCCAAGGGCGTTACTATGTGATATTATGAAATCTTGTTTGCTCTAGTTTCCCAAACCTAAGCCACGCCGTGAAATTTGGTATAAGATAACAAGATATTCTAAACAAGCCCAACTAAGTTAAGGAACTATAAGTTTTATGAAAATTAGTAGACATCCTATACACAGGTGTTAAAATTTCAAGATGGTTTGATCTTGTTTTGTTACAAGTTTTAGGCAATTTTCTGTTATTTAGTGTGAAAAACGTTCTTACACCGGTTTATCTGAGTATTAAAAAACTAGCTTAACCTAATTTTGACTTGTGTTAAGTTTAATCATTAAACTATTCTTAAAGTTTAATCATTTAGTTGAATATTTTTTTCCTTTATTTGATTTGAGACGAAAAACGTACGCACATACACCTAAATGTAAAAGCTCAGGAGAAAAGACGGGCTAAGCGCTTCAAACACATTGTTTATGTGAAGATCCTGTCTTTGGGACGGGTGTTTCTTGATGCACTCGCGTGTAAATTTGGAGAGAGCCGTAGATTTCGTGACGTTGAGAAACGGCATTGTGCCTATTTACTACCTAGTTAGATAAAAATACTCAACGGCTAAAGAACTTAACTCGACTGCCAAAAAACAAGACTACTTTGAATAGTATGGAATGATAATATTGATTAGTGTTAAGGTGAAAAACAAACTTTATATTTTTTTCAAAATGTTCGAGGGCGTGAATTAAGTTTTAGCTTTTACAATCCTTGTTAAAAAATATAACTATAATATTATGTCAATATAAAAAAAATACCTTTAACAGTATATGTACATACCTACATTGTAAGTGTGTGTTGTCTCAAGGCTTGAGAAATTTTAACTTAAAAAAATAAAATAAGTCAAGTTTATCTATAAAATACTCCCCCTTTGGGGGGTCACAACCCTACCCGCGCCTGGGAATTAAAACTATTATCTTATTTAGCTTATATTATGCTAAATCGAGCTTTGTCATCTCTTCTGCTTACTTAAGCCGTTTACAAGTGACAAGCTTTACAAACATGAAACACGTCTCACCCCTATTATTTTTGTTCCCTTTTATTCGTGGACTTCATACATTTAAAATTTTGATTTACTTTCCTTGTTCACTCTAGTTGGAATAGTGTTGTTGTTACGAGACACAAGACAAAATCACCTTAAAATGTTTTAGAATAAAAAACAGATTGATTATAAAAATATATTTTATAATAATTCATTGAAAAATAATCAAGCATATTTAGTACTGCACTAATATATTGTATTTGTGAGAAATTTTACTACTGCCGAACAAATATTTTATGAACTAAGTACCTACGTTATTATAAGTTCAACATAAAAGGCAATCACAGTTTTTATTTCATTTTAATGGTGTTACTTCTATTCTACTGTAGTCATTTTTGTTTATAAAAAAAAAAAAAAAAAAAAAAACATATAAAAGTGTACAGTCACATCCACTTTTAAACATCGCTGTGTGGTTTGAAAACATTTTTTATCATTTGATATAAATTAGTAATAATTATGATAATCTAAAGGTGCGTAAGATTAAAATTCTTTTTTTAATTTTTAAATTAGGTACCTATATTCTTTAAATCAAAGCAAAAATAATTGATTTTTTGCTTTGATTTAAAGTATATACCTACGGTACCACCAATTTCGAATTTATTTTAAAATTAAAATTGTGTTTTTAAAAAATATAAAATAACTACTACTAATTATTATTATTACTTACATTCTACGGAATAAAATTACTAATACATGGCACATGCTTCAGTTCTATTTGTAGTGAAAGAACCTAATTTGTTTTCGAATTCTTGCCATGTACATACACCCTCTTCACAGATTGTTCCAATAGGTTCTTCGTTCAAATAAAATACTACGTTATATTCTTCCTTGGAGTCTCTGTTACATCTGAAATATAAACGTTACTATTTTGTTCACATCTGTAAGATTAGATTACAACAGACTCTTCGCAGATATTTCATAAAGAAATTTATCGATATCAATGAGTAGTTTTGTGCATACAGATATAAAATTATGTAAAACAGGCATGGTAAAGCCTACACACAACGTTCGACGAACTCGTCTAGACGGTTTAAACGAGGCGTTGAACTATTGTTTTAAGCATTGTTTCTTTTCATAATAATTGAGATGATTCTTTTAGGAATTATACACGGCTAAAACACTAGTAAATCGAAGTCTTTGAAAAATCGGCTAGAGTAGGTTCCGTGAGATAGTCCGCCATTACTATTTATTATACGTTTTTAATAATCATGATGGTTACAAATATTATTTTGAATACTCATTTATTTTATTAAAGTTGATAGCTATTAGAGAATTCATCCCACACTAGGGCACTGAAACGCCCACCTTAACCTATCTGTGAGGTTCCATAACATAAAAGGTTTATTGTTTCGTAAACTTAAAACTTTCATAACCTTTGTATACGCATTCAAGTTTTAAATATTATCTTATCAAGCACTTGACATTTACCTATTCAAAACAGCTACCAGATTAGCCGAAAATACTGATAAATAGCTTGTTCTCCATTTTCTGTCACGACTTCTAGCAGCGGCTGTCAAAGGTGAAGAGTCTTTATAAAGTCCGAGTGCTGTATACATTTGATCAAGCGTTGCATCATTAGTCACATAAGCTACTATTCTTTTGCCTTTTCCTCCTTTAGCTTGCTCGAATGCTTTAAATAGATCAGCTAGGGGAATCCTTCCGACCTTTTCATTTGCCTTAACCCCGTATCCATTTGTATAATACAGTTTTAGATCTTCTATATATTCCAGGACCTGTAGATCTTCAGTAGTGAAAAGTGCACACCAGGGACTGGCTTTGTCGGACCAGGTGTATCGGCACAAATCATAAAGAGCTATCACGTCTGCATCAGATAATATATGTTCTATACCAGTTCGTCTTTGGATTCTGTCTTTTACCTAAAAAATAGTTTAATTCATATTTTTTTAAAATATGTATTCAATATAGGTACATTAAAATATGTATTGTTAAATGGTATTCAACTATTATTATTTGCGATCCAAAAATATACTTGAAATTAACGTAAAATTAAAGAAATATTATAAAATATTGACCATGTTTTATAATTTAACATAAATTGGAATGTTTTCTAGGACAGGTCGGTAAGGAAGAAAAATTACAATATTATCTAAATGTTTACGTTTCATGACCTCGATCGATCGTATTATTAACATAATGTTTTACATTTAAACAAACATACATATTATTATAGTTTCAACAAAAAAAAAAGATAGTAACTAAATGAAAACGCAATGCACTCGAGACTTACTGTGACAAAAATAAACTCACCGCTAAATAATCAGAAGAGCTCATAAACTTTTTCACTTCAGAATCATCGTATTTCTCATTTCGTTTATCACAGTGGGGCTAAAATTAACAAATTAGTTTCACACTAGGTCGAAAAATAATCCTTCAAATTGAAATTGAACTCTGTATTTGATAATATTATATTAGCATGTGTATGGTACACATGCTAATATAATATTATCAAATAAATAAATATAAGAGCGTTTACACATTACGCGATAACGGTATGAAATATACATTCTGTCTCTGTTTCAACATTAAAGTAACATTGTAAATTTGTTATTACATGAAATATCGACGCAATATATATACAGTCTTATAGCATAAAGTAAAAATACTGTTATACTTTATTATTTACAGTACAAACTTTTTAAAACCGAACTTAGAGTTTTGAAATTCACTCACCGCCATAACATCTGAGTCATGCTTAGCGTCGTCTATTTTTATCTTTTTCCCTAGGCCCTTCACGAAATATTTAATACTCTCCTCTATCCAGGGACCCTTTGCGGGACGGAAAGTGTAATCACCGTCCCTGACGTCACTGAGTAATGGAAAAGCCTCTTTCAACCGTTTACCGAGGCCTACCATTTCCTTCATCCCTTCCTCTGTCAAATCTTGCTTACCATCCAGAAACTTGCTATCCAAATTCCAATTGAGTAAATTGTCTATATCCTGGGCACATATAGAAGAATGGTGTTTTTTGTAGCTAGCCGAAATAAGGTTTCTAATGTGTAAGGCTTTTTTCATTTGCTCACTGATAAGTGCGCTGGGTTTTCGTTTGCCATGTCTATATATCCCCCAAATACTGACTGGTTCACAACCTACAATATTACCAAAACTAAATTTCATTTACATAAATTCTCCTTGGCTCAAATTGTCGTCAAAATTTTGCCATGGCTTAAAAATAAAGTTACATTTTAATTTGAATAATTTAAATAAATAGTATGAAATAATTTAAAATACTTTGTACTTCATACTTAACTTACCCGTCAGTTTCACAGCCGAATCCCTCATATCACCTCTAACAGAATCATAGGATGTTTCGGTAGACAAAAACTTGTAAGGACAGCCTGTGTTCCAATAGCAGTATATAGATAAAGTAGGATTAATAACACAAGCAATTAATATAAAGCCACATATTACTCGTAATTTCAACATTGCGGACGATACACAGGTGGATCCAATGTCGAGAGCTCACTAAATGGACGCTAAGATGTCATTGCTAAACACGCACAAACGGGTTTCTAAATTTCATCAATAAATTACATATTTTTTAGTTCTTATCATAATGCAATTATAATTTGTATCATAAATTTTACCAGAGGTATAATAATTTTAATGTCAGTCCTAATTGGTGTATTTAACCACAAGAGGTAAGGTTTTTTTTTCTCAGTTTAATGACACCTAAGCCCAATAATATTTTATGAACAGTGAAATTCACTTCTAATTACAACATACGAGATCGAGGAATAAAGGTGAACCAATAGACTTAAATGCTTTTCATCTCTTGTCGCTTGTAGTTTATTAATCAAATAGTAAACTAGCTTCAGACTTCCGACTACCTGAATAGTAAATACTTTCAGAGTCCGCTACTAAAATAAAACTTGTTTCACCGTTGAAGGTGCTTAAATATAATATATTTATTGAGCTGAATAAAATATTAATTATTAAATAAATTATTATTGTATTTTAAAAGCTGATTTGTTTAATAAGAAGATATTTTACTTTACTAGAAACTTGCACAGAAAATGTACCAAAGACAAAACAGTGTCCCATTTTGGTGCGAGCACTTCTTGCCATTACCAGCAAAATCTTTTAACAGAAAGTGACTTTCAAATCTTTCAATAGATGAAGAGAGAGAAAACAAATCATGCCTTCCAGTTTCTAAAGACACGTTTAAAATATTAACATAGAACAAGATCAATGGTGGCTTTATCTATAATTAATGAATTATAGCAAAGTTTTATGTTGATTAGATAAACAAATCATGACTTCCAGTTTCTAAAGACACGGTTATAATATTAACATAATATAACAACATCAATGGTGGCTTAATCTATTACTAAATGATAGCATAGTTTTACGTTGATTAGACTACTTCTTAAGCATGCTAAATTATATTTTTAACACCCGAAGCAAACAGACGGATTTTATAAGTTTGACCCGTCTGTTTGTGTGTGTGTTTCGTGGCATCGTAGCACAGAATCGTAGCGTAGTCAACCGTTTGAGACCAATTTTTTTGTTTAAATGGTGACGTGATCTTGATTCTTAGCTTATTCATCATAATTAGCTTGACAAAGACAGGGGGTTACTTTTTTAAAAACTTGTGACTTATAGAATATTAATATGATATTTTACGTGGTTGATTACTTATTTATTTCGCAATTAGGTAAAATAATGTAAGCAAAATAATATCTAACCATAGATGTTTATTGTTGATATACGTAAAAAAATAGACGAGGTATTTTGAGGCAAAAAGTGGCCCACTTTTGAGATTTTTGGGGCCATTTTCACATTCGAAGTATGGTGAAAAGCAGAATGGCGTAACTTTTTACTGTATGAAGATTTCTTTCATCAAATGTACGTCATAGCATAGAGTTTTTAAATCTTAATATCTAATGCTATAATTTTATCTATTTATTATATTATAAGCATTAAGCAAAAAATTATCACTAATATTATTTTTATACTAGTCCTGCGTATTTGCTCGTATTATACAATATATTATTCCCATGTCATTTAAAAGGTACTCTCATCACCTATAGTACCTAGTCCTATGGGCCTAGCAGGAACATTTGGTGTAAACGTTACAATATCAAATGAAAATTGTATAAAATATATCAAAATCACGACAGCGCCCATACAAATTTAATTCGATAACGTTACGTTTACGCTGCTTTCAAATGTTCCTGCTAGGACCCCAGATAACAAAACCTACAGTTAACATGTACTTACCTATCTTTTATTTCTCATACTAAATGTAGACGGTTTCAAACCCCTACATATTGCGTTCCATTTTGCTATCGCATATGCAACAACATGTCAGAATCTCGATCATATTTCAAGTGGTCTCCAATACGATTTCACGAGTTATACTCTAGACGCGCTGGCTCTCCTGCTATATTTTTGAAATAAATATGCATGCTCTTTTGCAAGTACACATTTGGAACTGTAGTATTGATATATTTTCATCTTAGATGTATATTGTACAACTTAATATTGCTTTGTACGTTTACGGCATTGTAAAATATAATATACTAGCTTTTGCCCGCGGCTCCGCCCGCGTAACTGCATTATCCCGCGGGAACACTACTTTTTCGGGATAAAATATGCCTGTCCTTTTCCAGGACCCAAAGTATGTCTATACCAAATTTCATAAAAATCGGTTCAGCGGTTATAGCGTGAAGAGGTAACAGACAGATAGACAGACAGACACACTTTCACATTTATATAATACTAGCTTTTGCGCGCGGCTCCGCCCACGTAAATATATTATCCCGCGGGAACACTACTTTTTCGGGATAAAAAATATCTATATCCTTTCCCGGGACCCAAAGTATGGCTATACCAAATTTCATAAAAATCGGTTGGGCGGTTAAAGCGCGAAGAGGTAACAGACAGACAGACACACTTTCGCATTTATAATAATATTAGTATTGATTAGTATCTAATAGAGTATAGAATGTCATAATAATTATTGATTTCCTATGTAACTGAGATCCCAGATGCACCAGACTACCCTTATATTCTTACTGATAAAATGTATATTATCTTAATATTCTAATATTTTGTGTGTACAATGAACGTATGCGTACCCGCTAGTATATGCCGTGGGCCATATTTATCAGTAAGATTACGAGTATAAGGGTGGGCTGGTGGGATGTGATTTCGTCCATTATTTAATGCCAGTGAAGGTTTAGTAAAAAACCATTTTTGTGACAAATACTTTATTTTCATACTATTTTCAATGATAACGCAATTTTATTAAGGGGCAATTATTTTTTCTTATTAATTCATAAAATGGATTATTATTACTTATTGAGATAGTTAACACCGAGAAAAATTCAATTTTTTTTTAAATTAATATAAATAATATTGATATTTAATAAAACATAAGATCTTTTAAATGTCGATTTTCTTTTTAAAGCTCAGTGTCAAGTAATATATTCTTACGTCATAACTGATAAAATTATGTACAAATATTTATAATTATTGCGGTTTCTGAATATTATTTTGTTAATTGACTTACTTAGGTCTGACATGAAAATATATTTTTCTTAAATTCGCTGCCCCAAAATAAAATTACCACAAAAATATGTTAATATTTCATGCACAATTTTTACACATTGGTGTATGTACACGATGACCAACACTTTTCAAATATAAATAGATATTCATTACTAATAAAATTGGCGTTTCTAATTTTTTAAACACTTAGGTTTTACTTACATTTATATATCTACTCTTATAGGTCGGTAAATACAATGTTCCTACCTAGTCTAAGCGTACCGTGTACCGTACTGCTAGCCAAATTCTGGCTGACACACAAAATGTTGTATATTTTTCAATATAATTATATGTATTACCTATAACACAGTTACTTTTCTTTTCTTACAATATAAAATGCTTAATTTTGTCCTGGAAATACTAGAATAATAACAATTAATCTTATTGCAATTATTTTTAAGGAGTTATGACAAACAATGACATCAGCGTGGGTAGTAGGTACAAACATACTTATTAGAAAAACATATCAATGCCTTAAATCTTTAACAAATTATATTTTGAGGTTTAGCACAAATACAGATCTGACTACGGGGAAGGACATGACTACTTTTTATCGCGGCAAAATGTACAGTTCCGCGGGATTTATTTATGCGCGCACGAAGTTGCGAGGAACTTTTAGTCATATATATTAATACAGTTATGCAAACGGAGGAGTATAAAATTTGGCACAAATAGAGTATATGTGGAGGAAGGTGAACATTTTTGCTTAAAAATATTATATAAAATTAATAAAAATAAATTTACACGCACTACCTCAGATTAACAACTCACACTAGTAACCATACGTTTGATTATAAAAGTAGGCGATGGTTTGGCACAGTTGTCAATCTTTCTTTTACTAATTTCGCTTACACGATTTGATTTGGAGCAAATTCCCCATCTAGAGAGTTTTTTTCCTTCTAATTTTAGGAAGAAATCCTTAAGTTGGCAACCAAATCCGTGGTCTGCTCCGGATTAAATCCGTACGTGTGTTAATACTTTCAGAGGCAAAATACCTTTTAAAAGACCGGAAATAAAGAGAGAAATTTTTGCGACCGAAACCGACCGAAAGTTCAAGTTCAATAATTGCAATTTGTATTTTAATAATGAAGAAAGTTATACAAGTGCTTTTACTGGTCTATGCCATAAGGATCGTATGTGATCCGTTGCCCTCAATGCATTCAGTGTAAATAATAAATTATGGACATTTACATATAGGGAAACGCTAAAGAAAGGAACTAAACTAATGCTGTTGAGTATTACAGAGTAAGGAAGGGTTGTACTAGTTTCTCTATTATTTTTACTCTGAATATCTTCAAAGCTAAAATTTTCATATTTTTCAATAAGATGAAGTAATAGGTTTTGTATAATTTCAAATCAATCACTCAAAATCGATATTATAATTTATTTTTAATCAATTCAATAAAATCTTTATAATTTTTTTGTATTTTTTAAACTCTAATTTGCCTACTCTATTCATCAGAATATAAGTATAGACAGAAATGCATAAGA
Organism: Glaucopsyche alexis; assembly: GCA_905404095.1. Lineage (NCBI taxonomy): Eukaryota > Metazoa > Arthropoda > Insecta > Lepidoptera > Lycaenidae > Glaucopsyche > Glaucopsyche alexis. The sequence goes on along the minus strand of FR990052.1, from coordinate 15,645,313 downwards.
CTTTATATATCACTAGATGAATCACATCTAAGACAAGTTAGAATCACCAAACAATTAAGTTGGTCCAAGATTTACTCGAAAGAAATAGCGAACTATCCAAATGCTTGACATAAGCGTCGTTAGTCTAAAGATTTTATTGTAAATTGGAAAAACAAACAAATATACAATCTAATTAAGAACGTTCTAATTTAGGACGGTTATAAAGATAAAATAATATGGATTTAAGAAATTGTTTAGAAAGAGACAAAGAAACTGATTTTTGTAGATTAAAATAGAGGCACGTAAAAATTATTAAGGCCGTTGTTACGCAATTAATACGCAATTAATTTCTATGAAAATATTGCTTATTCTTGAATAATTACATTTTAAATCGAGTAAGAGATAATTTAATAATTATATTAGGATAAGTAGAAGGAAGTTGTGAAAATACTAAACTAAGTTCTAGGGTGCGTAACTAGTATAGATTTTAAAATACCTATTTTTCTACTTTATTAGATATAATTTGGCAGTTTCATTTTATGATTAGGTTAAAAAGTAGGTACTATAATAAAGGTTAATTAAAACATACAAAATTTTCAACAAAAACAAACCACAAGTAGGTATCACAAAAACATAAAACAAGAGGGAAAAAAATCCTAACGTAAAATTAAATATGTATCAATGACAATGTTATAATACAAATTGTTGTACAATATTATCATATTTAGATAACATTTCTATAAATTTCAAAGTTCAAATAATGCCAACATAATAATATGCATTATGCACTACGATAGTAGAGTAAAGCACTTATATTTGTGGTCGTAGCTAAAATTTTACGTTACACCGCTATATATAATTCATTATTCACACATTCACAACTTAATTAATCATGGACGTAATTTGAAATAATATAACTACGAGTACCGTTTATTTTTAAATCGTTTGACACGAATCACTAAAAATCAACAAACACACCAAATAAGGCATTATGATACAACTATTTGAAGACACTCAAATGAACACTGTAGTCACTAAAGCCCGTACGAATCCGTGTCAAACAGTTTAAAACAGGCACAAACACCACTACTGGTGGTCTATCATTATTACCCTCTACTTCCCACATGACCAGCATCGAGCAAATCAATGACTTTCACATCGAAAACTTTCCAAGTTTAGAAGTTCAATTTTCTCATCCTGGATCTTGCTTTGGATCCAGATTTGCTCTTCTCTCTTGTAAAGCTGCCAATAGTGCTTCACGCACTTCTCTTTCTGAGCTTCGCCACAATCTTATCAATTCTTCTTCAGATAATTGAGATAGTTCAGACCTAGCACCTGGTGGTGATATTCTGGGATATGGAGGAGCCGGAGGAATATCACCTTCATCAGATACTAAAATTTCAACACTGGTTCGATATGTTGGTACGTCCACGCTTAGGCAGTTTTGTGATGAATCAGAAACGTCTTGGTAAGATCTTATCGAAGAACCTTCTGGTCTTCGAACCATCGGTGATGGAGTTCGTAGTCTAGTATTTATATCAGGAGGTGAACTGGTAAGAAAGCTTACATCGCGACTGAGCCTCCGTCCTATATTAAGGCTGGTTTTTTCGTAAATAGACGCAGAGTCAGATCCAAGGACCGAGTCTGTGCTAAAACGTCGGACGTTTAGTCCCGAGACACTGCATCGTTTTTTCCGATTTCTCGGCGATCTGAGCTGTCGTGGTGATCGACTTTGTCGTGGTGATCTACTACTTGATATATCGGGTGAAGGTGATAAAAACTTCGATTCTGATAATTCCTCTGACACTTCTGATGTTTCTATAACGACGTTTTCTTTTATTGAATCCAATGAATGCTCTCGACCTTGTTGAACCCTGTTCAATGAAAAAAAAAACCGAAGATAAAGTAATGAACATTAATGCTTTAATATCGATAAGTTTTTATGGAAATAAAGAGGATAGAAGAATTCAATCTGAATACAGGAAAAGTCCATAAAAATACCTTCTTATTTCTTGTATCATTTCAAAGAACTGTGCCTTGCTCTTTCTCCTTCTACGCTGTTCATGTTCCTTCTGAAACAAATGCCATTCCTGTTGTACGCTGCCAAGATTACTTCAATTATAAGCAAAGTTCTGATAAATAAGTCAATTTAACTACCCGAAATTTCCAACGAACAACGTTATTAATTGTTGACTTTGTAAGTTCGGATATCTTAATTGCCAAGCTGACTAAGCAAGATAACTTAATGACGTATATTTCAATGAATATAAATCGATTAATAATACATTTATCTAAAGGTACGTAATGAAATTTAAAATTATTTTACAATTTTCTAAATTTAAATTTATTTACCCTTTTGACGCTCTTCTGGAACAAAGATGTGAAATGTCCCTGACGGATGGTGTTCATTAATTCACGAGCTGCATGATGCGGCGACACCAGTTCCACGCAATTTATAAATCTGTACAGCTTCTGTAACAAAAAGCACATTGAGCTTTATAATATTATAGACAAAATCTCTCATCGATCTTATCGTTCTTTTAGAACTATTTTAGGAAAAGCTTTAAATTTTAATAAACTAGCTGCTGGTATCCGACAAAAAAAACCTTTTTAAAGCCCGCATATCACGTCACATCCGAAAAAATCTAATTAAAATATACATCTGGAGCATTGCTTTGTATGGTAGCGAGACGTGGACCATGACACAACGCGATAGAGAGAGATTGGAAGCATTCGAGATGTGGTGTTGGCGAAGAATGGAGAGAATACGTTGGACTGAAAAGAAAAGTAATGAAGAAGTTTTGGCATTAGTTAATGAGAAGAGAGAGATATTAAAGACCATTGAGAACAGAAGAGGAAAGATGTTAGGACACTTGATACGGCACGACAACTTTATGAGAGGAATAATTGAAGGGAAGGTTGAAGGTAGAAGAAAACGTGGAAGGCCGAGAAGAACGTTTATGGACCAGATGAAGGAGAAAGTGATGGTTGTGTCGTATCAGGAGGTCAAGAGAAGGGCGGAGTGCAGAGAGGAATGAAGAAAGCTCCACCGACAAGAGCGAAGCTCTTAAGTTGGAATGAATGAGCTGCTGGTAGCGGCTATGCCCGCGTAAATACAGTATCCTTCGTGAACACTATTTTTTCGGGATAAAAAGTAGTCTATATTTTAATCCAGAGCCTAAACTACTAAGGTAAAAAAGTTTTTGCATGAAAGTAACAAACATCCATCCATCCTTCCATACATCCATCCATCCAACCATACTTTCACATTTATAATATAAGTAGGATTTAGCAATGGTAACGGTCGATAATGTTAAACGCTCAAGGGGATACCGCAATAAAAAGAGTTTTATTACAAAAAATAAAGAGTATAATATTTTAAGGAGATAAAAATCTTAGATAATACTGTCACTACAAAGACAATCGCGGCAGATTAAGTGTAGTTTGTAAGATAAGAGACTCGCTCCACGTTAAGCGCCAGTTTAGTGTAGAATGCTCAGCTTAAATACGTCCTATTGAAATGCGAAGTTTTAAATAGTGCTTAAATTGAAGCAGTGCTATTTATATTTTTAACCATTACAGACGTATATTTTAACTCTTATACCTGAAATATCAAGCAGGATAGTAATAAATTTAAAGCGTCCGAAAATAAATGTTTCCCTTCATAACATAATTTCGTATTCTTTATAGAATTTAATATCCTGGAATAAAATACATAAATTCATACATTCTCTAGACATTTTTCTCACCTGGCTAAAAAACATAATGTTCCGACTCCGCCATATAGTCCCCTTGGGCTGGTGACGCAACACGGGTAGCGTGTATTTATAAAAAAGGTGCTCCAAGATCAATATCAGACAGCCGACGATCATTCCCACTCCGAGCAGGATGAACACTCCGGCCACCGCCGCTACGCCTGGAACAAACATTTCGTGTCACATTATTCCAATTTATTAGGAGGTAATCCACTGAAAACGAGTTACATTTACTTTTTTTTTTTTTGTAATGCAGGTGGATATGAAGTTGAGTCTGTTTGAGGTAGTTCAGTTGTGTCATTCATTTTTTTATTATTTATAATAATAATAATGTTATTGACGACCTCTGTGGCTCAGTAGCTATTGCGTCAGCGCTTACAATCTGGAGGTCGCGGGTTCGAATCCCGCCCAAGGGACAAGTAGTTTTTCTGTGCACCTGGGTCTTGGATGTGTATTAAATAAAATATGTATAGTATAATAACAAATTTAAATATATGTATAGTGTAATAGTATTAAATATATTTCCGTTGTCTGGTACCTGTGATACAATTCTTCGAATGCTTAATAGGTACAGGACGTGGTGTGGAAGCGTCCATAGATATTATATTACGTCGAGATTTATGGATTCTAAAATGTAACCCTGAATTAAAAGGGTTGTTAGTAAAACGAAAAATCCAACGTTTAAATGACGCAACAAAATAGAGTAAAAAAAATATCTAATTACCTATACAAAAAAACACTTTTCATTCGTTTCGTTTTCGGAAAAAATGCGATCACTAGAGAAAATAAGTATTCCAAATAAATAGGCACAGATCGTCAAATAGATTTCTCCAGTAATGTTCTGATGAATCAATCGGGACAGTTTGTCATCGTCTTTTTTGTTGACCGAACTTAATGTATTAGAACGATTTATTTTTTGCTCCATTTTGTACGATATTACTTTGATATCTATGACGCATAGTATTTCAAATGTTACTACTAGTACAGAGTAGAAATATATAATGCTCAGAGACACGAAACAGCGTGCATTTTTTAAGAATGAAAAGAGTTTTCACCACGCTGAGCAGCGCAGCACCTTTCTTACAATGAAACGTGTATCTTTTTGTGAAGTGAATAAAGTTTAATTTTAAGTCGCTATCTTAAAAAGTGCGCGCCGAATAACGATTCAGTATGAGCTGACCCTTATCTGAATAGTGTAATATTATGTTAATACTAGCTGTTGCCCGCGGCTCCACCCGCGTAAATATAGCATCCCAAAGGAACACTGTACTTTTTCGGGATAAAAAGTAGACTATGTTTTAATTCAGAGCCATTATATATCAAATATATACTATTACGGTACCAAATTTCATCGAAATCTGTTCAGTAGTTTTTGCGTGTAAGAGTAACAAACATCCATCCATATATTCTCACAAACTTTCACATTTATAATATTAGTAGGATAATGTCATTGATGATCGTTCCTATAGTTGCAATCGCATTAAAAAGGTCAATTAAGTGATCTATGAAATAGAAATGAAATAACTTAATATTCTATGTTGAAAGTTTTTGTACTTATGAAAATACATTCCGTAAATATAATTTAATAAATATTTCATTTTAAATCTACTTAATACAGTTATTAAATCTGGAAAAATATAAATATTAATGTAAAAATTTTGTCTTTACGCTGCATCATTACCTAGCAATTTATTGAGTAAAAAAGTTAACCGTTGGCACCTTGCCACGGAGCTGAGTTCATTTAAAAAATTAGTTACTTATCACTGCTTAAGTAAGCAGTAACGTTGGTGGTTACAGAATCATAAATATTATTTGTAAATGTAGCAAAACTTCTAAGTCGAATTTCACAAAGCGCTTTAACAATCGCCATAGACACCGTACTCTATTATCTTACTAAGATATTACATTTAAATAAGAAGAGTAAATGTAACTACCTAATTAATAAAATCTCTATTTTTACAAGCAAGGTAGTTAGCGTTTTTGTATTTCAAGACACAAAAGGATGTACATTGTACAATCTTATAATATGAATACAAGATTAACTTAATTTCGAGAAATTTAATATGCAGGGAGTTTTGGGGGAGAAAAATCGATTTAGTTAGGTCTTATCCCTGAGAAACTACGCATTTTTAAGTTATATATTATGTTTTGTCTTTCGTTGTGCAACAACATATCAATAATTTCGGCTCTAATATGTCAGTCCGATTGGCATTTTGGGATGTGTTTTTTGTGTTGTTCGGAAATTCGGAATGTGGTGGGTTCAAACCCCGGTAAAATATTTTTGTGTTTCCTTTTATTTTATTTTTAATGTACTGAAGCTCCGAGCAAAGGTCGGTTATCCAAGTTATCCAAATTACAAACGATATTTGAATATTTTCATTATCTTACGTGAATCTCGTTCATAACTTTATACCTAGGTTAACTCGTGTAAGTTGTTTCTATGTGACATTTTAATATGACTCGAACATGCGCCGCTGATGGGGACACGTACCAATCTTGTTCAGCTTATTATCTCGCGGTGGCGCGGGGCGGGGCGCGCAGCCTCACGTAGTCTATCAATTACCCCGTACTGCCGTGTTCACACAATATCTTTGTATTTTAGTAGAATTTTGTATGAGGTTAGAGATTTTTAGTTCCTAAGTATTAGAGTTTATCTGCTTTCAGCTGGATTATGTTGGATAATCTAACTACAAGCAGATAAACTCAAATGTGCAGCTCTTAAGAGTTATACACTTTTTGCTATATCTACAAAAAATAAGTAAGGAATAAAAGATGTTTAATTAAAAAGATCGAAAGAATTGCGAACATTTTATTTTGGGTGTGTAATGTGTGTAGATAATACAGATTACGTATCCTCATTTGAGAATCAATTTAAATGATTTGTAGTTGCAATCGACAGAGAATTACTGCCAAATTACACCAATTATTTGGAATAATTATCAGGATCACTTTAAATTATTATATAATATCAGTGAATAGGTACAACAAAAGAAATGGCAAATGAAAGAACATGAAAATTGTAAATTAGAATTACGTAGGTAAATAAACTTTGGTAAGCACGTCATGTGTTACTAGAAAATACTAAAATATCTAAAAAATCCGTAGTTGATTTTACCAAACCTTATGTAAATATAGGTGTAATAATAGAAAATAGAAAATTATTAGGAAGGCTTATAGTTGACGTACTGTGGAGTTTACAAACATTTCTCTGAAAGAAAACACAGCAAGTAGGTTGTACCTATGTATTTACAGAAAAATATAGTTAAACATTTTCAATTTGTTTTACAGAAAATATCAATTAGTGCCAAGCCAATAGTCGATTTGCAGGTAATCGACGTTGGCTCGAAAGTTTCAGAACATTCCAGATGTCTGGCCACAAACGGCCTGGATTTCACTACAACGTGAAATTACTTATTGGCTTATCCATTTATTTATACCTACCTATTGCATTAAATAAATTAAAGGGCTTAAAGTGATTACATAAGCCGTTAAAAACTTTTTTGCCTGACTACGACGAAACCAAAAGGATAACGATTTTGGTAGTATATATATATATGAATGCATGTTTGTTCCACCGTAGCGCATAAACCACTGATCCGATTTTAATAAATTAGGTGTAAACACATATGTCAAATATGGCTAATAAGCCCGGGTAACGTAGGCTAAATAATTTGCGTAATCGGGTTATAGTTTTAAACTTTTAATTAATTATTTCTGACTAGCTATTGCTAGCGGCTTCACTTGCGTAAATACAGTATCCATGGTCTACTTTACTTTTACTTAACTTTACGTTTACTTTTCGGAATAAAAAGTAAATCCAGAGCTCAAACTACTGCCATACTAAATTTCTTAAAATTCGTCTGAAATTTTCACTTGAAAGAGTAGCAAACATCCATTCAACCATTCATCCATCCATCCATCCACAAACTTTCACATTTATAAATAATTTCCTAGTAGGGGATTAACGTTAACGTTTCTGTGACCTAATGATGAAGCTTAATATGCAATAAAACGAATAGCACAGTACTGAGAAGCGAGATGTAGTATAGTATAATATGACCTATAGACGTATAATTCTTAGACAAAACTTACAAAATAAAGTAAAAATACGTTTTTAAAAAGGACGTATCATAAAACAGTGTTTTAATTTTAAAAATTAAGCATAGCTCCGTCAGTTCTACATTTCATTTATAACTCCTGGGAATTGCTTATTCAGGTATATTAAAACTGTGTCTTGTGTAAAATTTTTGAGCTTTTTACTCTTAAAAATGTAACTGGAGTGTAAATTATACAAAATTATTATTTAACACAAAATGAGAACGTGTAATCTGATTAAAATCAAATGTAGAAAATATTAATTTTACAAAATATAAATAATATAATAGGTATGGATTACGGTCGCAGTTATATTTCCTGAAGGTATAGTCTACTCAAATTCATTTTACCTCGGAGTTTCTATACCTAGGAGTCATTCTTATATCGTTGGCATAAAGGTTATATCAGAGGCAAAATATATCTGAACGGACTTTAAGCGAATGATGAAAGTATGAATCAATCCGATGCGAACAAAATATTATTGTTACAGGATTCAGGTCTGCTATTCGGAGTAAAACGCCAGTTTCATCTAAGGAAGTTTATCGCTACGAATTTCCACACTAACACAGGTCTGGTGACTGGTCTTGGAACACAGCGAAATGTCCAAATCGCAAGCAGTCGTAATCGTGATTCGTAGCCCGAGTCGCAGAGAGTAATCACTTTATTAACCCGCAGATCACTCGTAGTTAACTTGAACTGAACAGCGGTCAACGGTAGCCTCTGTATATACCGACAAAAAGGGTATTTTCCATACTGGAAGCTTCGAGAACATTCTATTTGTTTTTGTTTATAATAAATTATAATTGTAAACAATCGTAAACACCGTAACGTACTAGAATGTTCTAATTTAAGCGCCGTAACATTATTATGAGGACAATAAAGCTGCTTAATATTAAATTTTCTCTACTGTGATTAGTCACGTCGTATATATTTCGAAATAATAACGTAATTGCTAGCACAAAGAAACATAAGTTAGTTATAATAACCACATGAAACGTACGTTAAATTACATTTTACCAACTTTTCTTCTGAACCACTAGATTTATTGCGGAAAGTTTAGAAAACACGTAGCAATTTATGTGATAGTTAGAACTTTGACTTTGCCAGATATTTTGTAATTGTCTTTTCGTGAATTATTGTTAAGGTTGCACGGTAAACAAGTTAGAAGAAACGAGAGTAAAAGAGACCGCAAGAGTGCTAAAAAGTTTGGATGAATAAAATAATTTATAAAACAAAAATTATACGAATTTTAAGTTGCTCATTTAAGTAAAAAGTTGTAACAATTACATATACGTTGTATTACAACAAAGCAATGTATTCATATTATAAATCATATTATGCGACACAATTCATAATATTCAGGAACGCAATATCTACCACGGTTTACAAGCACATTGTTATGCAAATAAAGTTATAACATGAACGATTCCCGAGCTGGTAGATTTTAATTTCGTTGTCGCCGGGCGACCTAATCCAGAGTGAGACATTATGTTGCCTTCTCGTTTTTTCGGCGATAAAATCTACACATAATCCCTTAAGCCTCCGCTACACTCGCTAACTTTACTTTTCCGGACAGTCTTTGAAACTGTCAAGAGACTTTCCCAGGTTTAAGGAATGTAGCAGTTTAAAAAAAAGAAAAATGTTGAGCTGTTACGAAATATTTGCATAAACGCGATAACGAAGCATTAGAAATAAAGCTAGTGAAGGTAGTTTCGGGTAATTCGAGTTGCATTTTCATCCGGTAACGTGCTAAGCAAATACAATAGTTGAGAACTGCATTTTGGTTTACCTTGCGCTATTTTGGCTCGCTCCAAGTGACTTGTTTGTTGTCTGTAAGATCGCAAAGATCAGAAACTTCAGAAAGTTCCAGTGACGAGAACTAAAGCTGAGGTTAGATTTCCTTAGGACTTAGTCAAAATTGGCATGCTAATCAACTTTGCGAGTGCAACTGTAGCAGTGTAACAGAGTTTTAAGGTTCGGCACTCGGTAGGGTCGAATTAATGGGAGGAAGACGATAAATTCTAATGAAATTTCCGGTTGCAAAACTTGTACCTATACAGGCATGAATAATGTCAGTTAAGCAACCGAAGTTAACCGAGCGGGGCACTAATTGGCAAATTCATCATCGTCGACTCTTACCGTCCTCGTCTACTAGCTTAGAGCTTAACAGGTTTAGTTTTAAACTTATGTAACTATAGACTAAATATGCTAATAACAGCCACATTACTCTAATTGTATTTAATATATTTTTGACTAATCTGAATAAAGGTGGCCCCTTGCGAGTTTCTTGCACCGGTTCTTCTTGCCGGGCTAGTTTCCAAACCAGTGGTAGGCATCATGTAGACCGACGTTCAGAAAGTGTATAAAAATACCAATTTTGAATAAAATTTTTTGACTTTTGACTTTGATGCTCTAAATGCAATTTTGCCAGCGGCAATCAGTAGGTACTTAGCATAATATGTTTCTCATATCTATATAAATAAAGTTTTTTGCGAAGATTCTGAAAATTTCAGAATCAAATATTCCGGCTCATTGTAAGAATCCAAGTATTATCGCGATCCCAATTTTCTAATTAACTACTACATATAGGCCGGAATTCTTTGTCGTTGCTTAAGAAAAGACTTAAGAATTTTCGAGTAAGTCCGCCTTATTTGTATGAAATAATACATAAGACAATGCTTAAGTTACGACTGTGAATCGAAATGTTACCTTATGCATGTCTATAAGGCGAACTTAGAATTAAGAATCGACCAAGAATACCGCCCCTAGTGATTTTGTCTTGTTTATGTCCGTTCTGTGCCTATATTATTTAACGAGAGTTTTTTGCCAGTCGCATTTTCAGTACTCTAGTACCAACAGTCCGTCTAGTTACAACAAAATAATAATAATAATATGTATGGACGCTTTACACTACGTCAATCTGGCCCCGTGCTAAGTATCCGTATAGAACTTGTGTTACAGGTACCAGTAAACGGGAAGTATATTTAATATTTTTATACTATACACATATTTAAGAATTTTTATTATATTATACGCATATTTATGACACATCCTCATGGGTCATCCCAGGAACACAGAAAAACGTTTTGTTCCTTCGGCGGAATTCGAACCCGCGACCCCTGGCTTGAGCACTAACGCGCTGAACCACTGAGCCACAGAGGTCGTCAAATAAATGTTGTCTTCAGTGTGAAGACTGAATTTTTTTAGTATAATATTATATTATACTATGACCTGTAATTTGTTACTATAATATATTATACTATGTACTAGAAATAATTATAGAATCTTGCCCTATTCGCATGTAGTCATGTATAGTTCACTAACTATGATTCCCTCTGTTATCAGATCTCAGACCAAGTATTACATGGACAATTTGACTATATTTTTGGACATGGACATGGACAATTTACTATATTAGTATAGATACAGACTATATTTACGTGGTTACGTCGACGCTATTCCTCAAATAATCAATTAACTGATAGTAGAGCAATCCTTACTAAATACTGTTAATTAAAAAAAAAAACAGTAAATTAAACACTGAGATTAAATATTGCTGTCTTTTGTTATTTGCCAAAATTGCCTAGAAGACGTTACACAATACGTGTGTAACGTCTTCTAGGCAATTTTGGCAAATGTTAATTGATTTGCTCGTTACAAGATCTACGTTTACTTGAGCAGCTGATGGCAATCAATCCCAAATTGGTTAGGTCTCACTGATTAAAGCAATAGTCAATTGTAGTACATAATATTATGTAGTACGTATACCTCACTCACTCCTCCTTGCCCTCACCTCTGCGAATACCCACTCAAAAATGAAGTAAATTTTGTAATGTAGCAGGTATTACATTATCTACTGCATTTTTGGTTCATTCATAGTAATGAGAAGAAAATCTTATATTTTTGTTTGACGTATACACCAAAAATCCCAAAGCTTGCATATGTTATCGGCCAAACCCGATTTCAGGACAAACTAGTTTTGGCTAGGCTAAACTGGTTCTTCCTATTCGCGATAGGATTAAGTAGTATAGCCTAGTCCAAATTAATTTGTCCTAAGCCCGATAGGACAAACCAGTTTAGCCTAGGCCAAACTAGTTGATCCTGATATTAACACGCACACTCTAGGACAAATAACTATAGGAATAACGTTAAGGACTGCAGCTACGAAATATTCAGTTGGATCAGGCCAAGGTTTCGTGAGATGCAGCTGCATCGCAAACTGTTCCACAAATAGATGCAAGTGCAAGATGGCAATGGTACTCTGCAATTCAAAGTGCACCAAAGCACACCGTGTAAAAATAAATACAATTTTAATAATTGATCCCACCAAAAACATTCTGTAAAAAACTAGCCAAGTCTCGATGGAGCTGCTTGTTTATCTCTAAAAAGTAATGAAATCTAGACAAAGTCGTGCCAAGTCTAAGGATCCTTACTGCGATTTATTTATTATTATAGTTAATGTTGTGTGACTTGGCCGTTGAAAATTCTTTATACGTTACAAGTCAATTTTGTTTACACGTAATATTGTTATATCAGATTCTGTTGTAACTACCTATGTTTGTTAAGCGAGGTAATAGCCCATACTGGTATTGGTAATTGGATGCTAGTGTCTTATTTTAGGCTGTTGTTGATTGTATAACACATGTATTGGAGCAATGGTGTCATGGAGCCCCTTTTGTACCCTTGTGTACTCTTCAACGGCCAAGTCACACAACATGTTAATGTTGTGTGACTTGGCCGTTGAAGATGCGATGACTGAAGATGACTGCGATTTATTTATTATTATAGTTATATAATAATAATCTTCGATTATCCTAGTTTTTATAGTTTTCCCTTTATGTGGCCATTAAACCCTACCTCTGTACCAAATTTCAGCTCTCTGAGTTTATGTAAAGTACTAGTTCTATTCTAATGATCACGAGTGAGTGACTGGATGAGTGTCATAAATGCGAAACTTTGCTTTCGTTTAACTTCTGAACTAAATGACCTACAGACTTAAAATTTTGGATTTTAAGTATGTGATTATACTTTACTGGATGACGAAAATTTCTGCGTTCTGGTCTTATCCAGAGGTTCTCAAATAAGGGCCTGAAAATGCGGCGAAATGGTTCCAGTAAATAATGGTACGGCAGTGTTTGCTTCGCGCTTGACTTGGCGGGGGCACTGCCGTGCCCCCAGATCGATTATCCTAGTTTTTATAGTTTTCCCTTTATGTGGCTATTAAACCCTAACTCTGTACGAAATTTCAGCTCTCTGAGTTTATGGGAAGTACTAGTTCTATTTTGATGATCATGAGTGAGTGAGTGAGTGTCGTAAATGCGAAACTTTGCTTTCGCTTAACTTCGGAACTAAATGACCTACAGACTTGAAATTTAGGATTTTAAGTATGTGATTATAGCTTACTAGATGACGAAAATTTCTGCGTTCTGGTCTTATCCAGAGGTTCTCAAATAGGGGCCTGAAAATGCGGCGAAATGGTTCCAGTAAAGGATGGTACGGCAGTGTTTGCTTCGCGCTCAACTTGGCGGGTGCACTGTCGTGCCCCCAGATACATGATTATTTTTCCAATTACGGAGTATTTTATTCAGTTTATTTATTTACACTTTCTAGATATACCATAATGATTAGACTAGGCCGTACAAGTTTATCCTGGAGTGTGCGTATTAATATCAGGATCAACTAGTTTGGCCTAGGCTAAACTGATTTATCCTATCGAGCTTAGGACAAATTAGTTTGGACTAGGATAAACTAGTTAATCCTAGGGCGTATAGGAAGAACCAGTTTAGCCTAGCCAAAACTAGTTTGTCCTGAAATCGGGTTTGGCCGGTAACACATAAATTTTGACGACCTCTGTGGCTCAGTGGTTAGTGCATTCACACAAAAATCTTAAATTTAAGGGTAAAAAGTAGATATTAAATATATTTCCGTTGTCTGGTACCCGTAACACAAGTTCTTCGAATACTTACCACGGGGTCAGACTGACGTGGTGTGAAGTATCCATAGATATATTATCATATAACATATTATTATGTGTGTTCCAAAAAGAAATAATGTACTTAAAACGCCCATTCGTAGGGTAGGGTAGGTAGTAGGTAGACCAGCGCTCATACATTTCTGCCCATCCTCTTTTAAACCGAGGCTGCGTACAGTTATGAACTAATTCTAAACTATTTACAGTTCATGGTATGACTTACCAAGAGGTTTCGGCTGTATCCCGTAGTCTGGACTAAGCTTGAAACAGGGTAGCGCTCCATACCACTTCTCAGTCAGTATGTCCATGTAGCCATTCGACGAATATTTCGCTATCACCGCTGATATACTATCCTGTGAAAAAAATATAATATAACTGTTACAAGCATTGGATATTTTTATCGTTTTTTAACTTCCCGCTTAGAAAATCTAAGATTTTCAAAAATCGGGAAGTTATTGGTTTTACCCCGTTTTGCAAAAATCTAATTCTCATCAGATCTCGACGTTCTGAGGTCACAGGAAGCTTCCCTGAGTACCCCCGCGAGGCTGTATGTATGTATGATTAGATTTCAAGAATTCTTAAAAAAAACTGTGTTTATTTTTTTAAAGTGGTTTTTTTTTTGGAATAACTTTTAAGCGGCTTTATCGATCAACTCCAAAAACTAATCAAGAGGGCTAGACAAGATGCAATAAATAATATCGACGGCGAACTTCGTGAATAAAAAATGTATGGGATTGACATAAGCGTGCGTTAAATGACATATTCAGTCGTATCGTTAAAAAAATTGGTAGCCAAGCAGCCACTTTGAACGAATACGCTAACGATGCACTCATATAACGAATTGCTCTAACGCGTTTCTCCATACAATGCCTAGACAAGCGGCCGTAAGTGACATTTAGCAGATCGTGATCTTTATCTTTATCGACCTAACGATAAAGACATCCAGGAAGCTACCTTTATCGCCTCAACGAACAATATGGCGGATTTTTATTGATCAGCTGTTATATGTAAATAATAATGATTTGCCTAAAGGGTCTATACAAAGCCTTCTGCTAGTAGTCTATATTGCATAATGTCAAAAGAAATCAATCTAAAGTATTCAATAAATCACAATTATTGTCAATACCTAATATTTAATTCATTGTATTCAAGTATAATTCTACACTTTGTTAAAATATAAATTTCTTAATTTGTAGCTTACTTGCAGTTTGTAGCCTTTACACGCTACTATACCAGCTGAAAGCAATCTTTAGGTGTACCTATAGTAGGTACCTACCTAAATTATAGTAGGTAACAAATGGAGTTCTTAAAAAACTTGCTTAGAAATAAAGATTTCTATTTAGTAGATAAAATTTATAAGTTTTTCAATGTAATGATATTTTATTGTATTGTATATATCGATGCTCAACACCTTCGCCTTATAAATGGTATGTAAGCACACAAACACCTCATAATAGTTTTGAAATATTTGCTATTATAAACAGTCAAGTAGTGTTAACCAATTAAATACATAATATTTAATCTCTATAGTATATTTGTGACTAAATAATAGAAATATTCTTTGCAATTTTAAAGAACTATAACTTTAAAGGAAGTGTTATTAGCTGGAGGTACTATTGCCAGAAAAAACCTAACAGTTACTACATATTGTATACAAAATATTACAAGCGGCCATAACACTTTGAATTTGTTATAGGCATTGTCTTGCTAGAATTATTCATTCATTCTAATTTAAGAGCTTCGCTCTTGTCGGTGGAGCTTTAGCCTGCTCTAGCCTGATACGACACAATTATTTTACTTTTTTAACTAAGTTTCAGTAAGAAAATAAACTTAAAATGTAAAAAATACTTTTATTTCTTGCAAAGGAATTACATAAGTCATGGCTATAGCCAATAATAACATTATACAATTTAAAAATCAACACAGTTAATAATTATTATTATTTACATGCACTAGTTTGAGCCTGTCACAGAATGAATACAAATTAACTTAGGTTGGTAGCGGTTAGTAGCGGTCTGAACATAGGCTCTGCGAACTGAAAAGAAAACTGTTATTGTATTATTTTTATATACCTATGTACTAATAAAATTCCCTAATACAGTTGACCAATTAGTACAAATAAAATAAATACGAAAACACTTAGAAACAGATATTGCGCAACCTTCTGCGCAAAGTTCAGACTCGCCAAGATACATCGGCCGTATTGTACATTATGAAGATTTTATATCACTATGGTTAAACTACTTAACGAACAACATTATTGTATACCTACAATTCCTACAAATTATAAAGATTTAAAACACATTTTACTTATGTTATATTATGTATAAGGTAATGGTAATGTTTTAGTAGTCAAAAATCCTACTAATATTATAAATATAAAAGTATGTGAGTATGGATGGTGGAATGGTTATTACTCTTTCACACTAACCCCCTTACTAATAAACGCTGTCATAAGCTTTGAATAGTTATACAGTGTTTTGTTCCCGTCACACAAGTGACATTTTTAATTCGATAGAAGAAGACAAAACACGGTATAACTATTCCAAGCTTATGACAGCGTTTATTAGTAAGGGGGAAAAAGTTTAGGCTCTGGATTAAAATGCTACTTTTTAGACGACGTGAGGCACGCTTTGTTTCATTTCCTTGAAATCTTCGGTAGAACACGTCCGTCGGCTAGAACTCCTCCACCTCGAAGGTCGGTAGAAGATGCGTCGGTACTCTCACCGCAAAGAAACTGAAGTTGACGTTGTAGCGAGACTCCAGACGCTTGACCCTAAAAGTGAAAGACGTCTTCTTTAGGATGTACTTAGTCCACAACGTCCTCAACCTTCATGGACCAGTGCAGATGGAGGTGGACTAGGCTCTACTCGAGTTCGCTGGGCGCGGTGCTGCTTCGCGGCGAGCTTCCTCGTTTCACCTCTCCACCAATATGAAGACTTGAAGCCAACTTATTTAGGTTGTTTATTCTCATCTGTGTTTACCTCATAGACTTAGGGATAATAGTTAACGTAAATTGTTAATTTGTTTTTTTTTTTTTTTTTCTTCTTTCTTTTTGGCAGCTTGACACAAGGGATGCGTATGTTGTGCCACAGACAAGTAAAAAGGTTAGGAATCGGCGGAAGGATTAAAAGGTATAAATGTACGGAATTTGGAAAAAGTTAATTAAAATAGTTTAAAGAAATAAAATTCTACATAAAATAAAATTAATTACTTACATCTTAAAATATAGGAGAAAAGGAAAAATTAAATATGAATATTATTTATAGATAAGTAATTCGATAAACAATTATACACAAATTTATTATTTGAGCTAAGTAGAATATTTACAGAAGTAGGAAATGGAATAGGAATTAATGATAAGTTATGATATAGATGGGAATGATCATGGAGGGGACAAGACAAAATAATGTGGTCTAAATTGCCAACTTCTCCACAGTCGCATAAAACGTCGCTTCGTATTCCAATTCTCATAAGATGCGTTGGAATGCACAGATGACCCAATCTCATTCTAATTAATGAAGTTGTTACGTTTTTGGAAAGTAAAATTTTTGAAAACCAAGGCTTAGTTGGAATCACTGGTTGAATTTTTCGATACTGTAATCCTTTAGTTTGACTGCTCAAGGTCCATGACTCATTCCATGATTTCAGAAGCGAGCTCCGGGCAAGAGCAGCCAAATCATGCGCGAAATTATTATAGGGGAACACATCGCCACTGAAAACTGCATCCTTCGCCAATTTGTCGGCCAACTCATTGCCAACAATGCCACAATGGCTAGGGATCCATATAAATGTTACAGAACAACCCTTTAATTTACATTTATACAGAAGATTTCTGACCTGAATAGTGACTGGGAAACAATTTTTAGATTTGAACGGAAATTTACTAAGAGATTGTAGAGCGCTTAAAGAATCTGAAAATATTAATGCCTTCTCAAGCCTACCGAGTAGAATATACTCAACAGCCTTAAAAAGGCCATAACATTCTCCCGTAAACACGGATGTTTCAGGAGGAAATTTCACTTTTTGCACAATATTATATTGTAAGTGGAATATGCCTACTCCCACACAACTGTCTGTAGTGTTCTTAGACGCATCTGTATATATATGGTGCCATCCCACCCAATTATTTTTTGTCATATATTTAAATATGTTGTTTGCAAAATACTTATCAGTTTTCTTTACGCCAATGTCGTATCGAATATCTGGCACAAGTGTTAACGCTTCATAAGAGGAATCAAATAGTGGGAAAGATGGAGAACGGAAAATGGGAGCATCCAGTGTTAAGGATTTACGGTAACTAGTTATAAGAGAGGGATTAGATTTATGGTGCCAATATTTATTATTACTATAACAAAGATTAAATAAAATTTTAAGTTTCGGAATTAAAGGATGATTTAGGGATTGGTAACAGCGAACAAAAAATTTATCTGCCAAATATTGTCGACGGAGTAGAAGAGGTGGCTCACAACATTCCAGCTGAAGAGCATTTATCGGAGATGATCTCATTGCTCCGCAAATTATACGCAAAGCTTTAGCTTGTATTTTATCTAACTTCTGTAATCCACTTAAGTTACACGGATCTAAAAGAAAAGTCCCATAATCTATTACACTTCTTATTAAAGCATTATAAATTAATTTCATTGTAAATGGGTGTGATCCCCACCAAACACCAGATAGACTTCTTATCACATTTAAAAGTCGCTCACATTTTGAAGAAACGTAATCGTTGTGAGCATTACCATTTAATTTTGAATCCAAATATAGCCCTAAAAATTTCACGTTCTCTTTTACAGGAATAAGCATTCCATCGTAAAAAACTCGGACAGGAGAAGGCATACGCATTCTGGTAAATAAAACGATGGTGCTTTTATTGACCGACAGATCCAAACCGTTCTTGTCCATCCAAGATTTAAATTTTTCTAATGAATTGGTCAGATCTCTACATGCATTATTTATAGATTTATTACTTATATAAAGGACCAGGTCATCGGCGTATTGTAATATATTTATTAAATTTAAGTCTAGACATTTTTCTAAATCAGCTGTGTATATATCGTAAAGCAGGGGACTTAAAACAGATCCCTGAGGTATGCCTCTTCGTATAACTCTAGTTTCCGTAGATTTGTCTAAAAGTAAAACTATAATTCTTTCTAATAATATATTTATAATAAAATTTACTAAAATTAACGGCACTCCTAAATGAATTAACTTTTCTTCTAAAATACTTATAATAACATTATCATATGCAGAATTTATGTCCAAAAAAGAAGCAACAATAGATTTATTCTCTGTAAAAGCTATTCGTATATCTGTGGTTAATATGGCAATGTTGTCTATGGTCCCTCTGCCTTTGCGAAATCCAAATTGTGTATTTGATAGGAGGTTATGTTTTTCAACAAACCATTCCAACCTGTTTTTAGCTAAATGTTCAGCAATTTTTATTAATACGGAAGATAATATTATTGGACGATAAGATGAAACTAAAGATGGGGGCTTAGTGGGTTTTAATATAGGAATAACTTTTTGTAATCTCCATGAACTAGGTATATTACCTGTTAATAGAATTTGGTTAATTAAGCTAAGATAGTACATCAAAATATCATCATTAGCATGTTGAAAGAAAGAATATGGAATGCTATCTAGCCCGGGTGAAGAATCTTTTAAGTTTGCTACTACCCCTTTTAATTCTTCTATAGTAAAAAGCGAATTTAATTCTTGAAAGCTAGCATTTTGTACCGAAGAAGGGGGTTTATAGGAAATTGTGGGAGGAGCTAAATTATCAAGAAATTTGCAGGCCAAAGAGTCAGGTATAGGATGGAAAGGAGCTTTAAATGCAGATCTATATCGTCTAATGTTTTTCCACACTACAGTAGGGTGGACATCCGGACTTAAAGATAAACAGAAATTTCTCCAACTTAATATTTTTTTTCTCCTAAATAATTTCTTGGTATCTTTAACACAATCAAGATATAATTGGTAATTGGCTATATTTGGATTTGTATTATATTGTCGTTCACATTTCTTTCTAGTTCTTATAGCCACTGTGCATTCTTGATCCCACCAAGGTGGAGATGGAGTATGTGATGAATATTTTTTTTTGGGAAAAGTTTCATCAGCTGCTTTTATAAATATAGAAGCTAAAGCCTCTGCACATACAGATGGGTTTTCAGATGTTATATTGGGAAGAAATGATAGTTGATTTGCAAGTGAATTTTTAAAATTATCCCAATCTGAATTATTGTTAAGGCGATATTTCATTGATGGCAATTGATTATGTAATCCATTTCTATTTTTCCCTGGAAATGATATGATAATAGGAAAATGATCGCTTCCGTAACTTGATTCTAAAGCATACCAGTGAAAAACAGATGAAAGATTTGGTGAACATATTGATATGTCTGGCGCACTACTGCCTTCATGAGGAGCGGTGCGACGTGTAGGATGACCAGAATTCAGAATGCACAATTTGTGATAATCTATTAAGTCTAATAATTCATAACCCCATTGATTGTCTTTGTAACTTCCCCATGACTGATGTTGTGCGTTGAAATCGCCTAGTATTACCATTGGTTGAGGTAATTGACTAATAATAACTTTAATTTCAGAGAAAATACTATATGAAGGATGAGGTATATACAGTGAAACAAAACAAATATTATTTACAGATGCAGCTATGATTGAAAAATCAGAATGATGAGAAGGAAGAGGAAAATGATGAAATGATTGATGATGTTTGATGAGCAAGGCTGTACCATCAGATCTATCTTCCCTAAGACATGTATAACCTGAAATTCTAAAAAGAGATTCCGGCTTAAGCCATGTCTCTTGTAAGGCAAGAATAGTAGGTTTAAATTTATTAATTAGGTATATAATTTCATGTTTTTTACTTATTACACTGCGGCAATTCCATTGGATTATGTTGTCCATTATTGGATGAGGTTTTTATATTAGATTCATTATTATATAAGGCTACGTTGGACGGTGATAAACTAGATAATGTTGCTATCAAATTATTTAACGCTAAAATTGTTTCTTGAATAGAACTAACATCAAGATTAGGTACTGGATAAGCTGACCCATTATTACCTATTGGAGGATTATAATCTTTTATTAAATTACTATGAGCTTGTCTATCATATCCATTCTCTTGTCTCCGTGGAGATTTAGGTTGTTTAAACACAGTTTTCTTGTATGACCTTTGTACTGAGTTAACACTATTTTTAATATTATTATTGTTAAAAAAATTTGATTTTTGCATATTTACAAGTGATGACGAAAAATTTGAAGACATTAAAACGTCTGAATACAATTTGGAAATAGTGGGGTGAAGTTTAGAAGCTTCTGAATAAGACAGACAATTATTGGCCATTGACTCTTTAATGGATTTTTGGCGTTGAAATTCTGGGCACTTTTTGTCAGTTGCTATGTGTGAACCTTGGCAGATACAACAGAAAATTGACTCCTCCTCAACTGAACAACTATCTCCGGCATGCCCCTGGCCACACCTAAAACATCTAGGAGTGGATCGACATTGATTTTTTACATGTCCATATCTACAGCAGTTATAACATTGTATGGTAGGAAATATATATAAATCTACAGGAAGCGCATTGTAACACATGTACACTCTCTTTGGCAGTGTTTGACCGTCAAATGTTATCACTACAGACTCTGTATTATTAAACTGTGCTGTTCCATTTACAATTATTTTTTTCTTTAGTCTCCTAATTTTTAAAATCTCCCCACAACCAAATGGTACAGTAATATTATTAATTATGTCATCATCAGACCAGTCAGCTGGTATACCTCTTACTAATCCTATTCTGCTCACTTGGAAGGATGGGATGAAAGATTTGAATTGATCCGAGATAAATTGTGGATTATTTATAAAATTGTTAACGTCGCTATATACAGAAAAAGCTATTGATAACCTGTTTCTACCTATTTTTTTAATGCTACCATTAACAAGATTCTGAATATTGTTTTTCTTTAAATAGTGGCCGAAAACTATAGGGTGAAAATTGATGTTCTCATTAGGTGATTTTATTACCTTTTGAACGTGGATAACGTAAGGAGAAGAATCTGTATCTTTGTACAGCATTCTACCAACCCGTAAATCTAAGCCTTGGTTTTTTTCGCTAGCATTAGATAATAATTGTTGTGTTTCCGCTATTATATCCTGTTTAACGACAACATTGTTTTCGGTATCGCTAAGACACATACAGTTAATATCTGGTTTAGCCTTTTTTGGGTCCCTTTTAATTTTTTTCTGGCATTTCTTACAACGTTTCCTAGGAAGTGCTGGACGTTTGCGACTAGTAACTGTGCATGAGGCATCTGTGTCCATGCTCGAGTCATTAGATATAGTAACATAATGACCAACGGGGGGACCAGGTCCCCCCGGGTCTAGCTCCTCCATGGTCTTCTATATAAGTACAATTAAAAACTAAACTTACCGAAATAAAAATTATATACACTGAGAAAAAGGAAAAATATAACTACAACTAAACTATTTAATTAACTATTTACATACAAAAATTAATTTTAAAATTTTTTAAAGAAATACCGCGACCGCCTTTTTTAAGTTCCCGCGCTTTTTTTGTGTTAATTTGTTATCAATAATCAAACAAAAGTTATTGTACTTCATCTTCTTCTTTTTCTACCCAGTGTTACCAGGATCATTACCTACACTATTTATTTGTAAAAGGTCATCCAGCCTGCAAGCTCAAGGCCGCGGATTTGTAGGCAAAAATTTTAAATGATTGACACTAATGAATGGATCTACTTGTTATTCCTAAATCCTATTTATTATTATTAGTACCGGTGCTGGATTTGCTAGATGCATCATGCACCGTGAGTATATTATAATAGCCATAGATATAGAATGTCAATGTGTGTCGTGGCACAGAAATATTGTCAGTTTTGTAAGGATATAACGTATCTATGTAATAATTATTCAAAGATAATAGCCCTTTATTAGTACCGGTGCTGGATTTGCTGGACGCGCCGTGAGTATGGCCCTTTAGTGTAACATGTTAATATCTGTATAATGTTAATATGTGTTTCCTATGACCATTTGGCAAGCAATCCGTATACAGTCTGACAAGGATCTTTTGGCGTGAACAAAAACAGAACTAACATCGCCGTCTTGAAAAATGTCACTTTTAGTATTATGTATTGTTTTGTAGTTGCGACACTTACCTTTTGGCACGTGGATAAAATCAGTACTATAATAACATCGCCGTCTTGTAAAATTTCACTTTTAGTAATAAATATTGTTCTTATTTACGACACTCACGCCGTCATCCAAGTGCCAAAAGATCATTGTCCGACTGTAAAATCTGTATTATCAATGAAAAATAGAAGATAATTAATTAAATAATGTATTTTAATAGAATATAATTCTAAATAGAACTCTGGAGTCAAACAATAGAGTTGAAAATCGTACACACGAGTGGTCAGTCACATGTCAATGTCAAATAATAAACAGTTGTCAAATTGTGTGTCTGATTTAGAATGCAATAATAATCGCCTGTGTTAATTATGTACCTACTTAATTCTTATTGTAAACACTCTAGGAACTTTCAGTAAAACTACTAGGTACCGTTTTACTGAATCGACTGACTTGCACTGACTATCTGTATTTTGGACTTTGACTAGACATTTCACATTAGACTTGAAAATAATACGGTGTTGAAATCATATACAGGCTACAATAAATCTATTTCTCTGCCTTTTAAACTTGACACTGGCAAATAGTTTTAAGCCGTAACGCCATCATTAAAAAAAATTAATTAAGTATGACATTTGACAACTTCACAACTGACGGAAAAATTCTTATAAATTGTAGACAACTAACGTTTGAGCAATTCGTTGTTGCGATTCGAACAACAGCGTGCATTTGGCTAGGGACAAAATGTCGTGATCTCAAAAGAGAAGTCGATACGACAGATCTTTCCGAATTTTAACGAAGGTAATTTGTCTAGGCGCCCAGCTCTTAACCTTGAAAAACCACGTCAATCGTCGATAATCTGGTCAAAATAGGTTGATTCGTCCGAGAGATATCGTGAATGAAAGAAAATCGAAAAAAGTGTTTTTTTTTTCAGAATTAGGTATTCCGAAATTTTTCATCTTGGATTTTTTTTGTTGTCGATTCAAAAGACATGAAAAACTGCATCGATTGCCGCCAATCGCGTGAAAATCGGCTGATTCATTCCAAAGTTATGACAGTTTGAAATATAAAAAAATAGTGTTTTATTCAACTTAAATTATCAGTAAAAATTTTTGCTCTTTTATTTTTAAGCTCAAAATGCTCAAAAATGAATTAGATAAAATTTACGCGCTTAGAGGGAAATTGCACGGATGGCCTTTAGGTCAACTGTTTTCCTAATTATTTTTATGAAACATGAAATAAAAAATATATATACCAGAATGTATTACCATGATGAAACAGCTGATAATATATTTCCCTTCCGTAAAACGACAATACAAGACATTTTTGTCATTAGCGTCTATTTTCATGTGGCGTACCCTTTTACCTCAATTTGTAGGCGTTTTACCTCGTACAGAAATGGCCGGTGGGTATTATTTTAACCCTACGTCCGTACGTCCGTTGGTGATTCACTCATGGGTAATTGATTGTATAATTACTATCACATTACGAACGTAAATGTATTTATTAAAATTTTCGCAACACTGTGTCGGTAAAATAATTTCATTGTACAGTTTGAATTTACTATTTACTCAACTATAAAATTACAATGCGGTGTGATTGAACAGTGTAAGTAGATAGGCAGGTGGCATATGATTGTTAAACATTTTAGAATCATTATTATTTTCCATTTATAAAACTAATACCTAAGACACGCAATAGGGTATTGTCCTATGATGAAAATATACATCAGATTGTTGATATTTTATCGCTAAACATTAATTTAAACCAATTTAACCAACTTCTTACACAAAAATATGTATGATTTTTATAAAATATCAAAAATAAAATTATGAATTTTTCATGTTTGACCACGTGACTAAAAACGCACGAGATTGGAATGTGACGTCATATTCGTGTACTTCTTCTTCTTTTATTAATGTCTTCCCGATTTCCATAAAGAATAGCCAGCATCGAATCATTAACGTCATGCGTCAGCGATTAATAGCCACTTTTTCCGCATTTCAGTGTTCTTTGGTATGGTCACAAAGATTTTCCCCGGTGTTTTAATAGACGTATTAGTGCATTTTGGCACTACGCATCATTTAAAAGCTTAGATCTTATACTACGGGATACGCCTTACATGAGCTTTCCCCTCTGCCGAGGTATAAGATTTTTGAATCTAATGCGTTCATAAAAACTATTTACATAATCGATTGAATCATTATGTGCATCGGTATAGCATCAAAAGGACGTCCGAAATGCTCCGCTAAAAATGCCGATTTGTGCTCTTATATCCTGTAAAAACAAGTCCAACACGTCGGATCTTAAAAAAGATGGAATAACCTTTCATTTGTGAGTATTTTTTTATTTAAATATTGTATATTTCTATTTAAATGTAATTTCGTAAAAATCGACGATGTATCGAATAGCGGTGTAAACGAGACAAATAATCGGAGAATATTCGATGATGACGTAGGCGCACTCCCCACGAGACTATCGTTGTTAGATATAGAATTTTAGTCTTTATTTCCTAATAGATTCGAATTTTATTATGGCACTTAATTCTCGAAACATGGCGGAATTTTTTTATTACTTTTTGAGTGACGTGACAATCACTAGAATAACGATGTCGATAAAAAATAATTTTTTTCTTGGTATACTAATTTTATATTTTGTGATGTAAAAATATTAGATTGCTTTTACACTTTATACGACAGATCAAGCAAGGAGTATAAAGTGTGCATGTATGTACGTGATGTTTATTATTTACCCCACCGCAACTTTGAAACTTGAAAGGCTGAACAGGTTATTTGGATGTTTGAAATATGGACTAGGGTATCGTGTTATAAAATCAAGATGTTCCCAGCCAGAGGGACACAAGTATTCCTTGTTTGAAGCGCAGTTCATTTTTATGGTTCCGTAATACTTGAGGAACGCTTATAGTTTCGCTCTGTCCGTCCGTCTGTCTGTCTGTCCGCGCTTCTACCGTTAGCCTAAGTATGAATATAAATGGATGAAATTTGGTACAGTCATAAATCACAGATTAGTAATAGGTAGCTAGATCATAGATCTCGGATTTGGTATCATAAAATAATAATAATTTTAGTACCTGGGCGACTGTTTATTGTAATATGGTGGGTGGTGTTTAGGTGATAATCTACATAAACTTAAAAAGTAAAATGTGAACTGAAAATTTCTGTGTAGATCAAGTGTTTGATCTCAAACATTAACTAAATTTTTTTAAACTTGTCTAAAAACAATATAAAAAAATATAATTATATAAACTTGAACATATTAAAAAAACAAATGTAAGGCACCGAGCAGGTTTCGAACCCGTAACACTCGTTTCTTGCCTTTGGCGTCTTAACCCGCTGGACCAAACGAACAGCGGCCGGCAGGACGAAATTAGCGACCATATTCTGCGTGGAAAGAAAAACGCATTAAAACACGAACACACATTTTCCCTAACATAAGACTAATCTAGATCGATTGTGTACCCCCGAAAACCCCCATATACCAAATTTCAGCGAAATCGTTAGAGCCGTTTCCAAGATCACCGTTATATACATGTCGTATCCGGTCATAAAGAAGAAACGGAACTACAAGTGCGCCATCTATAAGAAACGCGTTTGGCGCGCTTTGACAGAGTCTAGTCTGAAGTTCGTACAAGCGACATGGTGGGATGTGGTGGGGCACTACGTTAGGAGTGATGACTTGAGGAGCTACAACAAGACAGATCTCAGCCAGTCGTGGCGCGGGCAACCAGTCTAGGAACTGTCCATAGTTTCGTTTTAGAGCCTGTGTATATAAAAGTACAGTGTAGTAATAAAGTGTACCTAGTGAATGTTTAAATAATTGTGAATCCGAATAAACGAGTGATATTGTAAGTTTGTTACTTCTCTTTGCAAGATACTCACAGTACCTATGTCTGAATGGAATAGATCCAAAATCATGAGCCTTCAGCCGACATCAGAATTGGGATCTGATACCCAATGACGCGCCCTGTTTGAAATGCAGCAGAAGAACATGATACTGCTCATTAACGATGTTTTGTCGACCAACCGCCACAAGGTTCGACCTCGGCTATAGCTCTTAGTAAAGCTTTGAAAGGAAGCACTCATGGGTATCACAAATTTCACATGCAGGTATGACTTGTCAATATTTTCGTGAACTATTTCTAGCTCGTTATAGCTCGAAATAAGTTAGTACAAGAAGTAAAATCGTGTTCAAATTTAAAACGGCGACTTGACCCTGAAAATACATCAGAATCGCGATCAAGTCGTGTAAAAAATGCTTGTTCGGAAAAAATGTGGGTAGTAGAAAAAAAAAAAAGTGTAATCTAGCCCGCACAAAGGCTACAAAAAGTGATAATAATCATTGCGATTGATGTGGATCGAGTTTGGCAGTATGTACAACAAGGCAGCACGCCATGCAGACGGTGTAATTGTGAAACTATGGGACAGCAGTGAATTGAATGCTGCAAGGTGACCTTGTACCAATAACCCTTTGTTCGTGCCCACGAAGACGGGAAAGTAAGGAGTAAGGACAGCAGGGACGTGATGACGACAGTGACGTGACGTCTATGGTGGTGACACGAGCGCGGTGGCGCATCAACTACAGGCTTTGGTTATCTATTTGGTGGTTTTGGTAAAAGGCGGTAGCCAACTTTTTATTCTCGCAATAATTTTTAAGACCTATACACTAGTGATTTATCTCGTGTTTCAAGTGTTCATGAAATAGCTTGCTTATATCTCAAAATAACCTTAACAATTTAGTGTTCAGTTGTTTTGCTGTGTTCGTTTTATGTGCAGAGGGACGTTCGACTGGGCGGTGCATAGCCACGCCAAAGGGACAACAAGCGGCGCTGCGTGACCGAGCAGCGGCAGAGCGCAGGCTAGCTCCATGGCAGCAGTGCCAAATGGATGTGCATTGTACTTCTGGTGGACTGGTCTAGTCACTACACAATGATATTAACTGGTTGTATCGTGAACATTTCTTATTTTATTATAGGATTCTAGATTATTCTGGTTTTATAACCAAAGTATTATGAAAAAGAAACAAAGTAAATGAGCAAAAATTAACGTAAACGTAAAAGTAAAAAAAAAAAAAAAAAAACGAGTACTCAGTACATACGACATACGTCTTACAGACTCATTATTATTACTGTTTGATTTACCAAAGCGTGATCTACGCTTGAATATAGCAGTAGGTACTAAAAAGCTCAATTATTTCTGGTATTAAAAATCATTATCGACATTCCATTTCGTGATATCACATTGAACTTGTAATAAAATTACAAGTCATACGCGCGTACCTGCACGCGCAAGTTGTAAACAACTCATTGCGAAAACAAAGACAGCCCTTATCAATTGCAGGTATTCCTGAAAAACAATAGCTGGTGCACTGCATAAACGAAATCTGTTGCCGTATATTTTACAAAAGTTATTTAGACGGTATTAGTTTGAAACGACTTCAATTAAATTTTACGTCTACCTACCTATTAAATATTGAAGCTCAACTTTGTAGTTTGTTTACGTACAGTTTGTACATAGTCTTGTTTCTTATTTGGCATTACTGTACATGACGCAGGAGAAATTAACCATTGGTCAGTTTCAAAAGTGACTTTAAATAATGTCAGGTATGTTGTTATTTATTCTGAAAGTGTCTAAAAAAAAAAAACTGTTAGATGTTAACATGATAATAAGTTCTAAGACATTCGCGACTCGCGAGAAAACTTTTGTCAGCTTATGATATCGTTGTTATAAGCTGTAAAGGAACATTACATCTTTGTCTATCTATTACTTTTTAAACTAGGCGAATTGGAATGATTAAAAGTGCGAAAATAACATGATAATATTGTTTGTGTGGTGGTCTATGACCGTGCATCACTGTAGGTTTCGGAAATTATAGGACATAATAGTTAAATTGACGACAAAAAGAGAAGAGATTCAAAGAAACAATTTGATGGTTACAGAAGCTGCGGTATGCGGTAAGCAGGTGCCTGTGACTGGTATTGATGGTGATTGCAGCAGCACACGCTCAACGGTGCAGTGGCTGTGACTGAGGCGGATAAGAAAGCTCTTCGGTGAACTCCAGTGAACTTCGATGATCTTGGTTATCATGTAAAAGGTTGTAAAGACTCCCAAGGGGTCTTCTGGTATTGTAAGACGGAAAAAGCTTTTTCTTCATTTAATTAGTAACATTGTTGAAAGGAAATGAAATTAACTTTATTGCATAATCAAATCTGACATTTTTATCTCAAAAAAAAAAAAAAAGAAAAAGAAATCCATTTTCTAGCTATCGCAGTTCTTAAGATGTAACCTGGAGACAGGCAGACATACAGCAAAGATTTTTATGTTCCTGTTTTTACCTTTTGATACGGAACCTTAAGAACGTATTTGTACATAGTTTGGACAATTTTTGTGCTGTTTTATTTTTGTGGACAGATCGATGCGACGCGACGCGACACGGCGTGACGCGACGCGACGAAGCGTAGCGGGTGGTGTGGGCCGTGCGACGGGGTGCCGCGGCGGCCAGGGATCTGCACTCTGTACTTCATTGAAGTATCAGACTTGGAACTAAAATTATTTGGTGAGCGTAATTGTTTATCTCGTGACTGTAGTGTGATGACTCTGTATAGTCTTTCAAATGAACCCATTTTAAAAGATCTTAGTTTAGAAGAAATATTAATTGTATTACACAGTTATCGAGATAATAAAATAGTTACAATAATACACGTTTTGAAAAGCAGTAAGGCGGAAGTAAATAGATTTTCGGT
The DNA here is from genome assembly GCA_905404095.1 of Glaucopsyche alexis. NCBI lineage: Eukaryota > Metazoa > Arthropoda > Insecta > Lepidoptera > Lycaenidae > Glaucopsyche > Glaucopsyche alexis. Next base: position 15,615,578 of record FR990052.1, on the reverse strand, counting down.
TCGTTATTTTTATTAATTGAAAAATAAGGGACGTAATCAGACGAAATTAGAAATTTTTGAGAGAGACCGTTATACACTAAAAGCTGTAAATTCTAAGCGTACCTTTAAGTATGCGCAAGATAGTAAAGAGAGATGCCATCGGGTCATGTATTGGTCGAGGATGATAATGATTTGGTTAATGATGAACAAATTTAAGTCGTGATCAAGGGACGAGTAAAATCTCTTTCTACCGTACTGTGTTCAATCGTACAGTTATGTAGACGTATCCGGCAACTCGGATGGTGCACAATCCGAGGGTGCGCGGGGAGCGTGTAACTGACGGTAGTCGGGGTCTGTGAACTGTGTTCTATGACCATTGTGGCAGTGGTGTTAGAGATCTTACTGGTGAATTTGTGTTAAAGTACATTTTAAACATGATTTAAGTGACATGACCCAGGGTATCTTTGCTGTGTTTTGCGATTGTTTAGAATTTTATTTGTTTGGTTAAAGTAAATTGAAAGATTATTTGGGTGACTTTGTTTTGATAGAAAATAAAGAACGTAACCAAAGTAAATAAACGCAAAATTCAAAACCCGTTCGAAATTGAATGACTTTTACATGGATATCGTTATCTTTTGAAATCTTTAACAAACAGACACATTTACAGGTACGTTCATGATAGATTACGAAGAATGCCCGAAAGTCAGAGTACTTATAACTGACGAAGTTGAGGAGCTAAATAGTAGTGATTTTTTTTTTTAGAGAGTAATTAAGTTTACAAGTTGATAGACCGTACCAGGGGTTGTCGTGTAGCCGTAGCTCGTTAAAAATCGGTTTCAACTTTTAGTTGACTACCGTGAGTAAGCGGTAAGCAGTCAACTCTGGCGGAGGTCGGGTTTCATTCGAAACCAGGAAGCCCAGGGTTTGGTAGAATGAGAGGTGTGATCGCTGATCACGGGGCTATATGATATCAATTGTAAGACTTAATTGCGTAGTTTGATTATGTTATAGTCAGTTATTACTCTGAGATGCTATAAGTACTTTGATATTAAATTTGTCTGGTTGAGGTTTAAAATGTGATTCAGATAAACAATGTTTTGTTTTGAACGTCAATAGTACTTGATCCAGGTTTGATTTAAGCTAGCATTAATTTTGTGTAAAGTTTTGAGATGAGATACTTTTCTATGAACCTACTTAGTAAAGTCCTAATGATATTTTGGATTAATGCTGTCTATTTTATGTTTTCTTTGGTTTAAATGATATTGTGAGTAGTCTAAATCATTTTAAAATAAAACGAACAATTTTCGAAGCGAATAAAGCATTGTCAAGCTTTATTTTTGAACATGAAAGATCAGCATTAAGACCAGATCGTGTCAGGAATGGTTGAGCAAATACTGTGCTGGCTTATCATTGTTTCAGTTTAGCGCACAGGGACGTGCGTCTCGCAGGATGGCCGTGTCGTATCCGGTCATAAAGAAGAAACGGAACTACAAGTGCGCCATCTATAAGAAACGCGTTTGGCGCGCTTTGACAGAGTCTAGTCTGAAGTTCGTACAAGCGACATGGTGGGATGTGGTGGGGCACTACGTTAGGAGTGATGACTTGAGGAGCTACAACAAGACAGATCTCAGCCAGTCGTGGCGCGGGCAACCAGTCTAGGAACTGTCCATAGTTTCGTTTTAGAGCCTGTGTATATAAAAGTACAGTGTAGTAATAAAGTGTACCTAGTGAATGTTTAAATAATTGTGAATCCGAATAAACGAGTGATATTGTAAGTTTGTTACTTCTCTTTGCAAGATACTCACAGTACCTATGTCTGAATGGAATAGATCCAAAATCATGAGCCTTCAGCCGACATACATATAAATAAATATACAAGAATTGCTCGTTTAAACGTATAAGATATTCTAGGTGTGGCTCTCCATGCATGTGAAATGGGGATGAACGTTTCTTTTTTTCTTTCTATCCCATCGTGTGGGGTATCGTTTAATAGGTATTTTAAAATAAAGGCAAGGTTTCATACATAACTTTTTTATAAAGTCAACCATTTTCGAGTAAGTGATTTATAAGTTGGTCCCTCCTAGCATTTCTAAACTATAAGACTTAAAAACTCTTTAGGAAAAATATTTTGAACCAAATCAGACAGTAACTTTTGAAGTAATTTGAAAAAATATTACGCGTTTATAGTTACGGAACCCTCCTTAGACGTGTCCTGATATATTCTTGGTTAGGTTAGGTCATTCTTTGATTTGATGTTTGCAAAATAGGAGAGTTGTATGTTTAGTGTTCATAATAATATCTACGTATGTGAGTATTAGCGTATGTAGGTGCTTATGTGCAGTCTATAGTATACGTAGAAGCTATGGCGGTTTTAAAAAGCTTCACATAGATAAGTGGTAAATACAGCCTATAGGTACGCGTTAAGTTTGCAGTGAGTCATCAGTGCAAATGTCTAGAAAGCAATGACGCTTAGCTCGTGTTGACGTTTGACAATAAAGGTAAGTCAGTTTAACATTTGTAAATTGTACTGACGACTCACTGCAAACTTAACGTGAATAGACTGTATTTACTATTTCTGTATGTGAAGTTTTCTATTGCTGCCATAACTTTTAGTCTTTTACGTGTAATATAATATGTATATCTGAATTATTCGGAATGGTTTTATTTCAACAAAATACATCATTTTCAAATAACGAAGATGTGACCAATACAAATTCATATCGACAATATATCGATATAATTTGTATTGGTAACATCACTTAGCATGCCAGTGTATTAGTGTGTACGCTACACTGTTATATTAGCGCGAGCCTTATTTGTGTGATATAAATAAGCTAGTGTTGCAGTTTTATAAATGTGTGAGTATGTAACGATTACAATATTTTTGTGAATGTGTGATTTTGTTTTCATTGTGGGAGTTACCCTCCCCGCACCAAAATTGGCAGAAAGTTTTGTTTGAAAATTTCCCCGCGTGCCTTATCCTGTAGTATAAGATCTAAGTTTAAAAGGCATTTTTAATAGGCTTAAAACATTTATTTAAAAACGTAAATAGTAGGTATTCTGGGATTTGGCATTTTCAGTGTAATTTGACACTTGACAGTTACGTTACAAGAATGTGACGTCATGACAACTCATTATAGCGTTTTCGCGCCTATAATATTAATTTAAACTTTTAGGCTAATTTGCGAGGATAAGAAAGAAATTCACAAAGAATGTTTCAAACTGCTAATGTATTTGGGTATTATAGGAACAATTTGACATACTTTTCAAAAACTTGGAAAATACCCTATTCACAAAACTCCTAATAATACTATGATTAGACCTTTTTCATCCGTTAATGGATGATTTATAGAGTATTTCCGAGCGAAGTAACTACTCTTGAAATACTGTAGTGCCTGGGACAGTTAGTCTTTAAAATGTCGTATGGTTGCCCAAGCACATACGGCATTATCACAACATAGTCAGCCTAGTCCAGAGGAATGACTGGTCAATACGTCTGGGGCCAACCATGTGCGGGTTTCCTCACGATGTTTCCCTTACTATTAGAGCCGTATAATGTACTTGAGATCTGAAAAAGTGTCATTGGCACACGCCACAACCTGGGATTCGAACCTGCACTCTCTCGGGTGCGAACCAAACGGTCTACCCACTAGGCCACGGAGCTCATGATAATAACACTATAATGTGAATTAAAAGACCTAACTAGTAATTCGTGTAATGATTCGTCTAGTACTCGTGTAACAAATAGACCGCAATATTCTAGATTTCAGCGCATACATTTAACTGGAACATCTAACATCCCTGTAATCAATAACCCATCATCCGATCCAACGACCGGCACAAGACTGAGCATGTTAACCATTCTAACGCAAACTCAACTGGAATAACGTCTGCATTCAATAAATTCAGCTTACAAGCGCTTTCGTGTATAATTTTAACCATTAATTTATACTATTGTAAGATAAACTAAACAATGATAATGGTTATTATTTAGTTACAACAAATTTTCTACAAAGAACATAAGAGATAATAATTTGTAGCAACTATAATAATAATTAAGTATTATTATTATTTATTTTTTAATAATTTCAATTTTTGCTAAAATCTAAGCCTTAAATTTAAGCGAGGCTCAGTTAAATGCCAAAATGGTGTTGACCAAAATTGATATTGCAAATGAAATAGTTTGCGGTTTAATGTGTGCAAGCGACATATAACATGATCGGTTAAGCAGATACACCTAATATAATATAATGTCTATAGACGCTTTATACAGCGTCAATCTGGTCCCGTGGTAAGTTCTCAAAGAACTTGTGTTACGGGTACCCGACAACGAAAATATATATTTAATACTTCTATAGTTTACTTTTATACTTTTTAATAATATATTTATTATATATTTAATACTATATTTAATAAAATATATTTAATACTAGATATTGCACGCGACTTCGTGCGCGCAAAAGGAAATCCAGCGGTAACCGCACATTTTGCCGCGATTAAAAGTATCTTATCTCCTTCCCCGTAGTCTAATATATATCTGTACCAAACTTCATCAAAATTGGTTCAGTAGTTTCGAAGTCTATTCAATATAATCAAACTTTTCCTCTTTATTATATTAGTAAAAGATATATTTAATACACATCCGTGACCCAGGAACACAGAAAACTTTTTCTTCCCTGGCGGAATTTTAACTCACGACCTCCAGCTTAAGCGCCAATGTGCTAACCACTGAGCCACAGATATCGTCTAATACATAAATTTATAATATAAAATAGAAAACTTTTACAGAAGTAAGTAATTAAATACGCTAAAAACCTAACAGCCTTACAGGCTAACTAGGTAAACATAATTAGGTGAAAATATTTAGTTAAAAGATTCGAAGAAAAAGAAAAGTTTAAAAACCTTACACATTTTCTGAAAAGTTCCAGAAAATTGATACCTGTCGTAAGCTAAGTACGGGAGATACGTCAACGTATATAACATGCATCAATCACGCCATTAGCGACGTGTGTTCATCATTAATCTAAAGTACATCAGATCCAAAATCGCTTAACTGTCACTTAGCGTTCCATAAAAAATGCTAAGCGACAGCATGATTAAGCTCTGAAAAACAGACGCTGACAATATATAGATTAAAACTTCTAAGTCGAACCTGTACTACAAAATATATGTAACATATCGATTTATCGGCTTGTGGGACGCTAAATTGGCTCCTGAGGTAGAGCAAAATTACGATAATCTATAATATTGTAACTGAAAGGCTTACTTTAACAAAGAACTAGCTACCTAGGTACTAGGTACCTACCAGGTTACAAGTCTCAACTAATTTTCATTTGCATTTTAAATAAAATGTAGGTATATATGTTAGGTATATAGGTGTAATTTTTATATGCTTAACATTTTTGGCGCCAAAAATTATATTTCCATTTTCAAAATACCCACTTCGGACGATGAAGATATTTATGGAATCCGATATTTTAGCACATATCTTAAGATGAAATAGTGCTCACCCAAAAGCTTTATAAATGGAAGGTTCTAGATTCATAACGATATTCAAGTAGTTTGACTGACCCTTCAGAAAATCTTACATTAAACTGGAGCAGCTAATTTACTACACTAATTTAAAATTAAAATAGATAAATACCATAGTTAAAATTACAATTATTTACTAGAGTGTGTTCAGGGAGGTTTTGACCGACAAGAGGCGTCGATAAAATATAATTAGATTTAAGTACCAGCTAGATCCCTATTGGGACAGCTGTTAGTGTAAATAAAAGAATATTAGATCATAGTTGACTGAATAAATTGTGTAAATAAGCATAGTAAATAAATATACGACCAACACATCATTTTGGGTGGGGTTTGATAGGCTAAGAATTCTTATAGAAATATATAGGTACTAAAATAGACCAGGGGCTCTTATTGGGGCTCCGTGACTGTAGAACAGTATAGTCTGGACAACTTTAAATCCGTATTAAAGTTTTTAGAAGAACAGAGAATAAGACTGCGTCTTTGCTATTGGATTTCAGCAGGCGAAAAATAAATTCATAGGACGGGATAAATAAATCGGAGTAGATATTTGCTTTGGACAAAATACAAATTGCAAGGTATTATATACATATTAGCCTATCTTTCCACTACGTATTTGGACATAGGATATATATACACAATATCTTAATTTATACACATTAGTTAATAAGGACTGTCGACTCCCTATTGGGGCGGCTGTTAGAGTAATTAATCAAAACTAGAAACGATATTTTAACATTATTTTACTAAATATTTACATTTTAAGACCTTACAAACTAAATACATATACAAAAATTGACAATAAATTATATTTTAAATATACAATTTTACATTTTACATTGACGCGTTCCCCCGGTCAACTGTAGAATGGCGATGGTACACACCCCCCACAACCAAAACCCCAGAAACCCCACCAAACGACTGTCCCTGGAGGGTCCTGGGACCCCGGGCAGCAGTAATAAAAATAGTAATCAACGAAATAGCCCAGCAGCGGAGGCCCACATTCGGGACCCCGCTGACTATCGTAACACCCTTTTGACAGAAACGAAAAACACAATTAAAAATAGTATTTACCTGCTAAACCAGACTAGAAACATGAAAGGGGAGTTGAAGGCTGGTTTAGCAGATAATCTTACAAAAATATCTAATCAAATAGGCAAAGCTGCAACATTAAATAATCAAAGAATGAGGGATGAGAGGAAAAATAGGGACACTAGGGATATGGAGGTACAGTGTCATAGGGATGTAGTGCAAGATATCGTGAAAGACTGTGATTGTAAGGAATTATTTATGGAAGTGTACGCTAGAATGAAAGAGTTGATGAATGCAAGGATAGATGAACTGAAGCAGTATGTAGAAGAAAAGCATGATAGTACAATTGAAGTGGTGACAGAGATAATAAAACAGGAAGTCAAAGAAGTAAAAGAAGAAGTTAGTGAAAATAGGGAAAGTATAGATGAAATGCGTAAATTGGTGGGGGGGGTAAAAGAATTAAGCAAACAAGTAAGAGATGAAACTAGTAGCAAACTTAAAGAAATAAATAACATAAATCTGGAAACAATGAAGGAGTGTAAGAGTATGAAAGTAGTAATGAATGAAAGGGTTGATGAAATAAAGCAGATAAATCAGGAACTGGTGAAGGAAAACGAGAAAAATGTAAAAAGGGCAGTCGAAGAGTGGACGGTTGGGGTACCGGTGGAGCCGCAACCATTGACATACGCGAGTGTGGCATCGATGCCGGAGCCAAGGTACAGAACCCTCCACTCCTTGATTGTCACGGATAAGGAAGAAGTCATGACAGGGTCAGAAATAGTGACAGAGGTAGGAAAAGTTATAGAGGCAAGGAAGGAAGGAATAAAAATAGAAAGGATTAGAAAGGGAAAAGATAGAAAAGTAATAATAGGACTTAGCGATAAAAAAGATAGGGACAAGATAAAGAATAAAATAGAAAAAAGCGGGAGGTTAAATGTAGAAAATATAGAAAATAAAGATCCACAGGTTGTGCTGTATGGGGTGCTCAAAACGAATACTGATCAAGACATCGTAGATGCCATCAGGATTCAGAACGAGCACCTCATGCAGCCAGGCGAGAATAGAATGTTAGTGAAGTATAGGAGAAGGGGGAAGGATGATGGCACCGAGCACGTGGTGCTGACGGTGTCACCGGGGCTGTGGCGGAGCTTCACCAAGGCGGGCCACTTATATGTGGACATGCAACGCATCCGTGTCGCTGACCAGTCCCCCCTAATACAGTGTTCGCACTGTTTAGGATACGGGCATGGAAAGCGACACTGCAGCGTAAGCACCGAAGTGAAGTGTAGCCACTGCTCCGGTGACCACCACCGGTCCCAGTGCTCGAGTAGGAAAGAAGGAAATAAAGCTTGTTGTATCAATTGTATAAAAGAGGAACTAGATTGTACTGATCACAATGCGTTTAGCGCGGAGTGTCCGGTCCGGCGCAGGTGGGAAGCGATGGCCCGGGCTACTGTCGCATACGAAGAAGAGACAGACAATCTGTAATAGCATCAGTAGGAGTCATTAATATTATGTTATATATATTATAAATATTATAGTGTATTAAAATGGTAGTTGGAAAGTTATTAAAATGGTATTAATAACTCCATACTGATACAACTTAGCTCATATGATATATGATGATATATAAGTAGCATATGAATCCTAAGTAAGTAGACAATTAAACTTGTATAATAAAATAAATAGTTACATTTTTGAACTGACTCTATGTATATTATATAAGTGATGTAAACTGGTGCTATTACAGAAGTGTACAGTAAGAAAGAGTACATGGCGATAGGCCTAGCTAACCACCGAATGCGATAAAATTATAATGTATATAATTTTCTTTGCAAAAAACGTCGACGGGCACACCGCGCTGAACGCGTGGGTGCAATCAACAGCAAGTTAGATTGTTATTTAACTAAAGAAGTGTAACAAAAGTGTGAGTCTGTGCAGTGCATTTCATATAAGAAATAAGTAATAATAATAAGAAATCTTAAATATAAAATTGTTATAACATAAGTAATTGTATAAATATAGGGAAAATAATGTAAAATTTAAGAACATAACACGAAATAGAAATAAGATTGGCTTTTGTAAACATAAAATTGAAATATAAGAAATTGTAAAACATAAGAAAAACAATGTAAAATTAAAGAATAAAATATGAAATAGTATATAGAATAGATAGAGAACAAAAGATTAGATATTTTGTAAATATAAAATTGTATAAGTAATAAAGAACTAAAATTGTAACAGAATATAAAAAATGTAATAGTAGAATAGTAAACAATATAACCTACAAACAGTAGGTCTAAAATAAAATGCTGTAGTAAATAAATAAATGAATGTAATCAATTGTCCTGGCTAATGGCCGGGGGAACAAAAAAAAAAAAAAAAAAAAAAAAAAAAAAAAAAAAAAAAAAAAAAAAAAAAAAAAAACTGGAGCAGCTCATAGGCAATAAAAGTAATAGCTGACCCTACACTTAAGAACTACATTGCCCTGAATTTTTCATCTCCACCTTCACCTGTAAAAAATTCTAAATGGCTACTTGAAATACAGTTTTAAAGTAAAATGGCAAAAGTTTGACATTCAACATATTGGTTGTTTTGCGATTCACCTCTCGTTGTTATTTTCACACATAATAATATTCTGTAGTAAATCAAATAGACTCGCTGCCGTATGCATAATGTACTAAGTTTGTCATAGAACTAGTTTTTTGTTGTTTGTGATGCTTAAGTATCAGAATTAAAAATATAATATACCCTTTCACCAATATCTGTTTTGTATAAAAAAATAATTTTATGATTAAAACTAGCTATTTTCCGCTGCTCCTCCCACGTAAATATCCTCTGGTATCCCAGAGGAATACTGAACTTTTTCGAGATAAAAATTAGCTTATATTTTAATTCAGAGCCTACTACTTCCATACCAAACATCGAAATCCGATCAGTATTTTTTGCGTGAAAGAGTTACAAACATCCGTCCCCCATTCATCCTCACAAACTTTCAAATACTTTATAATATTAGTAGGATTAGTAGGATAATATATTTAGCAGAAGATGCTGTTTTATCTCTACATTTTTAAGCGCACCTTTTGTAGTTACTATTGAAGCACTTAACCACACGCAGATGATTGAACAGTAATGACCCGTGAAATCGCCGCTTGTAGTTTAGCCCTCCGTAATAATTTATTCCCGTTTCATCGTTTGCATTTATTAATGTAATGTTGCTGGGCACTAGGAATATTGTAGTTATTAAACCTCGTAATAATATTTTTAATATGATAATAACCTTTGTGTTTTTACTTGCCTAATTATAATGAAAAAGCCCAAACTAGACAGATTAAGAGATACAAAACAAGTAGACACACTTGAAAACTATTTTTCTACTTATGGAAAACCAATTCTAAGAGTCTGTGAAACTATCAGGCCTACTGTGACGAAGGTAGAGCGCCTGAAGATACGTGTGCGTTATTGAAAGCTTTTATAAATCATAAAATAAACTAAACAACAAACAATCGCTTTGGCATATCAAATAAGTTTTAACGGAAATATTTATTACCTTTAAGGGAAACCCTTTTGCCATCCCAATGGCATAAGTGTCCTTCGTAAGCGAGTGGTCCCCGACCCTTTGAAGCTTACAGCCGTGATCGGTTGCGCGATAATAGTCCAGCACAGGTGTATCCGCAATCAAAAGGTCCAAGGTTCCGTTCCTGAAATCACAATTATTAATTGGGATCTCTTAATACCCTTATCATAATATTATTATTAGATAAGATATATTTATAAGTTAATCTTATTAACGAAAATGTCATTAGGAGAACACGTCGACCCTTCTCCTTACACGGCAATTTAGTACAAAATAGGATGTATGTATTACAGGGGCGTGGGATTCCTATAACTCCATTCACTCCATTCAGCTTCACTTACCACTTACCTTTTGAAGACTCTTATCCAAATCTCTACCTATTATACAGGCTGGGGCTTCCCTATGAAGGAGAACCAGCCTTCGCCTCTGATGTAGGTATTATATTTTATACAATAAAATTATGAAAGTAATTTTTAATATTTCCAATGTGATATAATAATTTAAGAAATACACAGTTAATACCAAATCAAGGATAACAAAGCATGACAATGATGACTACTTATTTCATAATAATTGTAACTATACCATCTAGTGGAATTTAGTACGGACTAATACAGAAAATATAAACGAAAATCTGAAAGAATCCAGTCAGTATTATAAAAAGTTGTTAACGAATCCTTCAGCTTTAAAATGCATGCGAGAGATAAAATTGTCCATGCAAATGGTGCATTAAACGAGGTGTTTTAACAACGAGGTACACCCTCACTAACTTTTACCGTAAACCGTTTATGCTCGAGACCCGCTTACTGAGGCCAATCATAAAAGTTGCATCGAATTTCTAACTTAATTTTAATAGTTTTGGTTATGGCACAAATTTTTTACCGTGTTTTGTTTAGTTTCTTACTCGTTGTAAGCCTATATCAAAACGCATTTTCTAAATTAGAAGGTGGTTTTATAGCAAAACTTTGAATATAAGTGACGGTCACAAACTTTTGGCGTTAAGTTTTGGTAGTATAAAATTTGTAGGTGTATCATCTAAGGTACTCTAATTTTATTGTCTCGCGTATTATCTTTATACTTACCATATAAATAAGGTTCACGAGGCTTTAAAGCTTTGACTTGCAATAAAATGTTAATTTTTCAAAAGATTAACGCTTTCGTAACAATTTATATACAAATTTCCCTTCAGCCGCAATTTATGTTTTAATTTCTGATATTTATTAATGTAAACTGTGGATATATGCTAAGCAGATCACGGACCTTAGACGCTGAATCCCTTCCTCGATGTCTTGAAGAGCATAACGACGCATTTGTTGGGCCAGATGCGGATTATTTCGTTGAACGTAATATTCCGACACCGAGGATCTTGGCGTGCCGACCCGCAGCGATAGCCACTAGAAAAATAAAACTCCATTATTCAAGAACACTTTGCAAGTACAACACGTTTTTGTAAACATTTGCTGGATTTACGCAGATATACAAAGCATTTTGGAAATTATACCTAGTTCATTTTATAATTCACTAGTTGCAGGCGGCTTCATGCGCGCAAAAGGAAATTCCGCGATAACCGTACATTTTGCCGCGATAAAAAGTAACCTATATGCTTCCACGTGATCTAATCTATATCTGTACCAAATTTCATCAAAATTGGTCAAGTAGTTTCAGAGCCTGTTCAATGCAAACAAACAAAAAATAATAGATAAAATATGTACAGTTAAAAGTAATATGAAATAATAATAACTTTACTCACATTACTTCTTCCTTGAAAGTCATCGACAGCGTTGTGAAAAAAAAGGCCAGCAATCAAAGCGGCTATATTGGCAGTGTAGCTGGCGACAAATATCACAGAAAATCCACCCCACACGTTAATTAGAAACTTGTTAGGCCAACTTTTAGGTGCTTTAAATGCGACTAAGTGTCCACACAATAATCCCCACATAACCCAAAGTGCACTGGAGATACTGAAATTTTTCGACCTTTGCCTTCCCCAAGGATTCAGTCCAAATGGAGAAAGCCATTCGTATATCGCAACCGCTATTGCCGTTATGTTTAGGGATGTAAAAATTGCTATCCAAAGCTCTGGAGAAAACGGTAACAGAAATGCAAGTAAGGGTATATCCGGCCTCTGATTCGGCGCGGCCAATATTGACACGCCGCTAAAAAAATATGGTTGACTGAAGTCGATTACTTCCGCACGAGCCGAAGATACACTAAGAGCTGCGAACGACATATGGGCAGCCCCGGAAACCAAATCTCCAATAATACCATCCCATTTGTCCGGATTTTCATATGAATTTTCGTTTAAAAAGGAACCCTTTTCTTTATTTCTATTTCCGTTCAATTCGTAATAACTATTTCGGTACTGGGACCGGTAATTTTTATGAATTGACCACTGCTCTGAATCCATATTTTTCGTATCATCGAGTACTGGAAATGGCTTCAATAGCTTCCGGGACCCGTATAAACCATCCTCCACGATATATAAATGAAAATCAAACTCCAATTCTTGAGCAATATTTTCTAGTAAATCCATTGCGAGACCGTAACAGCAATGAGTTGCCATTTTGGTGAAAACATTTGGTTTGGATGTCGGAAAAAAGAAATCGTCGGTATCTTGTTCGTTTTCTCTTTCGAGTTCATTAAATACGAGAGTTAGATTATCTCTATCAGAGGTTTGTGGACGATGACAAGCAAGTCCTCGAAGGCACTGTCTATCTTCATCAAGTTCTCCTTCCATCACAAAAGGTGGAGCTAAGGCAGTGACCACCCTAAATATAGTTCTAGCACCTGATGACTGCCCATGAGCGACCAGTCGGCCACCTGGCCATACAATAGTATGAAGTTTTACATTTCGGCCAAAGACATGTCCCACTTCTTGCCATTTATTGCCACCTTTTTCATTTTGAACCAAATTCAGGAAAGAAAATGTAGCTGTCAGAATATGATCCGGATAATCACTGCCATCTGCCAATACAGTTGCAGCAGTTATTCTCATTTCTCTGAAACAAAGTATTATTAGAAATAAATAAAGACAGACAATTTACAACGGAGAATATGATATAGATATATTTATAAATGTATTATAAACCTATTAAGTTATTAATTGCAAGAAATTATAATTTGTATTTATTGCATACTTGATTCGCTTAAACATCCCAGATACCTCCAGCCTCCGTGGTCTAGTGGTTAGAGCATTGGCTCTCGACTCGGAGGTCGTGGGTTCGACTTCCGCATTGGAACATCAAAAAATGTTGTTTCCAAGTTTGGTTAGGACAATGCAGACTGATCACCTGATTGTCTGACAAGAAAGATGATCCATGCGTCGGATGGGCATGTAAAAAGTCGGACCTGCGCCTCTTCTCTCGTCAGTCGTGTCGGTTATCCGTCCCACTGGATTACGAGAGTAAAGGAAGAGAGAGTGCTCTTGTGTACTGCACACACACTTGGGCACTATAAAATTACTCCTGGTAACTGGCCTGGTGTCAATGAAATCGGCCACCGTCACCGAGATCGGTGGGGATTTTTATTACTAGATACCTATAAATGAAGTATGTATTTCTTGTAAGTACGTAATGTTTATTGCTTAGCGTTATTTTTTATTTTATTGTAAACTGCTATACATGCAGCGAATGACATGAATGAATGAATTTACTGGAAAGCAAAGTTCGTGCATTTGTGCACAAACAACAAAACGAAAAGAAGTTGAGTCAAACATGCCACAAACATAAGTGTGTATTGTTTTAGTTATAATATTATTATTATATTGTACGAAATTAACTTTATTCAAATCGAAAAATAAATCTGCCTATATAATATAACTGCCACTGTAATCCAGAAATATTTAAATTTGCCTGTTGATTAGATTAAAATAAACATACTTATTTTTTACATAATTATTACTTGCATTTATTGATGTGAAACATAATTTAGCAAAAAAAATTGGAATAAAATCGTAAAAAGACTAGTTGCGGAACTCGGAAAATCATGGTTAATCAATATCTTGATTTTCTTTTGACGTTTGGTGGACGAAAGATAAACGACTTGGGGAACTCCAGCGCGCCACGATTGACCTGACCTATTTATCTACCCCTATTTCTGGAAGAAGCAAAAAATTATCCATTATCATGTCAATAGATAGGCATCGTTCCGTCGACTCATGCAGCCTTTGGCCGGCTGCCAAAAATCGAGCCTTGTGGCACACACAAGTTACGACAACGTTGTCGAATTGTTTGCTAAACTAATATTCTTTGTACAAAATTTAAGGACTCATAAGTCACTGTCAATAAACAAACACAACAAATACATTATGCTCTCAACCAAAGTTTACGATGTTTCAGAATATCTATTGGCAGTAATGGAGAAAGAAACACAGAATGTGAATAGAAATGTTCACCATAAACAAAGACGATGATTTTGCTACTAAAATAGGCACAACATAATTATAATAATTATTATAACATTAATGTCGTTTTATCACTGAATGCCCTTAATAATTTATATACAAACAAATGAGCTAACAATAATAATAAAAATTAAAAGCAAAACATAGAACAAATTTTATCATGTAAATGCCACACTTCGTTAAAAGCGGAAGCCAATTAATTACGTGTCACTCCATTCGTTGAAAATTAAGCAAGAATATTAAAACCATTTATTGTTTTATAACATGTGTAAGTTTTTTAATTCGTGAAGCAATTAATGAAAGTAAATTTCCTTGCAAATTTTAGTCAGGTACCTTATTCTAAAAGTGATATTTTTTAAAATCACTTGAACATAATATTATTGAATGTAATATTATTTATTACATATTTTAATTAAGAAACAAATTCTCGAAACAAATAACAGGCTACATATTAATGTAGCCTGTTATTTGTTATAGTTTGGGTATTTGCACATTGTATGCAATAAAGGAACGAAAAGGACATTAGTAGAGGAAAGTTCTCACAAAGACCTCCTGCATATTTTATTTGGCGTAAGACTAAGCGCAAGTTATACACACCGGGTCAAACGCTCGAAGCTATAAGGACCTAGTTAATAGAGAATTATCACAGCTTTGAGCCGCAAGTTATTTTATTGTAATGAACTTAGCTTTAACTAAACTTAGGGGTGGAGAATAGTTTCTGATCACAAATAAATTAATAAAACAACTTGCTTATTCACAATTATTATAATCAAAATGATTAAAATGACCTGAAGATCAAATTGGAAGATATCCCCTGAATTTCGAGATTCACAAAGGAAAGGATATGATCGTTTTAATGGTAATGAATGTGAGTTCCTAATGGTCTTTAATAAATTTGACGGTTTGATAAACCAATCAGAGAATAATGAATTTTAGATTCCCCTCAAATCCAATACGTAGAATGACGGAGCATCGTCGTCGTCCGCGCTGTTAGAATTTAATGGAATATACCCTTGTCAAAGTCAAATGACGTTTATTGGAATTATACATCAGTATAGTTTTGTACTCGCTTTTACTGTAGATTTTTCAGTATTTTATAACATAAAAATAAGAAAATATACCTATATATACAGGCGAACGTATAACCGTCTCCTTATTTGGAATTCGGTTAAATATTATGTAATTTCAGAAACAGTTCTTATTCAAAAACCTAAGATTAGATAAGAAGATATTATTTTAAAACAATACGTTAGGGGGAAAAACTATTAATTTATTTCCTCAATCACCTTTTATGAATGTTTCGTTTTGTTTGTTCATCACGATGCTATCCGTTTATAGGTTTTATAACTCTCTAGTTGTTTCGAGGTTTTAAAGTTAATGGGAAGCAAGAGGATAGTAAAGGCGAGATTTTATAGGGCAATATTACAATCGATATAAAAGAACTCACGTCTTTAAGATACAAGAACATAAAAGTTATCCTATACTGTCGGACTCACCACTCAATTTACTTTTATTATGATGCTCTACTCTTGTTCGTGAATAGGATTCGCTAGATTCTCTAGTCACTTCGATTATCATCATTTTTCTTTTAACACTTGCAGTTTTGACATAATAAACTATTTTTATATTTATTTATATTTATTATGATTCGCAAAGTCAAAGGAACAAGCACAGCTTAAAACAAAATCACTTCTTACAAAAATTTAAAAATAATCAATATAAAAAGCTTCTAGAAATAACTAATTCATCCATGTAAAGTTTGACGCGCACAATTAATAACAAGGAATTTAACTTATCCGGGTAAAGTTCAAACAAGGAAGGTCGTTTTAATGGTCCCAATTTTTTCAATAGAAAATTGTGGTTGTAAGAGTTGAAAATAATCAATTTATATATTTTGACATCTATTAATTACAACTTAGGAAGAAATGAATACCACTTATACTTTGGCCTAAAATGGTATGATATTTTAGGAATTCAAATTGTATCAAAGATAATATATACAACTAAAAATATTGAAATAACAAAAAATTGTATAGTACCTAACAAACTCCACGGAAAAATCTGTTGCTGCGTCACTCGCTTCATTCCAACACGAGGCAGTAGCATCGCTGAAAAACTGGGCTTGGGCTGACCAAGCATCACAAGCATTTAGCACTCTCCGAAGAGCACCGACTATTAGGAGAACAGCTGCTCTTGCGAACGTGGGATCTGTAAGCCAAAAATAATTTTAAGTTGTTTACTCACAGCCATGAGGACTTTATTGTGTATCATATATTATGTCACCGTAAAATTGTAAAAATCGTTAGATTGTAAAATAACTAACGAGATTGAGAAATAAAAATATGTCAAAATATTCATAATTATATATTTATAATCTAACGAAAAATAATGTATTAAATTACAGGCAGCATATTCGCGTCCGAAGTCTATCAACATTTTACAATTTCATTAGTTTTATTACAATCTAACGGTTTTTACAATTTTACGGTGACATATATATTCAAAGGGAGATGCCATTTATTCAGACAAAAATCCATTAAACTAAGCGAATAATATTCTGTATAAAAATAAATCTACATAAAAATAATCTCTTTACGTTTGCATTGTATTATGTTTGAGCCTACGATTGTAAAGCTTATTAAAAACGGCGACAGCTGTTCACGGCATTAATTATTATTTCTGTTGCCATCTCCCTTGAATTATAGAGAGGAATAATTTCTTACCAATTTTTTGAGGTTGTGGATACAATGCCAATAGACCTATAGGAAGATTATTTATAACAGTAGATACATTTTCTTTTTTTCTTGTATCAAAATCATCATAGATTTGATCCATCATAAAGTGATTTTCTTCTAAATTTAATCTTTCTCTTACTCTATTCATTGTAGAAGAATGCACCGTGGGATTCACCATGAAATCACTAATATCACTTGAAAATAATATGTTATTTTCTCTAACATTTAAAATATCATTGCTACCTACTTTTTCTTCCAATAATATATTTTGTGAATTATACAAACTTTTTGTATTTATACTATTTACATATTTATTAAACGATTCATTTTTAAATTTACTAGAACTAGTTTCTCTACTTTTATTTCTACCGAGTAAAGACATATTTTCTTTCTCACTTGAGATGTTTTTAATTTTAGAAGTTTCAACGCCTTTATTATGTACATTATGACTCCTTATACTCTCTGAATTAATATTACGACTAGTGTCATAAGATTGACTAATATTTAAATTAATTACATTACCACTAATGTGCGTTTCAAATTTATTTACATTTCTACTAACACGACGAGAATTTAAAATCTCTGATCTATTATTATTATATGAAGATTCCATCTTATCTTTACTATAATTTGAAATAACATTAAGATTTCCCAAGGCATCAGGCAGCTTTTCTTTCTTCAACAAATTATTGTCTTCCTCTAGTCGTTTCATGCGTTTTACATATTCATTGGATAAAATATCATCCATTCTTTTTAGGCTTTCAAATTTTAAATCATTATTTTCGGAGAAGTCAGTTTTATTGATTGTGTCACGAAATAAATCTAATTCCTTTGATGCATCAATCCAAAGCCAGAAAAAGTGTCCATCGAGCATATTGAGACGCTTAGCTTCATTCATTACTAGTTTGGAATAATAAACGTCGCATATCAAGACCACAACACCTCGGGTCAATCTTGATATTTCAGCCAGTCGCCTACAAAAGAGAAGAGTTTATTAATCAATAAAGATTTGACAAAGTGAAATGAGCATGTATGAAATCGTAATTTTCTAAACAACGTTCAATAAAATGCATTTAATAAATTCAGTTCTTTTATCGAATGTGTTTTATTTGTGTAAGCTTCCACAACGTAATATAAATCATCATTACAGTTGTTAGTATTTTTATGTAACACGTATCAGCTCTTAATGGACATAATATTTGTACGTCATACTTTTAGTAATATATATAAATACATCATAATATGTAATATTTCGTGATTTATTTCGCAAAATAAATAAAAAGCTTCTGACATAAAATAATAAACTGTATGACCTCGTCGCATTTGATAACAATATAAAACTTTTTCATGGGCAACATTAAATTGGTATAAATTGCGAATCACCATACTGAAGTATTTGGCACTTGTAGTCCTTTTTAGGATTCCGTAATACTCAAGGAATCCTTATAGGTGAAACTTTAAGTGTTCTTTATAGTTTCACTCTGTCCATCTGTCTGTCTGTCTGTCTATCTTTCGGTCTGTCTGTCTGTAAGCTTCTGTAATTATGAATATAAATGGCTGAAATTTGGCATAATCATATAATGTGCTTAGATCTCGGTTTGGCATCATAAAATAATAATAATGGTTTTATATTTTAGGGGTCTCCATACATGTAAAGTGGGGATGATTTCTTTTTTCTTTCTACCCCATCATGTGGGGTATCGTAAAATATGTCTATAGGTCTTTTAAAATAAAGGCAAGATTTCATAAGTGACTTTTTTATAAAGACAACCGTTTTCGAATAATAGGACTCCAAAGTGGTTTATAAGTTAGTCCCACCCCTGGTATTTCCAAACTATAAGATATACAAATTTGTAAGTTTTCATGCTGACAGATCATGCTAGAAACTTTGAAGGAAAATTATTTTCAGCGAAATCGGACAATAATTTTTGAAGTAATTAAAAAAAACATAATAAGTGTATTGCGCGTCATAGTTACAGAACCCTCCTTAGACATATCCTGACATGCTCTTGGTTAGGTTATTTTATCAAGCTACCAATGAGATAATTTATGTTTCGTTTATATTATTTAATAAAGCATCTCATAGAACTAACTCTGTCCAATCACAAGCGAGATTATTATAACTACTTACTGAAATAAATGGTTAGTCATTCAACAGACTATAGCTGATGTTCATAATATAGCTGATGTTCATAAACCAGCATATGCTCTAGTACTGGGTAATTTAGAGTGACATTCTGCATCGCGAGCATGTCAAGCGATTTATCAACGACTGTTGCGCTTAATGATAGAGAGTGCATTTCATCTGAACAATAACGCGACACTGTTTTATCTCGTATGTTCACTTTATTGTTTTGTTGTTCATTTATATCGTCATTACCGACCACTAACATTACCATTGCATTTGAAGACAACCATCTACAAATCGAGGATAGACCCCAGGCAATCTTTCATCCGTTAATAAAATATAGCCTACCTTGGGTTTTATGCATTCGACTTCTTTTACTTTTGTCGACTTTCGTTAGTATTTGTAGAAAGTTTTAATTTTTGCGTATTAAGAATTGTAAAATATTTATAACTTACCTAAAAATAGCACGACGAGTGTATTTAGTCGGAAGAGACAGCCATTTTGGGTTGAGAGGTTGAGAAGCAAGTATTGAATACAAATCCTTTCGCAGTGTTAACGTCAAATATATATCCTCTTCAGCGAGCAAAGTAAAAGAATGCCAATGTGCGTGCAGGAGAGTGGCTCTGTGAAAAATAAAATAATATTTTATACTATACCTATACTAATAATATTATATACTTTTATATACTTTTACATCAGTAAGCGGACCATGGAGAGCCGTTTCGCTACGTTGAATGTAAGAGGAAGAATGGATGGTAAGAATGAAAGTGAACGAAGCGAAACAAGTATATAAGGATCGTAGCAAGTGGAAAGAAGTGTTATCTGCCTACCCCTACGGGAAAGTGGCGTGATTATATGTATGGTTTACGTCAGTTAAAAAAAATATGTTGAAAACGTATTCTATTTTACCATATAGGTATTACTAGGTACTTTACTTTATTTCCTACTGATTGTAAAAATACTGACTAGTAAGTACTAACCTTAAAGCGTGTAGGATTTCTTTTATCGTTATCTCCAGACGTATCTCCAGTGGAAGAATGTCCTAAAATCATTTTAAGAATACCTAATTAATCAATTCTTAAAGTAAATAAAACTTTAAAAATCAAGTAAGGACTGCCAGCTGGTGTTAAATATATACTGCTTGTTGCTACACAATATGATTGCTTCGAGTTATTTTGTATATAGGTAAAATAGTTTGGACTTAGACAATCAGCCAATCCTTTGAAAAAGAAAGTCAAGATTTTAAATAATAATTTTAGGTACCTAAATCAAAACAGCATTTTATCTTGACGAATCACAACATTTTTTCAAAGAAATTGTTGTTTAAAGTTATGATTTCAATGTTTGTAAAAATGTATTCTTAAAACTGAAGCTTTAAATGTTAAGAGCGTTTTAAATGGGGATCAGACTGGTAAAGTGCCCGTCGTTATATACTGTAATATGTGTGTAATATGTAGAGTGCTACTTTCATAACGTTACGTATAAAGAAAGGATAAAATATTATGTAGTTAATAAAATATTATTAACAATTTTAATTTTGCAAGTAGATGACATTAATAGTAGGTAGGTAAGTATCTATGTATGTACATAACAGTTAAACCACAAAATAATCAAAAGTATTTAGTATTAAAAAAGATGCAGCATTGTTATTCAGCAATCTCATAATATTATTATTTCATCAAGATTAAAATTGTGCCCACATTTAAAAATGTAATAATAATAAATATATGTTATGCTATTAAATATGTTTGTATATATTGTATATTAACGCAATGATAATAAATAAAAAATAATGATTATTTCATTGCACATTGCACAAGTTCACATGTTTATTCAGATCAATCTTCCTTTGTATAATAGTTTTATACATTTAAAATTAAACAACCTCACATATCATCAAATGTAATTAATTAACTTGCGAGTCGTCAATCAATTTGCGGTATGGACTCATTCAATTATTATCATTGTACAGTAAAACTATATTGAATAACAGTGAAAATGTTACAGCAGTTTTTCGTCATGCGATTATTTAAATTCACAGTATTTTATATTTTTCGTTGAAAACTTTTACACAAACCTTTGTGTAAGCAAAAAATCTGTGATACCTAGGTAAACTACTATCATAGATTTACGCTGACAGTATTTCAAATCTATTGTTTCAGCACAGATTATGTTTTTGGATTGCATGCGTTTTCCAGTTAGAAGAAAAAATGTAATATTTAATGTAAAAATGTAATAAATGTAAATCTAATAGCCTGTATATTACATAATAAATTAAAATAAAATAGAAGCCTTCGGGAGTAGCATTTCATTCTTTTGTGTTCGACCTAGTTCCACACGGCATAAAGCGAAAGAATTTTAAAAGTAATAAAAAGTGAAGTTATGATAGAAATTGAAAGCACTTTTCTAAATCATGACATTGATATTATACTACAGCTGGAAACTTTTCAGCTGGAAGCCTCTAGTCTAGATGCATTCGATAATTTCGACGGCGAACTTCGAAATCAAAAATGTATGAGATTTGAGTTTTGACATAAGTCATCGTTATGTGACATGTCGCTTGCGATGCGTTATGTCAAATTCCATATATTTTGTTTTCGAACGTCGCCGTCGTAATTATCGAATGCATCTTGACTAGAGGCCGATGAGTTTTTTGTCCTTCGAATTCCTAGTAATGACTAGTAAAAGCCTTTCTATTGATGATTTTTACCAGTAGATAAGTTCATATTATTATACTCACGTTAGCAAGAGTATAAGAGAACTGTAGGTGGTTTGGTGTAGTCCGTAGCACGGGGACACCTGCGCGGACGGCAGCGCTGACGACGGCGGCGGCCGCCGGCCCCCCGCCGCACACCAGCAGTGCTGCCACGCGCCGGCCCGCGAGAGAGCTGCAGGTGTGCTCCAGGAGACGGGTGCTGAACCTGTGGATAATGAACCTTATGCAATAGACATAGAACATTCATTTCTTTGACGGCGGCGGCTGCACAGAACAGAAAAAGAGCTGAAATGCTATTAAAATTGCAATTACATAGCTGGTATCCCATAGGGTTATGTAGAGCTACGAGAGCTACAAGTCTCTTCTCTGCTTCCAGTCACAGTCTGATAGGGGAGTATGGAAACAGAACCTAATAATACTATCGAATCGAATTACAAAAGAAATGGATATTTTAGAGTTTAGAATTACAATAAATTACCTAAAATACATAAAATTTGCTATTCCATGTTGTTGTTCATATTCAGTTTCACTTTTATCTGTGGTCTTGAGATAGACTAGCTAGCAAAAATTATCAATCAAGATCCTACATGGAATCCAAGAAAAAAACTTACACTGCTATATTATATTATTGTAGTGTCAGCCACCATGACGCGACGTGTGGCGCGCACTTTTTTAAAGCGATATGAGTCGAGTCGTCGAGTCGTTTTATTATTACGGCATCTTTAAGCATCGTTATGTCGCGCCGTGTAGGCTTCCGGCTGGTAAACTGACCCTGATTCTTTACGGTTTTTAGGGTTCCGTAGCCAAAAGGCAAGAAACGGAACCCTTATGGATTCGTCATGTCTGTCTGTCTGTCTGTCCGTCCGTATGTCACAGCCACTTTTTCCGAAACTATAAGAACTATACTGTTGAAACTTGGTAAGTAGATAAATTCTATTATATATATTTCTCCTATTCTGTGAACCGCATTAAGATTTTCACACAAAAATAGAAAAAAAAATTTTTGGGGGTTCCCCATACTTAGAACTGAAAATCTTTTTTTTTTCTTCATAAAACCCATACATGTGATGTATCTATGGATAGGTCTTCAAAGATAATATTGAGGTTTCTAATATCATTTTTTTAAACTGAATAGTTTGCGCGAGAGACACTTCCAAAGTGGTAAAATGTGTGTCGTCCTTATAAACCTCTCCCCTGTAACTTCTAAAATAAGAGAATGATAAACCTAAAAAAAATATATTATGATGTACATTAACATGAAAACTTCCTTCGAAAGTTGGTTTGAATGAGATCTAGTAAGTAGTTTTTTTTATTTTATTAACCTTATTAAAAAAATACACTATTGTTAAAACATCGATCAAAGAACTTTAATATTATGTTATTTGCTGCTACGGAACCCTTCATGTGCGAGTCCATCTCGCACTTGGCCGCTTTTTTAAATATGTTTGAGTATCATATGAATCCTATCCCAAGTATTATAGGTGTACCAGAATCTCATGGCAAATAGGGAAAAAAAAAATTGTAGTGTGCAATACTGGGGAAATTGGATTAAACGATCTTGATACTGGTTAATATTTCATTATGTCTTTAGTATTATTGAACATGAATTATAATAAGACTGTATGAAGAATGTTCGGTGTATAATATAGAAAACTAGCTTTTGCCCGCGGCTTCGCCCGCGTGGAATAGTGTTCTTGGAGAAAAAACTACTTCGGCGAATAATTCTCTACCTACTTACAGCAATATACTACTGATACAATATTGAACATGTTTTTAGGTTTGCCCAATGCAAATTGTTAAAAATGGGACCCTATCACCTCGATACGACATGCGCGACAACTTGATAATATACTTACATAATAAGTACTTGAATATAAATTTTACCATAATCTTATAATATCTTAAAGACTATTAAATACTTAAAGACTATTATTTTAAAAACTCGCATCAAAATCCGTTGCGTAGTTTTAAAGATTTAAGCATACATAGGGACAGACAAAAAAGGGACTTTGTTTTATACTATAAGTAATATAATGATATTTCATGAAAAATAAATCAATCGTAAATTACTTTATATACTTATTTATTACGAATAACATACAATTAAATTGGCAACAGTTTATTTAATGTTGGAATTTCCTTCCGAACTGTATAGAACTCGTTTACTTTATTCCTAATCAACTATAAATCGAAACTGTCTTATGTTGATTTTCTTTTTTCCTCCTCTCCTCCTTTTACCAGGCATGGAAAACAAACCATCATTCGATGTGCCATCAGCTACGATTCACCTTATAGTAGTACTGGAAACACATTTAAAGAAGTCACAATAATTACCTAAGAAAATATAAAAAAACTAAAAGTATCAAAACAACTCACTCTAACTTACCGGTCAACTCGACCACGAACTTTAAATTATAAGATTGAGTTCGATTTACACCTTCTTCTTTCTGTATTTTACTATAGACATAGAAAACAATATTTCTCGCTTGAGGTCGAATTGCCTTTTTGGATATTTTCACAAAAACAACAAATTCCAAGAACATAATCACAAAATTTTAGCAGTGGTTGACAGATCACGTACTTTGATTTGACGGGTCATACTTGACATTGCCATATGAAAATCACATTTTTTATTTTTTTTAAAATGCCATCAGATTCTGGTAGAGCTATAGTTAGATACATGTTACTGGTAAATACTCCCAAAGGAGAACAACAAAAGGTAGCGCGGAGCCTTAATTTTTAATCGAAACGTTTTCATGTGGAAACGCAAACGTCATTGTGTCCTAGCCAAGCCAATCCTAACCCTGTATAGTGACTGGGATTAAGCGCTTGAGATAGACTCCGTAACCAACATCACTATCAACATCAATTAATCTTGTTCTGGAACGCTTTGAAATGTTTGCCTTTAGAGCTAGCCTTGCCGTTTACATTTTTAGGAGGATGCAATTTTTGGGATTCCGTTTTACTACATGGAACCCTCATAGTTTCGCTCCTTTTATTTGTCTGTCTGTCTGTCCGCCCTTGTAATTTCTGTTATCTTACTATCCTACTAATATTATAAATGTGAAAGTTTGTGAGTATGTATGTATGGATGGATGGATGGATGTTTTATACTCTTTTACGCAAAAACTACTGAACGGATTTTGATGAAATTTGGTACTTTAGTAGTTTAGGCTCTGGATTAAATATAAGGTACTTTTTATCCCGAAAAATGCAGTATTCCTGCATACTGTATTTACGCGGGCGGAGCCGCAGGCAACAGCTAATTATGAATACAAATGACAAAATTTTGTATATGTATTGTGCATAAATTTTAGTTTTGTAGTCAGAAACAGACTTTTGTTCTTTTGTTTTATTTACTTCTGTGTGGTTTCATAATAAAAATAATGTAAAAGATAAGATATTAAATATAATAAAATCTCAGAGCAAAGCTCGGTCTCCAAAGTACAGACTTTTTAAGTATGATATATTATGCCAATAATATTTTGTCGATGGCGCCAGTATTTAAATGTCTTCGATAACACATTATGTAAAACAATACAGGCTGTACAATAATACAACCGCAGTTATGTACACGGATCACTGACAGATATCGGAATACCTACTTTATTGTGACCTTCTTTAAGTATTGCTTATACATGGTGCTCCATATTAAATTATATTAGATTAGAAGATGTTGAAAGATTTCTCTTTACCATGTTGACTGTGGTCAAATATATATGATGACCTCTGTGGCTCAGTGGTTAGCTCGCGTCAGTTCTCAAGCCGGACGTCGCGGGTTTCAAAGGACAAATTTTCTACGTTCCTGGGTCTCGGTAATGTAATAAATATAATTATGTATAGTATAATAAAAATCTGAAATATGTGTAAATTAAAAAAGTATTAAATATATTTCCATTGTACCTAGGTGATACAAGTTCTTCGAATACTTAGTACAGGACCAGATAGACGTGGTGTGGAAGCATAATATCAGCCATATACATTATTAATTAGTTAATTATTGAAAATATTAAAGACATTAAGGGATTGCATCATGCTTTTCGGTATTCGTTATACGTTTTTTTTTTTTTTTTTTTTTTTTTTTCGCCGAGAAAATGCTCTTCCGCATCCCGCGGGGGATGGGGATTCCTGCCGCGGGTATGTGGGACTCGCTGCTGCCCAAAGATGGTTAGTGGAAGCAGCCTCTACCCACTAAAAACTCGGCGGTACTCCGTCTGTACCGCCATTGACGGAGCCACGGGAACTATTATAAACTTCCGCGACTCCGCCGACGGCTTGTCTGCGTCATGGGTTTTTGCAGGCCCATCCCGTTGGGGGCGTTCAACAGCCCCTCAGGCCGAACAGAGGCCCAAAAGAAGCTTGCATAGGCCTTCCATCACGTCATGTGTCGCGATGTGCAGGAGTACGTTGCGCATCGCGACCCTCTCGGGAACTCGGTGCAGTGGGCGACGGCGTCCCCACGCCGCCGTCACCCCGATCTCCCCGGCTAAGGCGGGACGTTACGGTCATTGCGTACCGCTCGTCTTCGTCTCGGCCGTCTACGTTGAAGTTCGAGCGCCTCTCTTTCCCTAGTGCGCTCGGCTTCCTCTTTAGCGCCGATGACCTGTTCTGCGAAAGTCACCGCTGCGTCCCATTTTGTCTTGCTCACCAGCATTGCTAGAAGAAGCGCCGGGAGCGTTACGTCTTGTCCGATAGCGGCTATAAGAGTCGCTCGTTGTGTTGCCCAGGCGGGACAGGCCGTAAGGGTGTGCGCGGCCGTGTCCCTAACCTCTGTACAGTGGTGGCAACGCGTGTCGTCTTCTCTTCCCACTATCTCACACAGGTACCGGCTGAAGCAGCCGTGCCCGGTTAGCATCTGCGTGAGACGGAAGGAGAGTGCGCCGCTTTTTCTGCTTATCCACTCTTTAAGGACTGGGCGGATAGCCACCACCAAGTCCACACTCACTTGCGCCTCCTGTAGCCGCTCTTGCCACAGTTCTAGGCATCTCTCTTGCGCTGAGTCTCTCCACCGACGTACGGCGTCCGGTAGGGGATTGCTGCCCTCTGCGCGGACCGCTGCGCAACGCCAATAGACGTCGGCGAGGGCTCGCGCGTCCAAATCCCACGGGATGGCTCCCGTAAGTAGGCACGCCGCATCTTTAGAAATGGTGCGATAGCCACGAATCGCTCGCGTAGCCATCACCCTCTGCAGCCTTCGTAGGGCTAGCCGATTTTCGGACAATAGATGGTCGGCCCAAATCGGCGCGCCGTACATTGCCATGGAGCGTATTACCCCCATGTAGAGGCGCCGACAGCAAAGACTAGGACCCCCAAGATTAGGGAGTAGTGAGGCTAGGGCTAGGGCTAGGCTAGCCGACCTGCTTACCTTCTCGGAGAGACGATGGAAGTGCTCCTTGAAGGACCAGCGGCCATCGAGGACGAGGCCCAAGTAAGTCATTGATGACCCGACAACTATTCTCGTTCCGCCTACAATGATTGCCAAGTTAGGCGGTGGCGAGTTCCTCGGCCCATGAAACATTAGTGCTTCGGTCTTGTTCAGCGCCACCGTGAGACCCAGCGCCCGGATCCGATGGACAGCTTGCGCAACTGCCGCCGTCGCACGTATTGCTGCCTCTCTCTGCGTTCGGGCATGAGTGACAACCAGCGTATCATCTGCGTAACAGATCAGCTCCGTGCCGTGTATGAAGACACCGCGGAGCACCCAATCGTACCCAATGTCCCACAGGAGTGGTCCCAGAGCCGACCCCTGCGGGACACCGCACACGACCTCCTTCTCCTCCCACCTGTCCTGTGTCGGGTATTTCACCGAACGAGCGGAGAGGTAGCTTTTGATGGTCCGACGGAGATAACGTGGTACTCCGTGGTACCCGAGTCCTGCTTCTATTGTGGTCCAGGGCAGGGTGTTAAACGCATTGGAAATGTCGAGGGACACCGCCAACACCACCTCACCCCGGGGCGTTTCGCCTTTGATTATGTCACGTAGCCGCGTGACTGCATCGACCGTCGATCGGCCGCTTCGGAATCCGTATTGCCTTGCGCTAAGGTTCGGCCCGACGCGTTCCAGGTGTTTGTTGATACGCGCCACGAGCACCCTCTCAAGCATCTTGCAGGCCTCGTCTAGGAGAACGATGGGACGATACGCCGATGGCTGGTCTTCTGGTCGTCCGTTCTTTCGCAGAAGGACCAGCTTTCCCATCTTCCAACGCCGCGGTACTCGGCCCTGGACCAGACAGCTGGTCAAAACGGCGAGTACGCGCGGCTCCATCTCTTTCATGGCCAAAACCCAGGTATTTGTTATACCTAACACCACTCGACAATACTGGAAAGTTTTTTTTCCGTTTACTATTTATTTTAGCCATGGTAAAGTATGTAATTGAACAAAAATAAACTTTATTTTTGTACTTCGTCATTGATACACAATTTACACTAGAATTAACAGCCTGCGTGTTTGTTTTTTCCTTAATCCAACAAACCGAGCGTGTTGTGTTTTGAGAGGCTTCAATGTAAATATTGAGGATGTCACCAAACACAATATGGAGCTTAGAATATCCGTCAAGTTTCTAAATTTATGTGAAAAATGCATGACAGTAAACGACCACAAAATTTGTATGGTTTTGTACGATAATATTTATTAATAAGAAGTCTGAAATCTTCTTAAGTGCGCTATTAAAGGAGACCGAAACCATATCATACATTATTGGGCTAAGAACGTAATAAGATAAAAATGGCATAAATAGATGATAGATTTAGATAAATGAGATTCTTGTTGAAAATTGTGTAACTTTTGGCAATCTGAGAATAAAGTTATGAGCTGTTTAGTAAAAGTGAGGTTATGTTTCAAAACCAATGAACTAACTTTATAACACAGTAGGTAGAGAATGCGTGAAAAGTCAAAATAATAGGCTATTATCTATCTAAATAATGAATAAATAAATAAATTCATGTTGATACTACATGTGATGAACTTTGCTACCTCTATGCGTGGCCTGATACGCACTTGGTCGGTTTCATTTTTCATAATATACTTATATATGTACAAAAAATTCTAATTTCTATAATAATATATTGCTTGACAACGCCTCAGGCTTGCAGGCTTGCTTGCTTACTTGCGATATAATGCGGTTTAGGGCCTAAAAGAAATCCTTGAAATCATTCTTTTTCTTGTCGCTCCATATATTTGGTACCCTAAATAGCTTTGAGAGAGGTCATATTGGTAACCATTGCGATATCGAAATCGAAATATTATCGTAGCTTTAGAAAAACGAACTCGAAACCCAGTGGAGTGAATCTAAATGGTCAAATAATGAGATTACACGCCTGTGCTCTCATATCTCCAGTAATAATGGCGTCGGGTTTGTAACAATGGTTTTGCTTACATGAATCTCGCAATAATCCGCTTGATGCTCCTATAGTTAAAGTGCTATCTCTGTATCGATTTGAGGGAATTGTTGTATAAAGTGTAAATGCTATATTGTAGAAAATAAAAATATTTCTTCATGTTAATCTTAAAAAAACTATATTGACTTTGTTTTACTTATGTTTTGTAAATAACTGTCTTTTAATTCATTAGATTTATCTATGTAAATAAAAATGAATTACCGAAATGTTTGTACGCGCATAACTTCCAAACGACTGCACCAAATTGGATAAATCTTTATTTTATGTGTTTGTTATTGCCAGGAGAAGGTTTATATGAAAAAAAGAAAGTTGATAGCAAATTTATTTTTTCGATTTATTTTTATTTTTATATGATAGCCAAAACAATGTTTGCCGGGTTTGCTAGTGCTTTATGAGTTCTAAATTACTCGTATGTAAATAAAATCTCAAAGTACCTAAAGTAACTTTAAAAATACATCCTGTATAATCCGCAATGAAATCTCAGATATTCTCAACCTTGGCGTTGTATACGAGCCCGTAACGAATGCAGCTCAGACTCGATCCCGAGCTTCAGCACTCTAAAAGTGTTTTCAGATCCCACAAAAGGTAGTAAAAAATAATGACTGCGCGACAGTACCCACAGAATTGGACTACTTTCGAGAGGATCCTCGAGAGTGGAGATAAACTGACGTTCGTAGTTGAAGATATTCCCGAATCGTATTGGGAGGATACCGTTGAATTTATGCTCGGAAACTACATTAGAGAAGACGTTTGGTGGACTACTGCAGGTATTTCAATACAAATTATTTAATCGACCTACTTTGTAAGTAGTGCATACATAATTTTTTTTTAACTAGGAAATCGATTAATTTCGCAGAAACTATAGATTTTTCCGCGATAAAAAGTAGCCTATGTCCATCTACTTGGTCTATTCTATATATGTGCCAAATTACATCAAAATCAGTCCAGTCGTTTCGAAGCCTATCCGATGCAAACAAACAATCATTTACCTTTTGTTATATTAAATACAATGTCATAAGTAATTTAATAACAAAACTAATAATCAATTATTAATATTGAATTAAGTATTATTCTGCATACAGAACGTTAAGCAGCTTACGTAAAGTAAATATAAACATACAAGTGAACCGCCTCATTAGTAGACGAGTAATGAAAATATAATTGCTTAATTACTTTTACCATTTGGGTACCTACTTTTAATATATTTTGCTACGTTTATGTATATTCGGCAGGACATAAATGTGACGTTTTTTATGTGAACGTATTGCATAACTTTGCTACGCTAACATAATAATAATTTTATTTAGTTTTACTTGTTGTTTCATATTCTATGCAAATAAATCTATCTATCTATCTATCTATCTATCTATCTATCATAATCTACTGATATATGTCAAATAGCTTATTTGCATGTTTTATCTCTATCGATATACAACAGTAACAAAACTTTCGAATAAACTTTTTGATACTTATATTGAGAGATTGTGAAAAGGGCCCTTAAGAATTCGCAAGTCAACAGCTCGAACTCAGTCCAGGGAAAATTCTTTGTTATTTCACCTAACATCGGGGGAAAAAGAATATACCCATAACATAATATTATACACTTATAAGAGAAGCTATAGTGTACATATTTATACCGGTTTTAAAGTATTTTAGAAAAAGCGTCCTTCAATTATGCAAATCGACACTCAGCTGTTGGTGTTTTATGAAAAAACTATATTATATTTATATTTGAAGTAAAGTTATCTCAATTACTGAAAAATCAAACTATGTCGGTATGTACTTGATTTTTTATTTTATTCCTTCGTTTATTATTAATTTACGGTGAAAGTTGCGCTAAAAATCCGATGATTGCAGCCTATTTATATTCTAAACTCATTTAAATTTTAGAAATGTATGCACATACCAACCTTATCTATAGTGCAATAAAATAACGCTATATTTTGGGTCTACAATGTTTGACTTTAGAGTAAACACTAACAGGCCTTACACCGTTTGTATGGAAAAAAACCAACTAGTATAGCTATAACATACTAAAAATGGTACTCTTTTGTGGGATTATTTCTATGTAACCACGCATTCTTCTTCAATGCTCGACAGGTACAGCGAAAGAGCCCCTAGCGGTAGAGGAGTACAGAGTGCTGCTGAGGAATATCGTGAAACAGAGGATGAGCCTGGCATGCTTCCTCGTGGACGGTGACCGGACCCTGGTCGGAGTGAACATGTGCATGCCTCAGGAGAGAGACCGATTCGTTGAGCATACCCCGGTAAGTCACGGGTGTACTTACATCGTGCGTCAAATAGTTAAGACTTTTGACATTTTATTTTATTGGCTAGCCGCATACACACGATATTATTGGCAATAATGCTCAAATTAACAATAATATAATCCTTGTATGCGGGCCATATTGCCGTTTTACATTCTGTCAATAATATTGCACGTGTGCGAATTTAATTAAGTACAGGAGCAAACACAGAAGTATCAAGTTATAACAACACCATATTTACTAATATTACAAAAAGAAAATGTTTGTATAATTGCATTGAATAGGGATTTTCATGTTTAGCACAGTTTAAGATTAAGCCGCGGGAAATGACAGACTACTTTTTGTTCTAAGTGCAAATTGGATACTTATTTTGATTGAAACTAAATGAAAATATCCAAACGTAAAAGCTTAAATATTCATCAGCGGTAAGTTCTATAAAGTAAAATTGATTTTAATTAATTGGATTTAAAATTAGTTTGTGAAAGATTTAACATATTCTGTACACAGGACATCACCAATGCCGAAGCGAAATTCGAAATTGTAAGTGAATTACAAAACCGCTTATTAATTTCGCAAAAGCTGATAATGATTTTCAAGGCTTTGATATGTAATGCGCATATTATGATGGTAATATTGCTGCAATGCGTTGATGGTACCAACGTAATAAAATGCTGATACCAAATTGGTATTATCAACATTTTTATAGTTCCGTACCCAAGGGGTAAAAACGGGGCCATGTTACTGACACTTCTCTGTCTATCTGTCCGTCTGTGTGTCACCAGACCGTGCGCATGATAGCCAGACAGTTGATTTTTTTACAGATGATATTGTATTTTTGTTTTCGATTCAATAACAAATACTGAAATCAGAATAAAATAAATATTTAAGGGGCTCCCTTACAACAAACATGATTTCTTGCCGTTTTTTGCCTGATATTTTATACTAGTGCTCTATATTAGTATTAATGGTACGGAAGCAATCGTGCACGAGTCCGACTCACATTTGGCCGGTATTATAACCGTGGGTAATTTTCTCACTATATCTTCACCGTGTAACTACAATATTACATAAGACGGCACGTATATGTACACTTGTAGTCTATTTTAACAGACTACAATAACAATTTAGAATGAACTAATGTGATTTAGTGATTTATCACCACATAGGTACGTAAGAATAAAAATCAAAATAGGCCTTTAAAATATTCCTTATCTGTTTTAATCCAAACTTAATTTCGACTACCACTTGGCTCAGTGGTTTGTACGTCAGCGCTTAAGCCGGAGGTCGGTTTTCTATGTTCCTGGGTCATACATGTGCATTAAATATTTAAATAATATGTTTCAATCTTAAATGTATACTTAGTATAATTAAACGTATTAAATAGTATAATAATTCCATTGGCTGGAACACGTAACGCAAGTTATTCGAGAACCTGGGACTAGAATATTGACGAGGTGTGAAAGCGGCCAAAGATAATATTATAATTATTAATTGCTATCTAAGAAAGATCAAAAATCAAAATTGAACCATAAAACATAATAATTTTCTCAACAAAATAATTCATCGCAATAAAATTATTCGGTAAATAATGCCCACGGGAGCTCTCCAACAATTGCGTGTTTACAAAGAAATGCCGAGCACGAACGCGCTATAAATTGACGCCTTGCTCCTGAATGATATAAAAAAATATATTGTTCTTGTTCCCGAGATGTTTTAAGCACTCTCGAGTTTCTTTACAAAATTTTCGTTATTGCAGATTAATTATAAAAGGAACGGTTATTAAAGATTTAATGTTGGAAAATTACTCATTAAAATCGCTTAGGCTAATTGAGCAATCTCATGTTTGTACTTAAGATGTACTGTGTGACTGTACTCTACTTTAAAAAAATTTTTTCTTAATATTTGTGTACCTTCTACGAAATTTTTAATCAAAGAATGATTCAAAAACACTCGTCACTGGTGAGGCACGTGTTTCTTTAACCCTCGAAGTCCATATACGTCAATTCGACGTACACTTTTTACATTTACGTCAGGTAATAACGCTAACTTATATTTCTAATGCACGATCGGATCGCCGTAAATTTCCATTCCAACTTATGCCCCCTACACGCCACAATGACGAAATGACACAGTTCGGACACAGTAGACGTATACGGTACTACATTTTCATACTAGACTGCTAGAATCTGCGCTCACACACATAGGTACTAAATATTTCTACTGTGACCAAACCGTGTAGTTTTAACGTTGTATTCTGTAGCAGGCATTAGTTGCCACCCAGATATATTTTAAAGTATCTGCGTTGCTTTGATGAGTACCATCATTTTGAAACGACTTCCAAAAAAGGAGGCGGTTATACGTTCGGCTGTATATATATATATATATATATATATATATATATATATATATATATATATATATATATATATATATATATATTTATTTTTTTTTTTTTGTATGTTCGCGGATAACTCCGCCGTCTGTTGGCCGATTTTCAAAATTCTTTTTTTGATGTAAAAGGTGTAATCCGAAGTTGGTTCCATTTTCAGAAAATTGGTGACCTGATGATGGGATCCATGAGGAAACGAGGGAACTCCTCAAAATTTATATGGACACATATGGTGGTTTCGACTTTTTCTGAAGTAGTCCAAGTATATGCTACCAAAAAGTAAGATTTTGCTCTAAGGTATACCCTGGATCAAAAAGTACAGAACAGAACTCCTGACTCCTTATAAATACATGTTTGGGGATTTTGGCGTTATTTAAAGAACTGCAAGCATATGCCACTTTGTCAATTAGAGTAATCATCATCATCACCACCACTATCACAGCATACATCATCACATTATGATGATATAGAAGGTACTTCTCATAGTATTTTACACTAACACGGAGATCTTTGAACATTACTCTGCCGTTTATGGACCTATTTGCAAAATTATTTTGTTGTTGTAAAGGGTTTAAATCGAAATTGGTCCTTTAGTCACTAAAGTGGAAACGTGATGATGCGATCCATGAGGAATCGAGTGAACTCCTCGAAATTTATATCGACACATATAGTGATTTTGACTTTTACTGAAGTAACACAAGCATATGTTTCCAAAGAATAAGACGTTGTACCAAGGTATACCCTGAATCCAAAAGCACTGAACAGAACTCCTCAGTCTTTAAAGATATGCGTTAGGAAATTTCGGAATTGTTCAAAGAACTGCAAGCATATGCCACTTTGTAACTTACAGTAATCATCATCATCATCATCTTAATAACAATACCTAATGGAAGCTTGGCGCGTATTCAGTTATACATTCGGTCGTTTATTTTAGACGTTTTTAAGACGTATTAATAATAACTTAACAAGATATATCACTAAAAAGGGTGAAATTATTATTTTTAAACAAAAAATTAAACCGACTTCCAAAGTAAAAATACACAAAAATGTATGAAATAAAACTTATTTTATAAATAATTCCCCTTTTTTTATTTATTATTTTATTTATTTATTTATTTATTTATTATCAATAAACTTTCACAAACATTTAAACATTTTCCCACAAAACTGGTGTAGCAGTTTGTCTGTGGGCAATGAGAACATCAAAAGATTTCAGTTTTAGTTACTAAAAATTACATCTTATTTAACAATGTATAATGTTACATTATAGAAAAGTATTACTCTAGTATGATTCCATATTACAAATCTAATATCACAACATCACCACTGATGTAGCTGAAATGATTAATGACTGACAGCAAAAGTTACTCTAGTGTACTATATCAAATCAAATATCACTACCTGGGTAGTTAATAATAATTAATAAAAATATTAAGAATTTACTCTAATGTGCTAATTAAATATTTTTTAACTTTATTCTTAAATATTTTTATGTTTTTCTCATTTCTAATATTTAATGGAAGGCTGTTTAAAATATAGGGAATTCTTTTAAGCAAAGTTCTGTCTCCATAATAGTTATATACCCTTGGTACAACAAATTTACAAGCAGTAACTGATCTAGTGGTATGCATTTTATTGCTAACATAAGACAAATTGTGGTTTTTGCCATGTTGGTTTACAATGAATAGGTATTTATGCAATAAGCTTACGGGTAGGATTTTACATATTTTAAATAGTTTTCTGTAATCTCCGTTTACATTTGCTTTGGTTTTCTTTGTGGTTAGTAGTTTAAGGAATCTCATCTGTAAATTTTCTATTTTGTTTAGGTTACTTTTAAATGTGAGACCATAACTGTCAAGAGCATAACTAATTATTGATTCAACTAGTGATAGGTATAAACATCTTAATATTTTAATAGGAACTTTGTATGATAGAAGATAAAATTTACTTAGCAGTATTCTTAATTTATTACAGATATAATTTATATGTGAGGACCATGAGAAGTTTTCATCTATTATAACGCCAAGATATGTTAATGATTTTACAATTTCAAGTGACTTACAATTACAATCAATTAAATTATTATGTAAACAAGAGTATTCATGTGTTACTAAGTTTTGAGGTGCTACATAAAGATTTGAGTAAGGTGACCTTATGATTAATACTTTGGTTTTGTCTGCATTTAATATTATGCCATTGTCATGTGACCACTTTACTATTGAGTTAATATCCTGTTGTACTAAATTACCCATGTCCAATGAGTCAGTGCCAGCATATAGAATACAGAGGTCGTCCGCATACATATAAGCTGAGCAATATCTCAATACACCACACAAACTATTCACATGCATGAGGTAGCAGGTTGGACCACATCCGGAGCCCTGAGGGACCCCGCTCTGCACCGATATACTGTCACTAAGTGTATCACTCACCTTGACCCGGTAGGAGCGTGCTGTGAGATAATCACTAAACCATTTGTTTAGTGGTCCTCCCACACCACATTCCTCCATTGCATTAAGTAGTTTATCTTTTTCTAAAGTGTCAAATGCTTTTTTGTAGTCAAAAAATACTGCTATTACAAGTTTTTTATTTGCCAAGTGGCTATTGATTTCGTTAGTAAACTGAGATAATAATGTATTTGTGCTTTTACCTTTTAAGAATCCATGTTGACAGTTATTTATGATCTTATTTTCCTGTAAATATTTACTTATCTGTTTAATTATACATTTTTCAATTACTTTATCTATACTTGATAAAATTGCTATAGGTCTATAATTACATGTGTCTTTATAGCTTCCTTTTTTATATATGGGACGTACTATTGCCTCCTTTAAAGTGTCGGGAAATACATGTTTCTTAATTGATAAGTTTATGATTTTGGCTAAGACAGGGCTAACCTTATCTATAACCGTTATTAAATCAGACATGCGCACTAGATCAGTTCCTGGAGATTTTTTGCAATCCATATTTCTAATAATAGATTTTACATGACTACTATTAACTGGCTGCCATCTCATACTTGTATTTGTTTTAGCTACATACTGTTCTCTGTCTAATAAAGTATAATTACATTGGTGTTTTATTCTATCAATTTCCTCAGAAAAGGTAGTTGCAAATTTGTTACATATTTCTTTACAAGTGCCTATATTACTCATATTTGACATTATCACATTGTCTAGTGACTGCTTATTTTTCCCTAGCATACTATTTATTTTTTCCCATAATTTCTTTAAATTATTATTACATTCTAATATACTATTTTTGTCATATTTATTTTTACTTCTGTTTATAGCTTTTTGACACTTATTTCTATATTTAGTATATTTCAGACGCTTTAACATATTTTTTGGTTCATTGCTCCATATTTCAAATAACCTATCTCTTTCCTCTATCATTTTCTTTAAATAATTATTAATCCACATTTTACAATTTCTCACACTGTTGTTATTCTTTATGTCTATTGATTTATAACATTTATTATATATATTAATAAATATTTGACAAAAAGCTTTATATAATTTTTGTGGGCATTCAATAGATAGCAGACTATCAAAGTCCGTCTGTGATAACATTTCTCTGACTTTAACATTGTCAAGCACCTGTTTACTACTGTTGGGCACTCGACCATTTCGTCCGGCTGTGTGACGGTGATGCACTGTGTTTGATGGTGCCTGTTTCCACTCCACTACTAGCGATATAAAATAGTGGTCGGATATTTTATATTTAATTACTGCTGAATGGAGAAGTAAGTTATTTGCTCTTATATATATATGGTCTATACAAGATTGTACTAATTTGCCTTGAACAATTTCTTTTCTTGTTATGTCATTTATACATTTTGTGAAACCATACTCAGATAATAAATTTTCATATAAACCGACATAATGATCTGTACAGTCTAGTAAGTTAATATTTATGTCTCCACATAAAATAACTTTTTTGTTTTTTGGAAGATATTCTAAAAGACAGCGTAATTCTAATAAAAATTGTTTTAATTTACATTGTTTATTAATTTTTGGAGGCCTATATATGGCTATAAGAAATATTTCTTCACTGTTGTAGTTGAGTGTCATGGAAACACACTCCGCTGATTTCATAGCAACTGCAGGTGTGTCATACACATATGCCTTAAGACTCTCACGTGTATATACTATCACACCACCGCCACTACGGCCTACACGTGTATAACTATTTATATTGTACCCTATAATTTTATAACATGACAAAAGGGAAAAGTTTACATTAGGTTCTGTTAAAATTATTGTATCTAATTGATTTAAACAATGGTTTAGTGTAACTAAAAACTCATTGAAATGTTTATGCATTGAACGTATGTTTACATGTATAATTTTTAAAGCATTTATGCTTTGGAATGAATTAATCCAAGTGGTAATATTGTCTAAGCAATTGTAATTCACTGTGTTTTCTGTTATGCAGTCAATGTTATTGAAGTCTGCGAATTTTGAATACACTAGTTAAACTTAGCTACTACTTAGATAAAATTAAAATTGTTACCTTGAAGTTAGCACCTACATTGTTTGTATTATAAATTCACTTTGTTTTTAATAACTCATTAATGTCATCCTGTGCCCTCAGCAAGATTGCCCTATCACTCTCCTCCTTTTTAACTAGTATTTTTCCATTAGTTACCCATATGTACTTAAAGATACCCTTCAGTTGTTTCTTCGCATTCCACAATAAGGCTCTCGTAGAAGGGATGAGGTCCTCGTTGAAATAAATCTTGTAATTCATTGAGCTGCCCATAACAATCTTGTTACTGGTGATGGACTTCTCATGTAGATGACGACGTTTCTCCAACCAGGCATTCCTTGATTCCATGCCTGCAGCTGTCTTGAATCGTACAATAATGGACGGTGGCTTCAATCCTTGTTTGGGTGGCCGGCTCCGCTTGACCCATTCAATGTCTTGACAGCTGGCACCAATTTGCTCTCCTATTTTTGACACTATATCTCTTACATCTTCGCCAGGTACATAATCTATACCTACAATCTCAATGTTAAGACGACGTGACGACTGCTCGAACTCATTAATTTTTTGTTCTAGAGCGAGGTTGCATTTCTCTAAATATGTGCATTTGTTTTTAAGTGTAATTGAAGTCTTCTCCAGTTTTCCAATTTTTTCTTTTGCTTGCCCGTGTTCAGTTATTAGTGTATCATACTTATCAGACAGTAAAGTAATACTATGTTTGATTGTATCTAAATGCTTTTGTATCTCGGTAATGGCGCCGACCTTTTTTTGTATGTCCTTCAGGATTGTTGAAAAGTCTTGTGCCTCATCTTCCGCTTCTGGCTCATCGTCGTCCGAACCTTCCTCTTCGCAATTATTACAGTAAATTCTGTTTCTTCCAGCTTTTAGATCAGCGGCTAATCCCTTAACGCAATTTCTATGAAAAGTACCTTGACACGTGCCTTGGCACATAAAGTGCGATCCTTTCTTCGAAAGTTGTTTTTTGCATTTTTGACAATCCATAATGTTGGAAATCACAATTAGTGCTATTTTATTTATTAAAAACAGCCCAAAATACTTTAAAACACAGTTTTTCACAATTTTCCTTTAGCTAACCGTTCGATCGTCAGTGTTGCCTTTTAAATTTGTCTATTTCTCTACTTAATCTTATTAATTTTGAAGTCGTTACCAGCAAATATGAACGTGAGTTCTATAAAATATTGTAGGATATCATTTGGGCTGGTAGCGACTTCAAAATTAAGAAGATTAAGTAGAGAAATAGACAAATTTAAAAGGGGAATTATTTATAAAATAAGTTTTATTTCATACTTTTTTGTGTATTTTTACTTTGGAAGTCGGTTTAATTTTTTGTTTAAAAATAATGTCATAATAACAATAATGAACCTCAAATCGACGTATGATTGGGGTTGGTGTAACTCTTGCAATTTTTCTCTACGATTTAAGTTTTATTTTTATTTTTTGTTTTCCTTAGTTTTAATTTTTTAAACAGTTGTGTTAAGACCAAACATACGATATAGTCCTCTTGAGGGTAAAATTTGGATAGAAATAGCTTCGACTTTTTAATATCAAGATGAGTGGTCTACACATGGATACTGATTATAAAGATTTTGATATTAAAGACAATATCAAAAGTGACTTTTTAATGAGATGGTGAATTATATGGAAAATACAAGGTATAAAAAAGGAGGATAACATAAATAATACACAAAATTCAAAAGAAACAGTATTCAGATTACATAATTGTTTAAATATTTTGATCGATTTCATTACCTAAATTTTCAAATAAAGCCTTAAAATACGATAAATAAATAATATTTAATGCAAAGTTATTTTATTTATTTCATTAGACTATATTTAAAGTTATTAATACTATCTATAACTAGTAAATATCGAACTAAAATAATAAAATTAAATGTTAATTTAATTTTTTACGTCGATTCGGCGTAGGATTGGACTTTGATGCCTAAATGTTCAGGTTGGGTTTCTAGAACGAAAGTAAAATATAAAAATCTATCTTATAATATTTAGTTTAGTGCAACCTAATTATCATTCAGCGACAAAGAGTAATTTGGTTAAACTCTTCAATAATCATAGCCTACATTAATTATAATATTGCTCTAATAATTTTTCAGCCGAAATCAACAGCTGGGCAGCTATCTCTACGTATGTTCAGTGAAGCTATGAAGGTGACAGCTATATACGAGCACTACGACGTGGACAAATATCTGATGGGCGCCGGTCTGTCCGTGCTGCCGGAGTACAGAACCCTGGGTGTCGCAGTGGAGATGCTGAAGTGCAGGTGAGAGACAGATAGAGCTGTAGATTAGGTAGTGCTATATAATAATATAATATATAATATTATAATATTAAACACTAGCTTTTGCCCGGAGCTCCGCTCGCGTAAATACAATATCCCACGGGAACGCTATACTTTTTCGGGATAAAAGCCTATTTGTTAAAGCTTAAACCACCATACCAAATTTCATCAAAAACTGTCAAATAGTTTTCGTGTGAAAGAGAAACAAACATCCATCCATCCATCCATACATCCATCTTCACAAACTTTCACATTTATATTAGTAGTAGGATTCTTGTGGAAATTCGAAAGAAACGTGCAATAGCCACGGGAAAAATCTAGTTATAAATATATATTTTAATATTATTAGGTGTTGCAATTATTGTTTTTTGTTAGGAATAAGGTAAGAAAAATAAAGAGGTAGAGCGAAAACTTTCTTCCTATTTTCTAAGAATATAAGTTTACATAGAAAAAGAGTGAGGAGAAAATGCCTCTTTTTGATATTTTTACCACAAACAGCATTAAAAGAGTATAAATTTACCAGGTCCACAACTAATTTGATAAATTCCCGATCGCATACAACGATCTCCATCGCATCAATTTAATTAACGAGGGTATTACAGTCTGGGAAACAATAATACGAGATTCACGATCTTCAAACAATACCTCGGTGAAGAATTTTGTTTCCCGAATAACTTAGCTAGTTACCTAAATTCAAATATTGTAGCAAAAATAATGAATATCTTTATGAAATTGTGAAATGCCTTTGTGGATATAAAAAAAAGTTTTATATGTTTTTTTGGCTTCTCATAAAACGTAGGCGTAGGGGAAAAGCCGAATAGTTGTGCCACTTTTTGAAAACCCCCAGTATTTAGTAAAACTATGCTAATCCTACTATCCTACTGATATTATAAATGTGAAAGTTTGTGAGGATGGATGTTTGTTACTCTTTCATGGAAAAACTACGGAACAGATTTTGATCAAATTTGGTACCTTAGTAGTTGAGGCTCTGGATTAAAATATAAGCTACTTTTTATCCCGAAAAAAATACAGCGTTCCCGAGGGATACTGCATTTACGCGGGCGAAGCCGCGGGCAAAAGGTAGTATATAATATGTTAACATGTTTATCCAAAGATAGGTCCTGTTGTTGATGAGTTTAAGTTACTCAACAAACGTTTTATGATTTGTTAGATAGGTACAGTTTACTCTACAATTTCACATTTTTTCCAAAGATATTATTCGGTGTGATTATATTATAATATCATGTAATATTTATTCTCAGAATGTTCCTCGCTAAGGAACTGGGCTTCGACGTGACCGGAGGCATATTCACCAGTGCGTCCGCCCAGCGCGCCGCCGAAAAGGCTGCCATGGACTGTGTCTACGAGATTTCGTACAAGGAGTTCGGCGAGCAATGCGAAATAGACTTTGACACTACTACGGAGAGCTTAAAATTCTTCGCCAAGAAAATTGATTGAAATAATAAATGGCATGGAAATACACTCCGAGTTCTCTCAACATTAATTTACTACATTCCTTTATTGTAGACGTAGGCGCCCTCACGACATTATGTACGAAGATTGTGTATTGTAATAAGATTAAAAAGACATGCTCTTGTTATGCTCATGCTCAGAATAGAACATAGTACTGTACAAAAATATAATAATATTGTATTTTCGTGTTTCCTTTTTCTTTATTGTTTGTTTGATCGCTTGGTCATAAACGATTTTCGGGCAAACAGTCCGCTCATTGGAGAAAGAAAGTATAGAATTGTTTTTCATTTACTATCGAACTTGCAGCTGGATGGCATAAGATCAAACGCGTAACAGAAGCAACGGATCGTGCGCACGCACAAATAGGTGCTGTGATTAAGTTTTTGATCAAAAGGTTTTATTATGATACGAGTAGTCGAGTACCTCACATAAAAGTGGTGCTAGCGTGACGTAATCATTTGTAGTAGTAAAAAAATCTAACATTAATAAAGTAGATTTCCCCACTGACTGAATATGGACATATGGCTCGCACAGTCGTAATCGCTGAAGGTAGAAACGTACTTGGATAGTACTTTTAATTTACATTATAGACGCACACTAAGAGGAGATATTTAAGTGGAAAAACAAACTTACAACCCATATTTCACCCTTAATAGCGTGAAATAGTTGTAAGTTTGTATAAAATTTTTTAAATCTTTAAATTGTATAAACTGTTATTAATTGATCAACAAATTAAGATGAAAATTGGGATTCATGCACATTTCACTAAATGTTTCAGGGTTTATTTTACCCTCTGAGGGTAAAAATAAGAGTTAAAAGTTGGTAATCTGCCCCGTTTTCAAAATCAAATTATTGAGTTGGTACCTACGCGTTTTAGTTTTTTGAAGTTCGTCCCCTAGAGGGGTGAAATGGGGGCCACATTTTGTATAAGATTCAATAAAATCAATTACGGATATTTTTCGCATATTATGATCTATTGCTTAATATGTAAAGACGTTTAAGCAGAAAAATAATTGTTATACTAGAAAAACAAATCTTTATATGGGCGAGTTTGCGTTTTGCGGAGAGTCACCCAAACATGAGATGATTTTTTACTTTGAGTACGACAATCATTTTTCCGCCTAAACGTCTTTACATAGTAGATCATATGCCCAAAATATCCGTAATTGATTTACCAAACCTTATATAGTGAAATATTAACAAATAAATGGAAAATATTGACGTCGACGACGTATCCATTTATAAATGATTTTTAGAAATTCATCCCACGGGGTGCAATAGGAGTCCACGCGAACGAAGTTGCGCGCTGAAACTTACATGATAAGAACATCAACCAGTGAATACATTCTAGTAGTCTGGTCTAGTGGTTAGAGCATTGGCTCTCGACTCGGAGGTCGTGAGTTCGATTCCCGCATTGGAACAACAAAAAATGTTGTTTCCAAGTTTGGTTAGGATGTTGCAGGCTGATCTGACAAGAAAGATGATCCATGCGTTGGATGGGTATGTAAAAAGTCGGTCCCGCGCCTGATCTCTCGTCAGTCGTGTCGGTTATCCGTCCCACTGGATTATGAGAGTAAAGGAACAGAGAGTGCTCTTGTGTACTGCGCACACACTTGAGCACAATAAAATTACTCCTGCGTAACTGGCCTGGTTTCAATGAAACCGGCCACTGTCACCGAAAATCGGCAGGGGAGTTATTATTATAATATATTCTAGATAGCAAGATTTATACGGCCATGTCTATAATCAGTCACACTAGCTGCTGAATAGTGAAATAACCATTCAGAGCAAGTTGAGTGGAAAATTTGCCGATCGACCGGGACCAAGCCACAGGGGCGACACTCTCTACAAATGACAGTTCGAGCACCGACAAATGTCAGTTATGTTGACTTAAGCCTAGGGTTGACATCGAATTAATTTAAAATATTTTTTTACGTCTGCGTAAATATAATATTTTTACGCGGGCGAAGCCGCAGGCAACAGCTAGATACTTAATATAGAAAGGGAAATCATACCTACCTACTTTAATCCACGTCTCAGTTATTTATTGTACCTACTGCGTGTGACGAAAACAAGGGTTAGTTTAGAAAAAATAAGTATTAATTATCGAGGTAGGTTAAGCGGAAGGAACTTT
Organism: Glaucopsyche alexis; assembly: GCA_905404095.1. NCBI lineage: Eukaryota > Metazoa > Arthropoda > Insecta > Lepidoptera > Lycaenidae > Glaucopsyche > Glaucopsyche alexis. The sequence continues at coordinate 15,571,014 of FR990052.1, read as the reverse complement.
TGTCATAATTTTTTTCTTGGTTAATACGGCCGGCGACCATATACAACTACAATTATTAAGCCCACTCATTTTAATACCGATCAGGAAATTTCTAATATTTTAGGTACACGGTGCGTGCGATTTGAACTTTTGAACAATACTGATATTTACAACGAAAATTCAAAATAGTCTCCATGCAAACGTCTTATTGCCATATTTTTTTAATCAAAAATGTACTCAGCCATTGGGCCCATAAATTGGAAAAATATACCTTGTGTCCTTAGCAATTGGGTTTAATTTGCACTTAATTCTTAAGTAGTATAAAGACTATTTGAATTATATCAATGCAATTTAAAATTTTTATTACCACTCAATAAGTGTTGTAACACAACTAAGATCGTCGCACAATATCGATAGGTATCGACAGATTTAAATGCGATTAAGTACTACATGTAATATTTAATCTAAAATTTTATGCGGAAATCCTTACTAATATTTTACTACTATTATAAATATGAAAGTTTGTGAGGATGTATGGATGGGTGAATGGATGGACGGATGAATCTTAAATGGCACACCACACGTTTGTTTCTCTTAATCGCAATAACTATTGAACGGGTTTTAATAAAAATTTGATATACGTTCGAGGTTAACCTCCTACAAACTTTATCCAACCCAAGCATATTTCGTTAAAAATATCGATAAAATCAAACTATTGCATGACTACATCACTAGTGAAACAAAAAACAAAATATATTTTTATGAACGTCGCGTCAGCCAAATCTTTCTTATGAAATTACACTGTCGCGTCGGCGAAACTGCCAGCCCCGTGAACCATAGTCCAGGCTGGGAAAAAGTTACTCCCCACCCGCCCCCGCATTCGCCCAGACACGCACACATAGCTGCGAGCGGCGAGTCGTGTAAATCGGTGGAGTGACGGTTCTTTACGTTAGTAATATATATATTCTTTGACCAAGCTACGTCAGTACTCCCATATGTCATCCATTTAACAATACGTCCAATACATTCAAGTAACTGCAGAAAGGCTGGTTACAAAATAATAGATTTTTGATCCCAAATTTTTTTCCGAGTAAAATTTATTTCACACTTCGAAAAAATATATATACATACAAATGATATTATTTATTTTATAAGCTTTATTTAAAACTAATATAAAGCTAGAATATAATGTTACTAACATAGGTGTAAGGTTTAAATGTAAGTACCTACTAACTCTATGGACTATTGGTCTGCAATAAACATATTTTATTTTATTTAAAACCAAAATATAAAAATACCTAACTCTTCCTCTGAGGGTCAGTACTCAGTTCACAACGAGACACGACGTGACGATGCTGCTTTACGTCGCGCGAGGCCGCAATCATGATTTTGTATCGCTATATTATGTATATGCCACCGTAAAATTGTAAAAACCGTTAGATTGTAAAATAACTAACGAGATTGTAAAAATATGTCGAAAGATTAAAAACTATATGTCTATAATCTAACGAAAAATAATGTGTTATATTATAGGCAGCATATTCGCGTCGGAAGTCTGTCAACATTTTACAATTTCACTAGTTTTATTACAATCTAACGGTTTTTACAATTTTACGGTGACATATATGTATTAAGTATAATGTCTCGGTGTGTACTGATCCTGACTAACTGATGACTAAACTCTATTTAAAAAGTGCCAAGTAGGTACCTACATACGTACAAGAGATACAAAAAGATTAAACTATTGTTCCAATTTATATTTTTTTCAATACGACGAAAATGTACTACTAATTCTATTTCCTACTACCTACCTATAAAACTACATTATAATTTGCTTGGCTTTTCCACTAATGTTATTTAACTAAGGAACACAATACAATACTTAAAAAATACCAATTTAAAACCTATTTAAGATAGCTAAATCACGGCATGTATTTAAACTTGCGACAAAACAATTAAATTTTGGATGTGAAAATACCCAATATTGAATACTAAATTACTAAGTTGGCGAAAGAATGTAAGGAACAAAAAAATTACAAATCTGGTGACTAAATAATACCATTGAATTTTCCAAACTGGCAGACAGATTATATTTTAGCGAACAAATAACCATCTTGGCGACAATTTGTGAGTACACATTTAATTTAAGAATAGGCACACACATTTTCCCTGATGTAGGTAACTCAAAAACCATACAAGCAGCAAAACGAGAGCACACAAAAAAAACATAAAGGAGCGTACAAAATTTCCAATTTTTAATTTTTCTCGGTTTTAGGGGGGTGTAGATTATTGTGTAGATTAATTTTGAAATTTAAAAATGGCGGATATTTATTTTTCGTAAAATTGATATGGGTGTCGTTTACCAGGTTTTTGGGAGTGCTGGATACGAAAATGACATTCGTCTTGAAATTCCAATATGGCGGACATACTTAATTTTATAAAAATAATATGGGTGTCCTTTTATTGGTTTCTGGGGTTGATTACAAAAAAGTCATCCATTTCAAATTTCCTTAGTAACCCCGCAACCTCATATTTTCGTCATGATGGGAGAAAAAGAAATTTGAAAATCCTGAATTTTCCAACATTTGTATAGCTTTATACATTCCTAGTATCTCAATGTAGAGCATATTTACTTTATATTTACTTATTTTTATATAAAATTGATTCTATCTCGGAAACGGTGCATCCTATTGAAAAAATAATGAAAATTTCGTCCCCCATAGGAATCCTGCAACATCATATTTTCTTAATGATGGGAGAATTTTTTTCGAAAATCCTGAATTTTCCAACATTCCTATAGCTATAAACATCCGTCGTATCTCAATGTACAGCATTTACTTCTTTTTTTTATAAAATTGATTCTATCTCGGAAACGGTGCATCCTATTGAAAAAATAATGAAAATTTCGTCCCCCTTAGGAACCCCGCAACGTCATATTTCCTTCATGATGGAAGGAAAAAAAATTCGAAAATCCTGAATTTTCCAACATTCCTATAGCTATAAACATCCGTTGTATCTCAATGTACGCATTTACTTCTTTTTTTATAAAATTTATTCTATCTCGAAAACGGTGCATCCTATTGAAAAAATAATGAAAATTTCGTCCCCCTTAGGAACCTCGCAACATCAAATTTTCTTCATGATGGGAGAAAAAAAATTTCGAAAATCCTGAATTTTCCAACATTCCTATAGCTATAAACATCCGTCGTATCTCAATGTACAGAATTTACTTCTTTTTTTTATAAAATTGATTCTCTCTCGGAAACGGTGCATCCTATTGAAAAAATAATTAAAATTTCGTCCCCCTTAGGGACCCCGCAACTTCTTCATGATGGGAGAAAAAAAAATTCGAAAATCCTGAATTTTCCAACATTCCTATAGTTATAAACATCCGTCGTATCTCAATGTACAGCATTTACTTCTTTTTTTTATAAAATTGATTCTATCTCGGAAACGGTGCATCCTATTGAAAAAATAATGAAAATTTCATCCCCTTTAGAAAACCCGCAACATCATATTTTCTTCATGATGGGAGAAAAAAAAATCGAAAATTTGAATTTTCCAACATTACTATAGATTACAACCCTCGTATTTCAGTACAGCATTGCCATATTTTTTTTCTATAGTCGCTTCTATCTCAGAAACGGTGCATCCTACTCCAAAAATAATGAAAATTTCCTCCCCCTTATTAACCTAGAAATTGCATATTTTCTTCATGAATGGTATAAAAATTCATAAATCCTGAATTTTGTAAAATTTCTATAATTATATAGCTGGTACCTTGAACTACATAACATACTGTAATAATAATAATCATCGATCCTAATTAGCATCCCCAAGATCTTTTAATTTAGTATTCATATTCATTTTCCGAAGATTGAATATTCTCCATTTTGAAAAATGAAATTGGAAGACAATTTTGTAATCAGAACACCCAGAAACCTGGAAAAGGACAACTTTATTAATATTAATGACAAAAATTTACGCCATTGTGGAATTTCAAAACAGATTTTATTTTCATACTAGCTAATGCCCGCAACTTCGTTTGCGCAGAACTAACGAAAGCAGAACCCTATTTTTTTAAACGGAACCCTAAAATAAAAGTAGCCTATGTTAGACCTTATAACATAAGCTATCTGCTAGTGAAAGTCCCGCGAAAATCGTTCCAGCCGTTTCATAGATTAGCCGGAACAAACAAACAGACAGACCGACAGACAGACAGACGGACAGACAAAAGTTAAAAAATTGGTATTTTATTATAAGTACCGAATATACTTTCAGATTCATTTTGTGAAAAGCTGTTAATTTGAAGTTACAAACAGACACTTCAATTTTATTTATCTGTATAGAAGATATAGATGTATAGATTATTCTGCACCCCCAGAAACCTAGAAAATGACACCCATGCTAAAGAAAAACTTACTCCAACAGTATCCAAAAATAGGATTTTCCGTAGTCAGCAAATTGACTTTTTAACAGCCATTAATTTATCAACCAAATCTGGTTTTATAGCTGCTTATATGGTATAATGGTTACCAACTTGGAAATTAAGTCACCAACTTATAAATGTCGGTGCTAATTTGGATTAAATTTCGCCTCTTTATATCTGCCGACTTTTGAATTTTTTGTCACCCGAGTGTTTTCGCCAGTTTAGTAATTTAGTCGCCAACATATTAATTCGCTACCAAATTCAGTAATACAGTATGCTCACATGCAGCCGCCAACTTATTTTTTGTTCGCTCGATTAATTATATCCCCTAAATCACTATCTAAACTATATTTAAGTTACTGTTGTTACTAGCTTTTATTTATTTGATTCAGGAGAGAATGAATAACATGCGTAGTTAAAAAAAAATTAGTCAAGTAAAAAGGATGTCCATTATTATGAACTTATTATTAAATATTTCATGCCTAAAATATTGCAGTTAGAGAAATATTGTACCTTCTCTAATCTAATTCGATATTATTCAAATATAGAGGTCGTTACATAAAGTAGAGCGAACTGTCTAAGTTTCTGTAATTTATGATCTTCGTCAAATATAAACCCAGTAGTAAACTGGCGTTCCTCCTAAGTTACAGAATATATATTGCAGAGAGACTTTTTTAGGGTTCCGTTTCCAAATGGTAAAATAGGACTATTACTGAGACCTCGCTGTCAGTCCGTCCGTCCATCTGTCTGTTACCGTCAGTTGAAATTTTCATTGTATCCGCTATAACAACAAATACTAGAAACAGAATAATATATTAAGGTGAGATATAAGTTTTTAAGAGGGGTTTCCCCACAACAAACGTAATTTTTTTGCCGTTTTTTGCTCAATATTATTAGGGACAACACTTGAAATATTCATTGAATATTGAGATGTATATTCTCTATAAAATCTATACTAATAATTATAACAAAGAGGAAAAGTTTGTTTGTTTGTTTTCATTGAATAGGCTCCGAAACTACTGGACCGATTTTGATGAAATTTGGTACAAATGTAGAATAGACCACGTTTAATGACATAGGCTACTTTTTATCATAGAATGTATGTTTTCTGCGAAATTAACTTTTGTGCGCACGAAATCGCGGGTAAAATCTAGTAATTAATAAAATTGAAGTAAAATAAACCTTTCACTTACTAGATTTTTGCTAGTTATGAATACAAGCGCTTGATATTAATACTAACATGTTATATTTATTATATTATATTATATTATATTATATTATATTATATTATATTATATTATATTATATTATATTATATTATATTATATTATATTATATTTATAATGGTACGAAACCCTTCGTTCTATGGTTCCACTCTTGCACTTGATAGGTTTCAATGTTACTTTTTGCTTAAAATACGAGTTGAATCTATGCAAATTGCATAGTACTCGTAGTACGCTAACAGATAAGTCATACAATTTTTAAAGAAAATAACTGACAACAAAAAATTGTGTTTACTTTTCATAAAACACCACGCTACTGAATAATATATTTTCTATTTTTGATACCACTAAAATCCACTAAAATCAATCACCATCCGACAAAGTTTGGCCCCTATTACGGCTAACTAAATTTGTCATTAGTTGGTGTGAATAACGGCAGTTTGACCTCTTGTTATCTGAGCCAGATAATCGCTCCTATAACTTAGGAGTTTGCTGTACATATTAATTTAATCTCAACGCTCGGATAAACACGTACGATTTTCAGATTCTACTATGAGTGGAAAATTCTAAAAAAAAACCTAACGATAACATATTATAATAATTATGATAGAAAATATTTTTATTCTATAAACTTTATATTGTTTAGACCTAAAACAAGAATAAATGTTTCTTGGTGACATCATACGCGCAAAAAAAAATATTTCACGGAAACCGTAGGTACATTTTGCTGCGTAGTATTCATCCAGAATCTAATCTGTAGTAGTTTAGCTGGATGCCAAATTTAATTAAAATCCGTTAAGCAGTTATTGCGTGAAAGAATAACAAACATCCACACATCCATTCTGACAGACTTTCCCGTTTATAAAATTAGTAATAGGATATAGTTATTGGATTACAAAATCGTTTCAACTATAGAATAATCACTTAGCTTCTTCATAAAGAAGTATCTATTTGTTTCTAAGCTCGTACAATACTGCTCGTTTCCATTGAAAGCTAGTAACTGTTTTGTGTTTTTCTTTCATCAACTTGAAATAGTTGTTGCCGGTCAAGTATTTCCAGTGGAAGTAGTTTAACTTCTTTGTTAGCTTAGGGTGGCTTAAGTGAATGAATATACAAAATTTTCAAGAATCTAATATTTCATCCCTTGTTGTGTTAAGGGCCTTTCCTTGGTAAGGTTTTGTTGAACAAAAAGATATGATTCTTGATAAAGTTTAAGGGTAAGGGACGAAAACAGATCATGCGTTGTATTAACTGTAAGCATATAGGTAAGTATTGTTATATTTTTTATATTATCTTATTTTTGTGTCTGTATAAAAAAGGTATGGAGACTTTTTTAAATTTTGTTATTTTTCTAGGGTATAAGATTAATTGAAATTTAAGAAATTGGTTTCTGATTTTCTGTGCCGTACTTATCTCTGCCTATATTTTCCAAATAATGCTTTATATACTTTAACGATGAGCAGTTAGATTTATTTATAGCTAACTTTTTCCGCGGCTCCGCCCGCATAAATATAGTATCCCACGGAAATACTACGTTATTAGTACAGTACACTACACTGTTCCGGGATTTTCTTTCACGCAAAAATTACTGAACGGATTTAGATGAAATTTGATATGGTAGTAGTTAAAGCTCTGGATTTATACATAGGCTACTTCTTATCCCAAAAAAAGTGCAGTGTCCTCGTGGGATACAGTATTTACGCGGGCTAAGCCGGGGGAAAAAGCTTGTAAAAGTATTTTTATTTTGCTGTATAAAAAATTACAAATATATTCGGAAACCTACCCATTATACACAAAACCCTTTAGAAAAATATATCTCGACACTTTGAAGGAGGCTGATAACAAACTCCGTGATTGACAATAAAATATTGATAAATAGAATACAATGCATACAGTAGATACTAGCTAGTATGCAACAGGTTGGTACCTAAACATATTTTCCACAGAGAGAACAGGAAACAGCCTCTTCCTACGGCTCAATGCAATAACTATGAAATTGAAGCGATATTCCCCAAAACGTTCGTGTAGAGTGTAGCTCAAACACAAAAGGGAAATGAAATAAAAAGACAATGAACCCTTGTCATAGATAGTTCTGCAAAATATCCCTCAAACCTTTGTGAAAACAAAGGACTTTTGGGCTTATAGTTTATAGAACAGACGATAGACATACATAATATAATAGTGTTTTAGTAAGAATATGATAATAGTAAAAAAAAATGTAACAATAGTGGGAGGTGTTGTCACTTAAGGGCGTCACAAACGGCGGAGATATGTGTATACTTTAATCTTAAGATGCCTGGATATTTATATCAAATTACGTGATATAAAAAATTTAATATCTTAGTCATCTATACTATATCTATTTAAATAAAAATATTATGTTGGTTTATGTACGCTTCAAAAACTCAAAAAGTTCTGAACCGATCGAGCTAAAATTTTAGCATGATATATAATCCGCATCAAGGATTGTTCTTATCAATTTTTTCCATCAGTCACATAATCTGCGACCGCGGGCGGAGCCGCGGGCAACAGCTAGTATAATATAATAAAAAGGATAAGTTTGTTTGCATAGAATAGGCTCCAAAACTACTGGACCGATTTTGTTGAAATTTGGCACAGATAAATAAAGAGTGAATCACGGGGAATTACAAAGGCTACTTGTTATCGCGCAAAATATAAGGTTTATAAATTAACTTTTGCGCGCACGAAGTCAGTCAAGTCAGGCAACATCTAGCTAACTTCTAGCTGTAGGTAATATTATTTTAGTTCATACAAAGTGTAGAGCAAGTAATATGATATTTTATGTTAACATCTGATAGCGCAGTAGCACTATCTCCAAGTTTTAGTATTAAAGCGGCCGTAACTATTTTTTCTCAAAGTATTTCGCGGCTTTTTCGTGCCCTTATTTATATTCTCTGATTTTTTTTGTCGCGGAGTAGTCGGTAAATACAAAAAAAGAGCAATATTATAAAAGTATGTTAGGAAAATAAAAGATAAAATGAAATAACAATTCAATGTAGATCTTATTCATGTGCTTAAATGTGACAGAGAGGTGATTCCTTAAAAAATCGTGAAGAAAATCCAAAGAACAGTAGGCACTCACATCGTTATTTTTTCCTATTCCAATACTCTAAGCCTTTACATCCGTTGATGGATGATTTACAGTATTCTCCGAGCGAAGTAACCACTCTTGAAATACTGTAATGCCTGGGACAGTTGGTTTTTAAATGTCGTATGGTTGCCCAAGCACATACGGCATTCTCACAACATAGTCAGCCTAGTCCAAAGGAATGAACTGGTCAATACGTCTGGGGCCAATCATGTGCGGGTTTCCTCACGATGTTTTCCTTCACCGTTAGAGCGTCCGTATACTTGAGATCTGAAAAAGTCTCATTGGTACACGCTACAACCTGGGATTTGAACCTACACTCTCTCGAGTGCGAACTAAACGGTCTACCCACTAGGCCACGGAGCTCTTCCAATAGTACTCGTAGTATATCTAACGGTAAAAGGTACGACGTGTCGATTAATTTAGTCAATTAAAATTCATTTTAAACGTTTATCATTTTAACCTTTTTATGTTTAATAGGACAATATAAATAATGAGTTCATATTATTTAATGTATTTATTTAAGAGAATAATTATTTGAGACACTCCCTCAATTTTTACTCCGTAATATATTTTTTAAATAAAATATAGTATACAAAGCGAGAAATTCCTTCGATCCGGGAAACATTTGCCTAGTTTGTCATGCTAAGTTTCGACGAAGTCAGATGTTATTTGTGAAAACTTCGAGAAATATTCCACATTTTCTTTCCACGGAATTTTGATATAACATATTCTCCGGGGACACGAGTTACAGTGCATTTCTTTTATTAGTATTTTTATGTTTTCTTCAGTAAGTCAACGGACAATATATCTGTGCATTGTTTCCTTGTACATAAATAACTTTTTTTCACCTAATCAATGCAATCATGGTAATAAACAATATAAAACCCATTTCTTTGCATCTTAAAATTATATTAAAAAAAACAATTTCAACTTACAATATGAAAAAGCGAAATCAAAGACTTCTAGCGAGTAATACACTCTTGCTAGCATAATCAATTAGAGTGACGTCTTGCTAGCATACAAAATTTAATCATTTTGCGAGAAAAATATAGACAATATATTTTTTTGCTTATAATTTTAAACGCGTGAAAGCGTCATAACTCTTCTTTTAGACATAAGTTTGTCTATTCTATTTAATTTGTCAAAATGTAATACTCGTTATTAGCAAACTTTCCGCCTTTTTAACTTGACACTGGCAAATGGTTATAAGCCGGCGCTAAAAAACACTAGCTACCTACCTTATTACCTAAATAATATGCCATTGACGTTTGCTGTTAAGAGGATAACACGAACGTGAACTTTAAAAAACAACACGTGAGTCTACTGCGGGTTTTATATGCTAAAGTTATTATTTATGTAACAAAGAGATAAGAACTCAACGCAACTTATCTTCCAACTAAGTTGCTACACGCTTCGCGTACATCCTCCTAATTACTATGTACAAGTGAGTACTAACAAGATAGCATGACCCATTTTGTGTGGCTGCAGAAGCAAAGTGCCAGCCTTATTTACTTATTATTAACCGAATGGTGGAAAATTTCTCGATATTCGTAAATTGAAAATATACGAGTATTTTTATTGTGAGAGCTAGCTTATATTTGGATTGCTGCAGAAAAATTGCCGTTATGACTGATAATATTTCTATTCATGACCAGTTTTACAGTTTCTAGTATATTATATTATACATTTTATAACCCATTAAAAATTATACACATTGACATACCTACATACTTTTAAACTATAGTCAATAGTCATGTTACACTTTCCTATGGCTGAACGGATGAAAAATATACACCAATCGCCCACTAAGTGGATTAATATAGGTTGTCTACCCATCCATAGTGGACGTATACAAAAATATTAATTCGCCCGCTTAGTGGACGATTTCGTTACTAAACGAAATCGTCCACTAAGACTGATGATTACACCACGCCAGGAATGATCCGAGTAGCCCAAGCAGGAACAATTGACAACTACGTATTCGTATTTAGCTATTCAAAATTGAACTTTATTCATAGTTATTAGAATCAGACGTTACTTTGCAGAAATTCATAGTAATACAATTTAATTAATGTTATTATTTGCAATTTCCCACGAAAAAATACCCGCAACCTGCAAACAAATGTGTGAGTGCGCGCATAAGCATTCGTAAAGCAACGAATTTTGTTCGCAGGACCACTTCCTGAGGATGCTCCGGGTTCGGGGCGAAACGCGCGTCGAGTTTTGCAACCTCCATGGTTTTGCATGATCTTGCTGATATTGTTGCTTGTGTGGTGGTGGTTATTGAACGATCTTGTTTCTGAATGTACGCATAAGCAGTGTGGGAGGAGGGAGATGCTTTACGCATGCTTAAGCGTGCACTCACACATTTGCTTGCAGGTGTACGGTATTTTTTCGTGGGAAATTGCAAAGAATAACATTAATTAAATACCTTATTCATTAAGGAAAATACAGCGGTAGCTACTTGGCGAGAACTAAGGCTTTGAAGTTGTCACCTGAAGCTTTCGTAGCTGAATTATTAAATCAGCAATAGTTCGTACTTCGCAGTAGCGTAATTGTGTTGCCTGTAATTAGTATGATAATTTGTTACATTTGTGTCTCTGAATAAATATCATATTTCATAGCCTTTCATAGTAATTATTTTCAAAATGTGGAAAGAAATAACTTTAAAATTATATTTTAGCTACGCGACGTTCAGTTTTAAAATTTATTACGGAAACTAACCGTTACGTTGGCTTTTTTTGTGCACAAATTGTATATACTTAAAGAGATTATTGCAACACTGCTATAAATATACTCATTGCTGTATGAAAAAAATAAACATTTTTCATTTCCGTCTTTATTAATTCTTAGAAAGATCCCAATTAGTCCAGCTTTTGTTTCAAAACAAGACCAAATTTCAAAGAAATCGTACCTTTCATCTTCTGGCAGCTCGATGTAAAGCGGCAGGAGCGTGATGTTCCTCAGGTACAGCGGATAGTCGCCGGCCAGGTAGGTCTTGGACAGTTCGCTCAGGGTGCGATTGAAGGCGCGCACGACGGCGACGGCGGACGGCGGTGCGGCGATGCCGACGTAGAACGCGCTCCGAGCGTCCGCCTGTTAGGGTTGTCACTTTTAACTTACTTTGCCTCATAGTAAACAATCCTTTGTTTGGTAAAGGAAGCAGACAAAGCATCATAGTTTCAAAGTAAATTCCATAGATATATAAACGTCTATGTTACATCGTTAGACTGTGAAATATTTATCAGATTCGGATATGAGGATAATCCTATCCTCATATCCGAATCTGATAAATATTTTATCCCCCCGTATCTATACTTAATATAATAAAGAGGAAAAGTTTGTTTGTTTGCATTGAATAGGCTTCGTAACTACGGGGCCGATTTTGATGAAATTTGGCACAGATGTAGAGTAGACTACGTGTACTTTCTATCGCGGAAATTTACGGTTTCTGCGAAATTAGCTTATGCGCACACGATGTCGCGAACAACATCTACTTTTTTTTTTAAACTTTATAAAATATACTATAATATAACTTATAAAATCTTCATTTTAAACGAAATTCTTACAACTTTCAGCGTGTTTTATTCCTAAAAGTAAAATAGAATAACTTTACCTTACTGTAAATAACGTACAATATTTTATTGGATAGTTAAAACCCTACCTGTAGTACGCGGAGCTCGCGCGCGCCCGCCACCGCTGCCGCTACCGCCACCGCTAAGAGGATCGTGCGCACGCACATCGCACCCGCCCGCCTCACCGCGGCGCCGCCCTGCGCCCGCTCCGCGCCATGCCACCACTTGCACCATACACTCAACACTCACTACACATTTAAACTGTCTATACGTCTAAACTCTATTTTAACACTTCTCTAATGATTATATATAACTAGCACATCTGTAACAAAAGAAAGATTTAATTAGAATTAATAAATGGGATTTACTATTACTTAAAATGGGTATGTAATTTTATTACACTTAAGCTTAATTTTTATGCAAATTTGGTTACTTGTAAGGATAATTTTAATTTCAACTATTCTGAATTTTTATTAATTAAGTACGCAAAATCTGAGAGTGAAAATACACGAGGAGACTTAACAGATGCAGTAGGCTAGATTAATTTTTTAAACATAAATAGTACTCTAAAATGTTAGCCACTTACTAAAACTATACATAAAATTAATGTTATATTTTTACATATTTTATCAAGTAGTTATACCTCAATATTTCTGAATATATAAATTCAACTAAATCGTTTACACGTCTACTACGAGGGCGGGATGATAAGTAACTAGCCACTGCTATTTAAATTTAATTAAAAATATATATATTATGTCATTTTTAAATTCGTATCTCTGGCCACCTGTGTTCTAAATTTGAATTTGAAAAATGCCACAGTAAAAAACTGGGTGGCTGAGTTTAAACGCGGTGTTTAAACATGTGTCCAAAGAGAATGTAAAGCTATACTACGTATTAAGAGGTGGCACTCCGAATAAAAAATAATAATTTCGAAATTCAAAATTATACCGTAACTTTTTTACGTATTTATATCTTCTAAAATGCAAAAGATTCAAGCCTACAATGAAAAAAAGCTAAAAAAAAACTATACGTAGGTAATTGTTTTCATTTTTATTTTTAAGACCCAATTATTAGATTAAAAAAGTAAATAAAACAATAAACAACAAAACAATTACTATAATTCGATCGTTTTTATTGCATTAAAAAAATACAAAAGTAAGGCTACATTCCCACGAGCGTTTTTATGTGATCACGAGATTCACGACTAATAAACTACACTATAAATAACACTTTGCACTAATACGACATAGCTGAAAATCGTGTACACTTGACACTTCAATTTTCAGCTCTATTGTAGATTAAGTGCAGAGTTCTATTTACAGTGCAGTTTTTCCTGTCGCGTCACGACTCGCGACCACAAAAAACTCTCGTGGATACGAGGGCTAAAAGTTGGTAACCAAAATATTTCAGATTACCACATAAATATACGACATAGCCTGATTAACTTCAGCGGTTATCCTTTGGTGCAAAATAGACATTTTATACGAATGAGAATCTTGAAATATTTTCATGTTGTCTTATTTATTATTGCGTGCCCTTGAAATTGGAATCCAATACCTGCAAATTATGAATTTATATTACATTTTACTTTTTCCTTCTTATTCGCAATACTAACAAAGGTTAAACTAAATATATAAAAAGTATGCGGTAAAACTGTACAATAGTATTAAAAATAAAGTACCTATTTAATTATTATTAGGTATGTACCTATTTAAAGTTTTTACTGACTGGCACACATAACAAAATATATTAGGTAAGCAATGTGACTTTGTGTTAAACAATATTGCGTGCCTTAATAAACATTCGAATCTTATATTTTTAATAGAGAAACTTTACAATCTTAAATCTTAGCATGCATATTAAAATCACTACACAATAAAATTCATTTATTGAAACAAATAATAATAATAATATGTATGGACGCTTTACACCACGTCAATCTGGCGCCGTGCTAAGTACCTATCCGAAGAACTTGTGTTACAGGTAGGTACCAGAAAACAGAAAGTAAGTATATTAATTAATACCATTAATACTATACTTAAGTATATTTAAGATTTTTGTTATATTATACACATAATATATAGGTACACATCCATGACCCAGGAACTCAGAAAAACTTTTTGTTCCTTCGGCAGGATTCGAACCTGCGACCCCCGGCTTGAGCACCAAAGCGCTGAACTGCTGAGCCACAGAGGTCGTCAAACAAATATAATATTTAAGCGTCTCTTTTCAATAAAACGAGAAGTTAAAATATGGTAAAATTTTATACAAATACTCACCGATATTCTTTGACTTAAAGCATGTTTATATAGTGGTTATATACATGAACCTATTTTATATAAATCACTGTTTTATCATTATAAATATGATTTCGAGGTCACTTCACTAAAAATTACAGTATTTTGCAAATAACAAAACATGATTTAACAAATTTGTAAAAGTTGAAAATAATTTTTCAAATTAATAGAATAGAATTTCGTAGTTTGAAATTTAAAATTAATCCTCTATTTCTGTTTAACCAATCACCGGCGATGTGTGAAAGAGTACACACGATAAAAGAGCGAGCAAGGTATGTGGTTTGCACAGACGATAGTCAGGTATAGTTTTGGATTTCGAACGCCAATACTTACGATAGGAAGTTGCGACACCCTGCATGTGTCCAAGATAAAGCCCGCCTCGGACGTCCAAAAAGCGTCACGACTCCGGAAATGGTCGTGAAAGTACATGATATGGTTTTAGCAGATCGATGACTGAAGTTATAATATGAAATAGCTGACACTACAGGTATCTCAAAAGAATGGGTACATCATATCCTAAGTGAGGAATTAAATATGAAAAAGTTATCGGCCCGTTAGGTGCCGCGATTGCTTACGCACAATCAAAAAAGGATTCAGGTGCAAAACTCAAAAGAATGTCTGGACCGTTTTCAGAGTAATAAGGCCGATTTTTTATGTCGATTTGTATAACAGATTCATCTGTTATACAAATCGACATAAAAAATGGGTTCAACATTACACGCCAGAGTCAAAAAATCAATCAAAACAGTGGACTCAATCGGGATGCCCGCTTCAAAAAAAGCCATGGCTGTAAAGTCGGCTGGAAAAGTAATGGCTTCCGTCTTTTGGGATGCAGATGGGATCTTGATGATAGATTACCTTCCTAAAGGTCAAACAATTAATGGAGTTATTAAATACTACACTAATCTTCTAGATAAGCTTCATCAATATATTCAGCAAAAACGACCAGGTTTGGCGAAAAAAAAGTCATCTTCCACCAAGACAACGCTAGGGTTCACACATGTGTTATGGCAAAAATCAACGAATTGAAGTATGATTTGCTGCCCCACCCACCTTATTCGCCTGATCTAGCGCCATCAGACTTCCATCTATTCCCTGAGCTCAAACCTTTTTTGGGCGGACAGAAATTTGCCACAAATTATGAAGTTATAGTTGCTGTAGAAGAGTATTTTGTAGGCCTAAGAAATCATTTTATGGAAGGCATTACTGCTTTAGAACGAAGATGGAATAAGTGCGTAGAGGTTCACGGAGACTATGTCGAAAAATAATATTAATTTTATTACGGAAAGTTAAGTCTTTTCTTATTAGGCTAGTTACTTATCATCCCGCCTACGTATTATTCTATTAATATCATTTAAAATACTTGTATTACAGAGAAAACAAAAGATGTTACGATAAAATCAGGTACATTTGGTTCTTATTGTAAGCGGCTTATCACGGTCTGCGTACTGGCGAGTGATCAATTGATTGGATGTACTTATAAAATCAATATTGTTTATTTGCTTTTAAGAATTTGATTCAAACAATAATATTATTCAATCTTGTAAAATATCAGGAAATATAATTTTACTATTTGGGACAACCATTAGAAAAACCTCTGCCTCACTAAAACCGGCGTAAAATAACAATCGCTGTGACCGAGAAAATGAGGAAACCGATGACTTAAATAAAGTTTAAATCATCGGGTATGCTCTTGTAGCTCTTCTGGTATTACGGATGTTCACAAGCGGCGGCAATCGCAGATGATCCGCCATCTTGTTTTCTGGTTTATTCGATAAAAATTTGCAATATTATCTAAATATATAAAAGGCAAATCTCACCGACTCATCTATCAACGCACAGCCGAAGCTACTGAACGGATTTTGCTGAAATTTGGCTTACAGATAGTTAGTTAGTATAGATAGTTTTGACGAAGGCATCAGTGAAGACAGGATTTTTGAAAATTCGCCCTCTAAAGGGGTGAAAAAGGGTTTAAAACTTTGTATGGAAACCAAACTCCACGCGGATGATGTCGAGAGCAAAAGCTAGTTTTTAATATTTAGTGACAGTCATTGAAAAATATTAGGTATCCTTATCTTAATTATGTTTACATGACATGAGAATAGTGAAACCTTCCCTCAGTATTACAACATTATTAGTGCAGGATTAATAGTAGACCGCAAACAGTTTGAATTTACTAGCGGTTCAAAGTTAGTCGAACTTATAAGGCCTTGGATTTAAAGTTCGCAAACAAGAGTCAAATTTCCTTCAGTATAAATGTGGTAAAGGGCACCAAATGGATGGAAATAATTAGTAGTTTGTACGGTCAAGGAAACAACTTCCACTTGTTACTTTACCTACTCCTGACAATAAGCGTCTGATGGCGACATAGCCTGGCCACAGACGTTCTTTATTTGACATTCTTTAGGAACGTCAAATTCAGGTCGAAGGCAAAGTTTCCATATAAAACACGCATAGCCCACGTGCTTCATCTTTCATATGCTTAAATTTCAGTTCGAACTGTAAGAATATCAAATTAAGAACGTCTGTGGCCAGGCTCAGCATGTGTGTGACATGGTGTCTAAATATTCTCTATGGATTAAGATTCTTAAATTCAGGAAGGAATTTAGCACGTCTGTGGCGAAGCTTAATGTTTTTTAGATATAAGGGGTCAAATAAGCAGACAGATCACCAGACATCCGCAACACCAGACAAGTCACAAGTGCATTGCCGGACTTCCAAACGGTATATGGTCCTTTGCAGCCCGAAAAAAAATATATTTATTTACTATCAAAAGGACGATCTGTTCGCAGATCAGAGGGTCAATTATTCTGCTAAATAATACCTGCATTAATACAATTACAATCAAGTCCCGATATGCTAAAACTGTCAAACGGAGTTGAAATCTTTGTTAACGTTAAACTAATGGTGTCTACAGACACACGAATTTGGTACGGAGCGTACAGCGGATCTGGTACGCTCCGTACCAGATCCGAGCGTGTGTAGGGCAGTCCGGCGAACATATGAAGAAGGCGAAGAGTTCACCGTTGTCCGCATCGGATCTGGTACGCTCCGTACCATATTCGTGCGTGTGTAGAGCAGGCCAGCGGTTTGGCCGTACAACAGTATCAGTGTTGCCAACTTAGGGATGTACCCCCCAAAATTAGGGAAAATATCTACGGGGTTTACTAGAGGACAGGATGTTTAGAGTTTACTCCTTATGAATCAATTTGTATGTAATAATAAAAATTATTTTAATGTGTGTATATAGCCAGGGATATGAAAATGTATTGGGAGTGAAATCAGATTAAGACAAGTTAGTTTTATGTTATTCAGGCGTAAGTCTTTATGTTAAACACATAACCTTTCTTTCTGGCTTATTATCTCTTAGACCTGTCAATGGCATATTAAGTAATCAGGGGTAAAATTTGGGGAGAAATTTTTTTAAAGTGTTGGTATCACTGCCCGTTATCAATGAATTGCGGGAATCGTCGTCGTCGTTTAAAAACAGCACTGTAAATAGAAGTCTGTGCTAATGTAATAGAGCATAAAATCGAACACACGAGTGTCGAGCGTTTTGCTCTACTGCACCGTACCAAATCCGTGCGTGTGTAGCGACACCGAATTTGGTCTCCGGATATGATTCGATGTACGCTTCGTACCAAATTCGTGTGTCTGTAGATAGCATTACAATACAATCAAAGTAAAATAAAAGTCTAATTTAAACACGAGAATTGTGGTTCAAAAGGTCGATTCTGCTGATTAAATTCGGCAATAATACAGTTACTTAAAACTGGAAAATGCTATTCTCATAAACGTCAAATCCGTTTTGTTTGGTCCACACTCAAAAAGTCAGTTTATGATATGAAGATGATTCATTTATAATTCGAGAAAAGTAAAATAAAAGTTTAAGTTAATTATGAGAGTTGGGATTCAGTGCAAACGCCATTGTTTTTAAAACAGAAAGACCTACATGCGTCATTAGCTGTTCCACACCAAAAGTTAGTTAATCTATTCACGTTTTAAGGCTGCATTTGTGATAGCATTATGAGAATGACAAGGCTTGACGACCAAACCTCCATGGATTTAGACTAACGAGACCGACCGAAAGCTATTACGCAATAAAGCCAGCCGCAATCCTAATTTGCGGTTTGATTTTGTGTCATTATTGCGCCGCGTTAGTTATGGTTTGAAATATGGCTCAGACAGAGCCGTGATAAATAAGATTAATCGTACGAGAGGTTAACGGCGGAGTTCTCAAACTGAAATTAGGATTAAATTAAATATTAAATCAAATCAAATATTATGCTTTATTGCGCATATAACAAACTAGATGTTGCACACGACTTCAAGCGCGCTTAAATAAATTACGCGGGAACCGTACATTTGCCGCAATAAAAAGTGTCCTATATCCTTCCCGTGGTCTATTCAATATCTGTACTAAACTTCGTCAAAATCGGTCTAGTAGTTTCGGAGCCTATTCGATGCAAACAAACAAACTTTTCCTCTTTATTATATTAGTAGATAACAATGTTAAAAAAATACATAAACAAAAACAATACAAAATAACCTCTAACAAAACGGGTGAAATTTAGTCAAAACAAACAGAAACAAATTAATATAGGTACCTACTAATACTTAATGAAATAAGTAAGTGGGTATACTTTTATCGTACCTACTACACTTTTCAGAACTAACAATACAACAATCACTAAATAAATAGTTACTCAAGTATCTATCATAGTTACAACGAACACAAAACAAAAAATTTACTCATAGATCTAAACTCGCACGCCTTGGCGACGACGCGACGCCCACTTCGCAACGGGCCGTGCAGCAGAAATCGTAATATTTTAATTTCGCCATAACTTCAAAACCAAACATCCAATTTTAATCATTAAAAGACCAAATATTATCTACATAAACTGTACTTAGTGATGAAATAATTTATTTTGATAAGGCATGAGTAAAATAAACGCGTTTAAATGTAGTCCAAAAAAAATTCAAGATTTCTAAAAAAACCCAAATATTTTACGGAACCCTATTTTTTTCCAAAATAAAATTTAGCCTATGTTACTCGTGGATAATGTAGCTTTCGAATGGTGAAAGAATTTTTGAAATCGGTCCAGTACTTTTTGAGCCTATTCATTACAAACAAACAAACAAACAAACATACAAACAAAGTTTTCCTCTTTATAATATTAGTATAGATAACAATGTTAAAAAAATACATAAACAAAAACAATACAAAATTCAGATAAGCACACAATGGCGGCCTTATTACTAAGTATTCTTCCAGATAACCTTAATAATATCGTTTGTTTCGAGCTGAATAGTCCCTTAATAATATATTAAAGTTAGAGATACACGCGCACGCCTTTTGTGCCTAATTTTAGTAACTTATTATTTGATTTCACTTTTTGGTGCGCAATATAGTGTTCATTCATTCATTGTTCATTCATTCATTCATTCAGGCTGTTTCTGTCTCTGGTTGGTAAATGACAAAGGCAGCGTCTCTTACAGCTAGAAAATCTCTTAACTTATTTATTTATTTATTTAATAGATACACCGACAAGGAACAAACATTTTTGAAATCTAAAATTGCACAAGTTAGTGAGTATTTGGACATGAATCAATTATCTAATGGTTATTTTATTACGTGAAACAAACCCTGAAAGTGTGGAAGTGAGTCTTCAATGCTGATGATGATGAGATGATGAACTCGTAGTTTCTAATTAAGAAAACCATCATCTTATTTAAATGAGACTTTTATACAGATACACAAACGATTTCTAATAAAATACCGTGTCTGTTAAATACTTAATTAAAAGGTAACCTGCACTCTTAGGATTCCCAACATTTTTAAATCAAAGCTTATTAAGAGCACAATGATTCGAAAACTTTAGATTTAAATTAAATTGAAACAGGAATTTCGTTTGAATTCGTTAATTTAAATGTAATGAAATAAAGGTAAAGTTTTCTTTAAATTCCCTGAATAAATAACGTGACTTCATGAAATTGGAATTAGAAGTTTTTACAGTTATTTTAACTACGTCGGGAATACGTAGGAACTTTAAAGAGACGTGGCATAATCTTCTTTTAGCAACCATTCCTTTACTACTGCTATTATAAATGCGAATTTTTCACGTAAAAACTACTAAACATATTTTGATAAAATTGAGTATGGTAGTAATTTAAGCTCGATTAACATATAGGCTACTCTTTATCCCGAAAAATTACAGTGTTCCCGTAGGATACTATTTTTACGCAAATGAACCCTAGGAAGCTAGTACCTTCATAAGCTTTAATTTAATTGACAATTTTAGATTAGACATTATAAAATCAATGCTCATTTATACATATAAACATACACGACATTAATTTTACTTAGAACTTACTTTACTAAAATGTATTGGAAAATATATAATAACTGTATGCGCATTGTTTTTTTTTCTACAGTCATCAATAAAAAAATAAGATATCTATAAAACTATACAAGGCTAATGTTAAGCGCATCAATCCGCATACTTTATTCGGAGATTTTTTCATATTCTTCTTACAAACGAGTTTGGAGCTCCATAAACTCCCTAAGGGTAGATATATACACATATATGTGTATGTGTTGCCAACGTAGCTCTCATTCGAAACTTAGACGAACCCTCGGTTCCTAGTTTATTCTCATCTCTGTAAAATATTTCACTATATTATTATGGATACTTCTATACTCACGCGCTTTTTTCCCATTTTCTTGTTAGAAGTTCAATTTGATAAAATCTGTTTTATAATACAGGTTTTGATATTGTAAAAATAGGATTGTTGGGGATCCGTAGTTTGCGTCTTGAAAACTTTATGGTTTCATGTCCGTCCGTCCGTCTTCGGCTTACCGTCCAAACGGTTAGTGCTAGAAAGATAAAACTTGGATATTGGATATTAAGTGTATTTACTACGCCGACAAAGTGCTAAAATAAAATCACGAAAAATATATTTTTTGGGGTACCTCTAATACACATAAAGTGCGGATGTTTTTTTTTTCTTCTAGTCTCTATGATTTTTGTGTACCGAAACGATTTTTTGATTATGAGGTATCCCTTTGCAAGATATTCAACTTTAAATCGTATATTTTGTTGAAATCCCCACCCTCTAAAAGCCAAGGGGCTGGCTCGACAATCTGAAAAAAATCATGTTGGTTGTAGAGATTAGAGATAGATAATTTTTTTCCTCTAGTTTTGTGTTTCATTTTATGTCTGTTGTATTATTTTAATTGTTTCTGGAGTAAATAAAAAGTCATTAGTTTGTTTTTGGTAGTCCATTTTATGAACTTTAAAGGAAAACTATAACGGCTCATATAACTTTGTTAGTTTAGGAGTTATAGATGCCTAATTTTGGAAAACTTTATACAAAAATAACGAAATAATACGAAAACAAATTGTAAAATATTGGTATAATACGGTATTGCTACGGAACCCGTGCGTGCGCGAGTTCGACGCTCACTTGTCCAGTTTTTTCAATGACTATAATATTATTTGTATTGTTCAAATTTATATATTTAAATAATACGAATACTCATTGAAGATAGCATTTCACTATATGAATATAAAATATAAAAAATATGTTCTTTCCAATATTGTTAAAATATTTAATTGGAATGAACAAAATAATTACTTAATCTATAAAGGAATAAATAACAATTAACATACAACAGGTTTCCATATGAATAATTACACAAAAGCCTATCCATAAATCGTAGTACCTACCCGTATTATAATTAATTATATCTGGGAACGTTTGATATGTTTTTATTATCCTACCAAATTTTATTACTAATTATATTTATCTGCAAATAAAGTATAAAATAATTACGATTTGTTTATCTAGCTTGATTAAGGAATAAGATTAATCTTATATGTAAACCTAAAAATCATACTTTGACTTGTTTTCGTAGCTACGTAATATTAACGTTACGACGTAGCGTCACGTAGCTCCGTAGCGGTCTACGAAATATAACAACGTAGTTACAGCGCAACAGCGGAGGATTGTAAGGTTTATTTCACACTAAACCCCTTACTAATAAACGCTGTATAAGCTTGGTATAACTAATACAGTGTTTTGTTCACGTCACACAAGTGACATTTTTAATTCGATAGAAGGAGACAAAACACTGTATTAGTTATACCAAGCTTATGCAGCGATTATTAGTAAGGGGGTATGACTATAGGCGTCTCGACGAGTCACGTTTTAACCTATTATATAATAATAATTTCTATTTCTCTGTAACATACACATTTGTATTTTGGAGATTTAACAAACGTACGCCTTCGCGCGCTATATATTACTTTCTTTAAACTTTGTACCTTAATAATGGAATGATAGAGATGGATATAAAGATAAAGATGAAAATCATTTCGCTTTGACTCTGCGTCTGTATGAGTTGAGACTTAGGGTAAATCACACCCAAACGAAACGATACGCGAAGCGACGAGCTCTTACATTGAAAAGTGTATCGTTTTGTGTAGTGAATAAAATTAAATTTGGAATAACTAGTTAGCTATTCAAATTGAAAATTGCACGCTACATTTTTAATATTATTAACGCAGCGTCGCATCGCGTCTAGGTAATAAATGCAACAGTGTATGACAGTACAAATAGGTACTATAATAATAATAATTAGTAATAATTGCATTTATTATACACATAAATCTACAAATTGTCAAACAGCAATAAAACGATCTATTTACACGTCGTATAATGACTTAATTACTATGCACAAACACTGACGATTAATTAGGAGGTATCAGTTTACAACATAATGATTATTTACTCGGTAACATCATATACAGTGTCAGGTAATTAACATTACTTTGTTGTTTAGAATTTGCAAGCTTGTATATACGACTTTCCTTAGACCTAAACCTATTTCGTAAGCAAGGTCAGGCTGAAACTTTGTCTTTTAAGTTTAACCGTTTGGCCATTTCTGGCAAATTGATAAAAAAGGATAAAGTTAGTACAAACTTAAACAAAATTGATTACAACTTAATGATATGTGAGAGGAATTACAAATTTTTAATAACGGATAATTAAAAGCTAATAAAATAAGATTTTTTAAGGCATAAAGTTCTTGTAAATTATTTTACACTTTATTATGTCAGTAGTATTTTAGTTTATAGATAATAACGTCAAGGTAATTATAGGAAACTTTTTATGTAGTATCTACAATACTATATTTATAGAAATTGTTTCAAAATAGACCACAACTTTCCCAAAGGATAACTAGTTATGAAAATTATTCGGAAACCTGTAATAAAAGACGATAGGCAGAAATATATGAATCCTGGCACCAAAACCTAAACTTCAAACGGAAAGTAGTAACAAAAAACTTATCTTCCTTATTTTTGGTCCAATTAAAATTTCTATATATCAACATATATTTTATTGCTACTGGAGGTTGGTACCAATTTTCCCATACTCCTTTTAAAACCCAAAGTCACAATTAACGAATCTATCGATATTCTTTAACTTGAAATCCATCTACACATTCAATTTGTAGAAGCTATAAAAAATTACACGGGTACGAATTACATAAAGTGCTCGAAAAACATAACCCCCATCTCAGGCAGTTGGGTTAAAAAAACAATATAACCCTCACATTATAATTATGGGGGAAAAGGTAAAAGATTCGCTAAGCTCTCCCCAGTTGATCCCCGATGCCTTATTCATGTCTTGTTTCTGTCAATAAGGCTCCGTTGTGTTGTCAACGACAGCCCGTGGCGGTATAGACAAAAGCCGCCCCGTCATAGTTCTATATAGTGAACGGTAAATCTTTTTTTCACACGCAGTTTTGTTTAATTGCAATGAGGGTTAACGATGAAACTGGGATATTATCACGTTTAGTGATAGTAACCCAGCATAATAGACTAGATTTTGCACGCGACTTCGTCCGAAATATACTTATGTAAATTGTTTGTACCTATCTAGGTTTTTATGTTACACACAAATGTCGGAGATATTAGCAATTATGTTCCTATGACCGTTACATCCATAAAATATGAAAATAATTATTGAAAAGATGATGGAATGATAGAGCAACGACGATAAAACCATATAGGTACTGAAATTGCCACCAGCACCCTATATGCAATTAAAAATTCAGTCAACAAACCGAAATGTGTAGCAACTGCTACGAACAATAACTATGAGATAAATAGTATGTGTGGGTTAGATACGAAATACAAATAACCACTACCTAAAGTACTTCTTGTACGTCTTGTCCAGTAAAATAGATGTGGATTTTACGAGTGGTGTATCTCACGAAAATCTGACACGAGACTGGCACTCCCACGACACATGACGAATGACGTTCTAACCAGACGTGAATATGAAATTTCGTCAACACTGCGCCTCCACGCTTCCACTTTAGTGCCCCTGAGGGACGAATATATGAGGCGATCAGCGAGCGCGCGGAAACGACTTCCTCATATCACAATTTTTCATAGCTGTACTGTTTATTTTTGCTTTTAGCCCTAAATATAAGAAACTGGGTGAAGTCTGGCATAGTAATCATCTAAATATATAAAAGGCAAACCTGACTGACTTATCTATCAACGCACAGCCGAAACTACAAAATGGATTTGGCTAAAATTTGGCATACATATAGTTGTAATGACGTAGGTATCCGCTAAGAAAAAAATTTTAGAATTTGCCCCTAAGGGGGTGAAAAGGGGTTACAATTTTGTATGGAAATTGAACTCCGCGCGGACTAAGTCACAAGCAAAAGCTAGAAGAATACAAATCTCATTGACAGACAGACAATCTTGTATGGTATAATATAAGCGGTTTCTCGAAAACGGCTGCAAGTACTGCCATATGCAGGAGTTTAGGGAGAGAAAAATCGATCTAGCTAGGTCTTATTCCTGGGCAAATGCGCATTATCTTTATAATATCATTATATTTTTCTTTCGTGGCAATAAAACACATCAATAATTTCAACTCTATTAAATATTATGAAAGGCAGAGGGCCTAGTCAAGATGTAATCGATAATTTCGAAGGCGAAGTTCGAAAACAAAATGTATGGGATTTGACGTAAGTATCGCAAGCGACATGTCACTTAGCGATGACATGTCAAATCCCATACATTTTTGATTTCGAAGTTCGCTGTCGAAATTATCGAATGCATCTTGACTAAAGCCTCTCTTCTGTACGCTGTATGTATTATTTTTGCTTTGTTCAAAAATTTTAGATTGTGATGGGTTCTAATCCCGTTTTAGTGATTATTTTTATTATTTTTTACTTTATGAGACCTCTGACCAAAGCTCGGTTATCCATGTAGTATAATTATAAAACAGGAAATCATTTTTGTACCAAGTACCAACTATTATTATTATTATAAACTAGCTGTTTCCCGCGGCTCCGCCCGCGTAAATATAGAATCGGGTATCCCGCGGGAATGCTGTACTTTTCCGGGATAAAAAGTAGCCTATGTTTTAATCCAGAGCCTAAACTACTACCATACCAAATTTCATCGAAATCCGTTCGGTAGTTTTTGCGTGAAAGACGAACAAACATCCATCCATACACCCTCACAAACATTCACATTTATAATATTAATAAGATTATAATCCTACTTATATTATAAATGTGAAAGTTTGTGAGGATGTATGGATGGATGGATGGCTGTATGGATGGATGCTTGTTACAAAAACTACCGAACGGATTTCAATGAAATTTGTTATCTTAGTAGTTAAGTAAAGTAAAGTAAAAATTTAAAGTAAAAATTCACAATTTACGTAAAAACAAATTACTTTATACCTCGTTAACCTTTCTCCGTTTCGTTTTCGACTACCTACGTAAATTACAAACTTCAACGTTGAATTAAATAATATGTAAAAAGATTTCGAGTAGACTGAACACAAACAAAATATTAAGCTCAATAATTAAAAGCTTTTGAGAACTTGTTTCCATTGTTGCCAAGTTGCGCTTCAAAAACGAATTACCAATTAAAAATTTAAAATCGCATCTTTTATTTCCCTTGAATAGAATTTTATTAATTTAGGGAGTTGTTAAACAATTTTTAATTTGACTTATTTGCTCTTTTGTAAAAACTTGGGGGATTAGTATGAACTTATTTATTTTTTAAATAATTTACGTACATTAAATTCTGTAACATAATATACTATATTTTTGTACTCATAGTAAGTGATTGTTTTTATAAATAATAATAATATCATTGTGGCGACACAATATATTTTTATTATTATCTAATTACAATCTAATAAAAGTTTCAAAATTTGGATTTTAATTTCTCATAATCCCATATATGGTTTTCTTTACTCCAAACTAAGATCTCACGTAGTGAAAAAGGTTTCATAAGAACTTTTTGGGTGATTCCCAGTTGGAGAGAATTAAATTGCGGTTCACTGACCTTCCCCGATCACTTTGGGAGCCTGTCAATGTTGATTTATAGCACTTCAATTATTCTTCTATCTCACACGTGCAAAGTTTTATATTATTCGTTTTAAATAATACTTATGTTTATGTTTTATATAGAATATGTTAGATATATTCGTTTTACATTACTTATTTTTGCACATTCATACAGGAAATATTTTTCACCATAAAATAACGTAATAGAATGAATTGCATACCTATGAGGCACTAAACACGCAACGCAAATTGGCTTTCAGATAATTTTTATTTGTCTATTTTTTATACTGAAATACTCGTTAGTATTTTAACAATACCTCGTTAGGTATTGTTAAAATTGCGTTTTTGAACTCAATACAATAATTTTAAATGTAAAAAAGCTAAAACATAAATTGTCCGCATCAATTACTCTATTGATTTATTTATTATGATACTAGTAGGTACATACCTACTAGAAACATAATTTATTAAATCAAACACTAATTAAATTTGTTAACTGGTACTAGTAAAATTATAAAATTTTTCGTTAAATACTCCTCGAGCGTTGAACGTGTTAATTTTAATTAGCGAAAGCACTCATGAGCTGTTAATTTGAGCTTTGGTGTCTATATCGTTGCGACTGTGGTTGAAAACTTTTGCTACACATGAAAGGACACGTAATGTTTACGTGGTCAAGAGTAATAAAAAAAGCATATTATAGTAGCTGACCCGGCAAACGTTGTTTTACCTTATAAATTATTTCTGTATGGAAAATAGATAGTAGCCGATTCTCAGACCTACTGAATATAAATATAAAATTTGGTAAAAATCGTTAAAGCCGTTTCGGAGGAGTACGGTAACTAAAATTGTGACATGGAAATTTTATATATTAGATTATATTGAATAAAGGCAGATTAAAAAGTTATGGATTGAATTAAATGGAAACCATTAAAAATGTAACGGCCAAACTCTTTCTGAATATAGTGTATAATCAGTCAGTCACTTTGAACTATCAATTTATCTAAAGACAACTTTAATTCTATTAGATTAATTATTCTATATAATATTATGATCTAATAGAATAATTAACCTAATAGTGTGTACTGTGTGTACATAATACTGCACAATTTCCAGAAAGAACTTTGCCATTTGCCTTTTTCACTACTTCCACTTGATATCCATAACTTTTTAATTGGATTTATTGATATTTTACTTTAGCTCCGGTTCAGGCTTACTTCTAGATTTACTGACTTGTCAATCTAGAAGTAAAACCATGTGCAGATTAGTTTAATAAACATAACATTTTAACATCATTATCAGCCGAGTTTTATGAAAAATTTCTGTGGAACACAGACTGTCCAAAAAAAAAATAACTTAGGTACTCGTGATTAATTAATTTTTGAATATTTATCCATTTACCTATATTTATTTTGGTGATCGCGAGAGAAAGTGTAAATGATTGGATAAGACACATGATGTGATCGGCAATCGATATTCCAATAATATTAATATAATCGACATAATTAAGTTGACCACTTGGTATTTTATTAACTAAACCTTTAATCCTTACCAAACTATTTTTGTTGACTATACCATTCATTTTATTAAAACCAGAATATTCTATAATTATGTAGTTTGGTGCAAATAAACGGGGTCAGACGGAATGGAATGCGAAATGGAGCGGATTTTCCGAGTGACTTTTAGTGCAGTTTTTTGCGCCCGATCCGTTTAATAAGGTGACGGTAAACTAAAACCGTTTGGACTAAAGACTCATTGAGCCTTTGTATTCACAACTATTTAAATTTAAAGCCTTTTACGTTTCGTGTTTCACACTTTTAATTTGTGTGTGTGTACTCAGTGCTTTTGTGACATTTGATGAACTTTATGTAATTTTAATGAGGAATACGAACTTTAAATAAGTTCTTTAGTTTTAGGTTTTGATTAGATTTAGAGGAAATTCGTTAAAAAAAAGAGTAGTAGATACTCTTTATTCCTAAAAAATATTTATACCTTACTTCATTCATGTAGGTTAATGTTTGAAAATAAGTTTAAACAGTGATGTCTAAAATACAATTGAAAAAAAAAACAAGAAAAAAACATCAAGAAACCACAAACTAGACTTGCTCAGAACTTTATTTTACTTCAATACAATATTTCACAATCCTTTAACAAAACACTATATTAGATCAACTTAACATTATTTTAAAAGATACTAAGATGCTTTTGCTCGCGGCTCCAACCGCGTAAATATAAAATCCCACGGGAACACTGTACTTTTTCGGGTTAAAATATAACGATTAGTTTTAATCCAGAGCCAATTACTATACCAAATTTCATAAAAATCCACTCAGTAGTGTTTGCGTGAAATCCATCCATCCTCTCAAACTTTCATAGCAGTATAATTTCCATATAATAACAGTAGGATAGAATTTATAGTCACATCCCAACAAACATATTTAAATGCGAAAACATAAACCTACTGTTCTAAAACAAAAACAACAACGTTAAGTACAAAATAACGCTACTGTAAAAACAAAGGACATTGTTACTCTACTAGTTAGTGGAGTCAGTAAAGTACGAGATTAAGTAAGTATCGATCCCGGCCACAATTAGGACGAAGTCGAAGCTGTGGGTGCCGTCAATTCTGTCTCGTTTCGAATGTCCGCACTCCACACATTAACACGATACATAATGGTCTACGTAATTCGGAGACTGAGCTTTTACAAGGAAATATATTATCTGGTCACGAGCGTTACAGTATAGATTGGTTTTGCCCGCGGCTCGGAAACATTTCACTTTTGGGATAAAAAGTAAACTGTGTGTTAATTCGTTTTAGCGTGAAAGAGTAACAAACATCCGTCCATCTTCACAAACTTTCACATTTATAATAGTACTCGTAGTAGGGTTGAATCAAACAATATATCTTTTACAGTAATTGATCCATGGAAAATACTCTCATTTGCAAAAATCCGGGCATGCTAACTTAAGAGTATTAAACCAATTAATTTGATGAATAATTGGTTTAATGCTCTAAGACGCTCTAACGGACTCTCATTAATACAGATTATTATTATTATTATTATAAACGAGATTGGGTATTATCTTACCTTAGGCATTTATTGTTTTTTATTTGATTTAAAAAAATATTTAATAATAAATTGGTAGCTTGCTTTGCTGCCCGTTTTTTTTTGCAAACCACCGTAGCACGCTATATTATGAAAAAGAAAACATTTATAAGAATAACTATATTATATCTACATAATAATATATATAAAAGAAAGTCGTGTTAGTTACACTACATATAACTCAAGAAAGGGTGAACCGATTTGGCTAAAAGTTGGTGGGGAGGTATATTAAAACTAGGAAAAGGGCATAGGATACTTTTTATCGCGTTCAAAACTCGAGAATGGCTGGACCGATTTAGCTAATTTTAGTTTAAACAGTGAGAAATATTGGAAAAGGTGTAGGTTGTAGAGTGGTGTTCCTAGGACGTAGGTTGCATGTCACCTACATTATTTATTAATTCCAGTTCATATTCATTTAAGACAGGTCAATGTGTGTTGGGACAGCTAGTTTTTTATAAAAACTTTAACCCAGCAACGTAAATTAAAGTCCGGGTAACATGGGCTATGTTACCTGGACTATTATTACGAAACTATTGACACCCCATTTATTAAAATTGGACCAGAAGCTTAGAGCGCTCCGGTGAAACAAACATACATACATAGATAGACTGCCAAAATCATTACCCTTCCTTTTGGCTTCGCCGTAGTCGGATAAAAAAAGGTGTATAGTGTACAGTTACGTTCAAAAGTCCAGTAGCAATCGAACACAGCGATAGCACAGGGGCGACACTCTCCACAAATGACAGTTCGAGCACCGAGAAATGTCAGCTATGTTGACTTAAGCCTAGGGTTGACATCGAATTAATTTAAAATATTTTTTACGCCCGCGTAAATATAATACTTATTACTCAGGCCGCGGGCAACAGATACTTAATATGAAAAGAGAAATCATACCTACCTACTTTAATCTACGTCTCAGTTATTTATAGTACTGCGTGTGACAAAAGAAAGGGTTAGGTTAGAAAAAATAAGTAATAATTGTTATCGAGGTAGGTAGGTACTTACCTTTCTGGATTATTAGGCAAGCGGAAGATGCTTTTGTCATAATTTTTTCTTGGTTATTACGGCGACCATATACATACAACCACAATAATTAAGCCCATTCATTTTAATGCCGATCAGGAAATTCCTAATATGTTAGGTATACGATACGTGCGATTTGATTAAAGGATAGGTACTGATATTTACAATGTAAATTCAAAATAGTCTCCAAATATCTAACGTCTAATAGCCATATTTTTTTTAATCAAAAATGTACTCAGACCATTGGCCCTTATATTGGAAAAATATACCTTGTGTCCTTAGCAATTGGGTTTAATTTGTACTTAATTCTTAAGTAGTACAAAGACTATTTTAATTATATCAATGCAATTTTAAATTTTTATTACCACTCAAAAAGTGTTGTAACACAACTAAGATCGTCGCACAATATCGATAGGTATCGACAGATCTAAATGAGATTAAGTACTACATGTAATATTCAATCTAAAATATTATGCGGAAATCGGAAATATTTTACTACTATTATAAATATGAAAGTTTGTGAGGATGTATGGATGGATGAATGGATGAACGGATGAATCTTAAACGGGCAAATGACATACCACACGTTTGTTACTCTTTAACGCAATAACTATTGAACGGGTTTTAATAAAAATTTGATATACGTTCGAGATTAACGTCCTACAAACTTTACCCAACCCCAGCATATTTCGTTAAAAATATCGATAAAATCAAATTATTGCATGACATCACTAGTGAAACAAAAAACAATTTATTTTTATAAAAAGTTTACTTTCTTATGAAATTACACTGTCGCGTCGCTGCGTCGGCGAAACTGCCAGCCCCGTGAAACATAGTCCAGGCTGGGAAAAAGTTACACCCCACCCGCCCCCGCATTCGCCCAGACACGCACACACAGCTGCGGGCGGCGAGTCGTGTAAATCGGTGGAGTGACGGTTCTTTACGTTAGTAATATATATTCTTTGGCGATAGCGTCAACACTCAACGTTACTTGTGACCTTTTTCCATCAAGACAATTCACACACACACATACACTTTGTTTGTCTGTATATTCATATCGTCAATTTCGTCTCAATACGTGAGCACTGCTGTGGCCCAGTGGCATAGCATGTGCGTCTGTTAACTCGTATATCACCAGCTAAATTGCAGGATCGAATCCGACCCACGAGTTACGTAAAACACTTTTTGAGAAATATTTATAGATTATTATGAACTATGAGTATTGATACAACTATGTAGAATATAAAAATTACCTTTCTAACTAAAAGCACAGTAACTTGTTAAAAACGTAATATTCTAGTCACAGCAAAGAATGTGAGGGTAGATTAAAAAAAAGGCTTGGACAAAACAAAATATTAAAAATAATGTTGTCGGTTGGTGAACTCAGTAGTGTTTGTGTTCTTACTTATCTTACTGTTGCGTTTTACAATTTATCCAATATGCAAGCAAATATTAATATCGAAGCAAGAGCTAATATTGTGGCCCTATATTCGAATGGCCTGAATATTACTCAAATTTCTAACGAAACTGGCTTCTCAGTAAGTAGAAATTAATTATATTATTATGATGTGTATTTTCCATTGGTAAAAATCGTCTTTTACAATTTGTTCTTTTTTTTTAGAGAAATACTGTAAGTCGATGGGTAAAAAGATACGAGGAAGAAGGTGGCTTGCAGAGTCGTAAACGAAGTGAAAGGCCACTTCTTATCAACCAGACTCAGCGGCGTTATATGGCAGCGGAGTATGAAACGTGTGGTTTCATACCGACAAGACGTTTTGCCGATGAATTTAACACGTCATTGGTTACCGTTCGTCGTGCACTTCATGACGAGGGAATACACCACCGAAAGCCGGCGAAAAAACCGTTTTTGACTCAAAGGCATAAAGACGAACGGTTACGCTTTGCACGAGAGTATTTAGATTTTGATTGGGAAACAACAATTTTTTCCGATGAAAAGACTTTTAAATCCTCTCAAAAAGGAAGACTACATTTATGGCGTAAAGATAACACCTGTTGGTGTGAAAATAATGTGGTGTCAAACACTGAATCTGGCAGAATCAGTGTGAACATGTGGGGATGGATAAGTGCGCAAGGGCCGGGTGAACTTGAATTTATACCTACGCGAGCCAACAGTGCAAATTATGTAGAAGTGTTAGAGGACATTATGTTGCCTACTGTGCGAAATGTGTATGGTGATAGCGAAATAAGTTTTGTGCATGATAATTGTCCAATTCACCGAGCCTCCGTAGTTCGCAATTGGTTCAGTGATCATTCTAATATTAAGGTTATTCCGTGGCCAGCACGATCCCCAGATTTAAACCCGATTGAAAATATATGGCGTTTAATGGTGCAAAGATGGCGAGCACGCGATGAAAGATGTCCGGAGCTGCTCAAATCCCATTGCATGCAGTTGTGGGAGGATTTACGTGGAACAGATATTTGTAAGAATATTGTGGCTTCCATGCGCAGACGTCTTCTTAGTTGTATTGAAAATAATGGAGGCAACACAAAGTATTAATAATCTTAATACTTATTATTAAATTAGAAATGTATTTCTATGTCGCAATAATTAGTGTTAATTGTTATACTTAATATTTATATTTTGTAAGTTTCAAGTAGTTGGGTATGCTACAAAGGAACGTGCTGGCCAACAATTGGTAGGTAAGGTTGAGGTTAAGTTTTAATCCTCTTTTCCTCGGAAAACGAATAATTAAAATGCTAATGAAATATTGTGTTATCAATATTTCATTAGCATGAAATATTGATAACACAATAGATATAATATTATGTAATAGGAATTATAATATTATTGATTTGATAGATCTGTGGATCAAAGATTTTACCGTCAATAATAATACCGTTCAATAATAATTTTTATGTCATTGAAATAAATATATATTTTATTTTTTGAAAGTGTTGTTTTATTATAATATTTAATACTTAAATATATCTATAATTATCTAAGACCTAAGTAACTAAAATATAATAATATTATCCTTGCTTAAAAAAACTTTCAAAATAGTCATTTTATTAAAATATAATAATATGAGTTTTTAAGAATAAAAAACAATACGAAAACTTTATGATGATAACTGAGGTTTGAACCGTGACCATCTTAACTTATATGCGATGCGAGGCCGACTATTTACAGATGGAGCTACTTACTGTCTTACGTATCCAACGAAATTTTTGCATTTATCGACACAGTGCAGTGCATAAATGAAGAACAATGAATGAAGAAGACAAACATATGTGTTATCTTTGTCTCTCATCCACACATGCTTAAACTTTGTTGTATTGATACTGTACGACATTTAAGTGTGTGCACGGTAACACGGCGCACACATAAAAACGCACTGTAGCGGCAAACGAATATGATCGTTACGGTGCTACTGGACTTTTGAACGCTGACTGTACAACGCTAAGATAGTGCTTGATTTTTAATAATTAATGAATAAGTACCTGGGTAAAAGAGCTTTGCTCGGAGCTCTAGTAGATATAAATAAAATAAAAAGAACCACAAAAATATTTTACCGAGATTCGAACCTACCACATTCTGAATTTTCGAACAACGCTAAAATTACACATCCAAAATATTGGTGTCGAAATTATTGATATAATTTTTGTTGCACGACGAAAAAATAACATAATATTATATAACTCTTTTCTGCCCCAAAACTCCCCACACATTATACTCAATTTCATGGTAATACTTGCAGCCGATTTCGAGAAACCGACTGTATATATTATATACAAGATTGTCTCGTTTAAAGTATAAGACTTCAATAATGAAATTGTAAAATTTATAATCATTAATTTGAAAAAGTTTCCTAACTTTTTATGTTACTCGATTTTATCAAAGTTTAGGGATCCTCTTCTTTCGCATAATTTTATTTGTCATAATTTCATTT
The DNA here is from genome assembly GCA_905404095.1 of Glaucopsyche alexis. Classification (NCBI taxonomy): domain Eukaryota; kingdom Metazoa; phylum Arthropoda; class Insecta; order Lepidoptera; family Lycaenidae; genus Glaucopsyche; species Glaucopsyche alexis. Next base: position 15,535,961 of record FR990052.1, on the reverse strand, counting down.
GGCATACCTCACTTGGCATAATTTTATTACGCATAATATTACTTTGGCATAATGGTTTCTTGGCATACTACATCATTAGGCATAAATATCATTTAGACTTATATTGTTTGTCCTAATTTAATGAGGCATAACTCGTAAGGCATAATTGTTTTTTGGCATAAACTCGTTAGGCATATTTTTTTTGTCATAATAAATTTAAGTCGCAAGGCACAAATATGCATAAAATGGAACGGCATAATGAAAACATGGTTAAGGTAATTAAACGCATATTTATGAAACATTAAAAGCAGGTATTACACTCATTATACCTAGTGTAACATGTGTAACAGTGGGTTAAGTTGCGGCGGGGTGGCCCTTGGGCCACCCGTAAGCCGCTAACATGTTTAAAATAATAAATACGAAAGGTTATTAATGCGAAAATAAAACTTACTTTATCCTTAAGTGCATTGGGCTCATGGTTACGGCTCGGCATGTTCTTAGATAGCAGTTCGTGTTTTTTATCCGAGTTTAATTTCGTAATCAGTCGAAAATTACATTTATAATTGTTATTTCGTCTTAACTCGCACACCTAGTAGAATTTATCATTCATTAATATGTGAAAAAAAAAATGTTACAAAGATGTATGCGTAAATATGTATAATAGTATGCTTAAATATCATTATGCGTAAATATATTTATGCTTTTTAATATTATGCATAAAAATATTATTCTTAAATAAAATTATGCGTAAAAAAATATATGCCTTACAATAAGTATGCCTAACAATTATTATGCTTTTAGTAATTATGCGAAAAAAAATATGCTAAGAAAGTTATGACAAATGAATATTATGCGAAACTACTATTAGGTCAAATGAAATTATGCCAAGTAAAATTAAGACATATGATTTTATGCGAAAAAATAGGGAACCCAAAGTTTATCTTGATTGGAATACCTACGTCTAAGATGCCTATTAAAACGAGTCACTTTACTTGGCAGCCATCACTCAGCTTTTGTGAGGCATGGTGAGTGGCAATTAGTGTTCTGTACGAAGTGAGCGACAGGTGTCTTGAGACATTCCATAAAGGGAATAATCTCACTATGATTTTAGGCTCTCAAAAATGAGGACGTCTCTTAATTTATTATAATAAGTAAAAAGAAAATTCTCATAATGTATTATGACTCAACAGAAAGATAAATAAAATAGGTATTTGAAATGCCTAATGTCAAACAAGTTGCCGCTCGACTAAACATTAATAAAAATCGCTTAACAGCAGCGGTCTCTTTATTTGTGTTTAAATATTTTGAAGCTAAGGAAATGTTTAGAAACTGGTCGAGCAGGAATTTTTTTATGTATGTTGTATATGGTATCACCGTATACAACATACTGGTATACATATATATTATGGTATCACCATATACAACATACTTAACAAATATAACAAACCGAACAATAAAATGGGTAAAATACTAACGAATTATAAAGTTCGTACGCATTTCATAGTTTTCAGAAAGAGAAACAGAAATAGAAAACATTTACAACAGAAAACATTTAACAAGCAGTTTTAAAATTTCAAATGGCAACCTCTTTAATATATTGAAGAATATTTAATATATTAGTGGTAGTGATACTAAAAAACATCATAATACGAGTAGTAGATTTATTTCGTAAAATATACTTCATTTGAATACTTTTTCCGAGACATTCTACGCACTTGAAATATGGCGGGCTCTTAATATTCATAAACACCTTTTTCGTACTCCGTCATACATTTTTCACATGCGGTACACTTGTGGGAATAGTTCTAGTTATCTCAATAACGGTTTACCTTGATCCTTTTACATTACTCCGTTGCGTTATTTTGAATAAGATCCGAAATGATCTACTTGCTACACGTGTACTCTGTTTTATGTGAAAGAGTAACAAACATTCATCCATCCATCCTCACAAACTCTCACATTTATAATAGTAGTGGGATATTAGGTTAGTTAGAAATAACAGTCAGACATAATTAGATGGAAAGAATATCTAACAACACTCTACATTTTGCCTAGAGGTTGAGGTAAAGCTAAAATATCAAGCTGTATTACATATGACTTTATTAAATTAATAATTCATTCGACCTTTTTAAGGAAATCGACAGCCAACGGGATAAAATAACTGAAACCATGAAGATGCAATCGCGGGCTAAAGTAACTACAGAATAATATTTAATTCCCAAACATGCAGCAAATCATCCATTTCTACAAATTAGTGTAACAATCGAGCGGTAAAAAAGTTTCTCGTGAGTAACCCCTATACATTATTAAGATTGATCGTGGGAGATCTATGCAGCACGAGTCTGATAAACCTGATTAATGGCGGCCCAAGAAGGATCTACGCGGCTTATACGTTATACGTATAGTTGGAGTGTATGATAATGAGCTGGTGTTTGCTCAGATAGAGTGAAGATGGTTTCATGGACTGATTGAGTTTTTTTCCCTACTATTTACGTTTCAAAGGAGATGTTTGATTTTGGGCCAGTTCTATGTACACCTATGTAAATAGGAAAAAAGTATAGGAATTTCATAAAAATACCAAAAAGAAAAAAAAAATAAAGGGGTAAATGCGTACAAAAATGATTATTTGGAAAGTATTTTAATTCATTAATCCTATTTTTAGGTCGGCCATGGCAGTTGCTTTCACATGACTTTGGACGTAGTTGACAATTTTAGGAATAGACGTATTCTTGAACGTCATACATCTTTCTTTGCCAAAAATCATGTCATTTTCACAATGATATTGTTTGGATAATTCTGATCTGATCCGCCATGTTTTAATTTACGTTGTGTTGCTCTTCTTAGCGAAGTTAATTTAAATATACATTGAAACGAAGTGAAATTAAATAAAATAAAGAATAGGAAACGGTTACCATAATATTATGTAGCTACATTTACATATAGTGTACATAGTGCTGGCCCAACCCTAGTCACTAGAGTTAGACCATATCGAATGTTAAAAGAGCTGCATGCTTCTTATCGGGTCTTTCGAACTGTCAGAATATCACAATACATAAAAATCTTACGCTTTATTTAAACCGCAACGCCTCATAAGGAACTTTCGTTCCAATAAAAAGCTAAAGTATATAATAAGTGGCATAAAATGGCTCAAGTTTTTCCACGTAAATAGTTCAATAGAGCTAACAAGGATGGCTCGTTGCTCGTTCAAGCTAATTGAGTGAATTGAAATGTTTACAATACCCAAACACAGCTATTGTGTGAAGACCCGAGGGCATTGTATCCTTGTCCTTGCCGTATTTTTCTATTAACCTTACTCTCGTCTGAAGGATTGTTTGCTTATCCAGATAACGTTTATCCGGACATCCCTAATCCTTACTTGCGATTTGATCTTCAATCTAGCATATTGTCTACACTGTATATCTCTAGTTAAGATGGGCATTATTATCTTAATTAACGAAGACTAAAAAAGCCTTGTTTAATATTTAACCCCCATTCTGAAGTTAATAAAGTTATGTCATACATTGAAAAGTTATATGAGAATTGAAAAACATTTTTACTGTATTGGGAATATAATTTTTGACGTAATACCTGTTTCTACGAGTGTTACGTCAAAAATTATATTCCCAATACAGTAAAAATGTTTTTCAATTTTCATATAACTTTTCAATGCATGATATAACTTTACCGATAACTTTTGGCATGTAGTTTATCAACAAGTCCTAAGTCCTATCAATTTTACAACAATGACTGCTATTCTTCACTCCACCCGGGCAGTATGATAGATTATTATAACGTCCAGCGTCCGGGGCATTGTGCCATGACAACTCAATTTATGAACTAGCTCCAGGTTAAAATAATATATTTTAGATTAAACGTTACTATTGGGTCATTATTCCCCAACCCTTACGTTAAGGCTTTGAAGCGTTATTTACTTTGTTGGATAGATTCGTTATTTCTAGGACATTTTCACAGACAATTGTTGCAGGTTATTTTTAACCTCCGACGCAAAAATAGGGTTGTTTTAAGTTTGATGTGTCTGTCTGCCCGTGGCATCGAAAGGTTTAGATGAGGTTTTTTTTTGTTTAAAAGCTGACTTGATTTAGGGTATTCTAAGCTATAATTCATCATCATCAGCTAGCTCACTGATTTTATTTTGTTTATTACTTCAATATCTAATTTGGTACCGTTACCACAGATTAATTAATGTTCCAAAATCAGTCAAATGCAAATTATAATTTTTTGTACCAAAGCCGGACAATAGGGTAAAAGAAGTGGATTCGCTGTCACTTTTTGTTCCTGCTAAAGACTTACCCCCTTACTAATAAACGCTGTATAAGCTTTGAATAGTTATATAGTGTTTTGTTCCCGTCACACAAGTGACATTTTTAATTCGATAGAAAACACTGTATTCAAAGCTTATACAGCGATTATTAGTAAGGGGGTTAGGAAATAAATCAATCACGAAACTATACACAATCCAAAGCCTTTGATCTATTAAATTTGATCTCGAAACAAACAAAATTTTCCTCTAACAAAAAATCATAAAACACTTTGCAATTCATATGAAAACAAAAGTCAGTGAACCGTAAAGCGAAACCATGCTAACTCCTAGATAAAGGATAACTTGAATCGAAACTTTCAAAGTATCGCTATCAGAGAATAAACGGTGAATTCTATAAGCCTTTTAACTTTTACCAGAGGTGGCCCTATGGTCGAAATTCGCACAAATATTATAATTTATATAAAAGAGATGTTCAAGAAATGTATGAGGCCTGGGCCAGCCCTATGTACAGTATATGTAAATATAGCTACATAATATAGTAACCGTTTCCTATTCTTTATTTTGTTTAATTTCACTTCGTTTCCATGTACATTTAAATTAACTTCGTCAAGGAGAGCAACACAAAGTAAAATAAAACATGGCGGATCAGATCGGAATTAGAATGTCATTTTGTCAATGACATGACTTTTGACAAAGAAAGACGTATGACATTCAAGACGACGTATCTTCGTAAAACTGTCTACGACGTCAAAAGTCAAGTCAAAACAACTGTCATGGCCGCCCTAAAAATAGTGTTCTCGCAATAAAAAATTCTTCAAATAATCATTTTTGTACGCATGTACCCTTCTTCAAATTAATTTTTTCGTATTTTTATGATATTCCCATATTTTTTTCCTATTTACCTATGTAGAGTACATAGAACTGGCCCAAAATCAAACATCCCTTTTAATTTTGAACTTTTGGTTTTTTTGCATCTTAGATAGAAAAAAATTAAAAATGCAAATATTGTGACATAATTATAAACATTTGACAAACGTCAAAGTATAACAAAATTGTAGGTATTTAACAAACGTTATGTGTAGTAGTATTAGTAGTATTACGAAACGTAGTGATTATATTCTCTTTGGTATTACGGAAGTGTGTGATAATAATTAAATTGAGGTAGTGTCGTTATTTTTATTAATTTTATGTATTACTAAGCAATATTTAAAAAAATGTGTTTCTAAGTATTATAAAAAAATAACTTTCTGCCCATAATCTTTAATGTACCGATCAAATGTCATACTTCTCCTATGGTACAATTCTCGTAACATTGTACTGAAAGTTGTCTGCTTCACGAATTAATATAATAATTTCGTATTTAGATAAATGTTTCTGCCTTACAGTGGCGTGGGGTTCCTATAACTTCATTCTCCTCACCCACCATTCAAGACCCCCATCCAAATCCCTACCTATTAATAATACAGCCTAGGGCTTCCGTATAAAGGAGAACCAGCGTTCGCACTGCTGCTTTACTACATTATTATATACGTTGCAATGAAGTAGAATTTAAAAGGGGAGGATCATTATAGTGTACTAAAGTGCTATTATTACGGGTGGAACAAGAAATTAGGCCTTTTTCATCCGTTAATAAGTAACCACTCTTGAAATACTGTAGTGCCCGGGACAGTTGGTTTTTAAAGGTTGCCCCATAGATATATAATATTGATAAGAGGTAGATATGTTATAAACGCGAAAAAATGAAGACTCGAATTGGCCCGAGTCGGGTCAATTTTGGTTAGTATGCGACCAGCTGGTCGATGCGTAGCACGTACTACGCGTCCCGTGAACTCCCGTGCGCCTTGCTCAAAATTCCATTGTGTGTCTATAAAAGCTGTAAAAACCATGACAAGAAAGTGAATAAAAGTCGAGGAATTTATTTCCCCATGGAACTTGACGACATTTATTACTATTAGTCAAGTATTTTGTTAAAAATATATTTTTCAACAATAAATAATTTAAGAAAATACTTGACAGTTTATGTCATAAGAAAAATGGAAAGCAATGTCAATATATACTTTTTTTGTGAATCTAATAAGGATGCATGCATTCTGGCGTAGACTAAATAGTACAGAAGCGAATGTCGTTAGTTGTAGGTACAGAATTACAGACCGTTCACTTATTTTATATTTTATCTAGCTTGAAAGATATTTTGATAAGATTGACGAAAATAATGTAATTATATTGTTCAATCAGTTAAATTAATGGCATTAACTTTTTAAAATTGTTGAACTACAAAAAAAAAATGTTGTGAGATATTAACGAAGTAACTTAGAACGATCTGATGCCTAACAGTAACAGTAAAGTAACTGCTGCTTTTATTTGATTTAAGTTTATCAATCTTAAAGTTTAAGGGATACAGATTAGTTCTTTTTTTTGCTTTTTATTGAGCAACAGGGACAGAACTACGCTATTGGATGCGCTATTCGTCACTTAATAGGCGATTGTGAATAGTGAAACAGATCCTTAATATAAAAATTCCCATCACATTTATGGCTTAGTGAAACGGTTTACAACAAAGATATATTTATTATACATTAGCTGTATGTACTTAACAGACGTTGTTTGATGGAAATATGAATTTAAATAATTATTCCTCCTACATAAAACTATTTTTTTTTACACCAACAACTACATAACACCTATTGCCTATACCCTACAGTCTATATCTTAATAATTTTCACTTTAATAATTTCGAACTTATTATTCTATTGTTCATAATACTTACAGATTGACAACAATCTGTAAGTGTTTTAAAACAATGAACAATATTCGCGTAAAAATAAGAAATCAATATAAGTATTTTTTAAATAATAATAAAATTGTTTAATTTTTTTCTAGGAAGACATAATATATACAGCGGAAGACATTTACATTTAATACTCCCAAACTAAAAAAAAGGGATTATAATAAAAAAAAAAGTTTTTTTTTCTATTATTCGAAAAGTGCCCATAAAAACACCGAATACCTATTCGAATGTCAAAATTGTCGATTAAATATTTGCAAGCTCTTCTTCTTATCCTTTACCTTTTCCCAAGGCTGAGAATATAAGATCCGGAATCCGGAAGGCCGTAGAAAATTCCGAGCATTGAAACTAGAATTCTGCGCCAATACAATAGAGTTGAAAATTTCAACATATGAGTGTCGAGTTTCAATGTCTTAAATGACAGCTCGACGATCAAAACTTCCATTTTCAACTCTATTGTAGTTAGGTATTAGCGCAGAGTTCTATTTTTAACTTTATAAATTTTCACCGGCGTTCCGGATTTCGAAGCATATAGTTCTAGCTTAATTATGAACAAATTCTTGACAGTAACCTAACTTTTAATAAACTACTTTTTTGACGTAAAGGTCAAGTTATATTTTTATAAAAAATAAGCTTTTTCTTCAACTGTACCGTTCTTTGCAGGATTTGTGCCCCAACATCGCACTGTAAAAGAGTGCAATAATAGAAACATGTTTTTAAATATCAAGTTTCAATTCCTTTTTGACATTCATAAAAAAAACTAAATATGTTTTATGTAAATAATAATAGGCGTTCATGCCATTATCAAAGTTACTAATAAGAGGTTATTTTAATAAATTACCTCTTAATAGTACCTATGAACGAAATAGAATTTATACGCATTTTGTACCTTCTGCGTCGTTAAATAATCTATGTCAGAGATTCCAAACTTTAAATGTGGAATCGTATGTAATTGGTAGTGACAAACACTAGTCATCTTTTTCTTTGCTATTGAATTAGGAATGCCATCCTTGTCACGAATTTTTGCTGTGAGTGAAATGTCACAATAATTAAAAGTGTCAATGTGTGTCGCGGCACAAAAATTTTGTCAGTTTTGTAAGGGTATAACGTATCCTTAGTTATCACTGGGTTGCCCAAGCACATACGGCATTCTCACAAAATAGGTAGTCATTAGTCAGCCTAGTCCAGAGGAATGACTGGTCAATACGTCTGGGGCCAACCATGTGCAAGGTTCCTCACGATTGTAAAGTCCTCTCTGAAATCCTTATTCATATCCAGTGATTAAAACTTCAAATAAATAATATACAGAATTTATTCTCCATAAATTAACATAACATGTGCCTCCATGGCCGTCTCTCGGTAATAATGCCAAACCCGCAGGCTGATTCTGTATCTTGTAACAGCAATGCGACAGGCGTAAATTGTACAATATCGCTGTCAAACATATTTTTTGTATTACGTATTAGCAATAGCGACGCGACAGCGAACAATCGATGGTATCGCCATCTAGCGAACAATTAGGGAACTAAAAATGCAATCGATTCCCCTTGTAACAACAAAATCGGTATTACGTATGACATTTGACAGCAACGCGATAGCAGACGGCGAGCAATTTCAATTGTCAAAGAGCGACAACCCATTTAGGTTGTTGTTGAAAGATTGCTGATATTATAAATCGATGTAGGCAGTGTTTTCGTCGTTAAAGTAAAGTGAATTATGTGTTGTAGTGTATCCGTATGTTCTATAATATGCTAGATTCAAGAAATGATAAATATCGTGCGTTTCTGTGATTGTTCGGTTAAGTATACTCATAGGTATACTTCGATTTTTGCAGTAGTGTAAGGCTAAGGAGTGAGGCAATTAGTGCTCAGTGCTAATTATATAGGCATACAATAGATTATTACGATGAAATGTCAGTATGGTGTGCTATTCTACATCCACATACTTTATGTTTCTATCTAAACTTTGTCCCATTTTTGTTTATAAACGGCAAAGAATCCATTATGTAAACAAAACACTTGATACTTCATAACAGATATAGTTCCACATGTCGCTACATGATTGCTAGTGGCGCTGTTTATACCGCTAAAAATGCATATAAAAGTTGTCGAACAACAGCAGAGCCACAGTCGTACGTAATACGATTTTTTTCAGCGATTAGCAACCGATCGCGCGACAACTACGCGACCGTTGCCGTCTGCAAACTATCTGCTAAAGATACATAATCAGCCGGCCGGCGTCCATACCAAACAAGCGACGATACTGATCTTGCATTTTTTATACAAATTGAACATGGCACTGAATATTATTTCTTATGCCTAAGAAATAAACTATAAAATCATTTCATCTCATAACCAAATAATAATAATTTTATATTAATGCACATTTAAACCATTCATTGCACGTTTACATATTATTAATTAGAAGTATTTTATGAAACCTTCAACTATAAGCTTACACGATGTTTTTCCTTCACCGTTAGAACATCCGTATAATGTACTTGAGATCTGAAAAAGTCTCATCAGTACACGCCGCAACCTGGGATTCGAACTTGCACTCTCTCGAGTTCGAACCAAACGGTATATCCACTAGGCCACGGAGCAGGAACAAAACAGAGTAAATTTAATAAGCTTTTTTCTTCCCTATTCAGGGACGGACCTACCACATGGTTATTTTAGCTTCGGCCCATGGCCCGTAGTTTCAAGAGGTCTGTCAAGTCAAAGTCAAAAATAGACGATAATGCGAAAAAAAAACTAAATTAAACAGATCGTTAGTATTTTTCCTATATTTTGAGTAATTATGTGGGCCCCTATGTAGTATTAGCCCAGGGCCCCCTAAACTTACGGTCCGGCCCTGTCTCAATTAATAACAGCAACGAGAGGCACTCGTCACGTGACACGTCAGAATCCCATGTGTACAAATAATTGGCCCTACCCCTATACCTACCCCTATCATGGGGCTTGGTGGAAAGAGTACCTGGGTAACCGAGCTTTGCTCGTAGCTCTAGTAGAAAATAGTAAAAAGAAACACAAAAATATAATACGTCTGACCGAGTTTCGGAGTAGGTATAAGATAAAGATTATAATTCGAACATAATATTATTGTCTATTGTTACCTTTATTTAGAGTTGTAAATCTTATAATAAAATATTTCAGTATAGGTCATATTTTATATAACTACCAATAATACGGATGAATAAATATTGAATTTCAATTACTTATGTGGTACATAATATTTTCCTTTGAAACTCATTGCAATATACCCATATTTTCCCCTTAGCGAAACATTAAATGCACGCGCTCCGAAGCCAGCTTGCGCAAATGCTATAGGTACATGGATATATTACAATATCTTAACACTTAATAACAGAGCTGTAGCAATATGTAGGGTAAGGCCAGGATAGGTGCCCCACTTTTTGAAATAGCTCTGTAACTTAATAAATAGATATTTTTTGTAAATTATTCCTTTGAATTTAAAAACTTTGATCTTTAATCTATATAATACTACATTCAAACAATTGAGGGAACATCCCTAGTTATTTGATGTATTGTTTACGTGTATAGTATTTGTGTTTTATATGTAATTTAAGTTTTTACACCTCTTGAAAATGGGATACATGCCTAATGTGGATGATAGAAGACTCGTAGAAGAAGATCGTACAACTAATTTAAAGGATGGATGCCTACTAGGGGAACAACAGACTCATTTTAAAACTAAATTAAAAAATAACGCCATATTACTTAATCAGTCCTTAATATTTTTTGGAAACTTTCTACACATTAGTTATCTAATGAATTCTTCTTAACATTTTCCTTCCTTTTTTTATCAATGTTCATTCCTTAACTTTTCGTTAAGTTGTTCTCATAACAGATCTTTTAAAACCTGTATCTATGGCCACAAGAAACAAAGTAACTATCCTTTTAGCAATACGTGCCCTTTTTAATTAAAAATAAAATGTAAATAAGATATTTTATAAGCCTATCTTTCCATAAAATATATTATGAAGTGTACGATATAAAATAATTAAAAACTAAACCTGGGAAAAAGACATTCGATAGCTGATATTTACCAAAACAATATTCAAAATTTGTGATGAAAGCAAGCTATGACGTCATAGTTTAAATCTGTAACACAGCGTACTTAAAATCGCGGCATCTATCTCACTGGGGCATGTATCCTGGGTCTCTAGTCAAGATGCATTCGATAACTTCGACGGCGAACTTCGAAATCAAAAACAATGGGATTTAACATAAGTCATCGTTATGTGACATGTCCATATGTCGCTTGCGATGCGTTATGTCAAATCCCATATATTTTGTTTTCGAACTTCGCCGTCGTAAGGCCCTGGAATTACATTACGACGTACCTACTCCTAATTTAGATGTTATCATTAAAAAACTGAAGAAACTGACATAAATATAATTTGTTATCTTTAAAAATAACCCGCTGAATATTTGATATCTTTGTTTCGTCGTATCCGTATTATTAGTGCATTAGTTACAAAAATAAGAGCTCCGTGGCCTAGTGAGTACAACGTTTGGTTTGCACTCAAGAGAATGCAGGTTCGAATCCCAGGTTGAGGCGTGTACCAATAAAACTATTTCAGATCTCAAGTACATTATAGGGACGCTCTAACGGTGAAGGAAAAAACCCGTACATAGTTGGCCCTAGACGTATTGACCAGTCATTCCTCTGGACTAGGCTGACTGTGTTGTGAGAATGCCGTATGTGCTTGGGCAACGACACGACATTTAAAAACCGATTATACCAGGCACTACAGTATTTCAAGAGTGGTTACTTCGCTCGGAGAATACTGTATAAGGATGAAAAGTTCTAGTTACAAGAAGTAAAATATAATATTATGCGTCTTTTTATAAGTACTAAATTACTTTGAATTAGGTGTTCTGTTCGTAAAGTTGTGACACTTAAAACTTTGCTGCGAGTCTATAACTGTTTCAAGTACTGAAACTCATTAGATAATGTCGGGAAAAGTCAAGTTTTCACTCTGTTCACCACGCTGAGTTATGTTGTCTTACTCTAGGTAGCTGTTTAATATTCTCATCAATATTTCAACAAGGTATTATGTTACTTAATACTGTTAATATAATTATAATACATAAGGAGGTACATTTATTAAGCTTGGCTTCCAAATATATATGGTTACTTCTTAATCTCTTGAGTCGTAACTACTTTAACATTAAAAACGACGTATAACACTTAGATTTTACTTTCGTGTGGCCTCAGCATTAGAATAGTAAATATACCTATATAATACTATTATAAACATTACATTGTTAATAACCATGAAACACTTACTTATTTCTCATTTAGTTTTTATTCGAATATATAATTTACAGAGGGAATTATATTCTTGAGAGCGGTGGTAAAAACACTTGGGCAAGAAAATCTGAGATTTATACAAATGAGACATCCAAAATCACAATGGAGGGGAAACATCGTTCCGAGACAACGCTTAACCTAAACCCCTTCGGTCATAAATTAACACAGAGTGTTAATAAACTTATCCTCAAGCTGGAATTGGACGCAAAATAAGCTGTCTTAAGCAAGGATACTTTATTTTTGTTTTATACCGTTCGAGTATAAGTAGTTTTTTTTTTGTGTATTAATTTTGTACTTTTATTGTGTAATTGTAGCTTTTGACCGCAGCTCCACCCACGTAAGTACACTCTCTCACGAGATCACTATATGTTTACGGGACAAAAAGTAGCCTATGTATCACAAAATTTCATCAAAATCCGTTCAGTTCTATTTGCGTGAAAGAGTAACAAACATACATGCATCCAACCATAAATCCATCCTCGCAAAACCTTCACAGATGTTGCAAAAGTTCCAATTTAATTTTTACTTAGATACATTTTTGATCTGCTAAAAATATTCCCCAAAAACGTTGTCTACAAAGTATTTTGGTATAACAATACATGTTATACCAAAATACTAAATTTTAACAACTTTATTACGTTTAATTTTTAAAACTAAACGTACTGTAGTTGCGATGGTACGACATACTTTTATTAATTTCGTGGCATTTGTGGGGTTCCATTTTTTATAAATATTATAAACAAAATTAAAATATAAGTACATATACAATTTTAAGTAAATTATTCCAAGATATAGTAAACTGGTTGAGTTACAGGTTCGTTTGCAATTGCAGTGCTACTAGCTATTGCTCGAATATGCTATTGCATATTCGAGCAAATTTACATTCAATATAACCATTACCCTGTTTTCCGTTCCTCGTATTTCGTTTGTTTATGAACGTTACCCTACGGATTATACAACAACGTATCAACGTACGTAACTTATACAATAACCGATATTACTTACTACATTTCAATTTCATTGTTTATTAAAAACTAGTACTTGATATTTTAAAGTTGACACTTTCTTGGTAGGTATATCTATCAACTTCAAGATATATACATAATATATACATAACTTCAAGATATATATTAATATAATCAATAGTAAGTATAATTTTTTTTCAATGATCTATTACTTCAGAGATTGTTTCCAGATATTTAGAGAGACTTTATAAAATACCAATTTTGGATGAAAAAATTCTGACTTTGACTTATAAAAAAATAATTATTATTTTTTACTTAGATCAAAATTGGTACTTTTATAAAGTTTCTGAACGTCGGTCTACATGATGCCTACCACATGTTCGGTTTATCAAAAAGATAGAAAATTATTATTTTAAAATAAAAAAAGGCATAATAAATTTAATAAAAGAGGTATAATATTGCGACATATCTAATTTCTATAATTATTATCAAATAATAATATTATTTTTGGATTCAAATGAAGTTGGAAATAACTTAAAATGTCTTAAGAGATCAGAGAGAAAAGATTAGATACAGACGATTCCAAAGTTATCTCACTAAAAATCAAATCTTGGTTAGATTGAAATCGGAAGAGAAATTGCTCTACAATACCCAATCTCTTAAGAACACCGTAGTTCTTGTATTCGTAAAGCTATTTTTATTGAATCATACTACAAAGTACCACTTTGTAACATTTACAAGATAATAACATTATTGTATATCAACATTTTAAAATAAACTAGCTGCGAAACCCGGCGTTGCACGGGTTAAAATATACACCGTATGTTTAACACCTTCAGTGCGGTGCCCTCTTCATCGTACTTTCAGTTTGGCCTGTATGGGGCCGATCACACCTGCTGATCAAATTAATTCATGTGCGTTATCGGGTGGCAAAGACCTGTACTACCTTTTAACTTTGGAGGTAAATATATCATAAATTATATAACTTGACAGAAATTTGATTACTTAAAATATAGTTTCTTATTGAGTTATACATTATACTATTTCATTCGGCCCGAGATTGTAATATTCTTATATAATAAAATAATTGATTTTAAATGTAAGGTCAGAAGCACCCGATATCAGCATAGAATGTATAGAGAGGCTAGTGTTGTAAATAAAACATCGATAACTGAAATATTATCTTAATTTATTTTAGTTTCATAAACAGAGTGTGCGTCATTATAACAATCGCGGCAGTAAGTTTTAGAACATTTTGCACAAGAAGTCACTACTTTTTTAACCTTTTTTGCAGCTTCTCTACTATTTAGTGTTTGTCTCAGCTTGTTATAACACCCATAGCAGTTTCTTTTCTTATCGCTTTTGGTCAATAAATGTCTATCCACTTGATTATCTTCATTATTTGTATTAGATCGTGTATTTGTATTGTTAGTAAGTGGGGTTTTTGTAAATGTTACTATTATTTGTTCTGTAAAATCAAGTTTCGTCATTTTAGTCCCAGTTACCATATTATGAATAATCCATGCATTTATCAAAGGTATCCCAAAAATCATTTCCATCATTACCTTCCTGTACCATTTAAGACCTTTTTTTAGTTTAGAGTAGTAGGATGATATTTGGTCACTATAATCTATTCCTTTTTTGTATGAGAGTTATGAGCTCATGTCCATATGTCCCATAGTCAAAGTTGCTTAGTATCAACAGTCAGTGCATAAATATTTATTTTGTATCACATTCAATCTGTCACCTGGCTTTGTATTAATTATATTACATAACACGACGTCATTCATCAAAGCACATCACTAATGAACTGACCTGTAATTCAGTGCGTTTATCGGGTCATCGGGTATCAGGTGTTACGGACCTGATAAACGCACAGAAAGGAAATAAAATCTTCCCAGGCCGTATAAGGTCTGTAAGACCCGATACGTTTTTTTGGTGTGTATATCTACTATTTAATAATATGATGATAGTCAATATATTTGTCACTCTCTTACACTAAGATTTCCTATATAAATGTATGCAGGCCCATGAGAAAGCAATAGGTTTCTCAGGCCGCACGGCAGGAAAGTTACGCAACAGATATTTTCAACCTGATATAGCACCGAAGGTGTTAAATGGTGTAAAAAATACATGAAGATACATTTTTGATGTAGATATTATAGATTCCTATCGTAGATATTAAGACTTCGACCATTAAACTTACGGTGGATATAGAGTACATCTTATAGACTAATAATTAGCAAATCGAAATAACTTAAAGAAAGAATTTAGTAAATATAAAATTTTTCATTTTATTTATATAATTGTCTATACATCATATCATTCATACACAGATTACATAAAACGTTATACACTAATACTATTACATATTTACATTTGTTATTTTAGTTTTATTTTTTGTTTTAAATTTATCTTTATAATATTTGCTTGTACACTACATTTATGGTTCTGTTGTTTGGACTGTAAATAAACAAATGTTGAGGTGATCCAACTCGTGAGCATGCGACATATAGTTGGCCATGTGCAAAGCATGGTTCCTTCAAGTCAACGCCACAGTACTGAAATATTTGACCTTGTGCTTTATTCACTGTCATACTGTAAGCCAACTTTACCGGGAATTGTAATCGTTTATAAGTAAAGGGCAATCCATTTGATATCAAAGGTATCCGTGGTATAAATACTGTCTGTCCTTTCTCTTTACCAGTCATTATACTGGCTTCGATAATGTTATTGTGTAATTGTTTGATACAAAGTCTCGTACCATTACTCAGTTTCGGCGAGTTCAGATTTCGTAGTAAAATAACTGGTGAACCAATTTTTAATTTAAGGCAGTGTAATGGCATTCCTGGAACATTTAATGAATTCAAAAATTCAGTAGGAAAATTAACGCTTTCTACCTCATCAGTCATTGTATCGATTGACGTGTAAATTTTCTCTTCTCCCGGAATCATTCCCTGGATGATGTTGTTGATGTCGTTGACAATGTCGTTCTTTGTGGCTAGAATAATTCGTTCACGTAACCATTCTGAATGAGTATAATTTTCAGCAATATTTGGATATACTTCATTTATTAGTTTTTCAGGTGTTTTAACGACATTACATAACTCCTTAGTTAATACTATTTGACCAGTATTTTCGTCTACTGGATAGTTGCCTTCTCCTATTTGCAATAGTTTTTCAGAGAATTCCTGTGCCTTTTTATCTCCTGACATTTGCGCTCTCATGTTTGTTGTTAACTTAATAATTTTCACGTGGTCCCATATGAACGATTTCTTCAAGCAAGCATTAATTTCATCAGCCGGCGTCGATTTGGGAATAACAGGCAGAGTTTGACGAAAATCGCCTGACAGTATTAACAGCACACCTCCCATTATATTATTATTGTTGCATAAATCTTGAAGTGTTGTATTGAGCGCTTCTAGAGATTTTTTATGGGCCATTGTACTTTCGTCCCATACAATGGCTTTGCACTGTTTCAATAATCGTCCACGCGCTGATGATTTTGAGATGTCACATACCGGAAATTCACAGTCAGCTACATTTAATGGTAATTTTAAACCAGAATGTGCTATTCGTCCACCATCCATAAGAGTAGCCGCTATCCCCGATGACGCCAGGGCGAGAACGATATCTTTATTTGCACGGATTTCAGCTAGAATTAAATTGATTAGAAATGTTTTTCCGGTGCCACCAGGTGCATCTATAAATATTATGCCACCTTGCTGTTTTCTATAATAGTCCATTATTATATCATATGCTTGTTTTTGACTCTGAATTAATAGGGATTTGTTGTGTTGGATGTACTGTTTCAATTCTTCTTTATTATAATTTGTTTCTCTTAAAAATTCACTATTCATAGCATCTAAATGACTTCGTTGAGGAGATTGAACACCTAGTTGTTCTAATCTTTGGTTAGATATTGCTAAACATTTGTCTTCTATCAATATCAAAGCTTTGTTAAAAATTTCTTCATTAAAAGTTATTTCTAAGTCCGGATTTTGTCGTCGTAGTTCAGCCAAAATGTCATCGCTCATATATTCTCGATATTTTAGCCATAGTCGATTTGGATTAGAAGGGTTACATGTAGTTATTATAATTGCAAATAGCTCACGAATTTGAGTCGCTGTTGCTGTTTGGGCTGCTTCGTTCATAGCTAACTCCCAATGATTATCGTTTTCTAATAGACCTAGTCTTTGACATGCCTCACGATATGTTTCACAAATGAAACCATTGACACTTCTGAGGTCTTCAAAACACGTTGGGCTACGAATATTGTGTAGTAATAAATGCAGATAAAAACATTCTGCGTTTTTTGGGTGCACTGTATAGACTCGTCTTATTGCGTTACTTTTAAATATTCCATCATGTCCCTCTACTGGTATTCCACGTTTTCGAGAATTAAATTCTTTACTTGTTGCATTCCACGTATAATAATATGGTACCTCTGAATAAAATAAAGTCTTAGCAAATGAATCTTTCTGGCATAATTAAAAAAATGCTGTTAAAGTTGTTCTTGCTGGTGGTTCTGTCGAAACTTTCTGTGCTGTTTCTGTAGTAAAAAACACACGTTGTCCATTTTCTAAGTGCACGGATAAATGGAGAACTGGCGGATCTCGATCGTGAATTGGGAAACTTAAAATTCGCCAAACCGCTTCATTAGTATTAATGTAACGACCCATTTGATATTGTACTATTTCATCATGCTGATTTTCATTGGTCACCGTAAAAACAGCCATATCACTGCCTTTGTTAATATACTTGCATACATATTTAATTGATTTGACAGAACTGCAGTATTCGACATTGATATGGGCATTAAACATTTTGGATAAAAGTGGATTGTATGGAACTACCCATTGATTGTTAATTAGAATTTCTTGATTGCCTCGTATTTTGATTTTAGCTGTAAACCCAAGGTGGGTTTACAGCTAAAATCAAAATACGATTCTGGTGATCGACGCCTGTATTTCGGATATCCATCTTCACCCGTAATTGTTTCATTCAAAAATGGCTTTGGATAACGTTTTGTACATGTTTCATCTTTCATACACGGAGAACTTTTATTTAGTACACCACACGGGCCAAGAATCATATTTCTCACGATTATATTATACAGGTCAGGATCTTCGTCCGGGTTTGGAAATTCAGCCTTGATAATATTATCTATTTGATCCGGATGTATTTTATTTTGAAGCCAAATTAAGTTGTGAGAATGTGGCAGTCTTCGTTTCTGCCATTCGATTGAATACATCTAGCAGATAACAGCACCAAATATTTGATTTTTTACGATGGCATCAATAAACTTAATTTGTTTTTGGCGAAAAACTCGGGCAACAATATCATGTCGATCGCTGGCCGTTTGCTTATATTGTAATTCATCTTTGATTTCCACCCATGAAGAATTACATGTAAATGTTATGAATAAATCTGGTCAGCCGTGTTTTCTGACATAAGTTATCGCATCTTGGGCATATTCATGCATGTAACGTGGACTTCCAGTAAACGTAGAAGGCAAGATGACCAATTTTCCCATGTTATCAACGTTTCCATCATTTATCATAGCATCTCTCAAATGAATGTATTCATCAGAACGCAACTTTCGTTGATTGTGGCGAATAAATTGTAATCTTTCTGTCTCTATTTTAGCATACATATCCACAATAAACTGCTGAAATAACTGACGACAATTTAAAATATGGTTATATTCATTATTTCTAGTCATAATTCGATAAGCATAAAATTGCATAGCTGACACTTTTTTATTAGTTTCTACACCTGTAACCGGATTGATCTGTTGAATGTTAAAGTGATAACCATCTTCACCTTGCCAAAAAATTAACGGGTATTGTAGTGCATCATAACTGCGATGTGTTTCAGCAATACGTTGCAATTGATTACTTCTACGTTGAATAATAATATCAACAATTACTACAGCAACTTCTTCCGTTTGAGGAGCATTAAACCTTCGTTCATGTTGACCGGCTGGTCTTTTATCCGCTCGAATGACGATCTTGTAATTGTCTGCAACCATTTTATCTAATGAAGTTTTAAATACATTGATTAATTGATTATTATCGTGTAGTAGATACTGTAATTTTTGAATGATGTCTCGTTGTAGCCCCTGAATATGAGAACAACGTTGATCTATTTCAAGCTCTTCGTTACCAATAAAATATACTTGAAGAAACTTTGGAGTTCCATCTGACATCGGCATCAGAGATCCTATCCGATAGTAAATTTGGCCTTGAACCTTGAAAACTGAACTGAAATTTTCTTCCTGACATATTAAAGTCGCTCCAAATGAAGTCATTTGAAAACAACAGTTATATCGTCGTATATTTTGTAGAAAATGAATGGAATCTGGTGTTTCTCCTTTCATATATGCGAGTAATTCTGGTGGCGGTGTATTCAATGGTGGTAAATTTACTTTACCACTTGAGCAACACATACCGGGAGTTTCTCCTGGAAATTTGCGTGCATTACATTACTTGCATATCGTATCCATTTTTCCAATAATTATATTCGGATGTGCTCTATATTGCTTTTTACAATCATAATGGAACGCCTGAAGTTCTAAGCTTTGTCGTAATCGACTTCGAATTGCTTGTACTCGGGACTGGGTTTCTTCGTTAGTGCGAACTCTTACTTCGGCGGTTTGATTTTCTCTGAGTTTCTTTATACGTTCACGATTATTCGAAAGTCGTTTTTCCGTTTGTTCTTCTGTTTCATTTTGACGTGCTTCTTTCATTTTTTTTGCTCTCACTTGAGGTTTTGTAAATACTTTTTTACGCTTTGGCATTGTGTATATGTAATGTAATAAAATTACACAAAGTCGATCTCTCGCTTATAACGATGATAACACTAACAAACTCACTAAATTTTGGTACATAAATAATGAAATTTTCTAGATTTGGAACACTCTAGAACCATCCAAAAGTTTGTTCTGTTTTATTTGTCAAAATCACGTGAATCGTTTTAAGTACTAGTCACTTTTAATTCTCACTGATCTTCACTGACTACAGACACGATTGAACTAACGAAAAGCTACTGATTTCGGGGTTATATACCGTCAGATATTGAAATTTCTAGATTTGGAACACTCTAGAACCGTCCAAAAGTTTTTTTGTTTTATTTGTCAAAATCACGTAAATCGTTTTGAGTACTGGTCACTTTTAATTCCAACTGATCTTCACTCGACTGCAGACAGGATTAAACTAACGAAAAGCTACTGATTTCGGGTTTATATACTGTCAGATATAGAAATTTCTAGATTTGAAAGACTCTAGAACCTTCCAAAAGTTTATTCTATTTTTAGAACTTTCTGAAACGTTCCAGAATGATAATAACCGATATTATTAAAGAAATTTTCAGAACTTTCCTAAAGTTCTAATGAGTTAGAAAAGGACAGATTATTAATTTCAGTACTTTCTAAATCATTCTAGAAAATATTAGAACTTTCCGGAACATTCTATATCAACTACATTCAGTTTTATATATTTTGGAACGTTCTAGATCATTCTAGAAAATATTAGAACTTTCCAGAACATTCTATATCAACTACATTCAGTTTTATACATTTTGGAACGTTCTAGATCATTCTAGAAAATATTAGAACTTTCCAGAACATTCTATATCATCTACATTCCGTTTTGCACATTTTGGAACGTTCTAGATCATTCTAGAAAATATTAGAACTTTCCAGAACATTCAATATCAACTACATTCAGTTTTATACATTTTGGAACGTTCTAGATCATTCTAGAAAATATTAGAACTTTCCAGAACATTCTATATCATCTACATTCCGTTTTGCACATTTTGGAACGTTCTAGATCATTCTAGAAAATATGAGAACTTTCCAGAACATTCTATATCAACTACATTCAGTTTTATACATTTTGGAACGTTCTAGATCATTCTAGAAAATATTAGAACTTTCCAGAACATTCTATATCAAGTACATTTAGTTTTATACATTTTGGAACGTTCTAGAACATTCAAGAAAATATTTGAACTTTCCAGAACATTGTTTATCAACTAAATTCCGTTTTGCACATTTTGGAACATTCTAGATCATTCTAGGAAATATCAGAACTTTCCAGAACATTCTACCTATATCAACTACATTCAGTTTTGCACATTTTGAAACGATCTAGATTATTTTAGAAAATATTAGAACTTTCCAGATGTTTTAAGAACTTTCTAGAACATTCCAGATCGATTGAAACAAATTTTTTTGATCGATTGAAATTTACACACATTCTGGACTTTTCTAGATCATTCCACAAATTTTCAGAACTTTTCTAAAGTTCTCATGTGTTAAAGAAGGACAGATATATATTTTTCACATTTTCGCCACCCACAGCCACCCACTTCCACCCACCGCGCCCAAACTCCCTTACTTTTTTCTAAGACCCAAGGGGTGTCTACCACCACAATGGGGTGTTGATTGGAATTGGTGGTGATATAGAAAACCGGTCACATACATTTTCACCCAAGCATTTTATAATATATATTAGATTAGATTAAATCTAGAGAAGAATGTTTTACAAAATCAGCACAATATGTTATGTTCTATAGTTCTTCAGTGCATTTTAAAAAGTATCGTTGCTAAGTTTAATTAAAATAAATCACTTACAATGTCTTAATAATGTCCCAATATTGCGTTACGTGTTATTTTATTCAATAAAACGTAAAATAAAATGAACATAGGTCATGTTTAGTGACCTATGTATTACGATTATTATGTCCTACGATGGTTGAACTATAAATTGCGCCATTTCATAATCACACACTAAAACTCGGAAGTTGTAGAGTCGACAAAAAGACTCTATTTGTGAGAGAGGTCCGCCGTCCGGGTCACATTGTTAGAACATTAATGTTACCCTCAAAACTACACCAAATGTGTGGGCCCTAGGACCAAATGTGTTTTTGTTGAGAGTAAAATGTCTATCCCAATTTTCCAACCATTTAACTGGGCGGCCGATGATCTTTAATTCTTTAACTTTAATTTATTGCTTAGTTTTATTATTTACTAGCTTCTGCCCGCAGCTCCGCCCGTGTAAATACATAATCCCGCGGGAACACTTTTTGGGATAAAAGATATCATAATTATGTCCTTTCCCGGGAATCAAAGTATGTTTGTACCAAATATCATAAAAATCGGTTCAGCGGTTAAAGCGTGAAGAGGTAACAGACAGACAGACAGACACACTTTCGCATTTTTAATATACTAGCTGTTGCCCGCGGCTCCACCCGCTTAAATACAGTATAGCGAGATAAAAAATATTCTATGTCATTTCCCGGGACCCTAAATATGTCTGTACCAAATTTCATAAAAATCGGTTCAGTGGTTAAAGCGTGAAGAGGTAACAGACAGACAGACAGACACACTTTCGCATTTATAATATACTAGCGGGCAACAGCTAGTAGCTTATAAATTAATTTCGCGTATAGTAGTAGCAGAAAGTCCTTTATTTTTCGCTTTTGGATCTGATTTGACTTTTGTTTTTGAACAGAGAACAATTTTTGCATTCTCAGACTCGTGTTGGATTTATGCGAATTTGATGCGAAGCTCTCGATCTGTTCCATTTCCATGCGATAATAACTTTGAAAAGACTTTAAATTACATATGTGACTGATATTGCTGATATATCACGTATGCAGTTTGGTTGCAGAAATGCAGAAGTTTTATACTTGTTATTTGTGAATGTTGTTAGCGATGTTTTACGACAACGCAAAATACTAATTTCGAAGCGAAAAAATACATTTTTATTATACTCCTTATATAGGTTAAGTTTTATACAAACTATTTGTAAAAGTATTGTATTCAAAAAATAACAATCCGAAAATTAGATTATGATGGAGACGATTAGACTAATATTTTTACTACACAGGCATTTCTTTAACATCTATCATAGGAAAACCTGACTGACTCATCTATCAACGCACAGCCGAAACTACTGAACGGATTTCGCTGAAATTTGGCATACAGATAATTGTAATGACGTAAGCATCCGTTAAGAAAGTATTTTTGAAAATACTCCCCCCGAAGGGGTGAAAAAGGGGTTAAAATCCGGAATTAATGATACTAATAATTTGGGTATAACAGAGTTAATTATGATCCTAGATATGTAAGCTGTAGTCGGGTCAACTGGTCTGATATTCACCCTTTTGGCATCACATTCACCCTTTGATGATACAGTCGGAGTTGCTGTGATTACGACATTTACAGTAAACTCTCATTTACAACAAACACAAATACAAGATGTTTCTAATGTGTGTTACTGAATACGTTAGTTTATGTGTGATATAACGAATGCATTGTAAGTCGTCATGAAACAAACATATGATCTATTAATATAATAAAAACAACCTATTTTTAAGTGAGAATCTACCAGTAACTGCGGCATCGTATGGATGGTTCGTGATGGAAATAGATAGGAAAAAGGTTTAATATTGGAATAGTTTAAGGACAACTTTGGCAACCAAAGACAAAATTAGGCTCGATACAACTTACAAGCATACACCTGGATTACAACCACATATCATACATTTTAACTCATTTCAACGGATATTCATAGAAAATATGATTAATAATATACTGATTATCTCCACTTCTCCAGGGATCGGAATTAAAATAATTACGTAAAATAAAATGTGAATGAAAATTATACAATCTCAGTTACATATAAAAATAATAATTATCCAAAATGGCGGCGATGTGGTTCGCAACCCATCACGTCTCGTTTCTCGCGGAGGCGAAAAGTGGCCCATGGAGAGCCGCTTCGCTACGTTGAATGTAAGAGGAGGAATGGATGGTAAGAATGAAAGTGGACGAAGCAAAACAAGTATGTAAGGATCGTAGCAAGTGGAAAGAAGTGGTCTCTGCCTACCCCTACGGGAAAGAGGCGGTCTCTGCGACTCTGCCTACCCCTACGGGAAAAAGGCGTGATTATATGTATGTATGTATGTATGTAGTAACATTATTTTGATTCGTGGCCTACACTTTTTCAAACAGCGGGTCACAAACGCCCAACGACTTTTGTTCGTTATAATAATTATAGTTTAAAATTTGTATATCACAGATAGCCTTAACAAAGAATATGATCAATATTATGTGTTCGATAAGGATCTAAAGTTCAGGTAACTTTACCAAGATATTTTAATGCTCCATCAACATAATCTCAGTTTGAATCTCTTCTTTAATGAACTCTTAAAACTTGAGCAAAAACATAGCAGGTAATTAGACTTAAACAAAATGTTGCACGATTTTCTTACTTAAATTTTATTTGCTCATGAAGTATAAATATTATATATCAATTATTATTAATAATAATAATCATTATTATTATTAACCCACAGCTTCCAACCTAGATTCAGTTTTGTACCTATAGCCCTTTTTTATTCATCTAGGCAATAACTTATATATAGTTTAGATATTAATTTAGTTATTTAACTAGTTTTTAAATCGGTATTTTATTAATATCATAATGTGAACCGTTTATGTTATTGCTTTATTCAATTAATATTTATTATCATACATTTTCGGCGTAAATTTAATAATCCTATACGTACGTTCCTCCATTTTAAGCAGAATTTCAACCTTACACAATACGAGCACATTTCGCTAACAAAAGAGAATTATTTTTAAATTAAATAGAAGCAAAGTGAACACAAAGGATTTATCCGTTACTATTGAAAGAGTATTAACCTGACAAGGAAGGTAATTGCGTCTATATTTTGCCTTATAATCTATTAAGGAATATTTTGCACGGACGCTTTTTACTCCGCTTATTCATTTTCTGGTTATAAATTTGAGTTTCACAGGAAAACTAAATTCTTTATTAGCTTGAGATGTTCTTTTAAACATTTTAAAGCGAATTCCATGAAAATTTACGCTTTATGAGTGACACGCGAAGAACATTTTTTTGATTTTCTCTTAGTTGCAACATTTTTTTATTTGCGTTTAAAGCATATTACCTAAGCCAAATTGGTGATTAAAGTTTTGCTTCACCCTGGATCTGAGCAAATAGCAAATTTTTTTCATAAATATGTCTTATCTACCACATTCATAACAGAAAATAGGGGATCGGACTACATTTGAAATATTTAGTTTCATTAATATATTCAGAAATATTGAGGCATTACTACTTCGTAAATGTAAAAAAAATATATAATTGTATGTGTAGTTTACTAATTAAATACATTTAAAAAGTACCAAAAAAAATTTTTTTTTTGCGAAATTGGTAAACAAAACCTACATCATTACTTTACTCACATCATATACAAAAACATTCATTATGGTAAGTATGAACTTAAACGCACAAATATCTGAGATATTTACAAATATATTGCGGCGGCCATATACTTCATAGTTCATACACCTTAACCTACAAGTGACGTCATTTGTAGGTCGACTTTAGTATGTCGAGCGTTTTTAAGAGACTCGCGAAATTTTTTATACAAATCGCTGTACCTTTGAAAATATTGACTTTTAATATACGGTTTCTTCTGAGAAGTTAGGTACTCATATTTAATAGTAGGTAGGTACTATTCATTTATGCAATAAAAAACATCAGTCCGATTGCCTATTGAATACATTACATATTTTACATAACCATTTTAAACAGCTTTTAAAGGTTTGGACTTAAAAGTTCCCTAGTAAACGAGCTCGCTTTTTCATCTAACTAGTTTTAAGTAAATAAAACTAATATTATAAATGTGAAAGTTTGTGAGGGTGAATATATGGATAGATGTTATAGGTACAGTATAGTATCAAGGATCATGCAAAAACTACTGAACAAATTTAGATAACATCTGTATAGTAGTAGTTTAGGCTGTGTAATAAAGCATTGGCTACTTTTTAACCTGAAATACTTTATTTACGCCAGTGAAGCCGCTAGCAAAACGTAGAATATCAAACAATTCTCGGTCACCGAATCGTAGTAGTTTATTACTCGGAAATATCTTACACACCAAAGCTAACGATGCAAATAAGGTTTTATGAATTGAGTTTCAATCGGATACGTATTTACGGCGTCGTAAAATCTATCGGCTGAAATTTTGTTACGACTGCTACATGACACCCAAGAGGATTGGACTTTTTGAACCTTTCGGTGAAACCCAATAATATAAGGATAAGTTGGTGTAGTATTTGATTTGAAAACAATTTTTTATCACGTATTGTAATTGTATCTTTTGGTAGGGTAATACCGGGGGAAACCGGCTCCCCCCCGGAAACCGGCCACTCACAACTTACGATGCAAAAAATAAGAAAACTTTAGTTACTACACGCCATCTATATACTTTTGGTGTTAATACGACTCATCAGCTTTCGTAATAGTTCTCATTTTTATCGCTATCGCCGCTAGCGCCGAAATGACGGTTATTTTTTTGCCACTCGGCCGGTGTCACTCGTGAAAACAGGTGGTTTCTTACCAATTTCTTAAGCAGGTGAGTTTTTTATAAATTCAATTTGTTGTGTTTTTTCTGGTTTTTTGTGTTGGTTTAATGTTATTTGCGTAGCATATAAATGAAATAATACTATGACAATCATTGTTTGAGCTAAAGTTCGCTAGTAGTAGAGATAGGTGGGGTGGCCAGTTACTGTTTGAAAATTTAATTTTTTTGGTTAACCGGCCACCTATGCCGATAACTATGTTTTTTTAACATGTTGTTGTTTGTTCAAAAATGAGTTCTAAATAGAATCTACATAAACTCTAATATAGGATAGCAAAATTTCACGTGATTATATCAACGTTTAACAGTTTCCAGCATAGGTGGCCAGTTTTAGATTTTCAGGTGGCCAGTTACTGAATGTGTTTTTTCTCTTACAGATGTATGATAAAAATGGCACCTAAAAAACGTCAATATGCCAAAGAAGACTTTGAAAAGGCTTTAAAATATATCAAAGAAGAGAATGGTTCTGTTAGAAACGCTTCTAAAAGATTTGGCATTCCAAGAACTAGCCTTCAATACAAACTTCAAAAACCGGACTCTAGATATACGTCTGGGCCTACTCCCTTTCTAACCAGTGCTGAAGAAGAAGCCTTAACAGACTTCATAATCCAACTAGCCAAGCAAGGTTTTCCGCGAAATAAAGAAGACATTCAAAACTGTGTTCATAAAAAGTTCCATTTGACATGTGTGCCAGAAAACCATCGAATGCATATCCCTGACGATGCTGATGATGAATATTTGTGTCATATTTGCTATAGAGTTAGTAACACGGATTCATCTGAAGGTGACATTGATGAATTATACACATCTATGTTAGAGGCTAAAAGTTTAGGGTTTTAAACTACTAAACTTAGATTATATTTATGTTCCTGTTGATTTATTGATCTATTTTTTTATTTTTCTATGAAGAAGACTGATTTCTGTTTAT
Organism: Glaucopsyche alexis; assembly: GCA_905404095.1. Taxonomy (NCBI): domain Eukaryota; kingdom Metazoa; phylum Arthropoda; class Insecta; order Lepidoptera; family Lycaenidae; genus Glaucopsyche; species Glaucopsyche alexis. Next base: position 15,508,218 of record FR990052.1, on the reverse strand, counting down.
TTTTATATAGCCTAGCTCTGTGGAGATCATCTGGGTATATGGCCATAATATATAAGGTAACTTTAAGTGTCTATTACAGCTGTAATAGTCTGACATATGCCGTGATTGATTTGATTTATGTTGTTATGATTGCCTGCTAAATATTTTTTTATTTTTCTAAGAAGAAGACTGATTTGTTATTGACTGATTGTTAATTTTTCCTACCTACATGATTGTGTAGATTACCTATAGTAAATATTGTTGATTAACCTGTCTTAAGTGGTTTTTTTGGGACCTCATTCAATGCTGCCGGTTACTACCTGTAAGGTGGCCAATTACTATGATTTTGTGACCAGTTACTATCAAAATGCATGTTTTTTACACAACATTTTCTGTTATATAGAAAATTTTATTATTTTCAATTGATAATACCTAAAACTGAAAGCCAAAGATATGACCTACACGAGGATATTTTTAAATATTTTTTGTTGTGAATAGTTTGAGCGCTGTGGTTAATTGAATGGCCTAAGTCGCTTAACTGGCCGGTTTCTGGGTGGTTTCCCCTAATTTGTTAATCTATTTATTTCATAATACATATTATATTTACATATAACGTAGGTACTGTATTATGGAATATATCCAGGCATCACAAGATAAAATATTATGGTATCTTCGCAGTCTGTGACGCCCTTAAAGCTAGTAACTGAAGATTGAAGGAAAAGTGAACTTGTAACGCTGACCGCTGTTTTTGCAACTGAAACCGATCATTTCCATTAGATCATCGTTTTTCAACCGGTGGGTCGCGACCCTTGGGGTGGTCAAGTTTGTTTTGAAAGGGGGTCGCAGCCTGTTTAAAAATAATAAATACAAACTACATACAGGTACAAAATATTCGTTTTTCGAACGAATCTTTTCTATTGAACGTCGAAAAAATCGTGAAGGGGTCGCAAGACTTTTTACTTAACTTTTTGGCTTTTTCGTGGGTCGCGACATAAAAAAGGTTGAGAAACGATGCATTAGATAATTACTCAATACTGTGAGAACATTCAAAAACTATAACGCACATGAAAAGTAGATTATAAAACGTCGCGTCGTGTCTCACAGAAGTGCAAGAATAAACATTAACACATAAATCGTGCTAATGAACAAGCGGGGATGTTATTGTTATAACCTATTTAATATTCTCGAGTTGTCTCCTAGCACACTTATACAGACGTGATGTTAGTAACTAACGAGAACAGCTGACCTTAGCTTGAAGACTCGCGACCTAAAAACTCTTTCAGCTGTTCACAATCGACAGCGCTTCAGCGCTTCAATCTTCATTTATCGAATTATAGACATTTAGTTGTTGTGTTGTATTCTTTACGAGACTTTTGTGTGTGTTCTGTGATATGATGATGGTACAGTCTTCAGCATTAGATAGACACACATTACACGCAACATCATAATGTGACGTGTTATTGATATCTTTTCAATTTCTATATATAATAAAAAAATCGTATATGTATAAATATAAAGTCGTGTTAGTTACACTATTTATAACTGAAGAATGGCTGAACCGATTGGATTGAAAATTGGTGGAGAGGTATCTTAAAACCAGGGGATGGACATAGGATACTTTTTATCCCGTTCCCGAGGGGCTCAAAACTCGAGAATGGCTGGACCAATTTGGCTAATTTAGGTCTCGAAATAATTATTGTGGAAGTTCAGGGAAGGTTTGAACAGTGACAAATGTATAAATAAAATATTGGAAAAGGTGTAGATTGTAGGAGTAGGTTAATAAATAAAAGATACCTTCTAAAATGTATTGACTAGGACGTAGGTTGCATTGTAGGTTGTTGCATTTATTCATTCCAGTTCATATTTAAGACAGAACAACGTGTGTCGGGACAGCTAGTATTTCATATTAAACAGTATAGTATCAAGTACCATTTCTATATCTTATCTACGATGTTAATAGATGACTTGATATTTTTTAAATGTAACTTTGCCGAATTGTATTCTAATTTCCTTAATCATATTTTATTGAAAACGACTCAAATATCAGAAATAAAAATCATTCAGAAAGTGCGTTAATAATCTAAATATATAAAAGGCAACCCTGACTGACTTGTATATCAACGCACAGCCAAAACTACTGAATGGATTTTGCTGAGATTTGGCGTACAGATAGTTGTAATAACGTAGGCATCTGCTAAGAAAGGATTTTTGAAAATTAGAATAGTGTGAATATGTGAATTTTGAATAGTGTAGAAATATATTGAGAAAGAAATAATAAAAAAGCAAAAGATGATAGTGCCAAAGCAATTTGTTCATTCTGTTGCCGTTATTAGGTAAAACGGTCACGAATATTTATTGTGTACATTTGGTCAATTCTTTGTTCCGTTATATTTATCGACGCCATTTTTATACTTCACAATATTATTTTGTCTGTTGTTTAAATTATTGTATTACCCTCTGTATCATTTTATAATTTAGTATTTTAGCTATAGCTATGGTAATGGAGTAATGGAGTGTATTTTCTTGTCAAATGTTTTAAGAACTAATATTGAATGAAAACTGTAAAAAAAATACTGCACAAAGATTCAATAAACATAATTTTATTTCTTTTAACTACCATGTTTTGTTTGTATGGAACAAAAATTGTCAACAATTTTATAAATCCTCGATAACGTTCCGACCGAAGCCATAACAAGAGAGTTTTATGGAAGACTATACTTTTTGCGGCCATAAAATATCTGATTGTTCCGGGGCTTACTACACATATACGGGAAAAGATTGCCTGAATTTGCATGTATGTAAATACTGCGGTATGTCATTCTACATTCTATGTATTTAAGAAAAAATAATGGACCAAATTACGATGAATAAATATTTGTACCTGGGTAACCAAGCTTTGCTCAGAGCTCTAGTAGATTAAAACAAAATATTTGGACATCGTTAACTGCGACGAAATATGCGCACTAATGTAAAAATTTAACACCTATATGTAACCATATTTTCACCAAGTAAAGCATCATTTCATCTCAAAAAAATGAAATAATCACAAAAATATTTTATGATAAATTCGAACTTCGAACCCACCACATTCTCAATTTCCGAATTACGTTAAAATTAACCAAACTGTCAATCGGAATGACATTATAGAGTTGAAATTATTGATATACTAGCTCTTGCCCGCGGCTCCGCCTGCGTAAATACATGGGATAATATAATAATATATAATAATATATAAAAGAAAGTCGTGTTAGTTACACCATTTATAACTCAAGAACGGCTGAACCGATTTGGCTGAAAATTGGTAGGGAGGTAGCTTAGAACCAGGAAAAGGACATAGGCTACTTTTTATTGCAGAAAATGTACGGTTGCCGTGGAATATTGTATTTACGCTTTTACGTAAAAACTACTTAGCCGATCATCATGAAATTTGGCACAGATATAAAGTAGACTACGAGGAAGAACATAGGTTACTCTTTATTGTATAAAAATGTACGGTTCCCGTGGAATACTGTATTTACGCTTTTACGTAACTACTTACCCAATCATCATGAAATTTTGCACAGATATAAAGTAGAGCACGGGAAAGGACATAGGCTACTTTTTATTGCAGAAAATGTACGGTTCCCGCGGAATACTGTATTAACGCTTTTACGTAAAAACTACTTAACCGATCATCATGAAATTTAGCACAGATATAAAGTAGACCACTGGGAAGGACAAAGGCTACTATTTATCGCAGAAAAATATGTTTGGGGATTTAGTAAATAGGGGATTTAGGGATTTACAAATAATGTGATTTACGCGACGATACTCAAAGGAAAATTCGAAGGTGAGGAAGTTCTCATTCCGAAGATCCCGATGATCTCCGAATACCGATATGCCGTTTGAGTTCAAACGACTTCAACTTCCGATCCGTCATGCATTCGCCATACCCACTAATAAATCACAAGGCCAATCCTTGAAAGTTTGTGGTCTGAATCTACAAAATCCATGTTTTTCACCTGGTCAATTATATGTGGCATATTCACGGATCGGAAGACCATCTGCGTTATTTATTCTTACGCCTGATAATAAAATGAAAAATATCATCTATTATAAGATGCTTTACTGAAAATTGCACCCATGCACCAAAATACATGGCCCATTTTAACAATCATTAAAATAATTGATTTCTTTTTAATTATATCTATTATCCTAATGAAAAATTGCACTTAATGAAATCCAAAATCTGCTCATTTATTGCCTCTAAGGTAAAACAAAGTTTGCCGGGTCAGCTAGTATAATAATAGAGGAATACAATACCCCACGAGAACACTGTCCGTTTTCAGGATAAAAATATACCAAATATACCAAATGTCATAAAAATCGGTTCAGCGGTTATAACGTGAAGAGGTAACAGACAGTCAGACACACTTTCGCATTTATATTAGTATAGATTTTTGTTGCACGACTATATAACTTAAAAATGCGCAGTTTCGTATAAAACCTGGATAGACCGATTTTTCTCCCCTAAAACTTCTCAAATTTCAAGATTGTCTCATTTGAAGTTTAAGATGTAGAGATATTTGGAAGAAAATTGTTATTTTTAAACAAACAATGGAAACCGGCTTCCAAAGTAAAAATGCACATAAAATTATAAAACAAATCTTATTTTCTAAATAATTTTCCCGCTTAAATTCGCCTTAAATTTTTACTAGGTATTGCTCTACTCAATCTTCATTATTTTGAAGTCAGTTCCAGCCGAAACAATATCCCGATAAAACAATATTTTATAGAACTCACGTTCCAGTCGACTTAAAAATAATATTAAAGATTGAGCAGAGGAAAAGTTAAAATATTATCCTTAATGTCAAAAAAATAATTATGATAATATGTCCATATATTATATGGACGTAGTTGTGTTAAAATTGATGATTTATTAAATTAAACTGTATATACAATTATATAGGCTGGTACCGACTTCAGAAATAAGAAAATTCAGTAGAAAAATAGATAAATTTTAGCAGAATTTAAAGGGGAACTATTCGACAATAAGAATTATTTTATACTTTTAAGTGATTTATAAGAATGTCATTGCTCTTACTTTGGTGGTCGGTTCGTATATTTTTTTAAATATTAATTTATTTCTTTCTTTTCAGTGGAAGATTGAGCTTTGCTTAGAGTTTAAGTAGGATGATAAAATATTTAAAAATAGGAAAGAAAGGAAATAAAAAGTATCACAAAATATTGACCTGACCGGGATTCAGACCCGATATCAATTCGTAAATAACGCACAAATAACTAATTTACCATTCAGCTGCCATTAATAGTGTCGAAATTATTAAATGAGACTGTACAACGAAAGAAAAACATAAAACTAAAAACTGTGTGATTTATCAGGGATAAGACCTAGCTTTGGAAGAAGACGTCTGACATTACAGACCTTTCGCATGTACATCTTTACAACAGTTCTTTAAACAATTCCAAAATTTCCAAACGTGTATCGTTAAAGAGTTCCGTTCAGTGCTTTTGGAACCAGGGTTATACCTTGACGTAATATAACTTTTTGGTACCATAATATTATGCTTATGGTTACTGAAAAAATATTTCATCATATTATTATGATTACCTATGTATGGTGTAATGATGGTGGTGATGATGATGATTGTTGTTCATAAAACAATACCGAAATTTAGAAACGTGTGTCTTTAAATACTGAGGAGTTCTGTTAAGTCCTTTTGGATCCATGGTATACCTACCTTGGCACAACATTTCGTTTTTTGGTAGCTGTGAATGTTAAAAAAATCGATATCGGTGTAAAAGACTATATACAGATATTTCTCATACCTGTATCAAAATATCACGATGTATGGTGTGATGATGATGGTGATTATGAAAACTATTTAATAGCGACAATATATGCTTGAAGTTCTTTAAACAATGCTGAAATTTTCAAACGTGTATCTTTAAAGACTGAGGAGTTCTATTCAGACCTTTTGGATCCAGGGAACACCTTGGTACAAAATGTCACTTTTTGGTAACTGTGAATGTTCAAAGAAATCGAAACTGGTAAAAGACATTTCTAAATACCTATATCAACATATAATGTATGGTGTGATGATGGTGGTGGTGGTGGTGGTGGTGATGATGATTATTTAAAAGTGACATATGCTTGCAGTTTTATAAGTATACTGAAATTCCCAAACGTGTATCTTCAAAGACTGAGGAGTACCGTTCAATGATTTTGGATCCAGGGTATACCTTGGCACAACATTTCACTTTTTGGTAGCAAATGCTCGAGTTACTTCAAAAAAAGTTGAAATCACTATATGTGTCCCTTTAAATTTTGAGGACTTCTCTTAATTCCTCATGAATCCCATCACCAGGTCTACCATTTGGTGACAATGGGACTAATCCGGGAGCTAACCCTTCAAAATAAAAAAAGAATTTCGAAAATCGGTCCACAAACGGCGGAGTAATCGCGTAACATACATACAAAAAAAAAAAAAACATACACACGAATTGAGAACCTCCTCCTGTGTTTTGGAAGTCGGTTGAAAATCGGTACACAGACTGGGGAGTTATCGTTAAAAATACAAAAATATATATAAAATTATATACAGCCAAATATAATACAGTACTAAAATTTTGCCATAAGGCACTCTTACTTAATTATGCTCTAAGCCCATAATTTTTATGAGTCATAAAATATGTTTACGTTATTTAGGATTATACCTACTTAGTAGAGACAGTAAAGTAAATAGATAAGTAAATAGACAGTACAGAAAGTAAATAGATAGAATATATAATATAGAGTAGGTAGATAGTGGGATTTTTAATATTTTTCACCCAACAATTAAAAAACCCTCGTGAAAAACTTTATTTTGCCTTCTATACCGCAGATTAATTACTGAGAATTAATCAACCCTTGAAATTCACTAAAATGAAATACGTGTTCCAATTCATGCATCCAAGTGCGAGAAGGGTTTTGAGTTCCTTGAGAATATTTACTATTACATATTTTATGGTGAAATGGGTATCATTGTAATGGTGCAAATGAGTCATTAATAATAACTTTGTTATTCCTTTTTCATAAGTTATGTTTAACTTTTTTTATGTACATTTTCCGCATCAAGTAATCTTACATTTTGAAACAGTTGGATGACTTTATCATGGAAAAAACACACAGTTTAAAAAAAATAAGATTATTTCTTATTTTCAATAAGAAATAATCTTATTTTTTTAATAAACTCTTAAATATAAACTCAAAAAAAAGGTTACTAGTGTTAATACATTAAAATATATTTTTAAATGTAGATAAAAGTATGAAATTTTATTTAAGCCATGTCACTATTAGAAAATGAGTTTTATCCCCATGACATAAAGTTCATATACTCGCCCGTCCCGTCAAGAGCCCGTCGAACATATTGCGTATCCCATAAAAGGCGTAGCGCAAATGAATGTAAATATTATACAAATTGATCCCCGAAACGTGAGTTAACAGCTTGTATCTCGGAACGTAATATTTTTTTAGCGGCCATTTTCTTTCGAGTACACGATATTATGATTTTAATTATGAAATATGATTTAAAATGTAAGTAAAGTTTAAACAGGTAATATTTTATTAACGTCAAGCCTAGTTACCTTTGTTTTATTCTCTTTTTGAATTCGTATATAGTAACCTAACCTAAAAAATAACTGTAACAACATATGTACCACTTTTGATGCAAATAAATGAATATATGAATATGAATATAACCCTATTCGTTTCTGTCACTTCCACATAAAATATTTAGCGTGAAGTCGGAAAGAAGACGACCTCGCTTTTGTATTTAAACAAAATAAACTTATATAATGATGCTCTTAGAAAAAAAATACTATATCCCAGGTAAATAATAAAAGCATCCAAAGAATATAAGTCACATAAAAATCAATAAACAAGGTATAACGAAAGTTGTGGAATAAAATATTTATAGTTTGTCTCCATGCGAGTACGTGGGCTCGGGGTAGAAGATTTATGGCGCCAGCTCGTCCTTCGGTCTCGAGTGACCTTAGTTGTCCCCCAGTGACTGATGGTATATCGATTCCCAGTATCGATTACCAACTGCTAGATTGTGAAATTTCATTTATACCATGTAGGCTAAGTAAGATTTAGTTAGATTGATGCTCTAAGGATTCAGCATATTGTTGTATTGGTTACCAAAGTACTCGGCAGGTATAATAACCTGTTAACTATGTAGGTAGGTGTGTAAATTATTCAAAAATTTTTGTTATTAATGTTGTGGTATTTTTTTAAAATAATAACTATTAATTAAACTAACTAATTAATTATTAAATACGAAGTAAAATAGATACAATAAACACCTAATACCCATTTTCGTTGTGACTTAAATTTTAAAAGGGAAAAACTTTATTTTCAAGTAACGCATATAACTATAGTATTTTATTTCGACGTAATGACCCTTGTAAGCATAATTATCTCGTTGTCAGTTAATCCAGGGCTTACACTGAAATTAAATTATACGGCTTATTTACTAACACCGGGGATTCGAGAGCGCCGGTGTACAAGGATCAAAATAATTTCTATTCCTAGGTACTTTAATTTAATCAAGTAACGTTTGGAAAAATTAAAATAAAGTTTTTAATTTCATACACTTAATTTTATTTTCCATATGAAATCTTAAAATAAGCAAATTACAATAATAATGTAATAATAATATTTTTTTATTTGCTCAAAGTACACTTACTTGTACTTCATATTGGTTTATCACTTTACAATGGTACAAAAAAACAATTATAATATAATATTCTGCTGGTACTTAAAATAGGATATCCTGTGCTATAAGTACCAATAACCTTCCAGTTGCACATTTAGACTTAGTACAATACAATAAGACAGTTAGATAAATAACTGTTAAACTCTATAAAACTACCGAAGTTAACACTTAGCTGCGTTAAAAAAATAGGTGCTCAAAATCTTCCTACTACAAAATACGAGTATATTATTGGCTTATAAATTTTCTCGGTGGATCGGTTTTACGGTGGATTAAGATAAAACGAGACACGAGGCTATGAGTACATAATATTATCTATTTACATACTTACTTTGAAAAGTGTGTGTTCAGTGTTGTAAATTGTACATAACTTAAACATAATATTTAAATTCACTAGAGAACGATCTATGATAGAAATTCGTCCATAATAATTCTTTTTTTTTTAGTTTTTACTTTATAAGGGTTATTTTACCTCATAAGGTGCTCCCTTACTTAGAGCATTCGCCTGTAATGTAACGTTTCAGGGCCTTTAGTCAAGATGCATTCGATCATTTCGACGGCGAACTTCAAAATCAAAAATGTATGGGATTTGATATAAGTGTAAAATCCAGGATAGGATTCTACGTTAAACTATGGGGGAGCGCTGTATCCTAACACTAAGAGTCCTAACCCCTAATGCCCTAACGCCCTACAGCCCTAGCCCTAACCATAGATTTGATGTATAAATAAATATATATAATAAGTGCGGGATGTCTGCACCGTGAGCCCTAAGGTAACAGACGGAAAGTTGGAAGGATATGGGTATAAGTATGGAAATGATTTTCTCACTGTCAATCACCCAGACTCAGGTGACTGTGGTTAGGCTAAGGGTGTCTTGGCCACAGTGAGAGGTCGTCGGTATGGATTTGGGAGTCGGTCGGAACACTTCCAGAGAGTAGCCCTGGACGAGTGTTTAAGGGAAGGGGAGATGAGTGAGACACAACAAGAAGTTGGTATCTGATTTATTATTTACAATTCTTCTAATATATACTCAATCATCTTTACACACACAAATATGTACAGGTTATGTGGTCAGCATATTATTTAGAGTAGGTTAAAATTATGTAGAGTATGAACGTGATGATTGTGCTTATACGCGATCTAGTTCACATGTTCAATGCTGAACATTCTGGCGGCTCTCAAGGATGAGACTCAGGAAGTCCGTAACTCGTACAGTTGTGTTGGATTGGTCGAGCTCCGCCTGACTGGTACCGCGTAAGTCTGAGGTACCGTCGAAGGCCGAGGTGCAGGCTGGATGCTGGAGGTCTGGTCGTCGCTTCCCCTCGGCTGGCTTCGTCTGGTCACCAGTAGCGCTCGCAGCAGTCGCATCAGTGATGGCCCATAGAAATAAATTAATATTAATAACATGAAAATGATAATTATAGTCGCAAAACTAGCTACATAAGTTTCTGTAGGTATACTATTCCAAACTGTATTGTCTAGGGTTGTTTGTAAAGTATTTACGTCGTTGATAATGGAACTAAAAATGTCTTTAGAACTGTCTAACACTAATTGCTCTTTAGAAAGGTCTTTTGGATAACTACCTAATGATCTATTATTGTATAATTTAAATTCAGAATATTTATTAAATGAAGCTAAAACACTGGTTGATACTACTCTTCTTCCTACTAATGTAATCGAGTTTGTTGTAATAATACAATTTTCAGAAATTTTTATAATTCCTACGTCGTGGATTTCTACCTCTTCTCTTTGTCCGTCGCATACTATTGACACAGTTTCAGGTTGTTTTGTAACATATATCCATGTGTTTATCATTTGCACTTGCTTCCATAATATTTTGTTTGTTATATTATAAAGTCGAGAGGGGCATTCTGTTCTGTTTTCGCTCTTTGTTATTAATCGAACAATGCAATTTTGATCAAATTGCATGTTTTTCACCGCCACAGGAAAACAAATGAAATTATTTCGCCTATGTAAACAATCTCTAAATTCTTTGTGTGTTAGCTCAAAATACCGTTCATTATTATAGTCCATGCCGATAAACTTTTGCTGTACGTCAATGCTTTGGAAAGACCCGTCTTGATTTTTGCTAGGAATTGGTGTAATATGTATCATTGTAAATGTTGTCTTCTCTACTATGGGAAAATAGGCTAACACTCTAATGTGAGTGTCATTCTCGTATAATCTCGTGTCAATTAACTGATTTTGTATTATATTAAGGTTTGATGGTAACTTGTTATTCGCCTTTTTTATGATGTCTGCAACGTATTTTGGGTTTAGTACACTATACACTGTGGATCTTGATATATATATTTGAACAATGCCTGAGTAATAATTTTGTATTTCATCGATGTAATTATATGCCAGTTGATAGGATTGAAACATTTTTAATTGAATTGTGTTACTGTCAATTGTTTTATACCACTGGTTATTGTTATTTAGATAGTTTAAAGCTTCATTGAGTTTGGTCTGAAATCTATCTAATTTATTGCGTATTCTTTCTTCTGTTTCATTTATTGCTGATATGGTAGAAATCATAAATTTTGTTTGATGATTTGCTGCGTCGATGAGATTTTGCTGGTTTTTTTGTAAGGAATCAATTTCCCTGTATACGTCATCATTTACTCCGAATATTGATGTCATTATCTGTCCCATAAAACCTCTCTTTTTTCTAGTTTGATTTATTTCCATTAAATACTCGTGTGATCTTTCGAATTTTCGTACTTCTTCTTGCAAGTGATGATAATATTGGTTACAATGAGTCTGGCTGTCGAAAGATTTCGCATATTTACACAATGAGTCGAACTGGTTTAATACTTCCTTTGTCTTTTGAACATTCTCCTCTAGTATACGTCTTTCGTAAGATGTCTCGATTCTAAATGTGCCTCTGTCTAATGTCGCATTTCCCATTTGTTCCAGGTACAATCCTGGTTTCAGATTTCTGATAGAATGTGTGGCTGTGGTTGATGTACATAGTTGTAACAAAGAAAGCAACATTAACCAAGTAAGGCTTAATTTGCCTGCCGTCTTTTTGTGACTAAATGTTACATTTGCCGTTGCCGTGCAATTTTTTATAGGCGTTTCTAAATTATGATTTACCGGGAGTGGTATTAGCGTATGAATTGCTCGTTTTTGGTCTCCTCCTTGCGATCTTTCGAGCGTGACTACCCTTGTGGCGCCATCACTACCAGGATGAATCTCTTTGACTTTTGCTAACGGCCATTTACTAGGACTTATGTTGGTGTCCTTAATAAGAACTACTGTGCCGATTTGCAAATTTTCTTTATTTTCTTTCCATTTATAACGCTGTTGCAATTGGTGTAGATAGTCTTGAGTCCAGCTATTCCAAAAATCTTTCTTCATTTTTTGTATTTGTTTCCAACGGTTTATCAAGTCTGTATTTATGTTATTAATAGGGTCTGGTATACCGACTGCCTCACGGCCGATAAGAAAATGACTTGGAGTTAATATTACATTATCGTTAATGTTGTCCGTTTGAACGCATAATGGTCTTGAATTCAGACATGCTTCTTTTTGATATAATAATGTTGAAAGTTCTTCATATGTCAAAGTGCTGCCTCCTATGACTCGTCTTAAATGATGTTTTCCGCTAAGAATCCAATATTTTTGTCGTAAATATGACAGAGTGAGTCGATTTCCTTCGTGTAATGTTTTCTCATGTGCGTCATGAATTATTATTGCCGTGACGTGATGATCGTATGGTAATAATACAGGGTGCTTCTGGTCGTATGGCAATTCCGAATTTTGTAGTCTTCCTCCTACTCTGATGAGCCCATCCTCATCAATGAATGGATTTAAGCACGATAATTTGTGTCCTTTCGAAAAAGTATGTCCCTTTTTAAGTATGCTATATTCTTGCTGGAAAGCCTCTTTTTGTACTTGTAATAAAATCTGCCTTCTTGTTATGTTAATTTCCTCGCAGGATAGTATTTTTGATATATTTTGGCGACTTTTAATCCGTAAACAATATGATAAAATTCTGGTCATCCTTTGAAAGCTTGAAAATCTTTCGAAAACTTCGTTTTTGCACTTTATATTTTCAATTACTGTCTTATAGCAATGTTTCACTTCGTATATCGGTACCGGTACAGGAGTTATGGTGTTTGGTGGAATGTTTGACTGTAACCATTTTGGCCCAGTCCACCATAGTTCATAATTAGGTAATTTAATAGGTTCCAAGCCTCTGCTTATAATGTCAGCTGGATTTTCTGAAGAAATCACATGATTCCAAATCGCTTGAGGTAAAGTTTTTTGTATTTCCGATACCCTGTTCGCGACAAAAGTTTTCCATCTGTCTGCTTCGCCTCTTATCCATCCTAATGTAATCATTGAGTCTGTCCAACAATAAATTTTTGTATCCATGCAGTTGAGCGCTTTATTTATTTTATCTATTAACTTCGTTAGTAAAACAGCTGCACATAATTCGAGACGTGGCAAGGTCGTTTTGTGTTTATATGGTGCTACTTTTGTTTTAGCTTGCAATAATGTTATGTAATATGTGTCATCCACCTTTGACCGACAGTATACTACCGCACCGTATGCTTTTTCCGATGCGTCACTGAAGCCGTGTAATTCGATCTGCGCTCCATTGTAATGTATCCATCGCGGTATTTTAATGTTTTCAATGTATTTTAATTGTTTTTGAATATTTGTCCATTTTTTCTTTATTTCGTCGGATACTTTGTCATTCCAGCCTATCCCGGTGCTCCAAATCTCTTGTAGTTTCATAACACTAGTAACCGGTTGCAGCCATAAATGTAATTTTATGTTTTCGCTTCCGTAATAATATTTAACCATGTCTTGATGCAAACGTGGACCTTTAAATAAATTGTCATTAAGGCTTAAGTTCAAGTTCGATTTACTACTCGCATCGAAAACGCAACGTAGCTTAGTAGTCAATGCATCTGCTCGTATTACCGGCTGGTGTGGAATATAAAATTTTCCTTGACCGTAATTTGCTTTGTTTACCTTTCTCATATGTCCCATTTGTAAATATTCATTCATGAAGTCGTTGTATTGTTGTCTTAGGTCAGGGTTCTTGTCCAGTTTCTTTTCAAGCTGTATGAGTCTGGCGGCTGCTTTTTGACGCGTTTCCCCATACTCTAAGGATGCGTCCTTAAATGGAAGTCTAACTGTGTAAGTTCCGTCGGAGTTTCTTTGAGTCGTTTCTTTATAATAATTTTCACAAAATTGGTCGTCCTTATTTAATTGATAGTCTTCTGTAATTTCTTCCAGTTCCCAAAATTTTGTTAATTCAATCTCTTCCGCGCGTGTCATTAAGCTTAATACTTTTATTTGGCTGGATTGTTCTGTGGAGCATAGGCCTGATAAAATCCACCCTAACTCTGTATTTTGAGCTATAATTCCATTATCTAACTTTTCAAACCCTTCCAATAATAATTTACTGTAGTCTTCAGCGCCCAGTATGATGTCAATTGGGCCGCGCTTGTAATATGTAGGGTCAGCAATTATTTTGTTCGTTATATTTCGTTTCTCTAGTTGTTTTATGTCTTGTTTTGGCAATGCTCCTGTAGTGTGTAAGTTCCTTTGTATAAGTAATGTATGTATGTTCCTTTATAATGTTAGTATCGTATTAATATGTAGAGTAAGCTAAAATGTATTTTTACCTTTAAGTTCTGTTTTAGTCTATAAGATTATTCTGTAGTTAAACCTAATAAAGGATGGTCACGTCTTAAGTCTACTTTACTTGACTTCCCACCTCATGGCGACCCTGCCACCTCATAAGCTCCGGTAAGCTTAGGTAATATAATAAGTGATGTCACTAGCTTGTACGCACTCGGAAATCTTGGTTTTAGTGTGACGTCAATCATAAAATTTGAGGTTTTTGGTTGCTCGTCGGCAATACCCTTTATTTCAGCTTTTATTTTTTGTTTAGGGAACCCTAATAGTTGTGCTGTCTCTTGTGTGCATAAGGAAACTTCAGACCCTTGGTCACATAAAACTCGTAATAACTGAGGTGTTCCGTCATAAGTTGTTGTCTGTACTAAGGCCGTAGCCAGAAGTACCGTTTTATTTTTCTCATTTTGTTGCATAGATGTATTTGAACTTCTTTGTTGTACTTGACTGTCTTTTGATTGTGACTTATAATTTGATGTTCTAAATGTATTTGGCTGCGAGAAGTTTGTATGCGTTTTATTTATGAATTTTTGTCCTTGTGGTCTAGTTGAAAATTCTTTAAGATTCCGATGTAACAGTGTAGAGTGAGCCTTATTACATATTTCACATTTCTTATAATTTTGACTGACACACTCTTTTTTTGCGTCGTGCATTAAACACTGATAGCACATTTGTTTTTCTTGTACTTTTCTAATGCGGTCGTTCACGTGAAGCGTTTTAAATTGTTCACACTGATATATACTGTGAGCGTTATTACAATACCAACAAAATCCCTTTTTTTCTTGCCAATGTATAGGTTTGTCATGATTTTGTAATGAAGGTCTGAACGACAAACTCGAAGTTGAAGGTGTCTGTTTGCTGGATTCTATACTCTTAAAACGTTTCTCTAAGAACTTCATCAACTTTTCGAATCTTTGGATTTTGTTCGGTTCTTCAAGCTGGTCTTCATATTTCATATTGGTATCCGAGTCCCATTTCCTGCTCACAATACGACATAATATCGGATCCCAGGTCGAAATATCTATACCTTGATTTTTCAGTGCCTCCAGACTTTCATTAATGCAGTCATGCATGTTTCGTAACATTTTTTCATTTAAAGTATGAATTTTTGGTAAGTCTAATAATTTGTCTATAAATGTCTGGCAAATAAGTCGCTCGTCTTTATAACGGTTTGTGAGTAGTGTGAGCGCGGCTTTATAATTGACCTCGTTTACTGACAAATGCTTGATCAGCTTTTCCGCATCGCCTCGTACATGCGTCTTTAAATATTGCATTTTTTCTGTCGTTGTAATAGTACAGTCATTGTCAATAATTTTTATAAATAAATCGTAAAATGAATTCCATGATTCATAGCTGCCCGTAAAAATCGGGATTGTTATTCTTGGTAACTTAGTCGATAAAGTCTTGTTACATGGTTTGTCGTCTTGAATAATTTTTTCTTCTAATTTTTCCATAATGGAGTCGAACTTTTCTTGTGCGTCTGAGAAGAAGTCGTATATAAAATATTCGTCGTTGATTGTACCTTGCTCCAATAATAAGTACATGTGATTTTCGTCTATTTCTTGAAAATTCTTTTCAAGAGTCCTTATTAATGCTTGTAGGTGCCACGCCGGCTTATTTTCGGCAATGGCTGTCTGTGCGGTCAATATTTTCTTATTAAGCTGATTCAATCTATACTTTTGAATGAATAGCCTTGAATTCTTGTCTTTGGAGTCTATTTGTCTGCCGGATGTAGTCTGCATCTCGGCGTCTGGAGTCTTATTTTTGAAGTCGATTTGTCTGCCGGATGTAGTCTGCATCTCGGCGTCTGGAGTCTTGTTTTTGGAGTCGATTTGTCTGCCGGATGTAGTCTGCATCTCGGCATCTGGAGTCTTATTTTTGAAGTCGATTTGTCTGCCGGATGTAGTCTGCATCTCGGCGTCTGGAGTCTTATTTTTATAGTCGATTTGTCTGCCGGACGTAGTCTGCATCTCGGCGGTGTCTATTTGGAGCTTGAGGTAATTTTCATGAGTCGATAAGTGATCCATGGCGGCGTCATAGTAATTTTTTATGTTTGTCTCGAAGTAATTTAATGTTATGTACTTATGTGTCGATAGTATGTCTTGGTCTTCTAAGAGGTTGTGATTTTGCAACGCTCTTTGAAATATGCTGTCTAAAGTTGCTCTTCTATCGTCTATATATTTTTGTGTCTTTCTGGTTCTTGAGTCTTTTTTTATATTTTCCCAAATCCTTTTTATTTCCATGTGGTCATTTTCCTGGCTCATGATAAGTTCGTTGATAGTCTCGATGTCCATTGTGTCTTCTTGTCTTCTTTCTTGACTTCCTACTTGCCCTATCCTATTCCTAAAACTTCGTAATAGCTCAGTCAATGCGTAGTGACCCTGCGCCCTCGTATACAGTACTTAGCACCTTCTCAATCAATTGGTGAGACCCGCTTGTGGGAGGCCAACGACCGATTGCTATACTGTACGGGTGCTTTCTCAGGGAACACCACGTATTATATGTACTTTGAAATACCGCAATACTGATGCGTAGTTTGGTACACCAGCATGTAGTACTCCAAAGGGTCAGTCAGTCCAGTTCCTTCCTAATAGGACAAGAGGATTCGCGGTTCAATTTTTAATTAAAGGATCGAAGGACCAAATGTAAAATCCAGGATAGGATTCTACGTTAAACTATGGGGGAGCGCTGTATCCTAACACTAAGAGTCCTAACCCCTAATGCCCTAACGCCCTACAGCCCTAGCCCTAACCATAGATTTGATGTATAAATAAATATATATAATAAGTGCGGGATGTCTGCACCGTGAGCCCTAAGGTAACAGACGGAAAGTTGGAAGGATATGGGTATAAGTATGGAAATGATTTTCTCACTGTCAATCACCCAGACTCAGGTGACTGTGGTTAGGCTAAGGGTGTCTTGGCCACAGTGAGAGGTCGTCGGTATGGATTTGGGAGTCGGTCGGAACACTTCCAGAGAGTAGCCCTGGACGAGTGTTTAAGGGAAGGGGAGATGAGTGAGACACAACAAGAAGTTGGTATCTGATTTATTATTTACAATTCTTCTAATATATACTCAATCATCTTTACACACACAAATATGTACAGGTTATGTGGTCAGCATATTATTTAGAGTAGGTTAAAATTATGTAGAGTATGAACGTGATGATTGTGCTTATACGCGATCTAGTTCACATGTTCAATGCTGAACAATAAGTCATCGATAAATGGCATGTAGCTTGCAATGCAACATGTCAAATCCTGTCAAATCCCATACATTTTGTTTTCGAACATCGCCGTCGAAATAATCGAATGCATCTTGACTAGAGGCCCAGATTCTACACCTTTAGATAGAAAAAAATGTATCTATCAAATGCACGAAAGTGTGTGTTACTAATCTGATGTAGTGTGTGTTGTTGTTACTGTGTGTGTGTGTTTTGTTGAATGTGTTTTATTAATTTCCAAGCATTATTTAAAAAAAATATTAGCTTGCTGCACACCTTCGTCTTCATAAACTTTAATTGCACCAAATGTCATACTCCTCTGTTGGCATAATTCTCATAAACCTGTACTGAAAGCTTTTGCTTCGTGTATTAATAAAATAATAATTATTATTACATACATACATGATACATACATATAATCACGCCTTTTTCCCGTAAAGGGGTAGGCAGAGACCACTTTTTGCCACTTGCTACGATCCTTACATACTCGTTTCGCTTCGTTCACTTTCATTCTTACCATCCATTCCTCCTCTTACATTCAACGTAGCAAAGCGGCTCTCCATGGTCCGCTTTTCACCTCCGCGAGAAACAAGACGTGATGGGTGGTGAACCACATCGCCGCCATTTTGGATAATTAAATTATTTTTATGATTATCCATTGCGTTTCCACGGATTGGTAGAGAGGGTAGGAATAGGGAAAGGGAAGGATAGGTGGTGTGGAAAGGAAGTTAGAGTGGGAAATAGGAAATGTAGGATATTACCGCCCAGGAGGGCAAGGGATAGGACAGTAGGTAATAGCTAGGGAAGCCGGGGTCGCGTACCCGTATACTATACCACAACTACTGGACAGGTAAGTTGGGATGAGTACCCCATAATTATTATTAATCTATACTTAATATAATAAAGCTGAAGAGTTTGTTTGTTTGTTTGTTTGAACGCGCTAATCTCAGGAACTACATGTTCGAATTGAAAAAATATTTTCGTGTTGGATAGTCCATTTATCGAGGAAGGCTTTAGGCTATATAACATTATGCTACGCTCGATACGAGCGGATCACCAATCACGAATGTTTTAAAATCGGGATTTTTTTTCTATTGAGAGCTTACGCTTCGTACGCTGCGGAAACGGTTAAAGTTTCGCTAAAATTATGTATGGCAGAATTGTTTCTTTTTAAAAGTTCTAAAAAAAGTCCGCGACTGTATAATATGTCTATCTTTTAAAATTGGCTCACAATAGCCTTTTTATTACAAGCATTTAATTTAGAATAAATTTGTTGTTTACATAATTTGATTTCAATGAGTATTTCAGAAGATATCGCAGTAATAAAATAATACGGCGGGCGGTGGGCAGTCGTGAGGGGAAAGCACTTCTCCTTCTACGTTAATGAAGTCACTGGTAAATTTTAGCGATATCCCAAAGTAACTTTTACACGCGGACGAAGTCGCAGGCAAAAGCTAGTATTATATATGTTAATACTCCCATTACAGTATATGCATTCCTTTCTTATGATGCCATTGATGTGCTAAAACCAAAACAATGTATGCTTCTTTACCATATTTTAATTGTTATCAATTTCATTTGTATAAGCTATGTATGCTTCGAATAAGACGCATAATGTAAATACATAACAACTGTAATGAGAAAATCAAGAGAATATGAAGGTCAAAGACTATAATTATTTCGATGGAGTAGTTAGATAGGTATATGAAATGAAAACATTTAAAGTTATTAGTCCAAAGTATTCAAGCTAGTCTTGGCTCGGAGCCAGACAATGATAAAAGGCTTTGACTCGATACTCACCAAATAAATGCTTCTTAATACATTCAAGCCTTAAATAATAAAATTAATGGTCTAGATTTATGATAGCCCTTAAAACCTCATAAAATCCTCGTTTTTATGACAACTTAAAAAAAAGTGAAAAGCAAATTTTAAAACGTTTTCTTTTGTCATAATTATCATAAGATAATCTAAGGCTGTCTGGATTTGAGCTGTCAAAAGTATTTACATAAAAAATGAATATTTTATTACTATCCATGGCCCAACTAACAGTCAACTATAGGAGAGGTTTAAATGTGTTTATGCTTCGGAACTATTTTTATGTTTCCAGTTGACCCGTTTTAAGTTGTGTGGCCTAATTCCGAGGTCATGGCGTTCTGTCTAAAGTTAGACGATCCTGATTATTGTCTCACTTAACTACTTGAGCATGTGTGGTAGACTTTATATTCTTAAACGCCTCTGTGGTCCAGTGGTTAAGAGCTTAGCTCTCGAGTTAAGGAGCCTTCGATCCCCTCGTCAGATCAACAAAATATATTTTAGGGTTCCGTAGCCAAATGGCAAAAAACGGAACCCTTATTTATGGATTCGTCATGTCTGTCTCTCTGTCTGTCCGTCCGTATGTCACGGCCACTTTTTTCCGAAACTATAAGAAATATACTGTTGAAACTTGGTAAGTATTTGTATTCTGTGAACCGCATTAAGATGGTCACATAAAAATAGAAAAAAAAAAACAATAAATTTTGGGGGTTCCCCATACTTACCCTGTACGTGGTAGAGCCATGCTTAGGCACGAATGGGCCGGCTCGACCGGAGGAATACCACGGGCTCACAGAAAACCGGCGTGAAACAGCGTTTGCGCTGTGTTTCGCCGAGTGAGTGAGTTTACCGGAGGCCCAATCCCCTACCCTATTCCCTTCCCTACCCTCCCCTATTACCCTATTCCCTCTTAAAAGGCCGGCAACGCACTTGCAGCTATTCTGATGCTGCGAGTGTCCATGGGCGACGGAAGTTGCTTTCCATCAGGTGACCCGTTTGCTCGTTTGCCCCCATATTTCATTAAAAAAAAAAAAAAACTTTGAACTGAAACTCAATTTTTTTTTTCATCAAACCCATCAGTTCATTGAGGTTTCTAATGTAATTTTATCTAAACTGAATAGTTTGCGCGAGAGACACTTCCAAATTGGTAATTTACAAAGTTACAGGGTAACTTCTAAAATCAGAGAATGATAAAACTAAAAAAATATATGATGTATACATTACCATGCAAACTTCCACCGAAAATTGATTTGAATGAGATCTAGTAAGTAGTTAAGTAGTAAGCCATAAAAATATTAAATTTCGTCATAAGAATATTCATAGTTCATACTTCCTCGTATTGTTTTATGACTACATAGGTACTGAAAAATATTATAAAAATGCCCTCACTTAGAGCATTCGCATGTAATGTAACGTTATATTAGGTTGGGGAAGAAGTTTCATCGCATTTTATAAAAAAATTCAAAAGGTTTTTTTATAAAGTTTATTTACAAGTGACTAAAGTATATAGGTGCCATTTTGTTCGATAACTTTTTGCCATCTTGTTGGTAGGTACATGATCCCATTGCTATAAAATTTTTGGGGCTTCTGATGAAAAAACTGCGACAAGTGGTTTTGGCAGTCCTCTTGTGATGTCAACCTGACACTGCCTAAGGAATTTTGCAGCGACCGAAACAGGTGAAAATCTGAAGGTGTAAGGTCAGGACTATACGGCGGATGCATTAACACCTCCCAGCCAAACTCCCGTAATTTTTTCTGAGTGGCTAAAATGTGTGAGGTCTAGCGTTATCATGGTGAAAAACCACACCCCTTCTGTTGATTAATTCCGGCCGCTTTCTCTCAACTTCTTGCTTTAATCTCATCAGTTGTTCGCAGTACAGTTCAGAATTGATGGTCCTGCCTGGCGGTAACAGCTCATAATGAATAATGCCCTTCCAATCCCACCACACACACAGCATCACCTTGTTGCGAGTTAACCCGGGTTTCGCCACAGTCTGTGAAGCCTGACCGGCCTTTGACCACGATCTTTTTCGCACGTTCTTGTCGTACGTGATCCACTTTTCATCACCAGTTATCAGCTTCTTCAAAAATGGTTCGGTTTCATTACGTCGTAATAAAGAATCACAAATGAGCTCACTGAAAGAAACCTAATGAACCGTCCATTAGGTTTCTTTCAGTGAGCTCATGAGGCACCCAAATATCGAGCTTTTTTGTGTACCCAGCTTTTTTCAAATGCGCCAAAACCGTTTTGTGGTCAATCCCCAGTTCTTCAGCTACATCGTAACTACTAATCTTGCTCCACTTTTTCAAAAATGGCAACAGTTTTGTCCATAACAGGGCGACCAGAGCGACGTGCATCTTTGATATCAAAATTTCCGGATTGAAAACGCTTAAACCAAATTTGCGCTACTCTCACAGATACTGCATTAGGTCCATAAACATCACAAATTTTTTTCGCGGCTTGTGTTGCATTTTTACCTTTTTTGTAATAAAATTTTAAAATGTATCGAAATTCTTCATAAGAATCACTCATTTTAACAATAAGAAAAACAAATGAAAATCTCAAATTTACCTAATTTGAATTTGGAATTGTCTTCTGTAAAATTAAAACTTTTTAATGATACCAAAATCAGCCAGATACAATTGGTATAGCCCAAGATATTTTATGACAAGTTCATACATACTATAATGCGAAAAGACTTTTTCCCCAACCTATTATATCCGAATAGTTTGGGAGGTTAACCGAGCATTGTAATGCGCACCTTGTAATGATTCCGTCCGCTCGGCGCTCAAAAACTTTATATTACACGCGAATGCTCATCAGTCAGGGAGGTAGTATTGTAATGTAACGCTCGAAGTCGATGCTATTACATTATATCATACGCGAATGCTCCAGATGAGAGAGTACCTTTATAGATATTACTGTACAAAATATTATGTTGCTCTATATTTTACCATCATCGAAAATATTCAGTAGATATGCAGTGCGTTATATAATATATCATTTTATGATAAATATTGGATTATCAATAATAACTTACATTCAGAAAGTTATGGAGATGTCAGAGTATTGGAATATAAATATGAGTTCCGTACTTGCACATTTTACAACCTCATAAAGATACATCTTAAAACTTCGTTGCAATCACTATATATATTATGTAACTTGTAATAAAAATACAATATTATCTCAATCAATCATAAGTTATTAGAAGAAGACAATTTACGAATGAAAGATTACGCCAATTTTTCATCTACAAATGTTATTTTTATTATTTAGGAGACATCTTGTCCATAAATTTGTCTCCGACGAATCACAAATCAATTCTTGTAGAAGCAGAATTCTCCCAAATATTTGTGATCAAAATTTTGCTTTGGACAAAAACCGGATTATGATCACAAATAGGCTTCAGGACCCAACTTTAAAGACAAAATATATTATTTAAAAAAATGCTGAAATGTGGCCAAGACGGTTTGAGTTGATTTGGACAGAGTGCAGGTTCGAACTTCCAACCCAATAATTCTCTCTCCAGATTCTGAATCAATGAAATGTTACTGAAGCAGTAGGTATATTTATTTTGGTTACTACTAGCCTTAAAATTCTAATTTCACTCTTTTTAATATTTTTTTAATAAATTATAATATTTAGACGATATTAAGATTTTGATAACAAAACTATTTTATTATCCAAAGAAAGACTGAAGCCATTTAGGCCACATAAAAATACACTAGTGACTTCGATTAATGGGCGGACGGACGGATAGATTTAGTTTTCGTATCCGACCGGCAAAAACTAAATCTACCGAAAAATGAAAATATCTGTACAATTTCGCAGATGTCACTCGTATAAAAGAAACGTATTACTTTTCACGCGTTTGTACCAACAAAATATATTTTCTTTATTTCACTGAATAAGTGAAGTCACGTATTAAGTTATCACAATGTACCAACTTGAGTAAATTGTATGTTACTGTATTACGAACTCCGAGCTAAATCTATTCACTACTTTTATATTTTCATACCGATCCTTTCACCATTTTATGTTTAACAAGAAATAAAAACTTGGCTTGGAAGCTACTTAGGAGGTTCTCAATTCAATTTAATTCAATTATTTCTTGCAATTGTAGGTATAAAAAATATGTTACATGGTAATAATATTAGTTCTTAGTCTACAATTAGCCTTAAAGGCGTGCAATATAGTACATTCATACAGTCATTTTATTACACTACACTTATCATTTAATTATATAATATTATTCATTAAATAATTTTAAATTAAAGATACTTATGTTAATATTTTTAACAATATCAGAACATTAATGGCCTTTTTGTTTATTTCAATTAATCGTCTAAATATTATTTTAGCATTTTGGTTGCTAAATAGTCTTTTAATTTATATTTAAATAATCTTAATTCTGTAATAATTTTAATGTCTTTTGGTAACTTGTTGTTTAAAGGTGCGGTACAAACTACACTTCTTCTCTTAATTTCTGAGTTAGCTTGTCGCTGATAACTTAGTTTTATGTCTAGCAGAGGAACATGGTTCGTATCTTTCTAGATTTAGAATTAGTACACAATTGAAAGAAATAGGTATTTAAGATTGTTATTATCATTATTTTTTATATACATATTATTATTTAGGTATTAATAATAAATGAAGCAAAAATTTCGAGTTCAATTGTAATTTAATAAATTTTGGCAGAATTATGCTGAGGAAGACGTGTGAAAAGTTTGAATTTATTTAAATAATACTTAGAAATACATTAAATTATTGAAAATATCAGCAATACACACTACCTCACTCATACTAGCATTTTTGTATAAATTTACAGTAAGAGTGTCAAGTATTATCTTTCACATTCCATATACAATATTTACATATTTGAATTGATTATATAAAAGGCAAAAGAAACCTAAAAATTTGAAACTTTAAAATTAAAACATGAACATTGATTTTTTTTTATTCCCTCTGCGGCATTCGAACCCGCGACATACAACTTGAGCACTGACGCGCTAACCACTGAACCACAGAGACCGTCAAATATTAAGGTAAAACGAGTCAGATGATTTTTTTTTTTTTTTGTTTCTTTGTATTTCATGGCGTAGCATACTTTTTGTGTGGCACTGGCCATAATTAACCGATATCCCATCTTGCCTCATGACAATGCCACTTTCATTAAAAACGGCGATAAAACAATAATTTTATAATGGAACTGGCACCGACAGGATAAAGGCGACTTGGGAAATAAGTGGAGGGATATTACAACGTAATCCGCCCCTCCCGTGTTCATCTTGATCCAACAGCGGTGAATTGCAGTCAGTGCTTTATGGTCCTCACTAAACTCACCATTTCACTGTGCTGCTTCTTTGTTTGCAGTACAAAAATACCAGAAATATATTTTAAGCTAGTAATTACTGTTAGGAATCGATAGATAACTATGTGGCTGTTTTTAATAATATTTTATAGCTACTTAACTACTTACTATTTTTTTTGTACATTTGGCTTTGGTAAATATCTAAAATCCAGTATGGATTTCAGGCTATTCAGTTACCTCTGAAGTGAGGTAATTATGAAAGTCTAAAAACTTTTAAAATGTAATCCAAGGTTCTCAATCTCATAATCAAAATTCATAATATATTATAGTAATACTGAGAAAAGAAAGCTTAAACCCGTTAATTAAGTTTTTTTTTTTTTGTTTTTCTGCCTGTTTTTCTATTTTCCAGTTTGTATACGGGCTAATCTCAAACAAACGGTTCCATACAAACGGTGAATCACGTTTGTTATTTATTTATTTCATTCTATTTTTAGTATTTGATGATAAAGCCGCAACGGAAATACATCATCTCTGAAAATTTCGACTAACTCAGACAGTCTTTACCATTTGGATCATTTAACAAACTATTTACTATATTATTTCGATTGTTTTCCTGGGGGTTGGCTTTGATCTAATGGCATACTCACTGATATACTTACTTGATATTGGTACTAAAATTTAGATTACCAATCTATACAAATATAATAAAGAGGTAAAATTTGTTTAAGTTAGTAAAGAGGTATAGTTCGATTACGATCCAAATAATTTAATTAATTTGTTCAATTAATTAAATTATTCAATTACTGACAATTAAAACCAAACCCTTGAATTTATACTTGGCTAATATTTGCTGAGTGATAAAAAGTGTATGTTTAGATAAATGGAGTGCTATAGGAAATGAATCACTGAAGTCGGCCCTATAACTCTCCCTTTAAAGTTAACTCCTAAATTACTTAATATCCGGCCTATAATTCAAACAAAGTCAGAAATATTGTACCTATCTAATTAAATTTCGTTAAATTAATTATTATTATCTTTTATCTTAAGGGTCAGATCACCCCGCGACGATAGTCGTCGCTGCTTAATTAAGATAGCTATTCAAAATTTAACTTTATTCATTTCACAAAAATCCTAATATGACAACATCATATGACATAAAATGCATATGCGCTGTGCAGTGTGGTGAAACCTGACATTCAAACTCTAGAAGTGCGTCGTCATGTCACAATAGTGTGCACTTGTGACATGACGACGGACCGGACTACGTGGCGTGGTACAAGACATGTTACGCTAAATGTGGACGGTCTATGTTGTGCTGACATGGTCACAAACCATATACGATGAAATGTTACAAGTGTAGGCGCATGGTGTTGAACTAGAGTGCGTGGCATGGCATCGCTGCGAGAATGAGCGAACCGCGAGGCGGCGAGGTACGGGCAGGGGACGTACCGACCGGGACACGTCCCGCCGTGATCCACTCCTACCCCGTGTCTGTGTCTGTGTCATCGGGCGTACTTCGACGCGTGTCATAAATGAAAGTGTGGACGTCTCCTGGTCATGCGGACAATAGCGAAAATTCAAACCTCCTTATTAATAATAGGTTGGGGAAAAAGTCTTTTCGCATTATAGTATGTATGAACTTGTCATAAAATATCTTGGGCTATACCAATTGTATCTGGCTGATTTTGGTATCATTAAAAAGTTTTAATTTTACAAAAGACAATTCCAAATTGAAATTAGGTAAATTTGAGATTTTCATTTGTTTTTCTTATTGTTAAAATGAGTGATTCTTATGAATAATTTCGATACATTTTAAAATTTTATTACAAAAAAGGTAAAAATGCAACACAAGCCGCGAAAAAAATTTGTGATGTTTATGGACCTAATGCAGTATCTGTGAGAGTAGCGCAAATTTGGTTTAAGCGTTTTCAATCCGGAAATATTGATATCAAAGATGCACGTCGCTCTGGTCGCCCAGTTACGGACAAAACTGTTGCCATTTTTGAAAAAGTGGAGCAAGATCGGCATATTAGTAGTTACGATGTAGCTGAAGAACTGGGGATTGACCACAAAACGGTTTTGGCGCATTTGAAAAAAGCTGGGTACACAAAAAAGCTCGATATTTGGGTGCCTCATGAGCTCACTGAAAGAAACCTAATGAACCGTGTACTCTTTTGTGATTCTTTATTACGACGTAATGAAACCGAACCATTTTTGAAGAAACTGATAACTGGTGATGAAAAGTTGATCACGTACGACAAGAACGTGCGAAAAAGATCGTGGTCAAAGGCCGGTCAGGCTTCACAGACTGTGGCGAAACCCGGGTTAACTCGCAACAAGGTGATGCTGTGTGTGTGGTGGGATTGGAAGGGCATTATTCATTATGAGCTGTTACCGCCAGGCAGGACCATCAATTCTAAACTGTACTGCGAACAACTGAAGAGATTAAAGCAAGAAGTTGAGAGAAAGCGGCCGGAATTAATCAACAGAAAGGGTGTGGTTTTTCACCATGATAACGCTAGACCTCACACATCTTTAGCCACTCAGAAAAAATTACGGGAGTTTGGCTGGGAGGTGTTAATGCATCCGCCGTATAGTCCTGACCTTGCACCTTCAGATTTCCACCTGTTTCGGTCGCTGCAGAATTCCTTAGGCAGTGTCAGGTTGACATCACAAGAGGACTGCCAAAACCACTTGTCGCAGTTTTTTCATCAGAAGCCCCAAAAATTTTATAGCAATGGGATCATGTACCTACCAACAAGATGGCAAAAAGTTATCGAACAAAATGGCATCTATATACTTTAGTCACTTGTAAATAAACTTTATAAAAAAACCTTTCGAATTTTTATATAAAATGCGAAGAAACTTTTTCCCCAACCTAATAAAAATATTTACACCATGGATAAGCAAATCCAAATCGCTCTCTTTGTCTATCAAGTGACTGTTCCAAACTATCTGACAGCGACAGCCATGTTGGATTAGCTAATCCGTGGTGTAAATAATTTTATTAATAAGGGAGAAAATGCTTTGAAAAAACCGTCTGTCGATGGATCGGCTCGTAACATGTGACTTAGATGTGTGCGTGAATACAGACCAGCGTCTACACTAGGCCCGGCTAATAGACCGTAACTCCGTACATTGTCTTGCAGTTTAGTCCGTGTCCAGCAGCTTCATCCAGTGTTCGGAATGGATTGAAGCGTAACTGCGACATGTAACAATTATTCGCGTAACAAAATTCGTCACACTGTCGGTACTGATACGTGTTTCTGTTACAGTTACGGGATAATAATTGGTAAAATCAGAGAAATTTCAAAATCTCATACATGCCACTTGAGACCCCAGAGCTGGCATCTATCTGCCACAAAGAGTTAGCATTGCGAGAATCCAGCGAGGAAACTCTTTGAGCCGGTACTCTGCTTGGTGGTGATGACCTTGGAGATTTCTTTTTTTTTATAGATTATAGTTAAACGAAATTACGGATTATTGTAAAAAGTTACAAAATAAAATACCTTAGTTAAAATAGTGTAACGGCCTCAGCTGCAGCAAATCATTTTCATTATAATTCAACATCATGAATCAAAAAATTTGAGGCGATCGTTTACGTACCTGCAATAAGAAAATTATAATTATTATCTCAAATAGTGAGTTTCCACGTGAAATGTATTACCTAGTAATAATTTCATATTATTGTTGTAGGTATTATCTCAAAGAAAATATATTGTTAAAAAAAGCTTTTTTAAACCGGAGCAAATTTTTTGTCAAGTTTTGTATCCTAGGACCACATAGGATGCAAATCTTATTTAAATGCTGTATGGTACTTATTGATATTTTCCTCTCAGTAAAGACAAGCATTATACAAACTCGTCTTTAAATTTTAAAACTTTTGAATAAAATTGATTTCTCGTATTATCGCAATAATAATTAGGTATTACAGTTACAGTCATGATCATAGTATAAATAAATCCGATAAAATTAACCTAACCGCTAATTAACCTAAATTAACTAAACCGCTACGAAATCCATAAAAGTTTTATTAAAAAGACCAGTAACAGGAAGTGAAGTTTTTGCAGCTGTTTCCGCTTCTATTTAAGATCTGCAGAAAACGCTCAATTAGCTAATAACGAACTTACTTACAAGCACTGTACACGTTTATTGGGTTGTGATTTTCAATGAACATTTTCAATGCTTCAGATAGCGCTAAAGAGGCACTATGCAATTTTAATAATATAAATAATATAAAATAAAATAAATAAAAAACCTTATATTTCTTGTAATTTTGCAGTATAATAATTGTTAGTCGGTATATTTTAAACTAGAGTTAAGTTTATTTACACTATTTAATATTAAGAGTTATTTTAGTATCAATAATAATTAATTAAATTGTAAACAGTTAAAATAAAATATAAGACAGTTACATAAGAGTTTAAACAAGTAAAAGGATATTATAATCTTATTCTACAAGAACCCTGTCTTCAGAGGTCTCTCCAGAGCTTTCTAGTTTCCATATATCTCGATTTTGGGTTACTTTTATATACTTTAATAATAATAATATTAAAAATAATATCTACGGACGCTTCTCACCAATTCAATCCCGTGCTAAGTATCTAAACAACTTGTGTTACGGGGACCGGACAACGGGAAGTATATAGGTCACCGTAAAATTGCAAAAACCGATAGATTGTAATATTACTAGATATATTGTAATAAGTCGACAGATAGTCAAATAAAAATTTCTCCTTACAATTGTATGCATTATTTTTCGTTATAATTAGTAATATGAAAAAGAAAACAAATATGGCGGCGCGGGGCACTTGCCGGTAATCAGTCGGCACGATAAATAATACAATATAACGCAAAATAACAAGTAAATTGTAAAAAGAAATTTTTATTTGTCAATCTGTCGACTTATTACAATATCTCTAGTAATATTACAATCTATCGGTTTTTGCAATTTTACGGTGACATATATTCCATTATACTACACACATACCAATTTAAGATTTTTATTTTATTATACAAAACACAGAAACACAGAAAACTCTTTTGTTCCTTCGGCGGCATTGGAACCTGCGCGTGCTAAGTATCTGAACAACTTGTGTTACGGGGACCGGACAGCGGGAAGTATATTATTATATACCATTATACTACACACATACCTATTTGAGATATTATTTATTTTATTATACAAAATACAGAAACACAGAAAACTCTTTTGTTCCTTCGGCGGCATTCGAACCTGCGCGTGCTAAGTATCTGAACAACTTGTGTTACGGGGACCGGACAACGGGAAGTATATATACCATTATACTACACACATACCTATTTAAGATTTCTTATTTTATTATACAAAACACAGAAACACAGAAAACTCTTTTGTTCCTTCGGCGGCATTCGAACCTGCGCATGCTAAGTATCTGAACAACCTGTGTTACGGGGACCGGACAACGGGAAGTATATATACCATTATACTACACACATACCTATTTAAGATTTTTATTTTATTATACAAAACACAGAAACACAGAAAACTCTTTTGTTCCTTCGGCGGCATTCGAACCTGCGCGTGCTAAGTATCTGAACAACTTGTGTTACGGGGACCGGACAACGGGAAGTCTATATACCATTATAGCTACACACATACCTATTTAAGATATCTATTTATTTTATTATACAAAACACAGAAAACTCTTTTGTTCCTTCGGCGGTATTCGAACCCGCGTCCTTTATGTGGTTCTTTCTATACGTTACATTTAGACTAAATTGAGTTATTTTTTGATAACAATCGAGCAGTCCCAATCACCTGATGTTAAGCTACTAAGCAGTAGGAGAAGCGAAGCAGACATATACCGAGGGGTACAGTTAGCAAATTAATTAAAGGGGTGCAGTTAGTATCTCTAGCATGGTATCAACGCGTATGAAAAATAAATCATTCAGTTAATGAAATGCCACTCTCCCCGTATGCTATATATGCTAAATATAATGGCGGCTTACATTGCAGGAATCAGCTGAATCCTGCTAATATTACCTATAAATCTGAAAGTTTGTGAAAATGGATGGATGGATGTTTGTTAATCTTTCACGCAAAAACTACAAAACGGATTTTGATGAAATTTGGTATGATAGAAGTTTAGGTTCTGGATGAAAACCTAGGCTACTTTTTAACCCCGGAAAAGATAGTATTCCCGCGGGATACTCGATAGGTAGTATTTTTACGTAAACAGCTAGGTTAATACTAAATTATTGCTATCTACACAGCCTTTTATAGTTTTATAACTCACTAGCTTTTGCCCACAGCTCCGCCCACGTAAATACAGTATCCCACCGGATCACTGTACCTTTTCGGGATAAAAAGTAGCCTATATGTTAAACCCAGAGATTTAACTACTATAATATCAAATTTCATCAGAATTTATTAAGTAGTCTTTCCTTTAAAGAGTAACAAACATCCATCCATCCATCCGTCCTCACAAACTTTTTCGTAATAGTAGTAGGATTCCCACTTAAGAAGTGAGTCAGTTGATAATAATTTATAAGAGTTAATTAATTACGAGATTTTTTTTCATGTATTTTTAAGCTTAATTTTTTAATAAAATGAATTTACGAGCTGAATATTATAATTAATTTGATATTACTCTCGTAATTAAATTAATTTAGTGTTCATTTAAGTAAATCTGGTATGATAAAAATCACCACCAATTTGTGGGTGGGTAAAACAATCATCCGTGGTCTAGTGGTTAGAGCTTGGCTCTCGACTCGGAGGTTCGATTCCCGCATTGGAACAACAAAAAAATATTGTTTCCAAGTTTGGTTAGGACAATGCAGGCTGATTACCTGATTGTCTGACAAGAAAGAAGATCCATGAGTCGAATAGGCATATAAAAAGTTAGACCTTGCGCCTGATCTCTCGTCAGTGGTGTCGGTTATCCGTCCCACTGGGTTATGAGAGTAAAGGAAAAGAGAGTGCTCTTTGCTACTGCGCCTGGATTTAATGAAATCGGCCACCGTCACCAAAATCAGTGTTATTATTATTATTACGTATTACCTAGTGGGTTTATTTTTCCAATATTCCTTTTTTGTCAATTTTTTTTTTACTATAGTAGTCACTAGTCAACTTCTTTTTATAAAAGAAACAGTAATTTATAACTATGAAACTAAAGTTAACAGATGAGAAAAACGAGAAGTTCGTACATTTACAGACCGCGCCATCAATCTTGTGACGGACGTGGCGACTGGCGCCACTCGCGAAATGAATGTACAAGTTTGCAGTTTACAATCCGATTCATCAATACTTCGATTCAGTCCGGTGACATTTTGCAAGGAGTTTCCGTCATACACAGAAAGTTTTTGATTCGAGTATACAAACTATAATCCTGCTAATATTATTGTAAATGTGAAACTTTGTGAATGAAAATGAGGATGGATGGATGTATGGATGGATGTTTGTTACTCTTTCACCCAAAAACTACTGACGTATTTTGATGAAATTTGGAATATGGAATTAGTTTAGACTCTGGAATAAAAAATAGGCTGCTTTTTATCCGGCAAAAGTAGGGTAGACCGGGGACAATTGAAACGCGCTATGATTGAAACAACGCGTTTTTATAGTAAACTAATGTACTTACGGCGTTCAACTGACACTTTTTCGACGCACCGAACATGTCCGAACTTTCTCCAATAGCATCGGCGACATCGCGCGAAGCAGTCGTGCACAAATGAGGTTTATTGATTTTTGACACCTACCGTGAGTATTTTCAATGTTTTTGATTATTTAATATTTTCGTTATTATGGTAATTTTTGCTGGTTGATTTATTTTAGTGGTTTGTTTGTTTAGTTGGGTTTCTTTTTATATAATCGGAACCACTTTGAATTCAGTATTTATGTCGATAAAATACCTTCAAATGCAAAGTCTCGTATGGGGACATTTGTTACAACAGTATAGGGGACGATTGAAACGTTTCAATCGTCCACGTGTTTCAAACATCCCCATCGTTCATATTATTATATTGTATGCACTTTTATTAATATAATATTATAACTGGATGTTCTGACAGACATTGCTCAGTGAGTGCACTTTATTCAAGCTACCTACCATCTACTTACGTAAACCTTTCAGTTACTCTATAATATTGATTGATAATTTTAATTCGAATGAAGAAAATGTAAGTAATTATTATCTAATTAATTTTTAGATGCCACGAAAACGTATACTTTCAACGAACAGAAGTTCAAAGGACCTATTTGCCTATCAATACGAAGAGGTTTTGGCAAGTAGAAAATTAAGAAAAGCTGCAGATATATTTATCAGTGGATCATAAGTCTCTAAGTAGGTACAAGAAAAAAAGAGAATCTGTGCGAGAAGACACGCTTATCGCTGAAATTAAAATGGAGTATATATCAGCAAAAAGTTTTCAAGAAGCGAAATATGCCATAAAAGTGCTAATATATAATTATTTTGGACTATCGACCAGAGGTTTGAGGAAGTTAGAGTTTTTGTTGTTGGAGAAGGCGCTGTTCAATTAGAATGAATGAAGATATTATTTGTAATTTTTGAATACAAATTTATATTATTTTAATGAATAGCAAAAAAACCATAATATAGTTATGATTGAAACATAGTCATGATTGAAACTTACCATTTTGTATGAAACTATTTTTATATTATTTTAGCCATAGTTGTAGGTTCTATTATAAACATTCGGTTACCTTTTAATTATTTATGTTAAATGAAAGCTTTGTATCTAAAAAATACTATTGTAGCTTGAATAATTTCCAAGTTATTTAAAATCTTAAAAGCAGTTTGTTTTTTGTTGAAGCATATTGGTAAATGTGGTCCAATTTTGCCCGTATTTATATGATATAGTTAAAAACTAATTCTATAACATGTTCTAATATATACCAAATGAATTCTTTTTTTTGTTAATTTTTTATTTAAGTGTTTTAATTGACCCCACCTATTGTTTCAATTGACCCCCTAGTGGGGTAAATTGAAACATTTTTTTTCCACTTGGTTTTTTTAAATTTGTCGTTTACCTGATACAATTTTACTATTGCGGGATACTACATTTGATAGCCAGATATATTATCTACAAATGTAATTAGTTTCAATTGCATAAATTTATGTAGTATGATCAATACATACATTTAAAGTAAAAGTGTTTCAATTGTCCCCGGTCTACCCTACTGTAGGTATTTCCGCGAGGTAAAAAGTAGGTACAGTATTTCCGCTAACATAAATAAGTAGGCACAGCTTTTGCCCGCGATTTCGTCCGCGTAGAAGTCCGAAGTCGGTTTCCATACAAAATTTTAACCCCTTTTTCACCCCCTTGGAGGCGAATTTTCAAAAATCCTTTCTTAGCGGATGCCTACATTATTACAACTATCTGTATGCCAAATTTCAGGAAAATCCGTTCAGCAGTTTCGGCTGTGCGTTGATAGAGGAGTCAGTCAGGTTGGCCTTTTATATATTTAGAAATGAAAGTTTGTGAGAATGGAAGGATGTATGGATGGATGGATGGATAAATATTTGTTAATCTTTCACCCAAAAACTACTAAACGGACTTCAATGAAATTTGGTATGGTACTAGTTTAAGCACTGGATTAAAACAAAGGATACTTTTTATACCGAAAAAGTGTTCCCGTGGGATACTGTATTCACACAAGCGGAGCCGCAGGCAAAAGCTAGTTCCCTATCATTTATCCAAATTTTATTTGGGTCAAGCTCTCGTTGATGGCAACCCTAACACAATATAGAAATTACTGGTTTAATTCGAGTAAGTGGCGGTACGAGGGATACGTCAGGACAAATTCCCTTACTAACTCGATTTGTGTCAAGTGTGCTGCCTATCTTGTTCCATTTTATGCCTAGCTAAATGTTTTATGTGATAACTAGCTGATGCCCACGGCTCCGCCCGCGTTAGTACAGTAACCCACGGGAACCGTATATGTACCACGATAAAAAGAAGCCTATATCCTTTTTCGAGATCTACTTTATATCTGTGCCAAAGTTCATTTAAATCGGTTCAATAGATTTGGCGTAAAAGACGGACAAACATACACACTTTCCCATTTATAATATTAGTATGGATAAATATAGTTTTAAAAAACTTTGACACACGCTTTTGTATTATTGTGCTTTATATCGAACTAAAAAGTGAAAATTATATTTTAAAATAAGCTTAAAACAATAATGAATGAAAACCACTAGCGTAAGGAATTACGGATATATATTGAAGATAATGAGATATTTTATAGAATTGTTTAAATATTTTTACACTTTTATTAAGCGGCAACACTAAGGAGTTGGCAGTACTGAGATCGATGTTGAGAACGTGGGGAAATGAACGGTCTTTACTTTCTGGGGAACGAGCAACAAGGCTGGACACTCAGTATTGGCAGCACATGGTAGTCGGCAATTGAAGGGTGTTTTGGAAAAACAACCAGTCACATTTCAAAAAAATATTTTTTGTGCTCTTTTTTCTAACTTCAATATATGATTTAATTAGAAAAAATAACTATCTAATTTCTCATAATATTATGTGTTATTATATATTTTAACTAACATAAACTTCAAAAGATCTTTTTATTCACATATTTTCATTTTTACATTAAATTTCCCTGTAAAGTTTGATCAATTTGACATTGGTTGTTTTTCCAAAACACCCTTCAATTGTAATTTGTAAGAGTAATTATACGAGATTTCTGGAATAAAGAAGTAATTGTTGGACGAGGTGATTTTATTATACTTCATAAGTGGTAAGTGCCATCGCCTTTACAAGCATGCAACGAAATAAGCAACATATAATATAATTTAAAATGCGCAGTTTCACAGGGATACCTACCTAACCTAGCTAGACCGATTTTTCTCCCCCAAAACTCCCGGAATAATAAATTTAATGGTAATATAAACTTGCAGCCGTTGCCGAGATTACGATTAAATAGATTACATACAAGATTAATTTATACAAGATTGTGTCGTTTAAAGTGTAAGATAAATAGTCAAACTGTTTATTAATTAAATTCTTAGATAATACATTAATTAGCATGCTAAAGATATAAACGCAATATTTCATTGACGATTTGTTCATCTATACTAACATAATAAAGAGCTCTGAAGCTACAGGGACTCTAGTCAAGATGCATTCGATAATTTCGACGGCGAACTTCGAAATCAAAAATGTATGGGATTTGACATAGTATGTCATCGATAAGTGACATATCGCTTGAGATGCGTTATGTCAAATCCCATATATTTTGTTTTCGAACTTCACCGTCGAAATTATGAAATGCATCTTGACTAGCCCTGGTCCGGAAATTTGGCACATATATAGAATTATATAGCACGGTGAAGGACATAGGATACTTTTTATTGTGGCAAAATACAGTTCCCTTGTATTCGTCGTCTAGTATTTAACAACATCTAGTATTTAAGAAATTAACAATTATGATTGAGGAACTGTACGGATGTCATTTAAACTAGTATGACTATTAAATCCTTATGGAACAGTAGGTACACAGTACAGGACAGCTGCAGTAACCTGATGCCGGGCTAATGGATCGGATATAGCGGAAAGTGCTCGGAAACCTACCGGAACTCATCAATATTGTATAACGTCGCTCAATATTATAACGTCACTCAATATTATAATATTGATGTTACAGCTAATATTCCGCCTTGCTGGCGTTTAATCTTGAAGAAGGTATTGTGAAGTGACTCATAAGTAGGAGGTGGTTGTGATGCCATACAAACCTGGTTCTTACAGATTATTTCGGGGATGTTCAAATTACTTTTTAAATGGGCCTACCACGTATTCCAACTACTGCAACTCCTGTGAGCCAGGATCAATAGTGGCAGCCAACCACAAAAATCTGTCTTGAGACACGCAACGAAATGAATCAGAAGAAAGGTTGGAGAAGTATGAAGAAGTTCGAATTGCTTGTCTGTAAATTGTAGCAAAAACACTTTGTACAGAATATAAGCGTTCATATTAATAGAGATAAGAGAAATATAATCATTCACACGTTATCGATTCAAACATTAACTTTAATTAATACCACGTAACACGTAACGCTTCAAGAGCGGCGCCACGCTATCTTAAAAAACATAAGCTGTATCGTGTCTTAATGTGAGATGACCCTATAACAGTATTTCCCAAAGTGGGCGATAACGCCCCCTTATGAGCGCTGGAGGCCTACAGGGGGGTGGTGGTAAGGGGCTCAAAAAATTGGGGGGGCGCTGTTGTGAGTAGCATTATTATTGTTCAATGTTGATTATTGGGTAAGTTTGAATAAACAAAAGATACTCTCCAGGCGAGAATAATATGCTATTAAGGTTTTCAAGGAAAAAACAAGGAAAAATTGGGGGCTCTACAAAATAACTGATTTTTAAAGTGGGCGTTAGACGAAATAAGTTTGGGAACCTCTGCTCTATAGTGATGATATTCAAAATTGATTTAAGTCCGGCAACACACTTGCAACTCTGCTGTTTCAGGTTTCGATTAACAAGCTCGTTTGCCTTCTATCCCATTAAAAATATCCATTAGGCCGTTTGTCCATCTCTACCGTCACCATCACATTACCGAGAACGACATGACGGCGCCGAAGTAGTAATACATATATTTATCAAGACCGTGTGTCCACCGTACACCGTCACGTCAACCGGTGACGGTGGCGGTGGACTAACGGCCTTACAGTCATCTCTTTATCGTTGCAATCATGTTATTACGATATCGCAATATTAATAATATAATAGCTCCTAACACTGATAGCTGATTTTATTGAAACAGGCCAGCTACACAGAAGTTATTTATAGTGCCCAAGTGTGTGCGCATTACATATGAGCACTCTCTCTTTCTTTAGTCTCGAAACCCAGTGAAACAGAAGGACCGACACGACTGGCGAGAGATTACACCGACTTTTGACAGTTGTCAGACAATCAGACGATCAGCCTGCATTATCTTAAGCAAACTTCAAATCAACATTTTTTGTTATTCCAACGCGGGAATCGAACCCACGACCTTCGAGCCGAGAGCCAAGCTCTAAACCACTGGACTACGGAGGCTATTAACGGGATCCTCTTCTTTCGCATAATTTTATTTGTCATAATTTCATTTGGCATACCTCACTTGGCATAATTTTACTACGCATAATAATACTTTGGCATAATGGTTTCTTGGCATACTACATCATTAGGCATAAATATCATTTAGACTAATATTGTTTGTCCTAATTTAATGAGGCATAACTCGTAAGGCATAATTTTTCTTGTCATAATAATACTTTGGCATAATTGTTTTTCGGCATAATCTCGTTGGGCATATTTTTTGTCATAATGAATTCAAGGCATTCTGTCACAAGGCACAAATATGCATAAAATGGAACGACATAATGAAAACACGGTTAAGGTAACTAAACGCATATTTATAAAACATTATAAGCAGGTATTACACTCATATACCTAGTGTAACATGTGTAACAGTAGGTTAAGTTGCGGCGGGGTGGCCCTCGGGCCACCCGTAAGCCTCTAACATGTTTAAAATAATTAGCTCGGCATGTTCTTAGATAGCAGTTCGTGTTTTTTGTCCGAGTTTAATTTCGTAATCAGTCGAAAATTACAATTATAATTGTTATTTCTTCTTAACTCGCACACCCAGTAGAATTTATCATTCATTAGTTCGTGAAAAAAAAATGCTACAAAGATGTATGCTTAAATATCATTATGCGTAAATATATTTATGCTTTTTAATATTATGCATAAAAATATTATTCTTAATGAATATTATGCGTAAAAAATAAGTATGCCTAACAATTATTATGCTTTTAGTAATTATGCGAAAAAAAATTATGCTAAGAAAGTTATGACAAATGAATATTATGCGAAACTACTATTAGGTCAAATGAAATTATGCCAAGTAAAATTATGACATATGATTTTATGCGAAAAAATAGGGAACCGGCTATTAACATCACTATATTACTAGTGTACTAACTATTTTCTATTCGAATATTGTTCAATGCACAGATTTCACAAGCTTACGAAGATACAATGAATAGAAAGAAAAATAAAATATCATTGTTTCCAATGTTACAATTGTCCCCATGTCTGGACTCTGCAGCAAACAAGAGTGGAAGATAAAATCTGAAAGATCAGACAGAACAATGATACTATTCTTAGCTGTTAGATGCATTCATCTTCCGACTTTAAAAACTTACAACACAAACGAAATCGAGAGATCACAAAAGTTGCGCTGTTGTCAGTCGGGGCAAGATTGTATCTGTATATGGGTTAACATTGTCGTACCATACCAAAAGCAAAGAAAATATATTACTACCAAAAGTATGGTTCTCTTGACCCGAAATAAAAAGAGCATGCCCCTTTTGCTCCAACTAACCTTAATAATTGAAAAGACAAATATTGTTAAAGAGATTGCAGAGATACACAGCCTGAGGAACATGGGAAACGTATCGATTTTCTTGACTCAAGGGCTCTGCAGGAAAATGTATGTTTAACATTCATCTTTTACGTGTAAACATACATAGTGTAGGTAATTACATATTGTTGTAAGACATTTTCTCTGTATTCGAAAAGAATAACCCAATTAGGTAGATAATAAGCATTACAATAACTTTACTTATTGTAATGCTTATTATCTTCTCAAATAACTTTACTAAATGAAACGTAGGCAAAGAATATAATTATATTACTAACGTTACTTAGGTAGGTAAAGCTACGAGTATGTTTATTTAAGTTAATTAACAGGATTACTCGCAAGTAAGCAAACAACGAACAGAAGACATTATTAGCTCTGTGTGCTTAGTGCGAGTTTTTATCACTACTCGACATGAAAAAGTAAACTACAATTTGTATGGTATCGAAACAACGCCCCTAGTGGCAAAAATAGGAAACATAATTAGCGAGTGTGAGTTTTGTGGATCGAGCTAATCGAGCGTCGTCTCACACTCACGTTCGAATGTGGGTGTTTCAGCGCTTTGATTGGTTGTTTCAAAAGTCTTGCGAGTGCCAGTTGCACATCTTGACATTCGAATATTAAATTTGTGTTAACGACGTCGAAAAGTTGTCACCCCGCGCTCACTTCCAATTTCTCAGTGACTAGGTAGTGAATTGCGGTAAAAGCATTTATAAAAGAACATTTTAGCAATTAATTTGCTATGGCAGGACGTTTTTTTCGCGTGGAGGATGTTTGCGGCTGCTCAATCTCAAGACGACCGCAATTTTATTGCAAAACACGAAGCAAGAGCTCGTACATCTTTCGATCCTTTATTGGACATTATTGTTTACCGATTGTCACACTTACTGTTCCATGAATGTAATTATAGTATCAAACTGAGAAAAACTTGTTTTCATCATTTTTAAGTTTAAATACAATTTATTATAAACGAAATGTAAAATTGTTGTATGCGCGAGTGTGCGCATACGTGACTATGAGCTGAGTAGGTATAGGTAAACGCGGAGAATTTGGGGGTTTTGGGACTGAGAATTTAAGGATTGTTTAGAGAAACTAGAACTGGCACTGACCTTTGATGGTGAGCTGGCTGAAGCTGTGGTTCCAGAAATGGGCGGATTCTTCTCCAGCAGGCACTACACAACTGAGCGGAGTTTATCGCTAGTTTATCGCGTGTCGCTAGCGAGCTGAGTTTTGTATATTCGAATGCACAATATGTGCTGACGCGTCACGAGTACTTATAATTCGGGATGCTTCCGACGCGGGCGAAATCTCAGGAGCAAGTGTGTCACTCTCTGGAACAGCGGCTTGAGGACTGACAGCCAATACTCGTGCGTGATTGGCCGATTTAAACGGTCTGTGTGACCAGTTTATAAACGTCGCGCTCTGGCGCGAACATCCTGGGGGGCCCGCAAAGGCGTTGAGCTGACCCCATCTTGAGCAGAATCCAGTGGAAGCCGGGCAATCTTGCCGACAGGCCTGCGCAGCTGGCCTTGAGTGGTGTCCAAGTCCACGACTCTGATGACTCCATCCTTCCCAGGTAACAGACGTGAGATTCTTCCCATCTTCCATTGTAGCGGGGGTAGATTGTCTTCTTTGAGCAGAACTAGTTCTCCAATTTTGGGTGGAGAGGAAGAGGAAAGCCATTTGGAGCGGATTTGAAGGGTATGGAGGTAGGACTTGGTCCAAAGGGTCCAAAAGCGCTGAGAGAGTGATTGAATGAGCTGAAAGCGTTTGAGCGGGGATATTACTCTATCATCTAGAGTCAGTTCTGGAAGAGCTGTGAGCGGAAGGCCAATGAGAAAGTGGCCGGCAGTAAGAGGCTGATAGTCCGTGGGATCGGACGAGAGTGGGCTGATGGGCCGAGAATTCAATACAGCTTCGATTCTAGTGAGCAGAGTTGAAAAACTCCTCGAAAGTGAGGTGTTGTTCACCGATAACACGGTACAAAAGTTGCTTTGTAGATTTAACATTAATTTCATGGATTCCTCCCATCCATGGAGCCTTGGGCGGATTGAGTAACCAAGTTATATTTTGAGTTGAAAGTTTATGAGTAATGGCGTCATTATTGTCTTTTAGAAATTGTTGTACCTCTAGAAGATAATTCCTAGCTCCTACATAATTTGTGCCGCAATCTGAACGTATCAATACCGGAAGTCCGCGTCGTGAGCAGAACCTTTGTAGTGTAGCAATAAATGCTTCGGCAGTGAGCGATGAGACTGGTTCTAAGTGAACCGCCTTTGTAGTGAGACAAACAAATATGCAAAAATATCCTTTAATTAACTTAGCGTTACGTAATGTACTTGATTTGAGCAGAAACGGACCGGCAAAATCAGTTGATACGTGACTAAATACGGGCTGAGGTATGACTCTGTCAGCTGGTAGATCAGCCATGACAGGTACTTCGGGCTGAGCGCGGCAACGGAAGCATCTTATGCATTTAAACGTTCTGTGCCTTATGATGCGGCGTGCAGATAATATCCAAAATTGTTGACGTAAAATAGCATGTAGCGTGTCTGTGCCAGGGTGGCAGTGTATGCGATGATAGTGATCTATTATGAGGTCTACGAGCGGACTAGAACTAGGCAGAATGAATGGGTGTTGAGCATCATATGTGAGTTCGGAACGAGTGAGTCTACCTCCTACTCTGAGGAGTCCGTCCTGCATGAAAGGTGACAAACGTTGTAGTCGAACTGTGCAGAGTTTATCAGTTTGCAGGCGGTGAATGTCTTCTGCGAATACATTCTGCTGTACAGAGCGGATCCAGAAGAGCAATGCTTCTCTACGTTCACTTACAGTTAGAGGGCCTAGTTGACGCGAGTTTGAATTTAGTTTACAGTTACGAATGAATCGCCTCATGTATGTAGTAACGCCGATCAGTTTGTCTAAAGAGCTGAAGCGAGTGAGCAGATCACTATCTACACCGGGTATCGAGAAATTACATGGTAAGTATTTTGGCTTGAGCCCTGGCAGTTCTTGTCGAGTATGAGCTGAAGGCATCTTGGGCCAGGTGTCCTCTGGCAGTTTGAGCCATGGAGGAGACCACCATAAATCATGAGCAGAGAGTGATTGGGCTGATAATCCTCTGCTTGCACAGTCAGCAGGATTTAATTGAGAGGGTACATGACGCCAGGTGAGTGTAATTGAGGATGCGTTAATTTTTGTTACTCTATTTGATTCAAATGTTTGTAAACGATGGGGCGGAGTTTTTATCCATGCGAGCACTATGGTACTATCTGACCAACAAACGTGATGTGTAATTGCGATATGAGCAGATAATTGTTGAGAGACACGTAACATGAGCTGAGATAATAGGGTTGCAGCAGACAACTCTAATTTGGGGATTGTGAGTTTATTTTTAATGGGTGCGACTTTAGATTTAGCGAGTATGAGATGAACATTAATAGATCCGTTGTGAGCTGATTCGTGTAAATATATCACAGCAGCAAAACCGCTTTCCGAAGCGTCTGCGAAGCCGTGAAGTGAGTATGTTGAATTAAATTTGTGCGGAGCGATATGTCTGGGAAAATGTATGTTTGAAATGTGCGGAACATCATGAGAAATGCGCTGCCAGTCATCTGTAATATTATTTGGAGTG
The DNA here is from genome assembly GCA_905404095.1 of Glaucopsyche alexis. NCBI lineage: Eukaryota > Metazoa > Arthropoda > Insecta > Lepidoptera > Lycaenidae > Glaucopsyche > Glaucopsyche alexis. The sequence continues at coordinate 15,465,420 of FR990052.1, read as the reverse complement.
GGATCGTCCCAATCCAATTTACTTAACCATAACCTTTGAAGAAGTATTTTTGCGCGGAATATGACTGGTGTAACCCAACCGTTTGGGTCGTAGAGAGAAGCTACAGTGCTAAGTATTGAACGTTTTGTAACATGGGTAACTGGTGGTAATGAGATGTGATATGTAAATTCGTCAGACTGAGGAATCCACCTAATACCTAAAACCTTAACCGATGGAGACTCGGCGCTGATGTCAAAGTCCTTAGGCATTTCACACTGATCGTCTGGGAATCTTTGCAAGAGTTGAGGTGTGTTTGATGTCCATTTACTAAGTTTAAATCCACCGAGTGATAACAATTCAATGAGCTGGGTTTGGAGTGCTGATGCTTCTTCTATTGTGTCATGACCGCACAATATGTCATCTACGAAAACAAATTTGCGCAGAATGTGGGCAGCTTGAGGGTAGCGATGACCTTCATCGTCAGCTAGTTGTAATAATGTGCGGATAGCATGGTATGGACTCGAGCGCAACCCATATGTAACAGTGTTGAGTGCATATGTGAGCAGAGGTCGATCTGGGGACGATCGCCAGAGTATGAGCTGATAGTGTCTTTGGTCTGGTCTAAGGAGTATATTTCTAAACATCATTTTTATATCAGTGCTGAATACTATACGGTGTGCGCGGAATGACATAATTATATCTACAATGTCTCGTTGAAGTGCTGGACCTGTGTGCAGACAATCGTTTAAACTGACTCCATTAGATGACTTGCAACTGCCATCGAATACTGTGCGGAGTTTGTCAGTACCTGATTTGAATACGCCATGATGAGGAATATAATAATGAGGTTTGTGAGTAAATGTAGAAGGATGACAAGGTGTCATGTGACCTAAGTTTATGTATTCATTCATAAATTCTATATATTTTCGTCGCAGTGTGTGGTTGGATTGTAACCGTTTTTCTACCTAGCACGGGAGCATCTGACAAAAAGGGAAGAGTCACCATGTAACGGCCTGAATCGTCACGAGTGGTGGTTGAGCTGAATATGTTTTCACATTGTTCGTGTAGCGGGTTTGAATGAGCAGACCGAGGCTGGGGTTCTTCTGACTCCCAGAATCTTTCCAGGCTTTTGCAAATATCATGAGCAGAAAATATGCACACAATCAAGTTAAAGTGCAGAGAATAGGTTTAAATACTGTGCAGACAATGTATACAATTAAATGATAAAGTGTATAGAAGTTAATGAACAAATGAGCGGACCGATCACCTGATGGTAATAAAGAGTTGTGTATGTCTAGTGAGCGGATATTAACGCGTTAGAAACCGTCTGTAATATTATATTAATGTGCTGAAGTTTAAATATAAACAAGTTCTTAACGCGCGCCTTAGAAACAAAATAACGTAATGAAACAATGTAGGTATGAGTAGGCTTAAATATCAATAGTGTGCGGACCACTTTATTACAGCTGTAAAGTTACACCTATAATATATTTGTATAAACACGGAACGTTGATAATAATTCAATGTGAAGTTCACTATTATTCCTATGAAAAAATACCTATTTGAGAATAAATGCAAACAGATGTTAACGCGCGTTGCCTACCTACTGATGCACTAACCGGTTATCAGCTGTGCGATCGGTCGAAGTGTAGTGAGCCGATGACGTATTTATAGGTACTTGAAATGCTTTGGAATACAACTTGTAACTTTTAGAGTAATGCTAAGTTAATTAATATTGTGTTTTAAAAACCGAGATTATGAGTATTTAAACGTTATTTAGTAATACTAAGGCGATTTACTATTAAGTTATGAGCCGAACGTAATTCACAATATAAACAAGTTAATTTATATGCAATTCAAAGATTAAAAAATTTCGTAATTAATTATGAGCTGAGGAAATTCTGTGATATTGGCACAAATTATGTATTAGGTACCTAGGGAAGTTCTGGAATGTTCGTTACTTGTTCGATTATGACCCGAAGATATCTACCCACTTATTAAAAAATAAAAATCTTGGGTTTTTTCCTATGAGTTTACGGGCCGAATTAAACACAAAATAATTCAATTACTTGAAATATATGTTGATATTAATGTGCAGAATGGGGGTTTAACGTTAAATATGGCAAAACAATTGCAGAAAATTCAAAAATGCAACGTAGGTACGTCGCCTGGGCAGAATGAAACGGTCAAAATATAACGAATCGAGCTGATTTTTTGTTCAGAATTGAGCGGAATGGACGTGTAGGTACTGATTCTAGAGGGGCCTAGCCCTAAATAAGGCCAGGAGGACCCTGAAGGCGACGAAGGACCAGAAAGATGTATGCGCGAGTGTGCGCATACGTGACTATGAGCTGAGTAGGTATAGGTAAACGCGGAGAATTTGGGGGTTTTGGGACTGAGAATTTAAGGATTGTTTAGAGAAACTAGAACTGGCACTGACCTTTGATGGTGAGCTGGCTGAAGCTGTGGTTCCAGAAATGGGCGGATTCTTCTCCAGCAGGCACTACACAACTGAGCGGAGTTTATCGGTAGTTTATCGCGTGTCGCTAGCGAGCTGAGTTTTGTATATTCGAATGCACAATATGTGCTGACGCGTCACGAGTACTTATAATTCGGGATGCTTCCGACGCGGGCGAAATCTCAGGAGCAAGTGTGTCACTCTCTGGAACAGCGGCTTGAGGACTGACAGCCAATACTCGTGCGTGATTGGCCGATTTAAACGGTCTGTGTGACCAGTTTATAAACGTCGCGCTCTGGCGCGAACAACTGTGTAAAATGCTTTGCAAATAAAATTCAAAATTTCGGCGACTTATGTCAGTCACAAACAATAACACTCGATATAACCCATCACAATCTTGATGCCAGCAGCTTCTTAACAAAATAATACAGTAAAAATGACATTCAATTTGGACGGTTAATCTCACAGTGAAGTCGTGCTACTAATATAACAAAAATAATAAAGCGTACTCTCGGTGAGGAAACGCGTTCGATTAGTTAGATTGGATAATGACTCGCACTCGTTAGCTTTTAATTTTCGATTTGATTTGCGCTAACTCGATTTACAAAGTAGTAAAGTAATCGAAAAAAATTGTGGGACTCATACTCAGCACACATATTGTCGCCGTGAGGACGAGGCCAAGTGCGGTCCCACCGCAGTTGGCGTAACAACGCGACGCGGCAATGGCACCACTCGACGCGAAACGTCATTGCATTTTTTTATTAATACTGAAAAATGCATATAATTAATAAAAATAATAACAACACATACTACCTTAGATTATTCACACACTTTACCGTGCGTTTGATATATAGGTACAATATGCAATAAAAAAAAGTCAGTCGTCTACGACTGATTTATTTTTATTACCCGACTGCGCGACGCAAAGGAGTGGTAATGTGTTTAACAGCCTATGTATGTATGTATGTATGTATGTATGTATGTATGTATGTATGTATGTATGTATGTATGTATGTTCCTTTGAAGCACTATACAGACCAAACGCCTGGGCCGATTTTTATGATTCACACGTCAATCGATTCCTCTTAGTCCGGCGAGTGTCACTAAAGACACAACGTTAGTAAAAATTCAATATGGCGACTACTGGACGCAATATTGTGAAAATGAAAAAAATGAAAGTCAACAAACTATATCAAGTGGGGTATCGTTGAATAGGTATTTAAAAATCATTGTTAGTTTTCTCTCAACATTTTTCGATTCGACTGACCGTTTAGGATCTATATCGATTTAAAGTTGCGTAACAACCATTCTCACATTCCAGTGCAATTGTGATGTAGTACTGATGCTGATAAGAAATCCAGTCTGGTAAATAGCTAGCTAGGTACTCATAACTAAAAAGTATAAAATAAAAAATAATAATTTAAAAAATTTAAAAACCCGACTGCGTAAAAAGTGAACCAAACTATGTACATAATTAAAACTGAAAAGAAAAAAACAAGCACTTATATATCCGGTGGTCTAGAATTCTATAATATATTAATACTATTGGAACATAACAAATAACACTTTTTACGCAGTCGGGTTTTTAAATTTTTTAAATTATTGCATAAATGAATAGTACTCTTAAATATGAGTATCTTCTCAGAAGAAACAGTACATTATCTAAAGTCAAGATTTTCAAAGGTACAGCGATTTGTTTACAAGATTTTTCAAGTCCCGTGAAAACGCACCATACTACAGTCGTACCTAGCTGTGACATCACACCTAGATTAAAGTGTATGAAGTATAAGGCCGCAGGAACATATTTGTAAATATCTCCGGTATTTGTACGTTTAAGTTCATACTTACTATAATGATTTTGTATATAATGTAAGTAAACTAATGATGTAGGTTTTGTTTACTAATTTAGCAAAAAAAAAATTGTACTTTTTACATGTATCTAATTACTAAACTACACATAAAATATTATATTTTTTTACATTTACGAAGTTTTAATATTTCTGATTATATTAATGAAACGAAATATTTTAGATGTAGTTTTCTTTCTATCTCAGAGACGAAATAACCCTTAAAAAGTTCAAACTTAAAAATTATATTATGAATTATGGGCGAATATCGACCACTCGCCCGACCTCTAGTTATAATAAAACCATGTATTAGGTAATCAGCCGTAATGTGAAAACAAGAGCGGCCAAATGTTATGTTAATACTAAATAACTCGTCAGATAATATAACACAATATTCACATTTCAGTTTATTTAACAAAATATGCTAGTTTATTCGTATTGCTACACGCCTAACTAAGCACACAATTGCTATTATTTAACGAATGACGACCTCTGTGGCTCAGTAGTTCAGCGCTTTGGTGCTTAAGCCGGGGGTCACGGGTTCGAATCCTGCCGAAGGAACAAAAAGTTTTTCCGTGTTCCTGGGTTATGGATGTGTATTAAATATTATGTGTATAATATAATAAAAATCTTAAATATGTGTATAATATAAAAGTATTAAATATATATCCGTTGTCTGGTACCCGTAACACAAGTTCTTCGGATACTTAACACGGGGCCAGATTGACGTGGTGTGAAGTGTCCATAGATATTATATTAATGAATAATCATTTTGTGTGCTTACAACTTCTTTGTAAGACGTGCATTTTCAGTAAGTCTTTCTTTAGTTGAGCTTAATCAGTTACGTCTACAGTTTATTCTAAGTAGTATTAAAACTATGAAAAATGTTTTACCTACACAATTTTAAGGAAAATCAAAACCTTAAAACATTATTTCCTACATTAAGGCTATTACGGGTTTCTACATTCTTATTTTATCTAGGTACTTCATAAAAAAATTAACACTTAATAATATACATAATGATAATTAATACTTTTGATTTCATTTGACACAGATATGAAGTAGACCATGGGGAAGGACATAGGCTAATTTTTATCGCGACAAAATGTACGGGTCCCGCGTGATTTCTTTTTGCAAGTACGAAGTCGCTGGCAAATTCTAATCATTCAAATTATACAACTGAAATCAAAAAATATATAAAAAATTATACCAATTAGACCAAATTTTTATCTAAACCTAAAAAATGTGAGATTCTACGAAATTGATATTGTGTTTTCCTTTATTGCAAGGTGAATAAGTAAGTAAGGCATTTAAAAATATGACATGCGCCCGATCTCTCGTCAGTCGTGTGGGTTATCCGTCCCACTGGATTATGAGAGTAAAGGAAGAAAGAGTGCTCTTGTGTACTGCACACACTTGGGTACTATAAAATTACTCCTGCGTAACTGGCCTGGTTTCAATAAAACCTGTCACCGTCACCGAAATCGGTATGGGGAGTTACTTTTATTATTGTTTAACAATGCGCAATTGTTTCTTTGTACTGTATATTTACTGAGAATAGATAAAATCTGTCTGAACAGGATATAGTAAGCTTCTATAATATGTCTAGGGTACAGTTACCCTACCGATAACAACTTGGCACACAAGAGGCAGCATTATTTAGTATTTTATCCATACCATTAAGTTCTGTTCTCCGCTTTCATATTGTTAGTACCGCCCACGATGTTACTTTGATCTTATTTGTTTTGCATGAGAGATCATAAACGGTTTGGAATATAACAATATATGTATAAATCTAACCTTAAAATTCTTAGTACTGAGAATAAAACTTTGTTTTAATATAATCTTATGCTCATTTAATTTAAACATACATACATACCACAATTCTACCATAATTAATTTAATATTCAAGTAGCGGTTCCCTCTTAGATAATAATATGTAGAAACAAAAAAGTAAATTGTTGTCTGTCAACAGATTGACAAATATCAACGTTGACTTTGCATCAAATGTATATTTGTATATAAATTGTATATTATGTAGTAGCGTATACAGTGCGAGTCATTAATATGAACTCTGAAGCTGTAGTATGTGGAATGTTATTATTATTAATTTATTTTGTATTATGATAAGCATTTTTATAAAAAATAGTAGTGCTGCTCGCTCCTCCTCCATATAAACTTTAACTGTGCCAAATTTCATATTCCTCCGTTCGCATATTTTTTGTTGAACGGAGTACAAACTTTTTGCTTTACGTATTAATACATACTGTATAATACGACACTCGTTTATCAATCTGTTGGACTGAGAAACCCTAAGGCAAACCAAACTGACCCAAATAAATTGACTCTATCAAACAATGTAGCAGACCTTTAGGATGTTTATTATATTATATGAAAATATATTTCAGAAAAACATATAGATATTTGATAGGTTATTTGCATAAATATGTCGATTAAAATATTACGTGACAGCTTTAACAATTACGCCTCTTTTATGCGAAAAACAACAAATATACACCTACTACTACCTACTACCTACAAAAAGTAAAGAAATATCATATTATTTGTTTATCATCCAACTACACATTTAGTATTACATAGAATGTAAATCATTATATTATATACAATAAGTTATACTCGTATTTATAACCATCATTAAGTCAGTAAAAACAAAATAACTTTCATTGCTACGGGTGAAGCTTAAAGTTCCCAAAACACCTAATCTGTAAAAGTCTACAATGTCTAAGATAATGGCTCCTAAAAGTAATTAAGATGTTGACAACAAAATTCGGGTTATTTAAATTAACTTTAGATTTCTCTTTTGTTCACAGCGATAATACCAACGAAGGAAAATCCTGAATTTACTAAGAATGTTTCTATGATTTTAAGGAATAATGTAAAAGAAAATAAAGTATTATTAAGATAAAAGTTGAAGATAAATCGGTATCGACTATCGAGAAATAACAAACGAATAGTCTGTTATTATTCTTATCGTGCGTGGGTATAAGGAGAAACTATATCCAACATATCAGGGGATTTTTCATGTTGTGACGAGACTATCTTCGGCTAGTGAGCGTCTTCTTTAGATTTGATATATTTTGACAGTAAAATTTAATATACTAAATTAATATAATATTTCAAACTTTTGATAGTTAATCATTTTAGATTCTTTCTCTTTATTTTGTATTTTTACCCGATTACTGCGAAGCCCAAAATAATGATAATGATTTTGGCATAGATATGTGTTCCTTTGTTGTAGTGCCTAAACTACTGATCCAATTTTAATGAATGAGGTTTCAATATATTCATAATAATAACCCGTATAACACAAATAATACAATTTACGTAGGCGGGTCATAGTTTTTGTTAAAATAAACCTGTATTAATTGAATTCATGTCTCACTCAACTATCGGCAGACAGGAAGTCTATAGTGTGAAGTAACTCTGATATACCTACGTATTATTTTAATGTACAAAATATAGTCGTAGACAAACGTCACAGATATTGAGTCACAATATTTTTACCCGACTATGGCGAAGCCAAAAGGAAGGGATTTAAGCAGTCTATGTATGTATGTATGTAAGTAAGTATACAGTAACAATGTTTCACCGTAGCGTCTAAACTACTGATCCGATTTTTATAAATTAGATGCCAATAGATTCGTAATAATAGTCCAATTCGTAATAGGACAATGATGGAGAGCCGCTTCGCTACGTTGAATGTAAGAGGAGGAATGGATGGTAAGAATGAAAGTGGACGAAGCGAAACAAGTATGTAAGGATCGTAGCAAGTGGAGAGAAGTGGTATCTACCTAACCCTACGGGAAAAAGGCGTGACCATATATGTATGTAACAGTCCAGGTAACACTGGCTATATAATTTACATTATTGGGTTACAATTTTTATAAAAAAAACAGTTAATTATCATATCAATAAGATACAAAATATGGAGTGTCAATAGCACTGGGGTACAGAGGGATCATTTGAAACTGCCAGCAACAGTCGAGTGGACCTGCAGCGAAACAAACTTATTAGGGCTTTTCATCAAAGTTAGCTGCAGCCTGCAGCGGCCGCCATTTTTTCATTTTTATTTTCAAGTTTCGTTGCGTTGCTGTTGCAAATGTTTTATTCTTAAGCCTTTCTTCTATTTGTTAACAATTTATAGTGGCAAGATGAATAAATGTGTAATACACCAGCCCTTGCTAAGTGGGCTGGGTTCAGTTGGTACCAAGTAGTAGGTAATAGGTAGGTACTCGTATTATATAATAATATAATACTCCAACACCGATCTCGGTGACGGTGGCCGGTTTTCATTGAAACCAGGCCAGTTACGCAGGAGTGATTTTATACTGCCCAAGTGTGTGCGCAGTACACACGCGCACTCTCTCTTCGTTTTACTCTCGTAACCCAGTGGGACGGATGACCGACACGACTGGCGAGAGATCAGGTGCAGGACCGACTTTTTACATGCCCATCCGACGCATGGATCATCTTTCTTGTCAGACAATCAGGTGATCAGCCTGCATTGTCCTAACCAAACATGGAAACAACATTTTTTGTTGTTCCCTTGTGGGAATCGAACCCATGACCTCCGAGTCGAGAGCCAATGCTCGAACCACTAGACCACGGAGGCTCGTATTAGAGCGTTGACCATTGACGCAATGTATTATACATAATAAATAAACGCAGTCATTAAGTCACAGAGAAGCACAAAAAAAATCCACCCAAGTGTTGGTCAATAAAGGAATGTACAACTGGCAGACTAATGGCTTAACATGAAACTTTACAGAAATCTACAATAGTCATGTGCTTGTACTGAATGACCTATTTCGACAGCCAATGCTAGCTCTATATATGCGTCGAAAGAGTAGTGTCCAATTTGTTTATCATTATCAGAATCAATTACGATAAATGTTATAAATTAATTAAACAAATAGTTTTAGAATAGCAATATTTCATTATTCAGCATTTAAAGTCTAAAAATACTGGCATCATGCCTAAAAACATCACTTCGAAAAATAAATAGTATATTGAGCCGTCCTTTAGAGATTTACATAAGTATCAGTAGCTTCCGACAGATGGTGTTATATGCAAAATTGTGTCGTGCCGCGACCTTGTCATTCTCAATACCGCCAAAAAGTTTTACTCCAAAAAATAAAACAGTTGGTATCTTTATAAAGATTTCAAATTAAATTTAATAAATGGATAAGCGGCGTCTTCATAATATATATTTTTGTCTTTCATAAACTTTCGAACCTTATTTGTCAAACTTTTTAGTCTCGTTCTTTCTTTTACAAAGCGATCCACAATGTCGTGGCAAGTGGATGGTTTATATTAAATATTTAATGCCTTAAGATATAGAAATTATGAGTATCGGATGGCTAAACTTTTACACTCTATTTACCCGTATTGCAATATGATATTAACTTTGCTACAATACAATACCTAAGTGACAATGCAAGTAACATTCGAATATGAAATAACGATATACGGTATACGATTCATAAAAACTTAAAAAGTTATATTTTTTTATCTTCTCAAAAAATTTTATTGTTAAAAAGGCAGGTATGCAATCTTATTGGCGTAACGTACAGTTAACACTTCTTAGAAAATTTAGTACGTATATTATTATGATCATGGCTGTACCTGCTTTTGGGATTACAAAAATATGACCCTACTTCCCTGACACTTGACCAATAACGCTTGTTTTTATAACGCCCTGCGATATTATTGTTGGTCGTGTAATATTGACACAGATGCCTCATGGAAATGAAACAATTTGTCCCCGCGTCCTTCACGCTTATAATTTATGTCACCAAGGGTAAAAACGTTATAAATGAAATGAAAAAGCGATAAATACTTAATATTTGTGATATTTTAGGCCATTAAAATTATTATCTAATAATCTTAACAAATAAATATCAAACATTTAAATGTCTTGTTTGTTATTTCAAATTATCTGCTTCGCACTAAATACAAATATTAGTATCAACGGTACTTACATTTTTTTTATTTTTGTCTATCCTTCCGTCTGTCTGTTTGTTCCTACTTATCTCGGAAATGGCTGCTCCGATTTTCACCGGGCTACTGGCAGATAGCTAATGTTATAAGCCTAACCTGATTTATATAAAGGTTGCCGTTTCCATTTATAGTTCCACGTTAACGAATTTGCAGGTACCATCCTGTATTTTCATAAAAATTTGCTTACGTTTATCATAGTCTAAAGACCGTTTAGTTGGTTGGCAAATAATAAGATCTAGTTTTATACGTACTAATATGTTTTCTTCCTCATCTTTATCCCACACGAGGCCCTGAAGGCTAAGGATATTAATTATATACGCCTTACAAGAAATACATCGCAGTATAACAGAATTCAACGTGTGTAAGGCTTGAAGCAAACGAGCTTTTGCACCACCGCTGCAATGTTTTCACATGATTTTGTACCTTGTCCCTTCCTGCCTTGGTCCCGCAAAACACATAACGGTAAAACTGCACAGTTATTTTTAACGGTGTAAACCAGGGTAGACCTTTTGGCAGACATGGGCCACATAGTAAAAAAAGGGTAAAGGCAATATAAGTTTATACCTAATGAATATCTACCTAGTTATCTATTGTAATTAGGTACTGTAAGTGGTATTAAAAATGCATTTTTAAATTAAATTAATACATAATATCCCAAAGGAGCAATGAAGTCAAAAAAAAAACAGAATATAAAAAATAATATAATTTAAAAAGAATAGTGACGTTGCATTGGAACGTGGGCCATGCGTCACCGACCACTGGCTACCGAACTGTACAGTTAAAACGCTACGTGTGTAGCAGGCATAAATTATTCGCTCTACGAGCTACGGCTACGCGCTACGAGATACCGCTACGCGCTACGAGCTACGCGGTGACTTACCAATAATATTTTTTTGGCTAACCGCACACACACCATATTATTGGCAATAATGCTCACAATAATATACCTTGTGTGTGGGCCATATTTTTGCCGTTTTTTTTTTGTATATGTTGACTAGTATTAACAAAAGAGATGTTTGATTTTGGGCCAGTTCTATGTACACTACATAGGTAAATAGGAAAAAAATATGGGAATATCATAAAAATACGAAAAAATTAATTTGAAGAAGGATACATGCGTACAAAAATGATCATTTGAAGAGATTTTTATTGCGAGAACACTATTTTTAGGGCGGCCATGACAGTTGTTTTGACTTGACTTTTGACGTAGTAGACGTCTCTTCGTAAAGACGTCGTCTTGAATATCATACGTCTTTCTTTGTCAAAAGTCATGTCATTGACAAAATGACTTTCTTTAGTTAATTCTGTTCTGATGCGCCTTGTTTTATTTTACTTTGTGTTGCTCTCCTTGACGAAGTTAATTTAAATGTACATGGAAACAAAGTGAAATTAAACAAAATAAAGAATAGGAAACGGTTACTATATTATGTAGCTATATTTACATATACTGTACGTAGGGCTGGCCCAGGCCTCATACATTTCTTGATCATCTCTTTTATTCTGTCAATAATATTGCACGTGTGCGGCTAGCCATAAAATTATGCGTGCGAGTTGATATTGCTATAGCCGTTAAGCACGTTTGCGCCGCGCCTTATTCCATACACACTAAAATGTAACAGAATTCAACGTAGTAAATTGAAAATTGCTGAAAACGGTTCGCTTAATTACACGCCGCTTGCGAGGCGGGTGCGCAGTTCGTCGTGATTAAAATTTTGATTTCAAATATTAACAAAACTCAAACGACACGTAACATTAGGCGTTTGTGACGCTGAAGTCATGAATATAAATCGATATTTAGTGCAGCCATAGAGCTGAAATGTAATAGATATGTTTGAAATTATTCAGATGTAGTGAGAAAGAGGAAAATTTTGTTTAGAATTTTCTGGTAATTATTAAAATGCATGGGATTCATACATCGCGACGGTTTTAAATACAATTGACTTGTTTTTTCTTTAAAAGTCAGTATCAAGTTGTATAATATCATATTATATCTCATAGATTAAACGAGATAATCTTGTATATTCATAATTAGTTTTATTTTTAAGTTATATTTGTTTTTTTTTTTTCGTCTTGCAACAATATATCATTAATTAAGAATAAATTCAACTCTATTATGTCAGTCAGATCAGCAGTTTGGTATGCATATGTATAATTTTCACTTTGTTCTACTAGATAAATATTTTCTGATTCTTTTTTTTTATTTTTATTAATCAGAACTGTGAGCACAGCTCGGTTACCCAGGTACTTTTGTCAATTGCAGAAGCTTGTAGGAAAGTATCGAAACCAAATTATAAGTAATTGAATTAGAACCTACCTCTAATTCAATTACTTATAATTTGGTCTACCTAGACTACCAAAAATTATATTCTATCGTTATATCTGTACGTTTCAACGAGCTACATAGGAAACCGAGCCATAGTTACACTTTGTCTATGAATTGAGGACCTATTAGCATGTTCCATGTCGATATTGAGCTGCGAATGAATAGACTAATCAAAACTGGCTTAAGGCCGTGTTCAGATATGACAAACGCTTAGCTTGTTCCGGGCCAGGATTCCGTACACAACAACCATGCACCTTTACATATTATTCTCGACGACTGTTCCGTCAATACACGGGAACACTGTGCTATTTCGGGATAAAAAGTAGCCTATGTTTTAATCCAGAGCCTAAATTACTACCATACCTTTCAACAAAATTCCTTCAGTAGTCTTTGCGTGAAAGAGTAACAAACATCCTCACAGACTTTCACATTTATAATATTAGTAGAAAGTAGGATAGTAGAATGATTGTGCATGTTGGTTTTGTATAATATCTGAGGTTTCTGTACCTCTTCCACGGAGAGGGCTATTTTGGCCTACTCATAGGCCGCATAAATACCTTACAAAACAGGCGTAAAATACAAACCTTGCATATATATAGCATACCTTGTGGCTGGAAGACCAAGGTCGCACTAGTGACTACTACAACTAACTCACCAGAGGTGGTGTTTCGTATCTTTGAGCCATGGTAATCACATACCATCACATCATCTGTCTACTCGTTTATCAGTCTACTATTACCCGCGGCTCCGCGCATAAATACAGTATCCCACGGGAAAACTGCACATTTTTGGGATGAATAGTAGCCTATGTATAGAGCTTAAACTACTATACTAAACGCCAAAATTCATTCAGTAGTTTTTGCTTGAAAGCGTAACAAATAACCATCCATCGTCAATCATGTATGGATGGATGTTTAATAAACTTTCTTAAACTACCATCCATCCATTTATCGACCATCCTCACAAATTTTCACATTTACAATAGTAGAAAAAAATGTGCTCATCTAATAAACTTGATATTTAAAATTGATAATGTGCAATCGTTCATGGCTCACCTTATCTACGACATAGAATACGCTTTTGTGACGGTTTCTCGCCAATAGTCTAGATATATGACTCTACTCTACGAGAACTTTTGTCTGTCAAGCGTTGGAATAGAAAATAGTTTTTCTTCAATTTTAACTGAAATAAAATATTTTAAAATTAAAATACTAGCTGGCCACTTACTTATCTATAATTATAATTGATTAATTCATTTAAAAAAGAAACTGTTTCAATTAAAAACACTATAGAATAAAACTTTTGAAATACGCTCTATTTTTTATTAGCATAAACATAAAATTTTATCCCACATACTTATTTTATGAAAATAAACTCGGTCATCATAAAACTACTTCGCGTCGGCGTAAAGTTTATTTGAGAAATATTCTAGAAAATTCTAGAGCACCTATCTAGTGGCGGGACGGTGACGTAAAGCGGTTTTGTCACTCCGGATATCGGCACTTCTTAATTTCGCGGTATTGACGTTAGGAAATATTGCTGGCGTATTTATTTTATAGCTAGGGACCTAGTGACCTCACTCGCTTATACCTAAGTTTAACTTTTATAAATATAAAAAAAACCGTAAACTTATACATAAAATGTAAAAGAGATGTTCAAGAAATGTATGAGGCCTGGGCCAGCCCTATATACAGTATATGTAAATATAGCTACATAATATAGTAACCGTTTCCTATTCTTTATTTTGTTTAATTTCACTTCGTTTCCATGTACATTTAAATTAACTTCGTCAAGGAGAGCAACACAAAGTAAAATAAAAAATGGCGGATCAGATCAGAATTAACTAAAGAATGTCATTTTGTCAATGACATGACTTTTGACAAAGAAAGACGTATGACATTCAAGACGACGTCTCTTCGTAAAACTGTCTACTACGTCAAAAGTCAAGTCAAAACAACTGTCATGGCCGCCCTAAAAATAGTGTTCTCGCAATAAAAAACTCTTCAAATAATAATTTTTCTACGCATATAGTTTTTCAAATTAATTTTTTCGTATTTTTATGATATTCCCATATTTTTTTCCTATTTACCTATGAAGTGTACATAGAACTGGCCCAAAATCAAACATCTCTCAAATAAAGGTCTTAAAAAATGTATACATAAGCCCTAGTACTTATTGTTTTGGGAATTCTACATCTTGCCGGGATAAGGCAGCCAATTTTAGGTTAGGAACTTAAACCTAGTTTACCGGTTTCATCGTGAAACAGCAATCCCTCTCACTTTATAATGTACTAGAAGTTGCGCGCGACTTCGTACGCGACAAAAAGAAATCTCGTGGAACCGTACATTTTGCCGCAATAAAAAGTAGCTTCCTTTTACGTGGTATATTCTATATCTGTGCCAAATTTCATCAAAATCGGTCCAGTAGTTTCGGAGCCTATTCGATGCAAACAAACAAAAAACTTTTCCTCTTTATTATATTAGTATAGATTAGTGATAGCAAGAATAAGATAAAGGTTGTCATTTAAGACGTTTTCTTTCTTTGCACAGAACCTTAACTAGCTATTTAAAATCTAGCTATATACCTCTTCAGTAACAAATTCTCAGGCGGTAAAAAAATACAAGTATCAAAGTAAATAAAAAAAATTAAGATGTTTGAAGAGGGTGTGACGTGAGGAGAATAAAATAATTTGTTTTTGTAAAAAGTAGCTGTGGTAAAGTTTTTTTCAATGTATCATAAATGTTTTTATTTTGCTACAAAATACTAGGATACATAAAATAAAAGACCATTTACGAGTGAAAATGAATAGAACGAAAAAACTAAAACACGCAAAATACATGATACTTATCTTAGAGCGTTTCTTTATATTATCCACTTGAAGATAAAATACAACGTAATCTGGGATGAGAATAAAGGCAAAGTATTACGTTTTAGGTATTTGTCTCTACTTATCTCCGAGACCTCGCTTGACCTCAATAACATGCAATTTGTTACTTCGCTTTTCATTTTTTTAATTAACAGGTTTTTTTTCTTTTGCTCGCGGCACCGCCCGCGTATCCCGCGGGAACACAGCGCTTTTTTTGGGATAAAATGTAACCTATATTTTAATCCAGAGCTTAAACTACTACCATATCAAATTTCATCAAAATACGTTCTATAGTTTTTGCGTAAAAGAGTAACAATTAGCTATAAATCCACACATACATCCTCACAAAGTTTCTCATTTATAATAATAACTCCCCACACCGATATCAGTGACGGTGGCCTGTTTCATTTAAACCAGCCAGTTATACAGGAGTAATTTTATAGTGCCCAAGTGTGTGCGCAGTACACAAGAGCACACTCTCTTCCTTTACTCTCATAATCCATTACCGACACGACTGGCGAGAGATCAGGCGCAGGTCTGACTTTTTACGTGCCCATCCGACGCATGGATCATCTTTCTTGTCAGACAATCAAGTGATCAGCCTGCATTGTCCTAACCAAACTTGGAAACAACATTAATAATAGTAGTAGGATTAAGCTGCCGTAGAGGGATCTACGCACCAATCAGGTTAGTCAGCTTGCTACCTGTAGAACATAAAGGGAGACCTATGCCTAGGCCAGCTTAAGCTATTAGCACTCATGCGTGCAAATTTTCAGCCCAGTTGGAAAGCAGGTCAAATTTACAAAGGGACAGACGGAATCATATCCATCAAATTCTTCTAAAATATTATGTAATACATATTATATAACTTTAATTTTTTTTATAAGCGAACAAACAATTACTTCATAAAGTACATAATCTAGGTTTATTTTCCGCATCTTTCCAAAAGTAAAACGTTATAGAAAAAATATTCTTTGTTGTAAGTTAATATCAATACCTTAACAAATTATTTCGACGTCTCTAGGGTAATCTTAAAGCTGAATCTCGAACAAAAGTAATATATTACTTTTACTGCCAAACTTAGGGTTAGAAAAAATATTATGGTATTTTCATTATAAAAGAGGAACGGCTCGGAATAAAATTCCCTGTGGCTCGTCAAAATGCTGACTTCTTGGCGCAAGGGATTTACTTAAAATATTTTATAAAAGAAAGTAGCTGTTGTTCTGTCTTATTACTATAAACTAAAATAAATAAATAACTATCTACATACACCTACAGTTTCTGCACAAACAACTACACCTATAGCCTATGCCCTACGCCTACTAAATACCTATAAACTACATAATATACTACCTACACCAACCTACACTTACAACACCTACACTCTACATATACTACCTACGCCTATTCATACTTGTCTACTCCTATAGACTGAAGGTAAATGTGTTTGAAAAGGTAAATTCAATAAAGTAACTCAGGTGAAAAAAGTGTTGAGACACTTTTCAAAGTTCCATGATCAATGTGTTGATCATGGAATTTTGGATCACCACCATCATTTTCACTTTCATGATTTTACTGTCTAACGTATTGGAAACGTGCGATAACATCACATTAGTCTACTAACGTGACCCAGGAAAGAACGCAAAATGATCCTAACTATAAAGGTTTATATCAGGTAAGCGTTTTATTAGCTTGACGTCATTGTGCTGAGTGCGATTTTTTGTCACTATTCGCCGTGAAAAAGTTAACTACAATTTGTATGGAATCGAAACAACGCCCCTAGTAGCAAACAATGGTAACTAATTCGATGCCGTACAAATTGTTGTTAATTTCTTCACGGCGAGTATCTGTAGCCCCAGTAGTAACAATTGATAACTACATATTCCTTACGTTATCGAATATCAATCGTATGGACGCTGTCATGTTTTCATTCAATTCATTTTCGATAATATTACGAATACGTTGTTTCTGCTAACCCCACAGTAGTGACGGAAACTTACACTCAGCACACTGAACGGAAAAGTATTTGGGTAAATATTTTGTTCTTACACATTACTTATTATTATCTAAGACGGTTGCTTTGTAAACATATTTTTTTATTATTATAAACTTTAAACAATTCAAAAGTCAATCTAACTAATCTTAAATTTGACTTAAAATTGCAAATACAGTTAAGCTACTAATTTTCTAAACCAAAAAAAATATGTTAAATTGTGTTTTCAATAAACATACGGCAAATAATCAAAATTGACGTAAGTAAGGAAAACCCGAACGAAACACGATTAGAAGCCAATAACGTCCGAACATAAGCCCCGTTTAGCCCAGCCAGGTTTCGCCGGACGTTAGCACAATATAAAAGAAAACGAGCCAGTTACCATAAACTCTAATCAAAGGTTTCAGGGATTTATCCATTAGGTTTATCGAAAAGTAATTCGTACAAAATGTAGGTATTTGTGCTGAAAAAACATCAGGTTAGTCAAATTTGCAGCACGTTACTAAATGATAGAACATTTAATAAAACAGAACATGCGTATTATTATTAGCCCTTACCTCAACTATTTGGCAACATGAAGGAAGTGCTAACTTCATATTGTATGTTAAGTCAAAAGAATATATTTAAAAAATATAAAATATAGCTAGTAGTAGGATAATTGCTTCCGAAGCCCTGAAAAGAATATTATAAAGAAGTTAAGTTACGAAAACTGAATATTACGAGAGCGTGTGAAGTAACAGTTGGCAAGTCCAGTTATAATTACATCACACGATAAATCTTCCTCAACCCGTATTACTAGACCCGTTTCACTGACGCAGAAACTTCTAAACTGTGCGTTGGGCTGGATAAGATTTATCTAACGAAAGTTTTTTCCTTCGAGTTGTATCATAAAGGTTATGTGAATTATGTGCCGATATACATATATTGTCGATTCGAATATTATTTATAGGATTGAATATTCAATAGACTAACTATGGCTACTAAGTAAAATGGATATTTATTATAACATTTTAAATACCTATACATTTGTAGGCACTAAAACGTTTCATGATGCTTAGTAATTTTATTATTTAACTTATTAATAAGAATTCTTGTTGTTATTAAAGCTCGCTACATACTTATAACCCCATTACTAATAAAAAAATATATCCAGTAGATAAGCAATACAGTGTTTTGTCCTGTCAAGCTACTTTTCCAAAGCATAAGATAGTGGTTACATAGTGTTACATAGTGGCATACGCTTGCAATCACTGTATTGCTTATCTACTAGATAAATATTTTCATTAGCAAGGAGGTTAACGTTTATCGTCACAATTTAACAATGTAAGCCGACTTGTGCAGTTTTGTGTTCGTTTCGTTCGTGTTTATGACAAATTGAAGAGCCCCGAAGCCACTAGGCTACTATCGAATCAAACGGTCTACCCACTAGAGAGTGCAGCTTCGATTCCCAGGTCGTCACAACGTATACTAATGAGACTTTTTCAGGTCTCAAGTACATTATATGGACGATCTAATGGTGAGAAAAAAAACATCGTGAGGAAACCCGGACATGGTTGGCACCAGACATATTGACCAGTCATTCGTTAGGACTAGGCTGACTATGTTGTGAGAATGCCGTATGTGCTTGGGCAACCATACTATTTTTAAAAACTGACTATCCCAGGCACTACAGTATTTCAAAAGTGGTTACTTCGCTCGGAGAATACTGTATAAATTATCCAATAACAAATGAAAAGGCCTACGTATGACAAATCTTACACATACGATAAAACGTTCGATAAAACTGCACATTTCTGTTTACATCGTAAAATCGTTACGACAAAACAAAGATGTGTAGTTGTGTGTTTGAAATACGTAAAATACAATTTTATTAAACTTTGCTATTAAAATTATAAAAATGTATGGTATAAATATAATATGGATGCTTTTATACATCTATCTTGTACATTTATTAAATGACTCATAACTTTCCCTCGGAGCACTTTAATTCCATTAAGCATTTGAGGCCATTTCCTCTTACATCTCTACATCTCTATATTACAAGTGCGTAATTTTATAGAAGAATTTTCGTCATAAATTCTCATTCCCCTAGCGTAGATTCCTAATACTTACTAATAACTCATCTAATATCTCTTAGCTAGTTAATAGACAAATAAATTTCAGCTTTTATCTGCCGTTTTTTTAATTCTTAATTCGTGCAAACACACAAAGCGATTTGTTATTTTTAAAATAACTGACATCATGAAACCAAAATTTTATAAAACTATCTCATAATATTGTAAACGAACGGAATAGAAATAAAATCATGAAAACTAAAAAAAATCTAATTATTTAAAATAGATGCGATTGCTCTAAGTGGCAAAAAAGGTACTGCTATTAAATTTTTTGTGCAAGAAAAAACAGCAAATTAAGTCTTCAAAAAATTAAATATTCAAATTTGCATTTAACCCGAGCTGCCTGTACAAAAAATAAAGAAATATAAAACAAGGTTGGGAAAAATTATTTTAGATTGCGAGCAGATGCATTTTATTTTTTCATATTTAAATTTCAGTTTTATCTTAAAAGTGCTTCATCACCGTATTTATTTTAACATTAAACACAGATTGCTATGACCTCAAAAGTTGATATTTTAAAAATAGTAACCTACCGTAAGTAATTACTCTATGGCTACTTTTTATCTATAAGTACTAATATTATATAGAAATACTAGCTGTCCCGGCAAACTTCGTACCGCCTTAGAAGTTAGAATTAAATTTGTTGACACACTGACAACAGCGCCAGCTACCGAGTCCAATTGTAAATCTAAACCATTCTCAAAGCCACATGAACACACACAAAAAGTTTCATCACATCAGTCCAACCGTTTAGGAGGAGTTCAGTGACATACACACGCACAAAAGAAATATATATTTAGATTTGTTTCTTTGTTTGCTTGCAGCGAGTAGGCTCTGAAACTACTAGTCGATTTTTGTGAAATTGGGTACAAATATAGACAATGACATAAGCCTATGTTCATTTTAACGCGATAAGAAGTAGCCACTTTTTATCGCGTTAAAATGAACAATTCCCGCGGGATTTCCTTTTGTGCGCACGAAGTCGGGGGCAACATCTAGTACTTATAATCTTGAGGTTTTATTACAGAAAAAAGTCAATTCCAATGAGGCAACTAGATTTTCATTTCAACGCCCACGAAATTGCAGGAAAAAGCTAGACTTAACTAAAGTTTTCTTCTTAAGAATTAGTTTTAGTATTTTACTTGTAATATTGTTATTTTTACAGTTTACCTTAGTTTGTATATCTGTATCTGGATTCGATATTACTCATCTTCTCAATCGCATAGACGGTGTAGCGCTTTGAAATGCAAATAAACAAATATTGATTCCGTATTTGAGAGCAATTTATTGGCACGACTATTGAAAGTAACAATAATAACACATTCCCATCTACATCATATTCTGTTGGAAACCTTCAGCAACCGGTCAAAAATGATTTACTTGCATACAAAAATGTAAATGACTTATAAGTAATATGGTTTTTTTTTTTCAAATAATCAAAGAATCTTCAAATCAATATTTTGTTGAATAAACTGTAGCGTATTTTTAGCTTAGCACCATAGTAACTTAACTTAGTTCTTTAGTGTAGTAAAATCCTGAGGAATTCTGGAAAATATCTTAAGACAAAACAGCTTCGTACCTACTTATAAAAAAAATAACTTTAACTTCATCCCAGTAAAAATCTCGCTCAAATTGTTCAAGTTGAAACTGGGGCCATTTTGCAGAGAATTTTGCCGATAGCAATAAAGAGGTCCCCAAACAATCTTGTTTGCAACAAGACGTGCTGTTTCTTTTTACATTTGCTTGTTTACGAGCAACGGTCGGTCATCAACTTCTTTAGAGAATTTACATATGAAAATGGTTATAGTAAGTAATATTCTTTAATACTATGTACCTAGTCTAAGTAAGTTGACGACCAACTTCTTAAGGCTTTCCCGTCAATCGAAAATCAGTCTTGAAACTGTTCGATAACATCAGCTAAGATTCGAAAATGTATTGTTTTTTTTCTGTATAAAGTCGTTACTTAGTCTCAAATTTATTTGCATATTTCAATATTTTTTTTTTTTTTTTTTTTTTATGAAATAAGGGGGCAAACGAGCAAACGGGTCACCTGATGGAAAGCAACTTCCGTCGCCCATGGACACTCGCAGCATCAGAAGAGCTGCAAGTGCGTTGCCGGCCTTTTAAGAGGGAATAGGGTAATAGGGGAGGGTAGGTTAGGAGAATAGGGTAGGGGATTGGGCCTCCGGTAAACTCACTCACTCGGCGAAACACAGCGCAAATGCTGTTTCACGCCGGTTTTCTGTGAGCCCGTGGTATTTCTCCGGTCGAGCCGGCCCATTCGTGCCGAAGCATGGCTCTACCACGTAAGAAAAGTAACCAGATTTGGGAATATTTAAAAGAAAAACATCGCAACCTATAATAGTTATTTATCAGTTAGTAAATGTTAAAAATATTATTGTTAAATACCTGTGAATGGGCGTAACTTCGAACGCAATAAAAACTTTTTCCTAAGCTATCGTTGTTGTCGTGGAAATTCTGAAATTTCTTAAAGAACGTTTACAAGATAAAAAGTTTGTGGCAGATTTCAACTTTCTGTCTTTGAAATTCGTGCTCACACAACATGAAAGAAAGAAAACATGTTCATGTCTGTGTTTATTTGACAAAATACTATCGTTGCCATTTTTTTTTATAATAACTAAGTGATAATAATTGAATCTAAATAACACATTATTGTTACACCTTAAAGAATAAACTACGAGTACAACCAAGCTCAACTAGTAAACTACAGCAAATAGCGCGCATATCGTATATCAAGTCGTATCTCAACTAAGTATAAAGGTAAGTAGTTAGAAGCCCTAATTTATGAACAAGTTTAACCGGCGCCTAAATTGTACTACAAACTTGGCAAACGTCTTAGGTATCGTGGTACACGAAACTCTTGATTGCTTCTATTCAATCTTGATATGAAATACAAGGATATATTATTTATTTTGCGATAAAAATTAAATACCGTATTTGTCAATGAACAAAATCAGAATTAAATTCTCAGCAATACTTAAAATTCGGATACACACAACGCGCGATGTGAGACTGCGTCCTGAGACAGACTTAAGGGTCGCGGAGCCACTGCTTAGTTTGAATTTAGGTATCTGCAGCAATAAACAATCCCCGCGACCCGCGACGCGCGATTGAATGTAGCCAGAGACCCGGATTGGCTGGTTTGCTAGTCGCGGCGGCCAATGCAAGGATCGGAAGACTACCATTTCTAAATATATTTTAAAAGGCAAACCTGACTGACTCATCTATCAACGCACAGCCGAAACTACTGAACGGATTTTGATGAAATTTGGTATACAGATAGTTGTAATGGCATTCGCTAAGATACGGTTTTTGAAGCCATGAAAAGGAGGTGAAAAAGGAGTTCAAAACTCATATGGAAACCAAACTCTACGCAGACGAAGTCGCGGGTAAAAGCTAGTTACTAGATAAACGAGAAAGACGCTCCTTTAAGTTAATCAAACAACAAAGAACCCTTCAATAGTCAGATTAAAAATGTTGACTCTACACATCTTTTTTCCTCAGGATTTAATGAGGGAAAAGTACTTATGTAACGCTTAGAGTGTCATAATGAACTTAGCTGAGCCAGCTATAAAACTTCCTGTTAAAATAATATCTAAGGGAAAGTAAGTACGTGGTATCTAAAAATTATCCTCAAAACCCATGGCTAAAATAGTAAAAATGTGCTCACACTCATAAGTACATGGAAAATGTATCTTTTTGTATGCTTAATCTGCGTAATCTTTGAAAATAAAAGTAAATTAGGTACTATGTGCTTGCCCACGAAACATAATATAATATTTTTTACTACTAGTAAAATTCAGTAATACTTACTGTACCTAGTACAGTAAGTATTACTGAATTTTACTAGAGGTAGGTAAACTGCAAAAATTTACGTAGAAATTGCTCCCTGAATACAAGTTCTTTTAAAACTTCGCTGTCTGGAATCTGAATAACTTAAATTCATCTACAAAATTAATGTTTAACTTTTATTAACTAGTTAGACACAATGAGTTCTTAGTTCTTACTAGTCTAAGATTTATAATCCTCATAAAGTAATTAGGTTGTATAATAAAACCTTTTCTCGAGTTTTACTGAAATGTAGTATCTAAGTATTTTGATGTGTAAATAAAACTTATATGCAAACAATATATTACAAGGTTCTACATATGGGGCATATTATGATCTTCTGCTCAATATGTAAAGACGTTTAGGCTGAAAAATAATCAAAAATTTCAAAAAGAATGTACTAAAATATTAAGTTATATTACGCTCTTTACGGCACTGTTAAGGTTATTGGCCTTACATAGCTGATTGTATTGATTTTATTTCGGCAAAGTTATTGCATCCTCTTTAAATCACCTATTTAATAACCTGTGAGGTTAATGACCTTAGCGCTTTAGACAGCGCAATGTTTTACATATTTTTAATTATCTTCGTCTTTACATATTATGTGATCATATTATGCCGAAAATATCCGTGATTTATTTTGATGTTTGATACAACCTTATAATATTCATATAGCGGAGAATCGAATATAATATTACTAGGGTATCCTGTAATTTTTTCGGGATAAAAAGCGGGATAGCCTATATTTTAATACGTGAAATATTGCGTAAAATAATAACAAAACATCCATACATCCATCCATCCTCACAAACTTTCACATTTATAATAGTAATAGGATAGTCATCTTGCAGAGCATTTTCACATAGAAAATAATCACCAAAATTATTAATTCTAGTTTTGCATTCAACATACGTCAACTTTTCCATACACATTAAAAGTTCAAGGAACTTTATAGCAATTCAGTGAAATCTAAATGTTAAAGTTAAGAGTTCAGTTCGTTTATGATGTGTTTCTGTATATTCCAAACTTGATTGCACTAGTTTTAATAACACCCATTATAACTATAAATGACTATACCCCTCATACGACTATGAAATCAAATGTACGGTTGATGTTTTTCGGATTAAAATAGATTTGGAAAACGGGTCGGTAATAAATTATTAAGCTTAAGCTCTCAATGCGATAATGGAGAACCACTGGATCAGTTAAGTCAATCAATCCCAAATCTAATTAATAAACATAACCGACCCTAGATTCGTCCGGAATTATAAACACCGCTCGACCGACACAAAACTGTTAAAGGAATGCACAATTACTTGAGCCGATACTCTGGCTCTGTTGCTTAAGCGCTTGCTAGCGCTGAAGTTCTTTTTTAAAGATTATATAATTATCGGCCAGGATACGTTTAGGTACTAACTTCAATACTGCTAACATAATCCGCCATTAAATCCTTAGCGAACGCGATTTTGCTTACGCTTTTTTCTTAGCGCTTTTTTCCGCTGAACACAGCCAATAATTTATTATTGAAAATAAACACGTGCTACAGACGATAAAATTGCACGGAAGATAATTCTCACAAAGTTATCTTTGCATCAGGATATTGTTTTCGCCCCGTTGAAATTAATATTGTAGATATGCGAAATGTTTCCACAAGCGTAAATAGTATTCATTACTGCAGTAACTTTTCATTAAAAATATATTTGATCCAATTTTTACTGTTTTGTGGTAAATCCATGATTTTATTTTGTATGCATAATTTAGATTTTATTAGATACCCGGCTTATTTAGGCGATGGTTATTTGACAGGTTCCCGAGCAATTCCCGAGTATAAAATGACATAATATCTTTAGACATGTTTCGTGCAATAAATCCAGACAGTGACCAAATCAAATAAACCTTATTGCCATGCATTAAGATTCATGCATAATAGCTAAATATGTGAAAATTTTGAGGAAACTTTTTATGCCTTTTCCAAAGATATCAAAACTAAGGATAGGCTATGACGTACCTACGTACTTTGAGTATCCAACTATACGGAGACGACATGACAGCTAATTTCTATGCGAAAAAGTCTCGCCACTTTCTGCGGGGGGGACGACCGCACCGCTAGTGCTTGACACTATCGATGTTTTACTATCGATGAGTTCGGCTAGAGTCTGGCTAACGAAAGATGAGACTGGAAAAAGGCGGCAAATTCAAAAAAAGTAAGTAAACAAGGACAATAAACTTCATTTTCATGAAATGAGTTGTTCCTAACAAAATATAATATAATTGTCATAAATAATCAAGTATCAAAACTATAATTCCGACTATAGACAAGGTTGCCGTACGTCGACTTTTTGAATTTAACGTCTTTTTCCAGTCTCATCTTTCGTTAGCCAGACTCTAGTAATAATTATGTGTGGCAAAAGTAAATTTTAAAAATTATATCTATTATAAATTAACTACAATATTTAATTTACAGTTTCGCTCAGTATCATAAAGTAAATAAGTATTATAATGTTGAAACATGCAAAAATGGAAGCGTCATCCAGCGTGAAGAAGAATTTTAGCATTTTAGCAGTGTTGCGAATATCTTAGTTGCGGAGCGGCTGGTGCGTACAACTAATTTGTAGCATTCCGTAATACTCCAGAAACCCTAATAAATTTGCCCTGACCATCCGTCTGTCTGTCCGTCTTTCTAGCATGTGTAATTATGAATTTATATAAATGGAATGTTGTATAGTTTAAAGGTATTTTAAAATTGAAGTAAGAATTCATAAATGATCTTTTTACAAAGTCACCGGCACCGCACCTTACGTAACGGAACTGCATCTGCGGTGCGAGGTACCCGCGACGCCGTTGTACGTATCCCGCCTGCACTGGTCTATGCAGGTCGAGGACGTCGTGGACTACATCCGCCAGAAAACGTCCATCGCCTTGAGGGTCGAACGTCTGGAGTCTCGCCACAAGGTCAATTTCAGTTCCTTTGTGGTGAGAGTGCCGACGCATCTTTCGTCGACCTTCGAGGTGGAGGAGTTCTGGCCGACGAGTGCGGTCTACCGGAGGTTCCGGGGGAGACTCCAGAACGAAGCGCGGATCACGTCGCCGTCAACACGTGACAAAGTGTAGTTTTGAAGTATATATTAATATGTATGTTAATCTGTAAGGTATTTATAATATGGGCCTATGTCACCCGAAACAAATGAAATTTAATTTAATTTAAAAGTATGTTTTACAATATTAAAGAACATCCATACGTCCATCCATCCATACATTCACCATCTATCCATCCTCACAAACTTTCACATCCTATTCTAGTAATAGTATAAAATGTGAAAATTTGTGAAGATGGATGGATGTATAGATGGATGCTTGTTACTCTTTCATGTAAAAACTACTGAACGGATTTTGATGAAATTTGGTATGGAAGTAGTTTAGGCTCTGGATTAAAACAGGCTACTTTTTATATGGGAAAAGTAGAGTATTCTCGGGGATAACCGATAGTATATTTACGCGGGTGGAGCAGCCGTAATAACTAAAGTAAAATAGATAATAGCTTCAAGAATTAGCCTCATACGTTTTGAAATCCATTATCTAGCACGCTTCACGCTTTTTATTGTAAAAAAGGAGTCCGTGGATTCCTCATGAATTCTACCACCAGGTCTACCATTTAGTGACAATAGGATGAATTTAGAAGTAAAATCTTTACAATAATAATTAGACGACCTCTGTGGTTCAGTGATTGAGCGTGTTGGTGCTCAAGCCGGGGATTGCGGGTTCGAATCTCGCCGAAGTAAATAAAGTTTTTCTGTGTTCCTGGGTCATGGGTGTGTATTAAATGTGTGAAGAATAAAATAAAAATCTTAAGTATGTGTAAAGTATTAAATATATTTCCGTTATATGGTACCCGTAACACAAGTTCTTCAAGAGAACTTACCACGAGACCAGATTGACATGACGTGAAGCATCCATATATATATTTAAAACATATTATATTATTAAATAAAAAAAATATATTACCAAAACAGACTTGAGAATCTCCTTCGGTTTTTTGTCGGTTAAAAAGGTAGAGCTAAGTAAAAATGCGGAATCGTTTTGATAACTAGGGTCCACCCTAAATACGTTTTTTTGCATTTATAATAGTTCTGCTCCACCTCAATGTTTACCAATGTTCACCATAAGTAGTTCAAAAACTGGTTCAAATTCACGGGCAAAAACTAGTTAGTAATAAAATTCACCTTTAATAATTTCAAAGCTGGCAAGGCGCACTGTTTTAATCTCCTCCTGTTGTTCGCCTGAACAATAAAACATGAAACTTCAAAATGCACCGAGCAAATTGTACTCGTACGTTTGGGAGACCAAGAAAAATTATTAGCGCAAGCTTGGACCCAGACATTCCTAATCATCCTATTTTTAGGAAATCTAAAAAATAATGGTCAGAATAACATACTGATAAAGTCGATATCGATATTTCTTTTACGTTGTCACAACCCTCAGTTTCTATGAAGTGTGGCCTGTTTATAAATTAAAAATGCATAATTTCAGGATAAATTTATCCGCACATATTTTATTGTAATAAATAATAATTAATATAAACAAAAGTTTGTTATTACAATTGGATAATAATTTTATAATAATTTGCAAATTTTGAATGTGTTTCGTGAAATTATATCATGAATAAAAACAAAATTGTAAATAGTGTACTAATTAATTAGTCATGTTTCTTCATTATGAAATAGTAAAAACAAGAACGAATATGAAATAGAAGTTTTTATAAATTACTACTTTTAAATATTACCCTAAATTTGGATGTTGTACGATTTAGTAGCAACATTTACCTATTCATCGAGTAAAATTTGTGGATTTTTGCTAATTTATCGCAATTATTGTTAATATTTAGGCAAAATAATACATGCACATGAAAAGTAACACCATCCTTTTGTTTATTTGATGTTTCCGATCTGTTTTTGCAGGAAAAAATACAGCAAGTCGGCATTTTTTGCTCCGGTTCGTTCCGCCTCACTGTAATTTTCCGAATACGTCAAAAACGCGCAGCAACTAGTTTTATACAACCCTCACGACCGGAGGGTCTAACCTTTGGCAGCGGGGAACGCCTGACAATGCCATCTCCGTATGGTTGGATACTCAAAGCCTACGTATGACAGAAAAATCTTCATACAGTGCCACCAACTTATCTGTTCAGTAGACAAAATTGGAACTACAGCTGCCATTTTGTGAAATGTCATTCGCTGTCAGTTTTTGAAGTGCGAGTGCTCTGTGTGTTTTAAGTCTTATTTTATTGTTAAAAGTATCATTATCATGCCGAAACCATTTTGGTAAACATTCTTAAATAGCAACACTAAACGCGACACTACTGACCCCGGCTACTGAACAGATAAGTTGGTGGCACTGTACAAGAAAATGTTACGCCATCTTGATTTCAGACGATTTTGTCAATTGCGACTGATTAAATTGTTGAAAGCAATGATTTCAAAACTAGCAGAAAGCAACTAACAAACACTTGGTTGTTTGGGGCTATTCAGGTGTAGACATTTTTGCCTCACATACACCTCGTCTATGGTCTTGTCTAAATATATATTTTCAATATAGTTGGATTCTTTATTTTATCAGTTTTAATACGATTATATCCGTTATTTCTGGGGTATTTTTAAACAAACAAAATAAACTAGATAAACGGACATTTTATTTAATAAAGAGTATGGAAAACTGTGGATAGTTGAAGGGGACGTCAACATTTTCAAATTCGGATCGTACTATGAAAGCCTCTTCAAAGAATTTTGTGCTCTGTGCAACGAGCACATACATGTTCTCACATTTTCACACATGAGCTCAACTTATCTGTCAAGATAAACGGATGAGTAGTGCTCAGTAAATGGAGTCGAGCTCTCAACATTCTTAAAGATACGACTGACAATAAAATGCAGCAACTTGAATAACGTTCACTATTTCCATTACGTCTCTGAATTATAAATACGCTTTCCCTCTATGTATTTATAGAGTTGAAAATTGAAAATTTCCTCAATCTTGGAATTTCTTTGTAAGTCAATTTTTACGGAATCGGTGGAAAAGTGGTGAACATTCCAAGGAAACTTTAAATAGTATACTGGAGCACGAGAGCACGAGAGCAAGAGAGCACAGCATTAAGATTAATACCATAAATATTTCTATGACGAAAACGTATAATTAAGAAGTAACAAAAGCAAACCAATTTATTTCTTAGTTCGCTAATTTTACGTTTATACTTGGAATTACAAATAAGTTATATTAATTTTCTTAGAAACTTTACACAAAAAATGCAGGCCAAGCCAACCCTCTGTGTAATTTGAACATCTTTTCATAGATAATACTCTTCAAAGAATAAATAATTCATGAAATAGGTAATGGATCTTAAGGTTAAATATTTCCTTTATTGTTGTAGAGATACAGACGGCCTCATTTATATTTCAATAGGTCATTAATTTTGTGTTTAAATATTAAAATCTATGAGATAACGGTCTCATGCGACCCAAAGAAGGTAAACTTTGTGATTTTAGACACCTAATCCAAAGGGAAACGCAAGATAGAAATTTGTCCTTAATGTTTTTGCTCGTTTTCTAAACAAGGAACCTTGTTTGTGAATAAATATATGTATCATGAAGTATACGACAGACTCGAATGGAGTTTAAGTGGACTTCGTCATTAACGTGTACACATTAACATATTCTTGAACATTCCTGTACGAAGTTCTCTTTGTGAATAAACAATAAGGTGAAAGAACATCTTAATCTCATTTGCAGCTCGTGTGAAATAGCTTAACAAGGATTTATTAAGCTTTTCTTTGTGTTTTGTTTTAAAAAATATTTTGACAACTGCTATCGATACAAGTACAGTCGGAAAAATTTAATTTAGCAGGTTGATATACCACTCTATACTTAAGAGCTCCGTGGCCCAGTGGGTAGACCGTTTGATTCGCACTCGAGGGAGTGTAGGTCCGATTTCCAGGTTGTGACATGTACCAATGAGACTTTTTCAGATCTCAAGTACATTCGGATGCTCTAACGGTGAAGGAAAACATCGCGAGGAAAACACACACATGGATGGCCCCAGACGTAATGACCAGTCATTCCTCTGGACTAGGCTGATTATGTTGTGAGAATGCCGTATATGTGCTTGAGTAACCATACGACATTTTAAAAACCGACCTTCCCAGGACCTACAGTATTACAAGAGTGGTAATACTGTATATATCATCCAATAATGGATGGAAAGGCCTAACTTTTTTCATACTATTGAAATCGTTCATGTTATTAAAAATAACACCAAGTTATTATAATACAAACACAAAATATAATGAGAATGATTAGGAGTGGAAAAAATTACAATGTACATAAATTCAAACCATCTGAAACAAGATCGACGATGATATAAGCCTAGTAGTATCCCAGTAGGATGAAATATGGCCAAGAGATGTCAAGCCTGCGTCATGTGACACCTCCCTGTAATTTACTTTGAGGTTATCTGAAATTCTGAGCAGTGGGACAATCTTGCAAATGGCATCTTGGGCGTGCATATTAAGGGTTATCCTGTTAATGCTATTCGATTAGAATAATCAATGAGCTTGACTTGGAGTTCTGATAAATTAAAAAAAAATAAAAAGAATCACATTTTTTACCCGATTTTCAAACCCACTACATTCCGAATTTTCGAACAAGTCAAAAATTATACATAATATACATACCAAACTTCCAAAAAACCTAGGAATAAGGTGTTATAGCTAGGTGTAGCTAGATCGATTTTTCTTCCCCAAAAATCGAATCAAAACAAAATTTCATGCAATCCGATTGTATAAGGTCTCCAAAAATTAATTACGGATACTTCAGGCACACGATCCACTGCTTATGTAATTAAGCAGAAAAATAATTGTCATACTCGAATATATTTTTTTTTTATATGAGCGAGTTTGCGTTTTGTGGAGAGTCACCCATATATAAGGTGATTTTTTACTTTGAGTATGACAATTATTTTTCTACTTAAACGTCTTTATATAAGCAGTAGATCATATGCCCGAATTATCCGTAATTGATTTTACCAAACCTTACACACATACAATATTGCCTCGTTTAAAGTGTAAGAAAACATTATTTTTTTTGCCGAACACTGTTATTAATTTTCTTGTTATTGCCATTTATCTGCCACAGGTCGGGAGAAATAATTTATACAATTTTGTTTTATATTTAGTTTTACTTTCTACTTTTATATGAATATCCACTATATGCGTACTAACTGATCCGTCAAATATTTTTTTGCCCATAACTATTTTTATTATATCTATTTTTTATAAAAATATTCTGCAATTAGAACTAACAAACATAATAATATTATACAAAACTAGCTTTTGCACGCGGTTGCGCCCGCGTAAATCCCGCGGGAACACTACTTTTTCGGGATAAAAAATATCCTTTATCCTTTCGTTCCTATGCTTGGACCCAAAGCATGTCAATACCAAATTTCATAAAAATCGGTTCAGCCGTTAAAGCGTGAAGAGGTAACTGACAGACACACTTTCGCATTTATAATATTAGTATACAAGTATAGATTCATGAAAATCAAGTCGTTTCGATTATAAACACTTTTCTTCTTCAAAATATTTATTCACTAAGAACATCTAAAACAAGAAGACGACTTATCTATTGCCTATCTGCTAAACCACTGAAGTGATTTTAATTCGTGTGCACTTGTGCGCGAAAACGTTTTCTACATGCAATATTTATTTCACCGTCCCCTTTTAAAATACCACCGTACGATTTGTGTACAGTCAGTTTTCTGCTTTAGATCCTGAGTTACAAATTTAATTCGAATTACAGTATGAGATTAAATAATTTTGAGGAACTTTCAATCCAACCAGACGAAATATTAGGTACGCGTAAATTAAAATTTAAAAATGTGTGTAAAAAGTAATAAATGCCCCAGCGTTCATATAAGGTTGAAATATTTAATTTCCCGAATATGTAATTTCTCAGGCAGGCACATGAAAAAATGTATCTTTGACTACAGAATCTACATATTTTGACGATTTCTGTAGCTCAGTGGCTAGCACGTCGGCGTTCAAGCTGGATTGCAGGTTAGGATCTCGCCGATGGAACGAGCATTAATTTAATCGACGACCTCTGTGGCTCAGTGGTTCAGCACGTTGGTGCTCTAGCCGTGAGTCGTGGGTTCGAATCCCGCCGAAGGAACAAAAAGTTTTTCTGTGTTCCTGGGTCATGGTTGTGTATTAAGTATGTGTATAATATAATAAAAATATTAAATATATGACAGTGTATAGTATACAAGTATTAAATATACTTCCCGTTTTCTGGTACCTGTAACACAAGTTCTTCGGATACTTAGCACAGGGCCAGATTGACGTGGTGTGAAGCGTCCATAGATATTATTATTATTATATTATTATTATAATCAAAAAATATATTTATACCTATGCGAGTATTATAAAGAGAAAAGATTTGTTTGTTTGTTGTTGAACTTAGCACGGGACCAGATTGACTTGGTCCTTAGATATTACAATTATCTATCTATTATTATAATTCGTGATTCTGTAAACTTACACCAACCCAAATCTTTAACCAGTACCTAATATCTGGGTAAACGAACTTTGCTCAAAGCTGTAGTAGATTAAAAAAATGTTACAAAAATATTTCACCAGGGTTCGAATATATACCTAACTTAAAAATGCGCCTTTTCTCAGGTATAAAACCTGCCTAGACCGATTTTTCGCACCTGAAACCCCCTGCATACAAAATTTCATGAAAATTGTTGTAGCCGGTTTCCGAGAATCAGATTATCTTACCTAACTTAAAAATGCGCAGTTTTCTAGGGATATAAAGGTTTATAGGTAGGTACCTAGACCGATTTATCGCCCCAAACCACCTGCATACTAAATTTCATGAAAATCGTTGAAGCCGTTTCCCAGATTCAGATTATATACAAGAATTGCTCGTGTAAAGATATAAGATGGCTTACGTCTAGTAAGCCTGACCTGCTGTAGTTAGATCATAAATCCTGCTACAATTTTGTGAATCACGTGAACAAAAGCACACATTTAATCGCATTAATTGTTACGACTGAAAAATGAAGCAGTAAAAATGGTACCGCCCCTCTCCCTAACAGATAATTTGATATTGTCTTCGCATAGGCTAGGGTTGCTACCTGTACAAATTTTTTCCCAGTAAAGAAACATTTTTGTTCGAGAAACTTCGCAATGTTAGCAACCCTGAAAGACACGATCTTTCCTAATTAGTCTGTAATTCCGTTACGACAATACCTCTTAATAAATTGAGGAATCGTGAAAAAGCTTTTTGTTTCGGCTCGCCTAATTGTCAAAATATCGTCCTTTTATAAAGCTTTTCTTTTTAAGAATTCTATTCAATCCACGAAGATCAAACTGTACTGAAATAAAATTTATCTACGTATAATGTACCTCTGAAAGGTATCGCATTCCTAACCATACATTATTTCGTACAGAGACCAGGAACATCATGTACGGTGATGTCTTTTCCATATCAAAACTGCAAAACTCATAATAAATGCCTAAACTTTCTATAATACGTAGAGCATCTGAAAAAAAATCATTTATTTTTTACTAAGACTAAACTAGTAGAAAATACAAAAGATACCGTGTGCGTCATTCCGTAACAAAAACTAAAATAAGAAGTAGGTTGATAGGTTCTCTAGGGACGTTCGAAAATAAAGACATATTTTATATAGTTAGGTATTAAGTAAAAGCATTAGTTAGGTATCTAACGAAGTCAAATTAAGTGTTCAAATTAATTGAAATTTAGTTTATACATGGTTCGTATATTTCGGTCTCGGCGCAGCCAGTTACGCAACCAACGTATTTGCTGCACTTCCAATTTTATTTATAAAAATAAACCCCCTAAGCCTAACCCATAATTCAACTACACCAATTATTATTAAAACATTTCAACGAAGATGTTTACCACAAATAAAAATGGGGGTTACCTGTTAAAATATATACAAATAATATACTCGTAAACAACATCAATATTTTTTCTATTCCAAAAAGACTTACCTATAAATTTTCATCCATCCACATATTTATCGGAACCATAAAACTAACGAGCAGTATATTCGCACTATCGATAAGTTCGTGTCCATAAACGAAACTCACTGGCTGCGAAAGTTTATGACGCGGTCTCGAAGTTGGGCGGGCGGGCGAGTAGCGTGCAGTCGCTCTGCCCGGCTAGTGGCGGGCGGGCGGACGGCGGCGCGCGGGGGCCGGGGAGCGCATGCGCGGACCCCGGCCGGGCCGCTGACGTCACTACCCAGGGCTACCACCTGCATGGGGTCCTAGCTATCTATTCGGAAGAAAATTTCGTATCAATGGCAACCCTGCGGGGATGTGACGAACCTCGACCTCGTTACCCTCGCACGCGCTCGAACCTCGAACGACGAATCTTCACTATTTATTTAATTTAGCAATCCAAATTGTGACTTGAATTGGATGAAAGATAAAAATTTTAAGCTCTGCTTTCCTAGTTGGTTATGTAAAATAATTCTAATGTTAAATAGGGTTATGTCATATCAATAGTTATCGGTATCTATTGCAATTAAAGAGATGTACCAGAGTAAAAAAATAATAATTAATAAACGCAACTTCGCGCACTACTCTCGGGTTCAACTGAGATTAATTTTTACTTCTGAGGATAAAGACAAACATAGGATATTGTTCAAAAAAAATATTAACATACATACAATTAAAGCTATTAATGAGATAGCAATATTCCGACAACATATTTTATTATAAGTAGTAATCTCAAATATCAATTAAACGATACCTTATTTTGTTACAGCGATTGATTTGTTTATTTACGTAATAGGTCAGTTGTCTAAGCCTGACCCCTATCGCGATATCGCCCATAACGCCAATAAAACCGGACTCTCTTCGAGGGCCAATCATTGATTTATATTGGCTTTAATTAGTCAACGCAATTAAAAAAGTGCGTCAAGTGTGAGTCCAACATATTTTAATATAAGCCCTTCTGTCGATATTTATTTATTATTTAGGTACTAGCTGTCCCGAAACACGTTAATCTGTCTTAAATATGAAATAGAATTAATAATTAATAATAAAATAATGACTACACCTACAATGCAACCTACGTCCTACACTCACTTATACAACCTACACATCTTCTTACTAATATTATAAATGTGAAAGTTTGTGAGGATGTATGGATGGATGTTTGTTCCTCTTTCACGCAAAAACTACCTAACGGATTTCGATGAAATTTGTTATGGTAGTTTAGGTTCTGGATTAAAACATAGGCTACTTTTTATCCCGGAAAATTACAGTATTCCCGCGGGATACCCAAACTATATTTACGCGGGCGGAGCCGCGGGAAACAGCTAGTTTTCCAATATTTCTCACCATTTAAACCTTCCCTGAACTTTCACAAATATTTCAAGACCAAAATAAGTCAACTTGGTCCAGCAGTTCTCCAGTTTCGAGTCCCTCGGTAATGGATAAAAAGTATCCTATGTCTGTCCCCTGGTTTTAAGATAGCTCTCCACCAATGTTCAGCCAAAATGGTTCAGCCGTTCTTGAGTGTAACTAACACGAACTTCTTTTATATATTACTAGCTATCCCGACACATGTTGTTCTGTCTTAAGTATGAACTGGAATAAATACATAATGACTACACCTACACCTATTCCTACAACCTACATCTTTTCCAATAATTGTTTCTGCTTAAACCTTCTCTGAACTTCCACAATTATTTCGAGATCAAAATTAGCCAAATCGGTCAAGCCGTTCTCGAGTTTTGAGTCCCTCAGAAGGAGATAAAAAGTATCCTATGACCCTACCTGGTTTTAAGATACTCTCCACCAAATTTCAGCCAAATCGGTTCAGCTGTTCTTGAGTTATAAATAATGTAACTAACACGACTTTCTTTTATACAATGTATCCCGACAGCTGTATCGGAGCGTTTAGTGGTAAAAAATATGGCATTTTTTATCGACAAATTGCCCCTCAAATTTTATTTTTCTAAAAATATTAAAAGCCTGTTTCAATCTTCTAATAACTGTCAGATAGCTTATTCAGAAGTTTTTGTCGCTGTTATCTTTACATCGAGCAGCAGAGACAAAACATGCAAATAAGATATATGACACCTTATCAGTAGATTTTGAAACAGGCCCTAAATCCCTAACAAAACATTTTGGAATCTTTATCGTTTAGTGTACCTAGAGCTGGCAGTCATTTACTCTACCGTAAAACCTTTTACCTTCCATCACATAGGACAAATGTAGGACAACATGGTCCTTTGTACCGCATGTGCTCCTCATATAATGCTATCAATACAGCTTTTGATATATTTGCTGGTTCTGTAGTCTCCTCTAAAAAGTGTCTTAAAGAGATCCTTTATATAAAAAAAATGTAGTATGTAGTAGTAAATTTAAAATTAGTAAACAATTTGTAGTGTAGATTTAATTTTAAATGCTTAGTAGCAAGATAACACAACTTTGATATATTGGTGCATGTTGTGACTTGTGTTCACTTCCTAGAGGGATACAATCTCTAGCAATTTTCTTTAGTACATAAGATATTTATCTGGACGTATTGTGATTGTATCTTGTTTTGTGAACCTAAGTAAAAAAAAAAACAACAGTGTACAGAGTGAGGAACGCATTACATAAACGCAACCTTTCCACGTCGGCTCTTAAAATTCCGACTTAATTAATGGTTTCCTCATTATTTGCATTAAAGGCAAATACATACTTCCATTAATTACAGTTCAGTAGAGTTTTCACTACTAAGTGAAAATGAACAGAATTTAATTAATTTACTGATTAACTACTTATAGCTACTTAGCAGTGAATAAATAGATCAGTTTATTGATGAAACAATGAAATTGTATTTAATTTCCACATGCGATTTCACAATTATTATTGCAATTTTATCGATAAGCTGATTAAAATTTATTTATTAAAAAGTCGAGTATAATATTATTAAAAATAATAAATTCAACAAGAGTTGCGGATTTTTTGTCACTGGCTGAAAAATTTGTATATGTCACGGTAAAATTGTAAAATCCCTTAGATTTTAAAAAACGAGGTTGTAAAAATATGTCGAAAGATTAAAAACTATATATTAGGTTGGGGAAAAAGTTTCTTCGCATTTTATATAAAAATTCAAAAGGTTTTTTTATAAAGTTTATTTACAAGTGACTAAAGTATATAGGTGCCATTTTGTTCGATAACTTTTTGCCATCTTGTTGGTAGGTACATGATCCCATTGCTATAAAATTTTTGGGGCTTCTGATGAAAAAACTGCGACAAGTGGTTTTGGCAGTCCTCTTGTGATGTCAACCTGACACTGCCTAAGGAATTCTGCAGCGACCGAAACAGGTGGAAATCTGAAGGTGCAAGGTCAGGACTATACGGCGGATGCATTAACACCTCCCAGCCAAACTCCCGTAATTTTTTCTGAGTGGCTAAAGATGTGTGAGGTCTAGCGTTATCATGGTGAAAAACCACACCCCTTCTGTTGATTAATTCCGGCCGCTTTCTCTCAACTTCTTGCTTTAATCTCATCAGTTGTTCGCAGTACAGTTCAGAATTGATGGTCCTGCCTGGCGGTAATAGCTCATAATGAATAATGCCCTTCCAATCCCACCACACACACAGCATCACCTTGTTGCGAGTTAACTCGGGTTTCGCCACAGTCTGTGAAGCCTGACCGGCCTTTGACCACGATCTTTTTCGCACGTTCTTGTCGTACGTGATCAACTTTTCATCACCAGTTATCAGCTTCTTCAAAAATGGTTCGGTTTCATTACGTCGTAATAAAGAATCACAAATGAGTACACGGTTCATTAGGTTTCTTTCAGTGAGCTCATGAGGCACCCAAATATCGAGCTTTTTTGTGTACCCAGCTTTTTCTTTTTCAAATGCGCCAAAACCATTTTGTGGTCAATCCCCAGTTCTTCAGCTACATCGTAACTACTAATATGCCGATCTTGCTCCACTTTTTCAAAAATGGCAACAGTTTTGTCCGTAACAGGGCGACCAGAGCGACGTGCTTCTTTGATATCAAAATTTCCGGATTGAAAACGCTTAAACCAAATTTGCGCTACTCTCACAGATACTGCATTAGGTCCATAAACATCACAAATTTTTTTCGCGGCTTGTGTTGCATTTTTACCTTTTTTGTAATAAAATTTAAAAATGTATCGAAATTCTTCATAAGAATCACTCATTTTAACAATAAGAAAAACAAATGAAAATCTCAAATTTACCTAATTTGAATTTGGAATTGTCTTCTGTAAAATTAAAACTTTTTAATGATACCAAAATCAGCCAAATACAATTGGTATAGCCCAAGATATTTTATGACAAGTTCATACATACTATAATGCGAAAAGACTTTTTCCCCAACCTATTATTTATAATCTAACGAAAAATTGTGTTAAATTATATTATAGGCATCATATTCGCGTCCGAAGTCTTTCAACATTTTACAATTTCACTAGTTATATTACAATATAACGGTTTTTACAATTTTACGGTGACATATCCAACAAACAAAAACGTCATATAAGTCAAGGCTTGTACGACTTCCAGTTGTATTGCAGTTTTATATTAGTAACGAGGTAACTAATAAGTCCTTTGGACGTCTTTAATTTAACTTTTTAGTCGTGCGACCAATGTGTCATAATAAACAGGTCATAGCAACGTCGGCAAGACTACACTACACGACGTATTATTGTTTTAGCTAAAACGTTTGTTTGTACGACAACGTGTCATACTAACGCCGCAGTCTTATAAACGATTTCAGCTGACTTAATTGGGTGATTGAACAACCTATACATATAATATTATGACGTTTATATAATGAAAAACGTGTATACAACACACTAATGACGTTTGTAAGATGAACCCCTTCTTTTTTACAACAGTCACTTTGAGACGCTTGAGTGACTTATTTGTTTATTAGCGACTAAAATATATTATAATATGTCGATTAAAATTCATGCCCTGACTTTACCACCTAACCTTGTTGTCGCATTTGAGTCAAATATTTACTTTTAAACGCCATAATTTGGAAGGTCACAACACATGAAAAACAAAATAAGAAAGAACCGGTCAAGTGAGAGTTGGACTCGCGCACCGAGGGTTCCGTACATACCTGTAGTGATTTTATTACAGTTTCAAGGTATTATAGACCTGAGTATTTAATATGAATTTCAATTTAATGCCTCTACGCGTTCATGAGGAAAGGGGTAGTAAGTTTAAAATTATTAAAAATATTTTTATTATATGGTGTAACAAAAAATTTAAGGTTTTCGCAATTTTTCCTTTATTTGTGCTACAAGACGTTGCTTTGTACTAAATTTCAAGATTCTGAGTTCACGGAAAATACCCTGTAGGCTGTGATTCCCTTCGAGTGTCGAAAATTTGCGACATAATCGGCTGTATCTTTTGATTGCGTTAGCTTAGAAGTTTGATTTTTTTCACAGTTCCAAGGGACAGTAGACCTGAGTATTTGATATAAATTCCAGCTTGATACCTTCACGCGTTCTTGAGAAAAAGGCTCTTGACTGACAGACGGGCCGACAACAAAGTGATCCTATAAGGCTTCCGTTATTTCCTTTCGAGGTAAGGAACCCTAAAAAGGGTATCAATTATTATTTTAATGACTTAGTATAAAAACATTATGTGTATGATTTTACCTGATTTAATTTATTTTTAACCGCCTTTAAAAAATAGATTTTCGACCCGTGGTATTTTTTTGGATGTTCAACGATTGTTCCGCCGTTTGTGGACAGATTTAGTTTTTTTTTTTTTTTTTTTGTGATTTACTTTGAATTTGGTCCTTTTGGAATTTTGGTGTGGAATTGGTGTTATCTACTTTTTCATTATTTGATCAGCTTTTGCCTGAAATAAATTTAAATATAATTGATATTGTGTGAATATTGACAAATTATAAAGTTATTATTTTTCTAAGGAACCCTAATAGTAATGCCGGATGGCGTATTGCATGGTTTTGAAATAACCTTAAAACAACTTGTCTTTACAGCGTCATATAAAATATGATATTTTATCTAATAGATGATATTAATTGAATAAAGAATGTCACGAATGTTTTATTCATTTAGGAACACAGAAGTTAATAAGCACATAAAGATGATGTGATATTTCCGAATCTTTGGGCAAAAATTTTCTTGTCCCCATAAACTTCCTTATTGGGCCATTCCGGCTGACCCAGAGCCATGAAATTTGCCAAACCCAGGCTTTTATCTGTACTTAAAATAAAGAGGAAAAATTGTTTGTTAGCATCGAATAGACCTCAAAACTACTAGACCGATTTTGATGAAATTTTGCACAGATGTAGAGTAACAATTTTTGGGAAGGACATAGGATACTTCTTATTGCAAAAATTTTACGGTACTTGCGAAATTTCCTCTTGGACCCACGAAGTCACGGGCAACATGGAATAGATAAGTAAATAGGAAGCTCGTAAACCAACTTTTAATTACTATTAAACGCCTACTTCGGTACTAGGTCCAGAGTATTATTTCTGTTTGTTGATTTATAACTATGTAAGAGTATTTTTGTAACTATTTATTTAGAATACATAATTTTACAAACAAACTTTTAGCTTATTCTCCCTAATAATTAGTATACTATTCTTATACAGAACAACAATGAATCGTACGTAGGTACGCGACGTACTATATAAATAATAGGCAATCGGACATTTTTTTTTTTATTGCATAAATGAATAGTACTCTTAAATATGAGTAACTTCTCAGAAGAAACCGTATATCAAAAGTCAATATTTTCAAAGGTACAGCGATTTGTATAAAAAATTTCGCGAGCCTCCTAAAAACGCTCCATACTAAAGTCGACCTAAAAATGACGTCACTTGTATATGAAGTAGTATGAACTGTATATGAAGTATATGGCCGCAGGAATATATTTGTAAATATCTCCGATATTTGTGCGTTTAAGTTCATACTTACCATAATGAATGTTTTTGTATATGATGTGAGTAAACTAATGATGTAGGTTTTGTTTACCAATTAAGCAAAAAAAAAAAATTTTTTTGGTATAAAGACTCGCGAAATTTTGTATACAAATCGCTGTACCTTTGAAAATATTGACTTTTGATATACGGTTTGTTCTGAGAAGTTACTCATATTTAAGAGTATTATTCATTTATGCAATAAAAAAAATCAGTCCGCTTGCCTATTTCAGTTTAATTTTGTGCATGACATTTTACTGATTTTAACATAACTATATCTTAACGTTTAATTATTTACAATAATACATATACTATCATATTTTAATAATAATATTCATATGATTTATTACCTAAGTAAATACCTAATCGCTTATTTTTAAATTTATGTTAAAAAAACTGTTGTAGGCAGTAAAGCCCGGCATATTGTACCTACATTTTCTATGTCTTACAATTTATAGCTTGAATATTTTTGTGTTTTTGTGTGTGTGCAAAAATCGATCTTAAAAGTAAACAAGAAACAAATATCAGTGTATTAAGTGCTTTCTGGAAATTGTTGTTAATCCGCGCTCGCGTGATTGATGTGCCAAGCTAACTTTGACGATTGGATTTCCCATTCAACATTCTTTGGGGAATTCTTTGTCAGAACTTGAATAGAGGTTGTGTGTACACTATACTTACTATACACCGTTACAGTTAATATTAGGTCCTTACATATGAAATTGGCGTTTTGTCATACTGGCCACTTTGATCTCAAATATAATATCTTCTTTGGTTATGAACTCCAATTTCAAATTTTTGAACACACAAAATAATAAATAGCGGTTATTTACTTATGAATTTGTGTGTTCTGAAACCGTAATTCATTTGTTTTTTCCTCTTTTGGTTTTTTCTTTGCGTCACTCTGTTTACAAAATGGTAAACATGAAATATCGTATTATTTTCGAGTACGAGATCCACCGTGGCACCAGTGCTGCAGAAACGGCTCGAATGATTAATGATGTGTATGGCGGCGGTGTTAGTAATAAAACTATTTTAATACACTTGAAGCAAATTGGGAAGGTGAAAAATGTTCCCCCGATGGTTGCCCGCCTTGTCGTGGCGGTGGGGCTTAGTAACCGTGGACTGGTCACCCACGGTGAAGCTAAGAGGCGACCGGGGCCGGCCTGTTTGCCGCCGGCTGGCCCGAGGAGGGCGCTCCTAGCGGGCCGAAAAAGTCCGCTGCGGACCGGTACGCCGTTATCCTTATCTTCTGCGGCCGTGGAGGGATCGCAGAGGGAGAGGCATGTTGGTATTACGGTGCGCTACTCTCCCTGCCCCCTGCGAGCTGGTGGGGCCGTTTCATCGAAACGGCGCGGCGCTGGTGGGGCCGCAGAGGAACAGACATGTAGGTATTGCAGTGCGCCGCTTGCCCTATCCTCTGCGGCCGAGGTGTGGTCGGTGGCAGAGCCACAGATCTGATCTGCCACCGGGTACCAGTTTATCTGGTATCCATGGCCTCCTAGTAGCAGACTCGGGGGGAGTCTGCTACAGTACAGTGGAGGCCGAGGAGGGAGGCGCACCTTACCATCTGGTGCGCCCATAGTAGAGGGCCTTCGGGCTTTCGCGATGGAGCCGCTTGTGGGCGGCTGCCGCCGGCGGGGTCGCGGTGAATCGTTCCCGTAAGCCCGTCACAAGGCGGCGAGGAGATAGATGGGAAGTTTTTAGTGGGTATACCGTGGGTCTCATTAGCCTATACGGGAGTCCCACATAACCACTCGGGTGCCCCCTGCGCCCGGGTGGTATGCGTAATGCATCCCCCCCCCCCAACAAAAAAAAACAAAAAAAAAAAGGCGAAAAAGATTGAAAGGTGGGTACCTCATGAATTCAGTGCAGCAAACCTTCAAACCGACAAACGCGCGTCGACTGGTGCGTTACACTACTCATCCGGCATTACCTCTTTAGTTTTTTTTTTTTGGTCCCATTAGGTTGGTAGATGTAGATGTAGTTATTTATTTTATTCCATTTCATAGTCAAGACAGAATAACGTGTGTCGGGACAGCTAGTATCACATATAAGTCGTTCCATCTTAGACTGAAATAGCTTCTCAGACACAAGATAAATCACTCGTTTAAGCGGAGGAAAGTATTTTGGCTCATTTATTTTCTTATGATTTGGCATTAAGAATACTTAAAATCCTTAGAGAATTATTTTCATCCTTCTAACAAAAACTTGTTTCATAGCAATATTAGCATTGTAATAATAATCCTTACCCCTCAACGTTTCCACACATATAAGTGTAGGAGTGGTAGTTGGTGTAGAAACCGTAGTAGTAGGTAGGTAGTTTTATATATTATTTTGTTACAGTTCATAGTTTAAAACAAACAACGTCTGTGGTACAGCTAATAATAGTTTAAATATATTTAAAAAGTAATATATTATATTTCAGTTCCCTATTTTTCATCAAAAGCTAAAGTGGTCTAGAAAGCATATTGAGTCAAACCGACCCCAGCTAAGGGTTAATAGCATACCCCAATTTTGGTCTCGTGAGGACAATGAAGTAGGAATAAACATAATAAACAACTCCGTTGTTTTAGAGACATTACGACCGCGGTCATTTGTCGCCGGCTACGTTACGAAAGGGTTAACTTCGCAAGACTGCGGGCTACAACTTCCACTTTGTTACAAAAGAAATTGTGCTTACTTTGTCTAGAGATTTTTATTTTGATAAAACTTGAGATTTTCCATTGCCACAAACAATTACGTGGCTTATGTATGTCTTAAAACAATCCTCATCCTTACTAATATTCTTACTAATATTATAAATGTGA
This sequence comes from Glaucopsyche alexis, assembly GCA_905404095.1. Taxonomy (NCBI): domain Eukaryota; kingdom Metazoa; phylum Arthropoda; class Insecta; order Lepidoptera; family Lycaenidae; genus Glaucopsyche; species Glaucopsyche alexis. The sequence continues at coordinate 15,421,134 of FR990052.1, read as the reverse complement.
AAGTTTGTGAGGATGGATGGATGGATGTTTGTAACTCTTTCACGCAAAAACTGCTGAACGAATTTTAATGAAATTTGGAACGGTCGTAGTTACAGCTTTGGATTAAAACATAGGATACTTTTTATCCCGAAAAAGTACAGTGTTTCCGAGGGATACTGTGTTTACGCCTGCGAAGCCTCTAGTACTTATTATAAGAGTATGAATGGATGGATGTTTGTTACTCTTTTACGCAAAAACTACTGAACAGATTTTGATGAAATTAGGTATGGTAGTAGTTTAGGCTTTCAGTAAAATCATAGGCTACTACTTTCTATCCCCAAAAAGTACAGTGTTCTCGTGTGATACCGCTGGCGATATTCATCCCAGAATTTTATTGTGCACGGTAGAAAACTCCGGGAAAGCGCATAGTCGAGCCTAATCATGGGCATCAGTTGCGAAGGCTAGTTCTCCTTCATAGGGAAGCCCTAGCCTGTACAGTAGGTAAGGATTTGAATGAGTGACTTTAAAAGGTAAGTGATAGGTGAAGCCGATAGGAATGAAGTTATAGGAACCCCACGCTATTGATGGGCATGGTTTTGTCAAACATATTTTGTTATTTTAAACTAAAGTCACAGATTACAGAATAACTGCTTCATAACTAAAATATTCATAAGAATATAAAAAAGTACTTAGAAAGATCAAGTCCTATATCATAATAATTATATTATCATTATTATTATTATTAATATATTAAAATAAGTGTAGCCAAAATTTTCAGTACAATTTTACGAGAATTGTGCGAACAGAGGAGTATAATATTTGGTATAGTTAAAGTTTAAGTGGAGGAAGGTGTGCAGAGAGCTAGTATTTATTTCAAATAACGCTAAGAACAACATAAATTTAATAAAAATAACAACAACATACTCGTACACTACCTAATATTATTAACACACATACCGTGCATTTGAAAGATACAATTTTGTTAAGATTTTGTTACACGTTGCATTTACTTTTTTTTTTCTAAGAGGCAAGAGAACCCTTATAAATTTTATACATTCATTATTGGCGAATTGCGACCACAGGTTGACCTCTAGTTCGTATAATTATAACTCCAATTATTTTATAGATAATACATATTACATAGTGTTACGAACAATAAGACTAGCGCCATCTAGCGTCAACCAATGAAACCACTTGGTGCGAACAGGGACAACGTTTTCACGTCTACTCAATACTAGATGGCGCTACTGTGCGAATATTCCGGAACAATTCAACCAGTTCACGCGGCTAGCGAATATTTCTGGAACGGTCTGGAACTCGATTCGGCCCATATAAATACGCCACAGAGATGCGAACGAGTCAGTTCAGTTTCGAGCTACCTTCGGGCGATTTCGAGGCGAAACAGGCGATAAGTAAAAGTGATACCAGTGATTAATACCAGTGAAACCCGCGACTTGGCTACGACTTAAGGACACTGTTAGTGCTTAGTGTTTGGACTTAGTGCTTAGTGTTTGGACTTAGTGTTTAGTGTTAGACCCATAGAGTATAAAGAGTAAAGGCTATTAGCAAGAGGAAAATTATACATCGTTCCTTATCCCCCTATATGACACATGCCAATGAGAAAGAAAGAGATATCTAGTTGTTCGTTAGTTTCGTTTTTTGTAGACGGTTACAGGTTTTGAACATATGTAACCAACTTCAGACAGATCAGCTGTCTGAAGTTGGTTGCAAGTTGCCATACTCGTATTTATCAGCAACTTCATACGTAAATATATTCCCGTCCGCCAGTGAAGTCCCTAGTGTAGTGTACGTAAGAAATCTGCAATGGTCTTAACCGATTTTTGTGTAGATTTTAGAAGTATGTATCTGGCGTGAACCTTATTCTTTTCTTTGAGATAAATTTTATCTAATAATTGAATGGTCGAGACATAATCTTTTGCTTCACGGATATGCGTATACACATTGTAATAACCTTAGTTTATTTTCCTCTGAAATCGTTTCTTTTCCTATCCCTTCACTGAGATAATTTGAGAACGTTGTTTTCCAGTATTCGTACTTTAATTCGGCTGCCGGTGACCCAGGTTCGACGTCGAATTTTTCTGGCTTTAGTAATTGCGCAATAGTAGACATCGAGGTTTGTAATGGTATTTATTGTTATTTGGAATAAATTGTTATGTAATAAAAAGACAAAACCAAGGAATATTTGGTTTTATTCCAAATAAAATGCTACTTAAATTAGTAATACATGTCAAGCTATGACAACAACATGAGATCAATATAAGAGACATCTAAAGATATAAAAGAGGTCTAAATGTACACTACACCTAGTCGGCATTTTGTGTCGATAAAAATCAAAATGTGGATGAAAATGTTATTCTTTTCATAGCATAAAATGAAGTCTTTTATTCCGCTTTATGTTTGCTTAGATCTTTTAAACTATTAAATGAATTTAAAATGCAGTTTGCAGCCAATAGATAGAATGATTAAAGTGGAAGATTTATGCGTAATGATCTATGCACCTTTGTGATTTATAAATTATTATCAGTCGATCAAAAACGAATTTATGCAGTATTGTCTACAACAAACCGAAATATTTTGGGGAAGCTAGTCTCTTGAACTATATATTGGTATCTACAAAACTCCAATTAATAAAACCTCTGTATTGTTAACAGTTTAAAAAGTGAATTAATACTTTGACATATAATTGTCAATAATTTTATCTTGATATATTGGAATACATATTCTAATTCGAGCTACACGTATTTTTATTTCTCGTCCTTACTACAGGTTATGTGCCCTACGTTTCTGTAAAACGTATCTCGAAATTCAGTAAAAGGAAAATTTTCAGACCCGAAATCGGGAAACCATTTTTTTTTTCAGCCCAAGGTCTTTCAGCACCATTTTCAGTTTGTGGCTTAAAAAACAGTATCTACCCATATCCAAAATAACAAGCAGAGAGAATAACGTGGAAAAGCAACCGAAAATTTGGAGTTACCATTACAAGGATACTTTGTGAGCATTGGGATCGAAAGGAATCACGTTAGAAAGGATTAACACAAGAGTTGAATTTTTGCAACGAGAAGCTTAAAGCTCTACTGCTCATCAGAATCACTCGTTTCGAGTCAACAACAACAATCAGGAGAGTACCGTGTGATGTTCTAGCAATGTTAGTTGCGCAGTCAAATTAACACTAATATTCAGAAATTCTGTTTTAGATCCCGGAGCAACCAATAATATTGTCAATGTGAAGGACGTCTGTTAATCTTCTGTTGATACATTTGCTCCCAAGTATAACTAAAACAATTTTTACCCTAATCTGGATCATCGGTATCTACTATCTACATGGAAAAGTACAAAGCCCTATTAGTGCATCCAGCCAACTGAGGAGCGCAGGGCCACAAAAGGATTTTATAATATGTGCACCGAGGTATCACATAGGTATATACTATACTATATTGTATATATTTTTAGTATATACAATATAGTATAGTAGAATGCAATAAGCAGGAATATACTAATTGTTTTTAATACACAATAGAAAATACAATATTTATAATGAATTTTAAATAATATAACCCAACAAGCAAAAATGCTATATAAAGGATGATTAATTATAGGGTTAAAATTCTTGTTTATATTTTATAAAAGCAATAGCTTAATATTTTCCCTTTATAATTGCATGCTATAAGTATTCTTTTGCTAATAATAGTATTATGGGTCTTAAAATTTATATTAATAGTGTATTTAAAAGCATAATATTATGGCTATTATGGTTGAAGCAAACATTTCAAAACTAAGTTGAAGTCTCATAAGATCAGAAATATTACCTTATATGACAATTAAAAACTATTATAAACCTTTACCTTTGCAATGTTTGATAAAATGCACATAATGCAAAAAGCAAGATATGTCATAGCTTTTATAATCAATATTTTTTTTTGGCTGGTTCTGTGGTTGTGCACTACAAAAACCAGTATTGTTATACATTTGTTTAATTGTGCCATTATGTAACTTCCTCAGCCAGAAATGGATTTAAAAACATGTGATATTAAACGGTGAAAACCAATTTTGATACAAATCCATCTATAAACATTATGTTTACTTGTTAATGATGCAAGAAAAAAGGGGTTTTAAGCAATAGATTGTGGAGACTGAACCCTAATTTCTTCAATATGGCTGAATAGGCATCTTATAGTCTCAACTATAAGAGAAAATTACTTTTATATAAAAGCATTGTACCAGATAATTCTTATTATAATAAAAATTATCAGACGCCTAAAAATGAAATAAGAACTGAAATGCTTAATATAAAGATATCAAGTAAAATAACGGTCAGAGTATGAATTACTGAGATCATAATTTTTTAATTGTCGGTAAACGCTCAAAGCCATACATTCCTTGTCCATAGAAAGATTATCCGTTTTTATTTTTACATGGCAAGATGAAAGATTGCTTATCATAATATGATAAATTGGTAACAACAAAACGTCTACTACGATTTAACACATAATTTGTGCCCATAATACGTTTAATGACTGTTAATTAAAGAACTACTGTAAAGCAAAGAAATATTGTTTTCATAGCAATTATAAAGTAAGTTTTTGCTAGTTGGGAATATCGCTTTCAAATGAGATGTACAAAATATGTTGTATTACAAAATACAAGCAGATGTCTTTGTGGTGTAGTCTGGTAGCCTCGACTACTACTTACAAATAATAATAATCTGTTACTTAATAATTGTTGTTTCTAAAGCTGATTTTTAATTTTTTTTTTTTGTCAGCTACTACATGAATGTTTTATTTTTAATGGTCGATTACAATAATGAAATTCTGTAAAAAATGAGCAGTGATGTTTGTAAGGGAATAACATAATTAGTTTAATCGCTGAAGTTCCCCGATAAAATGCGGTGGCCAAACGCATAATTCATACGTTTACCTAATTCACTATGGCGTCAAGTATGAAATTAAATAAAAATCGAGGCAACAGCATATGGAAATCAATTAATTTATTATTTTATTTAAGTAATAAAAGAAAAGAAAAAGCTAATAAGCGATGTGACATGGTATAAACCCGAAAAATATTTAATATGTATTATAATAATTATTATTCCTGCAGAAGTTTTACTGCAGAAGATTTGGTGTGCGTTACCCCAGCCAGATGTTGTGGATTTTGTTAACTATTTACCTATGCTCAATTAGAGCGTTGTCTCCTGTAATTGAGCGTTGCATTTTCATAATTTGCTCCTTTGTAGTTTTCGAGAAAAACTCGAAAAACAGATCTGGCTGGAGGAACGTTTCAAAACGTTACTCCAGCCAGAGATTTTTTCTTCTAAAGGATATTTTAAGAAAAATAATATGCAAATAATTAGAGCGTTGCAGGGTGTAATTGAGCGTATAAAAATTTCATTTGTAGCTTGATCCGTTATGAAGATATTCAAAATCCTGCTGGAGTAACGTTTGGCGATTTCTTAGATCTCGAAGACTGTTGGATGCAGATGTACAATTTTTGGCACACGGCTTCTCACAAATGTGCTTAAATTTGCTCGCCAATAAAAAATAAATAATAATACACGCTTTAAAAGTTTTTTGATATTTTATAAAAACTACTTAGCACGTTCTAGCACTTTTTTTAAAAGGTCTAGAGACCTAATTCAAATTTCATATTATAGTTTACATCAATCTTCAATTGAGCATTAAAGTCTTAACAAGATCCAGTTGGTAGTTATCTAATTATGACGAAAATTAATTCATAAAAGTGCACAATACCAGCGAGATCCTATAAAATCGGTATCTTGTGTGTTTCCTATTTCTAGGTGATACCAATAATTAGAGCGTTAGTTTAATTATATACAGGTAAATTTTTACCTAAAAACACTCAATAATTTGGGAGATAATAGAAATAATAACAAATCGATAAATACGCTTGACAACCCGACCGAGTTAAGATGGTCACAAAAAAGCGGCCGTTTCATACATCAAGCATATATTCTGAAATGTATAGGATGATATTGGTACTAAAAGTACAGTTAAGTAAGCAAGTATTAAAATGTTATAATACTAGAATTTAAGAATCACCCATATACATAATACACAATAATACTTTTTAGGGTTCCGTAGTACTTAAGGAACCCTTTTAGTTTTGCTCTGTCCGTCCGGCCGTCTGTCTATCCGTCCGCCCTTCTAGCTTCTGTAGTATAAATATAAATTGATGAAATTTTTTGTTATATTTATAGATTGTAATATATAGATCTCGGTTTTGGCATAATATAATCATAATTTTATATTTAAGGGGTGGCTCTCATACATGTGAATTGAGGATTAAAAATATTTTTTCATATTAGCTCATCGTGTGGGGTGTCATTGAATAGGTCTTTTGAAATTATAGGTATTTCTAAACTATGAGACTTAAAAACTTGCAATTTTCCCAGCTGATAGATCATGCTAAATACTCTTTAGAAAAATTGTTTTGAACGAAATCGGACAGTAAATTTTGAAGTATTTTGAAAAAACCTACTACGCGTTTATAGATATGGAAACCTCCTTAGATATGTCCTGAATTCCTGACATGCTCTTGGTTACAATTATTGGTGATTAATACTAATCACTACATACTCGGCATGGAGAATAGAGGTAAGGAGAACCATTTCGTGTATTAAAAAGTGTCCGTTGAAAGGGAGCAAGATAAGATGGCGCAATAGTAGCGAGTGGAAAAATTTCAAAAAGAGCGCCAAAAAATGGCCACAAATATAGTAACTAACCAATAATTAACTTTCAAATAACTTCACTCCATCTCTTATTGCTAACTTCAAATCATTTCCACTTCCTTCACGCTAGTGTATAGCGCTATTTCGGTGAGTTTTCGAACTATAATATTTTGTTCTTTACGGGTGGACACTTTATCAAGTTATCCCCTTTACAAGATGGATCTCCTTACCTCTATTCTCCATGATACTCGGGTTGAATCGGCCCATTCCTCTCGAAGCATCTTCTCGAATTTAAAATAACCTACCACTTCTCAATTTATGACGTTTGGTAAACAAATAAGGATTACAAGGTTACCAGGGAACTTATACATTTTGTTTATGTGAATTCTTAATATACATACATACATACATATAATCACGCCTTTTTCCCGTAAAGGGGTAGGGAGAGACCACTTTTTGCCACTTTCTACGATCCTAACATACTCGTTTCGCTTTGTTCACTTTCATTCTTACCATCCATTCCTCCTCTTACATCCAACGTAGCAAAGCGGCTCTCCATGGTCCGCTTTTCATCTCCGCAAGAAACGAGACGTGATGGGTGGTGAAGTGAACCACATCGCCGCCATTTTGGATAATTAATTTATTTTTATGATTATCCATTGCATTTCCACGGATTGGTGGAGAGGGTAGGAATAGGGAAAGGGAAGGATAGGTGGTGTGGAAAGGAAGATTGGTAAGTTAGAGTGGGAAATAGGAAATGTAGGATATTACCGCCCAGGAGGGCAAGGGATAGGACAGTAATAGCTAGGGAAGCCGGGGTCGCATACCCGTATACTATACCACAACTACCGGACAGGTAAGTTGGGATGAGTATCCCATGACATACGCAACATCTAGTAAATTATAAAATTATTATTTTTAGGGTTCCGTACCTCAAAAGGAAAAACGGAACCCTTATAGGATCACTTTGTTGTCCGTCTGTCCGTCCGTCCGTCTGTCAAGACCCTTTTTCTCAGGAACGCGTGGAGGTATGAAGCTGAAATTTATATCAATTACTCAGGTCTACTGTCCCTTGAAGCTGTGAAAAAATCAAACTTCTAAGCCAACGCAATCAAAAGATACAGCCGTTTATGCCGCAAATTTTCGACACTTGCAAGGGAATCAAAACCTACAGGGTGCTTCCCGTGAACTCAGAATCTTGAAATTTGGTACGAAGCAACGTCTTATAGCATAGATAAAGGAAAAATTACGAAAACCATAAATTTTTAGTTACATCACATAATATATTTTTTTTAATAATTTTAAACTTACTACCCATTTCCTCATAAACGCGTCATTTTGCAATAAAAATACCATAGTTATGACTCGATTGTCGTAATGAACGAACTTTGTAAACCTTGCAGGTTTGTACGGAACCCTCGGTGCGCGAGTCCGACTCGCACTTGGCCGGTTTTTATTCAGAATTTTTACTTTTCCTATATTTTCCCTTTACTTGTAGCAAAATTACCTAGCCTGGCAGAAAATTTAAATTTCTAAGTCTGCTATAAGTATGCTTTGAATTGTGCTTACGATGGCTCCATACCTCCATCCATCTTTCAAAATCGTTTTCTTTCCCGCTTACCTAATATCTCCTAAACTATACACACGATTTTTATGAAATTTAAAATATTAGCTTGTGCCGCCAACGACGTCTTCGTTACAAAATTTCAGACCGCTAGCTTGATTACAAATACAAACAAAAATATGGGGGCACGAAAAAGCCGCAAAATGCTTCGAGAAAAGATAGTGCGCCCGCTTATAGACTAGCTAGCTAGACGACCTCTGTGGCTCAGTGGTTAACGCATTGGCGCTCAAGCCGGAGGTCGCGGGTTCGAATCCCGCCAGGGAACACAAAAAGTTTTCTGTGTTTCTAGGTCATGATTCATTAATATATATTAAATGTGTGTATTATATAATACAAATCTTAAATATAATATAACTAAATCTACACTGTAATAATATTATAAAGAGGAAAACTTTGTATGTTTGTTTGTTTGTTTGTAATGAATAGGCTCAAAAAGTACTGGACCGATTTCAAAAATTCTTTCACCATTCGAAAGCTAAATTATCCACGAGTAACATAGGCTAAATTTAATTTTCGAAAAAAATAGGGTTCCGTAAGATATTTGGGTTTTTCGGACACAAGGTGTAAAAAATCAACCAGAAAAGTTACTTATTTTGCGTACGCTGCCTAAACTATAAAAGATAGAACCATAAAATGTTCTTATTAATTGTAGGTAGGTCTTATATATCTTATTATTAATATCTACAAAAAAGTCCCAACGACCATTTTTTTATTTATAAATCTTGATTTTTTTTGTACTACATTTAAACGCGTTTATTTTACTCATGCTATTAATCCTTATCAAAATAAATTATTTCATCACTAAATACAGTTTATGTAGATAATATTTGGTCTGTGAATGATTAAAATTGGACGTTTGGTTTTGAAGTTTCGGCGAAATTAAAATATTACGATTTCTGCTGCAAGGCCCGTTGCGAAGTGGGCGTCACAATGGCGGGCGCGGGGGTGTGCGTGCGGGAGGGGAGTTTAGATCTATGAGATATGAGTAAGGTACCCGCAGTATTAGTATTGTACCCGTGCGAAGCCGGGGCGGGTCGCTAGTATTATATATTTCCGATGTCTGGTACTCGTAACACAAGTTCTTCCGATACTTAGAACGGAACCAGATTGTTGTGAAGCGTCCATAGATATTATTATTATTATTATTATGGACTAAATACTTGGCAGCCGCGCTGTCAGATTTGGCTTGAAAGCCTTATTGATATATTTTGGACCAGAATGCAGGCGGACTGTTAGTATTACCTTAAAATTGTAAATAGTAGACCTTAAAATTGTCCGCCGTTTATTAGTTTATCTTGTATTAGATGTTGCCCGCGACTTCGTTTGCGCAAAAGTTAATTTCGCAGAAACCGTACATCTTTCCGCGATATAAAGTAGCCTATGCCTTTCCCCATGGTCTACTCTAAATCTGTGCCAATTTTTTCCATGAAAGAATCGTCCATACCGTAAACAAATTTTCATACAAAGCCACAAACTGAGCATACAAAGCCCATTTAATCTGCCTTCGGTCATAGTCGATCTTATGGTGTCTACAGACACACGAATTTGGTACGGAGCGTACAGCGGATCTGGTACGCTCCGTACCAAATCCGAGCGTGTGTAGGGCAGTCCGGCCAACATAATTATGAAGAAGGCGAAGAGTTCGCCGTTGTCCGCATCGGATCTGGTTCGCTCCGTACCAGATCCGTGCATGTGTAGAGCAGTCCGGCGGTACGGCCGTACAACGCTATCAGTGTTGCCAAATTAGGGATGTACCTACCCCCCAAAATTAGGGAAAAAAATTTCGGGGGTTTACTAGGGGACAGGATGTTTAGAGTTTACTCCTTATGAATCAATTTGTATGTAATAATAAAAATTATTTTAATGGGTGTATATAGCCAGGGATATGAAAATGTATTGGGAGTGAAAGCAGATTAAGACAAGTTAGTTTTATGTTATTCACGCGTAAGTCTTTATGTTAAACATATAACCCTTCTTTCTAGCTTATTATCTCTTAGACCTGTCAATTGTATAAGTAATCAGGGGTAAAATTTGGGGAGAATATTTTTTGAAGTGTTGGTATGACTACTCGTTATTAATGAATTGCGGGAATCATCGTCGTCGTTTAAAAACAGCACTGTAAATAGAACTCTGTGCTAATGTAATAGAGCATAAAATCGAACACACGAGTGTCGAGCTTTACGCTCCACTGCACCGTACCAAATCCGTGCGTATGTAGCGACACCGGTTTTGGTCTCCGGATATGGTCCGCTGTACGCTCCGTACCAAATTCGTGTGTCTGTAGATAGCATTAGGATTTAGCCACGTTTTTACACGTCTAAGTTTGCTGAATGACCTTTCAATTGTAGCAGTGGAATAAGCATAATTTAACCAAAACTCGTTGTGCACTTTGAAAACTATATAACATGTCAAATAAATGCAAGCCGCTCGCTCGTGGGTACTCCCTCACAATTTGGCTATTTTCTACCAGCAAGCCAAATTTTCGGAATAATTTATTATTCCGAAAATTTGGCTTGCTTTTTATTTTTTAATTTTAATTTTATTTTAATAAAACCGACAAGTAACAGGTGTAGAAATTGCGAAGGTTATAATATTATAATTGTACCCAGAACCAAGTACCAAAATTGTACCAAGTACCCAGGGGGGCAGGGCCACCCCCCCCCCCCCGGGTACGCCCATGTGATCCAATATTGTGTACCTAAATAAATTGTCTAAAAAGAAATAGCGACTTACAGCGGCTTTGGCTACCTTTTGGAGAAAACGAGGTAAATATGCAGTCTCACTTTTTTAAGTGAAAACTCCTTTAGCGGCGTTAGGACAAGTGTTCTGAATCCTGATTGAAAAATCGTAAGATGCAACTTGAAACTGTTTTCTGTCTTAGTTCCTTTACGCGAGCATGAAAGTTGGTATATTTTAACCTAGATGGTTCATGGTGGTATTTCCATTTTAAAGTTCAAGTTTTCACTTCTGTCAGCACTCCCGGAGTGCAGTGCTTATTTGTTCAATGTGCCAGTTTTTTCAGAAATAAACTTAATATCCAAAATTGTAAAGACTTAAATTTCAATGGCCGAGAAAGACATAGGTAATAATTTTTTTCTTTTAAAATAAGAAAAAAGAGATTTAATTGATTTATTAAAAGTGTCACGACACGTAATAATTTTTTGTGCTTATTTGTACTATCTACCTATGTCCATTGTTGAGTGGACTAGAAAACTTATGCACTCAACGTCTTTTACGTAAAAGATGTTGAGCGCTTAAGAGTCCAAAAGCTTTGTTTAAAGCTCGCAATACATTTATTGTGTTATCAATAATTATGCCTACCATTTTTAGGAATGGTTTGATTTAGAACTTTTCGAGCGATATTAATAAAGTGAAGTCTGATGATCTCTTAGATTGAAATAAATTTTAATTTTTACACTTGCTTACATACCTGTACTAATATTACCCTATAAATTTCAGAATGTCAGCTTAATGTATAAAACGGCCGCTTTTTTGTGACCATCTTAACTCGGTCAGGTTGTCAAGCGTTATTTATCAATTTGTTATTATTTCCATTATCTCCCAAATTATTGAGTGTTTTTAGGTAAAAATTTACCTGTATATAATTAAACTAACGCTCTAATTATTGGTATCACCCAGAAATAGGAAACACACAAGATACCGATTTTATAGGATCTCGCTGGTATTGTGCACTTTTATGAATTAATTTTCGTCATAATTAGATAACTACCAACTGGATCTTGTTAAGACTTTAATGCTCAATTGAAGATTGATGTAAACTATAATATGAAATTTGAATTAGGTCTCTAGACCTGTTAAAAAAAGTGCTAGAACGTGCTAAGTAGTTTTTATAAAATATCAAAAAACTTTTAAAGCGTGTATTATTATTTATTTTTTATTGGCGAGCAAATTTAAGCACATTTGTGAGAAGCCGTGTGCCAAAAATTGTACATCTGCATCCAACAGTCTTCGAGATCTAAGAAATCGCCAAACGTTACTCCAGCAGGATTTTGAATATCTTCATAACGGATCAAGCTACAAATGAAATTTTTATACGCTCAATTACACCCTGCAACGCTCTAATTATTTGCATATTATTTTTCTTAAAATATCCTTTAGAAGAAAAAATCTCTGGCTGGAGTAACGTTTTGAAACGTTCCTCCAGCCAGATCTGTTTTTCGAGTTTTTCTCGAAAACTACAAAGGAGCAAATTATGAAAATGCAACGCTCAATTACAGGAGACAACGCTCTAATTGAGCATAGGTAAATAGTTAACAAAATCCACAACATCTGGCTGGGGTAACGCACACGAAGATTTGTAATTGAAAATATTCCCGCCGAAATCAACAAACCAAAGATGGTCAACAGGCGAAGTTGATAGGCAATAAATTAGAAACACAATAAGCCAAAATCAACAAACCGGATGTCAAACCGGCGGAGTTGAAAGGGAAGAATATTACAATAGGTATACATACTTCCTAAGATTTTAAGCAACTGATTCAATATAGATTATTCAAATGTCTAATTAAATAATACTAAGCTGTGAATAACTATAATTATTATCATTGATAATAATAATAATTTCAATTACGTTAATGAATTGGCTAGATAGAGAAAAATGGTCAAACACTCAAAACGAAATTGGTTCGTTACAAAGTACACCATATGTAATAAAACAAATAAGTACCTAGGTATTTAGTTGATAATTCTAGTAATGTAAATATCGATTCTGGAAAATGGATCTTTATATTTTATAATAAATATATTAAATTTTAAAATGTTAATTTATATATATTTTTTATTATTTGTTACTAAGTGTACAATGGCATTGAATACACGGAAACAAAGTGTATATTTTTGTCTAAGAAACATAAGCCAGGCATGTACACAGTTTTGTGAAGCTATAAAAGAGCATAAATGTTTATATTATTATGTATAATAGCTAGAAACTAAAAGCTCATATTTTAGCAGCATAATTAATATTATTTATATGAATGAACCATGACAACAGTTGTTGCACATTGGTATAGAAGGAAACAAAGAAATTAATAATTAAGATATATTTAGGTACCTACAATAATATAAAGTAACTAATTACATGAAGTTCTATCAAATCCCATTCAGCATTATGTTGCAAACAGATTTGCGATGCTGGTTTTTGAATAGGCATGAAACAAAATTGTATTATTAGTGCATATCTGCTTATAGCAAATATTTTTATATGTAATTTTTAATATGTAAGATAATTTAATGATTGGATGAAAATCCTAAACAGCTGATAATATACTAAAATTAATGTAATATTTTCCACAGAATAATTACTTTTAGATATCTTCAGAGAATACCATGGAGGAATTATATAAAGACATTGTAGTTCCTTAATTTCAAGGAACAACATGGAAAATGTAAATTAATATCATCGTGTTAAAAGATGAAATATTATCAGTTACTTATTTAAATGTTTGCCTATACTGTTAAAGCATTATTTACTTAATTGAATTTTTGAGGGGGTGTATTGGTATCTACAAAACTCCAATTAATAAAACCTCTGTATTGTTAACAGTTTAAAAAGTGAATTAATACTTTGACATATAATTGTCAATAATTTTATCTTGATATATTGGAATACATATTCTAATTCGAGCTACACGTATTTTTATTTCTCGTCCTTACTACACTATACACCCACACACTATGCAGGCTATCGTCCAATCGACTTGTCAGTTCTATATCTTACTACTATTATAAACATGAAAGTTCGTGAGGATGTATGGATGGATGTTTGTTACTCCTTCACGCAAAAATTATTGACCAGATTTCAATGAAATTTGGTATGGCAGTAGTTTAAGCTCTGGATTAAAACATAGGATACTTTTCCTTTGGATACAGCTGGTAAATATGTAAACAGTAGACGTATAGACTTTTTATGCATTTCTCCCTTTAGTTGGGGTACCTACGTGGAAAGATAAATGAAAACAGGAAATTTTAATAGATATATTTATTATTTATTAACAATTGGACATCATTTATTAGCTTACACGTTACGACAACACCAAAAAGCTCTCAGATTGTCAGCATGGAGCTAAATATGTGAAGAAAATAGTGCACAGCAGTCCGTTTACGTGGGAGAGCCATGCTTTGGCACGAACGGTCCACCTGGACCAGATAAATACCACGGCCTCCGGGTACTCAAGGAGTAGTTGCGGATTTTAAGACCGGGATCGTACTTGTGACACCTCCTATTGCGAATATGTATAGGTGGCGATAATCGCTCTCCATCTGGCGATCAGTCTGCCCGTTTTCTGGTCAATTAAAAAAGTACAAAGAAGTATTTTTGCAAAAGGCCACCCAATTCCCTGCAAAATCAAAAAGCAAAGTTAAATTTGAAAATTTGTGACATGTTTTTGTGATGATGTACAACCGTAACTCCATTATAATATACAGGAATTATTAATTAATAATTATAATTAATAAAAAATACACCACACTATTTTATATTATATATTATCACTTAGTTTATATTTTAGATCTTACTAATTTGTATAATTGTATGGTGTTTGGTAAATATGAAGTAGGCAAAACATTTTTCTTTCAGATTAACATATTTTCTCTTTCGAAGGTTTATCGATATCCAAAACATCACTATGTAAATACACAACCTCTGAAATTTATACAAAATTTCTATTATATTATATTGTTGAAATCCGCATATAATGGACAATAAACACATTTATCTACAAGAATATAATAACTTCAGTGTAATTGCTTGTATTTATATAACCTGAAACAATTCTCAACATACTGGTGAAAAGTTAACACTTCTTCACGATTTTCTTTCCTCGCAGAGTGTGATTTACAGCCCTCCACCAAACGGGCCATATTAACTTGAGCACAGCTTTGTTTTTTAATAAGACTTTTTAATATAAACTGAGATTTTTACCAAATAACACACTATAAATTCATGATTTGCTTCTTCTTCTTCTTGTATCATAATGCACACGTAAACAAATGGCATTAGTTGTCAGTGGCTAACTTCAGGCCACATCTACTGCTACTAATTCAAAATGTCACTTATTGTTAAAGCAATAAAGTCGTAATTCCAACGTCTAAAATTGGACTCCAATTTGGACTCCAAATTGGAGCAACCTTCGAAAAAAACGTATAGACATATAGATGGCTTTCTCTTTCACTCTTATTGGTTTTGCCTTTGATGTTTTGTGAGACAAATAGCTGTCTACGGTTTCGATTTTTGTTTTAGTTCTATTATACTCCTATTTCTTTGGTTAGACCTAGTGCTTGGGAATAAAGTCTTCAAAAGAGTCAGCAGATCTTTTCTCTCCAAATCCTTCGAACCCCAACACGTAACAATACGTTATGAATAATAGAGCCATCGTTTTCACTAAGTCTCCAAATTCCCAACAAGTGACGTAGAGGACATTGAGTAGGTCATGTAACAGCTTAAATCCCGGACAAATTGGCTGAAGTTGGCTGCCCTATAGTTAAGAGTTTACCCTTGTTGCCCCCGTAAGAGAAATCAAACAACGCTCTTCAGGGAATATTCCGACGAGTTTTCAGTTACGGCTTATTCTTATTACAGTCTCATTTTTCAAGCAATTATATTATTGCTTTAAATTTTGAGCAGGAATAAAATTAAAAATACATCCATAGGTTAAGATTAGATTTTAGATTAAAATTTAGATTTATATAATTGAACTAGATGTTGTCCGCGACTTTGTGCGTGAAAAAGTTAATTTCGCTGAAACTGTAAATTTTTCCGCGACAAAAAGTAGCCTTGCCCAAAAATCACTGAATTGTTAGTTTTTTATATTGCATTCTGAAACTAAGTGCTCCCCCCTCACCTGGAGTATTCGCGTGTAATGTAACGTTATAGATTCGAGTTTGAGCGCCGAGCGGACGGGATCATTACAAGGTGCGCATTGTAATGCTCGGTAATCCTCCTACACTGATGTAATGTTCGGATATGTAATGTTACATTACACGCGAATGCTCCAGGTGAGGGTGTGAATAATAACGAGAAATAGTTTCCATTTGTTCACGTATTCAAGCTTATATTCCGTATGGTATTGTTTACACTAAATATAGTATTAAAGTAGGTACATCGATCCTATTAATTCATCAAAAATGTTTATTGCTTGTTTTTTTCTTACGACACGGTGTATATCACTTTATCAGTAAGAAGATATTATATTTTCTTCTAATATTATGCTTTCTCCATCCTCTATTACTTTATTGTGCTCTTTTTTAACAAATCGTACCAAGTGGTCGACAATTTTTTCCCTCATATTAGAAATAGTAATAATTTATTTATATGAATAACTGATTTTTTAGAAAAATCTTTATAGGTACATTGGGCATTTTTAGATGTATAGACGTTGACATCGGTATGAGGTAGAGTGCGCCGGACGAGTCGCCCCCCCGTTCTTGCCTATGCGCTATAATAGGGGATCGGACTACATCTGAAATATTTAGTTTCATTAATATATTCAGAAATATTGAGGCATTACTACTTGGTAAATGTAAAAAAATATATTATTTTATGTGTAGTTTACTAATTAAATACATTTTAAAAGTACAAAAAAAATATATATATTTTTTTTTGCGAAATCGGTAAACAAAACCTAAATCATTAGTTTACTTACATTATATACAAAAACATTCATTATGGTAAGTATGAACTTAAACGCACAAATATCGGAGATATTTACAAATATATTCCTGCGGCCGTATACTTCATATACCATAACCTACAAGTGACGTCATTTGTAGGTCTACTTTAGTATGGAGCGTTTTTACGAGACTTGCGAAATTTTGTATACAAATCGCTGTACCTTTGAAAATATTGACTTTTGATATACGATTTCTTCTGAGAAGTTACTCATATTTAAGAGTACTATTCATTTATGCAATAAAAAAAATCTGTCCGCTTGCGTTGTCTTTCAACACTCCCAGAGCGCCACTGTTTTATCTAATGCCACATAATTTGAAATTAATATATAACGAATATATTATTATTGTGCTCCCCACGAGATATAATTATGACAGGAGCGTACAGCCTTAAGCCTGAGGCAGTAGAGATAGTGTAATTAATACTCTACACACTCATTAGCACTTCTGTACGAAACTAATTTTGCTTCGCGAGTTCAGGCGCTACACCTAACAACACCCATAGTTTTTGTAGAAAAAGTTTTATTCTAACACAGTTTGAGCCGTAGTTTCTATTTTAATTCAATCGATTGTTTCAACTGGTCTTGTATACATACATCTATATATACTTACATAAATAATTTGTAATTTCAAATTAACAGCTTTTTACTTAATGCATAATATGAATGCATAATTATAGTATGGTATTAACAATAAAAAAAAAATTTTTTTGTCTGTCCGTCTTTCTGTCCGTCTGTTTGTTCCGTTAATCTCTGGAACGGCTGGACAGATTTTCACGGGACTTTCACTGGCAGATAGCTGATGTTATAAGTTGTAACTTAAGATACTTTTCATCCTCATCATCATCATTAAAAAAAAATGTTTAACGCCCAACGAAGTGCGGACGGGTCAGCTATATATTATATGATTAATATTGTGCCAGGTATATTTTACCAGACTGCTAAGAGTAGATGTACTATTATAATAATATATTAATCTGCATTTATTCATGATGATGACTTATATAAAATTAGATTAGATAAGGACGACAAGAATGACAATATTAGGTAGTTTGTTTTCTTTACCTAAAAGACTACTTGCGCTATTATTTAGTACGTACAATATGCATAATGAAAATGATCAGAATATTAAATTTATATAGGATATCTCTGTAATATCGTCCTATCTGTTTAAACTCTTCATAAATAATGTGTAAGCTTTTAGTGCTTATACTAAGTGCTAGCTTAATAGGGCAGTGGAGGCGATTATTCGTAAGCTTGTCCTTAAGGCTCCAAGGGTCGACTAAACCTAAAATAAATGATAACTTAAGCTCCAACGCAAAACAAAGAAGTTTCTTGTCCTTGAAGAGAAAAACTGTAATTTGTTATGCTTTTTTAAGCTGGTTTTATAAACTACTAGCTTTTGCGCGCGGCTCCGCCGGCGTAAATACATTATCCCGCGGGAACACTTCCTTATCGGGATAAAAAAATATCCTATGTCCTTTCCCGGGACCCAAAGTATGTCTGGTATAGACACAATTTCATAAAAATTGGTTCAGCGGATAAAGCGTGAAACGGTAAGAGACAGACAGACACACTTTCGCATTTATAATATTATAATATATAATAATATAGTATATAGTATAGATTCGGCTCTAAATTAAAACAAATGAAGTCAGACTTCAGTAAAAGTTCAAAACCCTTTAATATTGAAATGTGCCATTGTAAAATTCAAATCTATCCATCGAACTCTTTTACTTTTTAGGTCAGCACGTGCACCTGTTTCTATATAAAATATTCGTCGCTCATTTTACTTGACTATTTGAACTATGTAAGCCGGTTAAGTGTGCCCACGTTATGAAAGGCTATTGTTGTTGTTTCATTTCTCATTACATTTTAATCCTACTCCCATAGTATTTCATTTGAATATCGACTGAATTTATTAATTTTAAGGCGATGTCTGTGACATTAAATTTTATGAAAGTATCTACATTGTAAATAATTTTATATTGTAAACAACAAACTCAAATATTATTCTTTGAGTTTAAAAATTATCATCTACCTAATTACTTCTTTGCCGTACGTGCTTACTTTACCATGATATTTTTATAATCTAAGAAACAGTTTTCTTAATGTACCTTTATTATCCAATATAAACACATATCTAGATAATACTAGACAAAACTAATATTAGAAAAACCCGTGCATTACATACACTCAGGTACGGTACGTGTATTTATTTGCGTATGTAAAAAGAGTTCACCCCTTATAGAACCTTTATGCCAACGACATAAGGATCACTCTCATAAAAACACACATTCGAGGTAAAATAAATCTGAATGGACTATTGAAGGTATGCACCATTCATTGTGCAGAATCCTAAAACCTAATCCCTAATCAATTTCATCCAATCAAACCAATCGTTCCCAAAATAAAACAGAGTACATTTTGAGAGTATTTTCACTGTTACATAAGCGCAAACATGTAAACAAATTTGGAAAATTGGCTTTCCCGTTTACCTTTCGTTTTATTATTGTGAACTACAAAATAATTCGTGTCAGTGCCGGATTAGCCCAGTAGCAGATGTAGCAAATGCTCGGGCCGCGTTTTGGTGGACCCCGCGCTTCAACATTAGCTGTCCGAACACGACGACTGCGGGAGCGTTAAAATATTTTTCATACATAGTAAAAAAAAACCCTAAAAGTCAAATTATGCGCTAATACAATAAAGCTGAAAGCCGAACACACAACAGCAATAAAAAAATACGGATTGCACTCCGGGAGTACCGACAGAAGTAAAAACTTATTTTGGCGCGTTAGACATTTTTAGATAGGTACTATATATTGGGTTATGAATTGCATTTTATTTATGAATTGTATTTTATTAATTAATAGAAACTTTAAAATACGTTTAATATTCCTCTATGAATCATCGTTAATAATTTCGACAACTCTTGTATCATCATCATAATCATTAAAATTATTACAATCTAAAATAGAAACTATAGGTTCATGGTAACTAAAATAGGAAATAAACAATTTTGATTCGTAGTTATTTAAATTTCACTATACGTCAAACTGCGTCTCGTGACAGTGTCGCGAGTCGAGATATTTTATCTCACCTAAAAGTATACGTACCGCGCTAAAAGCAGTTTTTACTTCAAAAATTCGACGCTTGTGAGTTTTCTCTATACTTAGTATTATACCCAATAGAGTTGAAAGTCAAATATTACATAATAGAGCTAAAGTATAAGACTAATTTTATAGAAATAAAAGATTTTTATTTTCATTTTATACCCTAAACTTGAGAACCGAAAGCAAACCAGGGGTGGCGGAATATACTACGGGACCCGCGCTGACTTATCCGGCACCAATTAGTGTCGGTAAACTAGCCTATTACAAACCCTTTTCCGAAGTAATTATTCGACATTTTATTCCCTTACGGTCTAAGTATAATACTTAAACCGTCGACCGTATATGTGATTCTAAGGGGAACGAATCTAAACTATGGACAAAATAATAAACTTCGGAAAAGGGTTTGTAAATGTTTAAATTATACTCGTCAATTTCTAGTTCTATGTATAACTATAAACTAACTCTATAACTGAGTTCCGTAATTTGGGTGAGTTCTTTCGACACCTCAAACTTTGGGAGACCTCCTTTTTCCTTAAAAGGGGTGACGAATATAAAATAAAAAAAAAACAGGAACGAACGACTATATCTTATACTTTCAATGAGACAATCTTGTATATATATAATCGGTATCTCGAAAAGACGAAAACAGCGGATAAGTATTTCAATGAAATTTAGTAGTTATGCAGGGATTTTTAGATGAGAAAAATTGATCTAGTCTTATCCATGGGAAACATCGCATTTTTAAGTTACACTTATATGTTTTTTCTTTCATTCAATAATTTCGATACTAATTGTGTGAGTCTTATTGGCGGTTTGGTTTGCATATTTTGCTTTGTGCGGAAATTTGGAATGTGGTGGGTTCGAAATTTTGATTTTCAATCAGATAAATATTTTGTAATTCTTTTTTATTTTATTTATCAGAACACCGAGCCAAGCTCGGTTACCCAGGTAGGTACCTGCTAACAGTAATATGATAACTTAACTTATTATCCTACTAATATCCAACTAATATTATAAATGTGAAAGTTTGTGTGGATGTATGGATGGTTGGATGGATGTTTGTTACTCTTTCACAGAAAAACTATTGAACGGATTTTTGTGAAATTTGGTATCTTAGTAGTTTAGGCTCTGTATTAAAACATAAGCAACTTTTTATCCGAAAAAATACAGTGTACTCGATTGACACTGTATTTACGCGGGCGGAGCCGCGGGCAACAGCTAGTATTATTATGTATCTAGTCATCATTTGTCGTCTCTATTTAAATGGATAACCCTCAGCCGCATGCACTTAACGTTCGATTGCTGACATAGGTTGTTATAATACTTGGATTGCATCTGCATCACAACAACCACGCTTTTGTCGGTTTATCGAACCGTAAAAATGGCGATCCAATTTAAATACGAGGGTACAATGGAAAAGCAATTCACTACCGAGCCAATGGCCGTCGGCTTAAGCGAATAAACCGGCGCCGTTTGAAACATCGTTGATTACCCGGACACGTCCGCTGTCAAAATAAAAACACGGACAATCGATTGGATAGCACTGAGATTTCATACATTACAATTTACAGTCCTTTTATGAAACCAATACAGCTACTATGCAGCTTTATCCGACTTAGGCCTACTCATCAACCCTGGCTTAAATATCTATCATGTTATCTCTTTCGTTCTTCGTATTTATGAAAGAGAATGTTTGATATTTTAATCCAGATCTGCGCAAGCGGGCCTTATAATACCAACTTTGTGAGGACGTTCTGCAGCTGTAAGCGATGATTAATTATTTGTCACTCTTTTAGGATGACACCAGTAAGCCTAGAGTATGCTATAAGTAAAATTAACAGTTTTGGTGACTTACATACATTTTATTTCTACACACTTGATGTCGCGTTATAATAATAATAAATTAATAATACATAATCATTTATATTCAGACTTACATTTGTAAAAATTTTTTCAAGTTATACGCATTACGCACATTAAATAAAATTCATACTCATAATACTTAATTGTTACCTACTTTCTCTAAACTTTAGGTACACATTGTTACACAGTTACTCACAATTACATTAATGACTTAATTAATACAATAATGAGTTATCAAGACGCCTAAAATTAATCGCATTATAATGCAAAGCTTTAGAAATGTTTAGATATTAAACAATTTACAGAAACGATAATATCATATTTTTTATTTAAAGTTTAAAATATTTTATCTAACAAAACTTTCTAAGTTAATTCATAAATATCAATTCGGCTCAATATATTTCTCTGTGCGCACGAGAAAGCTCTCCTAAGTTCCGTAGGATCTTGTTGTTAAGAAAGTAATGCATTTTCGATAAACGGAATGCCTATAAACATCTTTGTTGTGTAATAAATATAGCTTTTCCAGCTTGTAACCGCAGCTTAGCTTGAAAGGAATTTACGAGTATTTTCTTTATACACAACTGCAGCATATTATTATGTGGTACGTATTTTCTTGCTTTAAACATATTTTTTTCATTTCAAGGGCGGACATAGAGCTAGTTTTAAAACTACAAAAATATTACAAAACTTTTGAGTTTACATAAGGAGTTATCTACTATTTGACTTCAACTATGTACAATCATAATTTCAAAAATACCAATCCAAGTTGTCGCGGCGATTCCTTGTTCACTAGTATTAAAATTAACATGACATTAAAATAAAAAGTATTTTTTGCTCTGGGAAATAGTTTGAGCAGGAAACTCCTCTCAGCGTGTATTCGGTTACAGCAGTGTTTTTCAACCTGTGGGTCGGGACCCCCTGGGGGGTCGCGAAGCTTCTGTAGGGGGGTCGCCGGAGGTCGAGAGAACTTTAGTAAAAAAATAATACAGATTAAAAAGATTGATTTATTGTACTTATATCCGAATCCTAATTATGGAGACGCATAAAAACATCGCATGGAATGAATATTTGTAACACTGTAACATACACACACATACATGGTAAAAAAAGCAAAGGGTCGGGGGGTCGCAAAATATTTTTTCATACAAGGGGGGTCGCATCATGAAAAAGGTTGAAAAACACTGGGTTACAGTATCACTAGATTTTCCTCTATTAGTAGTTACCTCCCGCGGTGTCGGAATACCCGGATACTTTGTAACTACATAATAATATATCAATACCAACCAGTGGCGTGGGGTTCCTATAACTCCATTCCTATCGAGTTCCCTTACGACTTACTTTTTGAAAACCCTCATTCAAATCTCTACCTATTTATATAGGCTAGGGATTTCCTATGTAGGAGAACTAGCCTTCACTACTGATACCAAGAAAGTATTACACAATGTATGATCTCTATGATAATACTGAATGTATGAGTCTATGATAATTAGGGAATATTATTAAAATATTCGAATATTCGTTTTATTCGAATATTCGACGATTTCATTATTCGAATATGACTGGGTTCAATATTCGAATATTTCGAATAAAACGAATAATAAAAATATTTTATTTATTTATCAAAAATATGTTAATAATAGTAATAAACTTGTACATAAACCGGAATGTTTCGTTATTTAATACATTACTTTTATTATTTATTAATATTGTCGTCAATAATATCCTAAAAGAGATTTTACTACACTGTTTGTGAAATAATACAAAACTGTTTTTAAATAAAATAATATTTAAGGTAAATATTTCCTACAGGCGTCAGCGAAAGAAATATTTCACACGCTTGTCAAAATAACCTAACCAAGAGCGTGTTAAGACGTGTCTAAGGAGGGTTCTGTTACTATAAAGCGTAATACGATTTTTAATTTCTTAATCTTACTGTTCGATTTTGTTTAAAATAACTTTCCTAAAGAGAATTTACCATGATCTACTAGCATGGAAAATTGTAAGTTCCTAATCTTCATAGTTCAGAAATGACAGAGGGGGGTGAAACCAATTTGGAGGCCGATTACTTGGAAATGGTTGACTTCGTAAATATCATGTATAAAACTTTTCCTTTATTTTAAAAGACATAATATTCAACAAACACTTCACATGTATGGAAGAGCATCCTCAGGAAGTGGACCTGCGAACAAAGTTCGTTAGTGACTTTGTTCGCAGGTCCACTTCCTGAGGATGCTCCGGGTTCGGGGCGAAACGCGCGTCGAGTTTTGCAACCTGCATGGTGGTGTGGGGCTTTGCACGATCTTGCTGACATTGTTGCTTGTGTGGTGGTGGTGTTTGCACGATCTTGCATCTGAGTGCACGTGTGAGATCTTGGGTAATCAATTGATTGTTTTCTGTACTGAAAGTTATAAACTTATTAAATTAATTTATGATTTGTAGTAATAATATCAATCAATTTATGTCATTGTGTTTACAAAGCAACACATGTAAGTTTAAGATCCTTGTTACATTGATTTATACTGAACAATTGTATGTAAATCGTATTTATTTATTAATTAATGATTTATAAACTGTATAAACTTATATTCTATTGTCAATACATAAAAGTTGCCATTCTGCTTACAAATAAAAACACATGTTCCTGTTAAGATATTTTTAGGACAGTAAATTGCTTAATTAAATAACAAAATATGAGATGTGGTTATTTAATAATTAATTAATTATGAATTTACAACAGGTTTTGATGATCTGTTTCAATATTTCTGGTAGTCAGAGGTGGGGCAGAGTGGGGGTGTTTGTTTGGTTGGTATAAAATGGCGAACTGTCCCGTGGGAGGGGACTTTTTGATTGAAGCGCCGTCGTGAGCACAACTACTTTGCCTCCTATCAGTATTATCTGATTCTGAGTACCAATTCTGATAAAGTTGGATACTATAAGATAAGTATTTTTCTTAAGTTGCTTTATTTTAAACTAATAGCTATTTGTGTTATTTTTATTATTGAATATTATTTACATTAATGGATTATGCTGAAGATCATAGCAGCCTAGAATTGAGGCTGATTAATAAATTTATTTTACTTAATATTATTCTTTACAAATGTTTCTATTTAATTTTATTATTTTTAAGTCCTTACGCCACTGCTGGGCATCAGAAGTGGGATTGGACTTATCGCTGTCTGATTTAAATATTAATTGTTTATTTTTCTCTCAAATTCCAGTGAGTACAAAATGGACGCTGACTTGGTGAAAATCTTTTGGGAGCAATCACTATGGCAATTAAATAATGATGACGTCGCCCTACCAACATTGAACCCAGAGAAACAAGACGGTAGAGCTGAAGCATGGTATAAAAGCATTGAGGCCTTAGGCGCTGAATTTAATTGGAGTAGCAAATGGTTGCAAAGGCAGGTAAGGCCCTGAAGGGCTCTTCCTTATCGTGGTTTTAATCATGGGAGCCAGAGACTAGAGACTGGGAAACTTTGAAATCGCATTTGATAAATCTGTATCTTGCTAAAAAAAACTTTCTGAAAGATTTACTAAATCTGTCATGTACAACTCTGACTCCGTTGACTCATATACCGATATCATATACTCGTGTAAAGATTCTGCTTTTAAAACAGACTAGGGTATCATTTACGGAAGCTCAGTTGGTGGAGATTGTTTGTGGTGAGATACGAGACATAACCGTTCGTTTGGCCTTTTTCAATAGTTCTGTCACTAGTACTAATGAACTGCTTACTTTGTTCTCAGCGTATTTTAAATATCCTCGTAAAAAAAATTGCTGAAAACTCTACAATCAGTAATAACTCTAAGTCTGTAATTTAGGTCCAAGTGCTACTAAAATATCACGTCCTAATAAATTTGTTAATGAATATTTCCAATAACATGGCTTCCACGAGCAAACAGTGTAGCTATTGAAAGAAAGATAGCCATGATATCGATAAGTGCTGGAGTAAACAACGTGCTGATCGTATGAAAAATAATTCGGAACCAGTAAATTGTAATTCTCAATCGGGTTTGCATATTACTAAAGTTTAATATTAATGTTATTAATGAACGTCACCAATAAGTTTAATATTATGTACAATTATAATTAATGAACATGTCTCATGATTAAAATTGGCCCAGCAGACTCTGAAACTTTATTTATAATAGAGAACATATTATAATAAAGCAGAATGGCCGAGCTGTCTTTGTAAAGTTCAGCAAAGTTTAAATTCTACTGTTCAGAAATCAACTGGTTTTTGAGGTTGTTCATAGGTCGCGATGGCAGAGGACGGCTCCATAATATTACAGCTGCGAAAGAAAAACTTAAGACTCTGGCCAGGCGAGAGGACATAGGAAAATGTTCTCATATAAATAGGTATGTTCCAAAATATAGATATTAATTATTTATTTATTTTCTTGCTATTGTTAATGTCAACCTGGTGTAAGATTCGGTACTAATGTACGACGGATCCATCACGACAGATGTGACTAGCCGTGTGAGTTATGTGTAATTGCTGTTGTTGGTTAAACTGGTGTGATGTCTGGACACCACGATACAGCACGTGGTGGGACTAAACACGACAGTATAACATAGATGTTACTGCCTGATTGATCGGCCTGGTAAAAAATCTGGACATTACAAGGCAGTATGTAATGGGATTGATCACGACAGCCCGATGAGATTTTTGTTTCAGATGAAATACTCCTACAAGTCATTGAAGACACTTCGAGAACGAAGTGTCGTTCAGAATGGCCGTGTGAGATCTTGGGTAATCAATTGATTGTTTTCTGTACTGAAAGTTATAATTAATTTATGATTTGTAGTAATAATATCAATCAATTTATGTCATTGTGTTTACAAAGCAACACATGTAAGTTTAAGATCCTTGTTACATTGATTTATACTGAACAATTGTATGTAAATCGTATTTATTTATTAATTAATGATTTATAAACTGTATAAACTTATATTCTATTGTCAATACATAAAAGTTGCCATTCTGCTTACATATAAAAACACATGTTCCTGTTAAGATATTTTTAGGACAGTAAATAGCTTAATTAAATAACAAAATATGAGATGTGGTTATTTAATAATTAATTAATTATGAATTTACAACAGGTTTTGATGATCTGATTCAATATTTCTGGTAGTCAGAGGTGGGGCAGAGTGGGGGTGTTTGTTTGGTTGGTATAAAATGGCGAACTGTACCGTGGGAGGGGACTTTTTGATTGAAGCGCCGTCGTGAGCACAACTACTCTGCCTCCTATCAGTATTATCTGATTCTGAGTACCAATTCTGATAAAGTTGGATACTATAAGATAAGTATTTTTCTTAAGTTGCTTTATTTTAAACTAATAGCTATTTGTGTTATTTTTATTATTGAATATTATTTACATTAATGGATTATGCTGAAGGTCATAGCAGCCTAGAATTGAGGCTGATTAATAAATTTATTTTACTTAATATTATTCTTTACAAATGTTTCTATTTAATTTTATTATTTTTAAGTCCTTACGCCACTGCTGACACACGCATAAGCAGTGTGGGAGGAGGGAGGTGCGTTACGCATGCTTATGCGTGCACTCACACATTTGCTTGCAGATTGTGGGTATTATTTGGCGGAAAAACTGCTTAAAATAACCATATTAATTAATTGTATGCTATGGATTTCCGCAAAGTAACGCCTGATTCCATTAATTAACTTCCTTTTTGTAATAAGGCTCATCGTTCAAGAAAAATTGAAAACATAAAGATACCAAAAACACGGATAACTTGAAAATGGAAAAAGGGTTATTTTTGTTTTAAAGATTTTCCTCCCACTTTTTACCAACTATGAAGTTTTTTGTTATGCATAACATTAAAATCTTTTTTGAGTGCTTTTTATTTCGACGGTTTATCTTGTTTACTTATTACGGTTTATATACACATGTACCGATTAGGTCTGGAGCAGACCATTATGACAGTACAATACTCGTGTGTTTAGAGTTTTCAGCTGCACTATATTAGAACAGAGCATGAGAGCATTATTTACAGTGAATTCCGATTTCTGTGCAGTGTTCCAACTCTGCAAATATATTTCTCTCCAATCCTAAACAAACTGATATATAAATAATAAAGAAATAGATTCTGTAATATTCGTGCTCTTTATAGGTATACATTAAATTATACTACCAAAAGTTTAATTTAAAATGTCAGACTGAATGTCAGACTCTTTAAATCGATTGACTATGTTGAATCGATCAATAGCTTAACTCAATTAAAAACCAGAAAATATGAACCTCTAAAACAAACCCCAAAAATTCTCTCCCCTAGAGGATCTTTTCCTTAATTTTTAGAAGAAACCACTTAGTTGACAATCAAATCCATGGTCTGCTCCAGATCTAAACCGTTCATGTGTTAATAGTTTTAAAAAAGTAATTGCGATTTAGTATTTGAAGTTTGAAACTTAAAAGAAGATTTTTTTATATCAAAAAGACGTTGATTTTTTAGAATCATTTGTGAAACATGTCAATTTTGATATTATTAAATATGCAGGTATAAATAAACGCATTATATTACTTGTATTTAAAGTTTATTACTAATATTCGTATTATTCGAATTATTCGAATTTATTCGAATAGTGTTTTGCCATTATTCTAATTATTCGAATAGTAAAATTTGTCGAATAATAACATTCCCTAATGATAATACTGTAAAACAGTTGCCGTTTTACTATTATATTTTGTTCTTTTAATCACGTTGGTATTGTATATTTCTAATTTTTACCTTACTACGGCGAAGCCAAAGGAAAGAGTAATGATTTTGGCAGTCTATGTATGTCACCGTAAAATTGTAAAAACCGTGGGATTGTAATAAAACTAGTTAAATCGTAAAATGTCGATAGACTTTCGACGTGAATATGCTGCCTATAATTTAACACATTCTTTTTCGTTAGATTATAAATATATAGTTTTTAATTTTATGACATATTTTTTCCAATATCGTTAGTTATTTTACAATCTAACGGTTTTTACAATTTTACGGTGATATATATATATCATACTAGCTGTTTCCCACAGCTCCGCCGCGCCCGCGTAAATATACTATCGTGTATCCCGCGAGAAAACTGTACCTTTTCGGGTATAAAGTAAGTAAATTAACCTATGTTTTAATGCAGAGCCTCAACTATTTTAAGTAGTTTTGTGTGAAAGAGTAACAAACATCCATCCATCCATCAATCCTTACAAACGTTTACATTTATACCTAATATTGCTAGGATGCAACGAACGTATCTCGTCATTGCTTATACAACAAACATTAAACATGCACTCAAATTTATTGTAAAATTCAACAGTTCTCGCTTACTTACAAAGTTAGTGGGTATTTATTAAACTTTTTTAACTTCCCGTTAAGAAAATCTAAGATTTTCAAAAATCGGGAAGTTATTGGTTTTACCCCGTTATGCAAAAATCGAATTCTCATCAGATCTCGACTTTCTGAGGTCACAGGAGGCTGGCGCCATTCGAAAGGGCTTGGCCTAACTTATATTTTGAATATAATATGGACCGATTCGGACAAATAGATTTCAAGAAATCTCAATAAAACTGTGATTTTTTTAAAGTGGTTTTTTGGAACTTTTAAACGGCTTTATCGATCAACTAATCAAAACTAATAAGCTCTTAACCTTAAAAACCACGTCGATCGCTGCTAATCCGGTCAAAATCGGTAAATTCGTTCGAGAAATATCTTGAAGGAGAGAAAACCGAAAATCGAGTTTTTTTTTTTCGGGAGTACTCCAAAAGTTTTCACCAAAAATTTTGTTGTCGATTCTTTCAAAGGACATGAAAAACTACATCGATTGCCGTCAATCGCGTGAAAACCGGTTGATTAATTTTACAATAATGACAGTTTGAAATTTAAAAAAAATATACGTATGTTTTACATGTTTTATTAAACTTTCATGTGATGAAAGAAAATTATTAATAAACATTTTTAGAAGCACTTTTACTTTTGAGATGGATAACTTCAAAAAATTATGCATTAGATAAAATTTAAGCGCTTAGCAGGAAGTTACATGGATGACCTTTAGGTCAACTGTTTTCCTAATTTTTTTTTCTAAAATAATGTTTATGAGATATTTGATGCTGGCCTCGACTTCATCCACAAGGAATTAAAACATTTCTGCCACAGAATAATACTTACTGTATAGGTAATAGCGACCCGCCCCGGCTTCGCACGGGTACAATGTATATATCTGTATAATCTATGGGTACAATACTGATACTAATACTGCGGCTACCTCATAGATCTAAACTCTCCTCCCGCACGCACACCCCCGCCTTCGTGACGCCTACTTCGCAACAGGCCGTGGAGCAGAAATCGTAATATTTTAATTTCGCCATAACTTCAAAACCAAACGTCCAATTTTAATCATTCAAAAACCAAATACTATCTACATAAACTGTACTTAGTGATCAAATAATTTATTTTGATAAGGATTAATAGCATGAGTAAAATAAACGCGTTTAAATGTAGTCCAAAAAAAAAAAAACAAGATTTCTAAATAAAAAAATTGTTGTTGTGCCTCAATCGGCATAGATATAGGTATAGTGTGTCGCTGACTTTTTTGTAGATATTTATAAGATCTATAATTAATTAGAACATTTTATGGTTCTATCTTTTAGTTTAGGCAGCGTACGCAAAATGAGTAACTTTTCTGGTTGATTTTTTACACCTTGTGTCCGAAAACCCCAAATATCTTACGGAACCCTATTTTTTTCCAAAATAAAATTTAGCCTATGTTACTCGTGGATAATGTAGCTTTCGAATGGTGAAAGAATTTTTGAAATCGGTCCAGTACTTTTTGAGCCTATTCATTACAACCAAACAAACAAACATACAAACAAAGTTTTCCTCTTTATAATATTAGTGTAGATATGTATTGTTTGTTCCACCGTAGCGCCTTAACTACAGCTGGTCCGATTTGATTAAATGAGGTGTCAATTGATTCCTAATAATAGCCGGGACCCGGTTACATAGTAAGTTACTTTCCTATAAAAATTGTAGATATATTAGGTAGGGATTTTATTATAGATATTGGATATTTCAGACGCTTGAGGCATATTTTCTAAGAAAAATATTTCACCCAAGAGAAATAGCGTTAAGTTGTGCGGTCACAATAAGGACGGTACCTATATAATATTTGTTGCTAGGTGTTGGTTGAGATAGAAACTAAACTAAGAAATTGATAAGTAAGAAAGTAAAACGGTAATCAACGAAAATAATTCTGCATGACTTAAATATAATTTTGGTCCTAATGACGATCATATCAGCTAATGATGGGGTCATCGAATAAGCGCTTCTAAATGACATTATTTTATTTTTGTATATTTTATGTTTAACTATAGGATAGAATGTTTATAGGGATGTTTGACAATTTCTTCTCTTATTTATTAGTTTAAATACAAAATTATGTACTTGCAGGGCCGCCGTAAGCGGGCGTGCAAAGCGTGCACCGCACGTGCGGCACGCCCAGGGGGCGGCAAATCGAGCGACTTATCACCTTTTTTTGACAAAACTCATAGTAATAGGGCGGCATAATCGGTATTGCACGCGGGCGATGAAACAGCTAGCGGTGGGCCTGTGTACTAGAAACTTATAAAAAACCGAAAAAAGGTTGTTAAATAAAAAAGATTTTGTACCTTTAAAAAAAGCGCCATCTATGTTCCATAACAAAAACACGTTAGATACCACTTTCAGCATACAAAATAAACTATCGTAAGCTCGTGGAGCTGTCATTGTAACTAATAAGGTTCTCACTAGATGGCACTCAAGTAGTCCATAAAGTTTTAGTAAATTATTAGTTTTAAATATTATTTTTGAGAATTTTGTCTAATTTATTTTTGAGAAGTGTTTGCGAAAAGTGTTGTATTTTTAATAACAAATATTATTATTTATTATGACTTTTTATCGCGGAAAACGGTACGGCTTCCGCAATAATAACTTTTGCGCGCACTTATGTACTTGCGGGCAATGTTATATATTCCTGTTGCCGCTTTACTATCAACAGAATAAATAAATATTCATGGGGTTCCTTAAAATATTTATATCCTATACAACTGACAAATGACAAATGTAGACGCTTAAAACAGTCGCTGAAAATTGAGTTGATTATTATAAAAAAAAATAATAAAAAGAAAATAAATACCTATTTAATTGTCTGCGGTACAAAAAACTTTGTTTTTTCATTGTCTTTGGATCTATAACCCTACGTGAGTAACACCATTTGACTAATTTTATTACAAGCTTTTATTTAACTTGCAATGTGTCTTTTGTTCGGGTGGAATTTTGCAACTCAATTTTGAAACAGATATCTTCAACCGATCGAGCTGAAATTTTGTATGCTCGTTTAGTTTAGACGCATGGTTAGCTATATGACGTCATTCTAAATCCAACATGGCGGAACAAACAAGATGGCGACAAGTTATTTTTAATGCACTTCTATAGACATATATTATAATATGGATATCAAATGAAAGGGAGCTAAGAATAGCTCGAAAAAATAAAGTGACGTCATTCTAAATCCAACATGGCGAAACACATAAGATGGCCGATAAGATAAGCTTGTTCTCAAAAATTTTTCACTTTTAATTTATTTCTTATACGAAGGTATTTCAAACGCTAAATTAAAAAAAAATCTCTTTAACCCTACTCAGTGTTTAAGGTTTCACTAGTGTTTATTAGTATAGTCAAATCTTACTTTACAAGTCCAGTCCTAGCTGTATGTAAAGTGCTAACTAGTGCGTGAATCCATCTAGTGCGTGTCGCGAGCACTCACTTTAATTACAGCTATAGAATTAAATTAAATGATATAATCTTAAACTGTTTCCCCCTAGTTAATATGAATGAAAAGTGTTAACAATCTTAATTGGTTTACATAATTTTCACGTAGTTGAATCAGTAACAAGTTTTTGAGTGCTTGCTTGTAGGCTTGTTTTATTCAAAAATAATAAGTAGTTATGATTTTACACGCGTTCAAAGTTCTGAAAATTTTCAAATCCCGCTAACAGTAGCATGACGTCACACTTCACCTCGGCCATATAGCCCGGAGTTCGCGCCGCGCGCCTTACCACTACCATAGATATAATAAATAGTTACTATGTAACCACTACCACCTGGACCACTACAAAGTGTTGGAAACCAATTGACGTACCGAAATAATAATTCACAAGTTTAAATGCCAGTTTGACTAAATAACTGAAACCTATCTGGCTTTATTTTAATCAAATTAGTTACATACCTGAAAACTCAACAACGCTAATAATTCTGATTATACATAAAAGATATTGAAAGTAAATTTGTCTGCATATAGTTGAAGTTTGACATTTAAACAATAAATTAATATTCAAATATTGCAAAAATGTCTGGCTGGCTGGTAGCAAAAACTTAGCAACACAAACGACCTTAGTGTTGCAAAAAATATAATCAGTAGTTACTTACTTAATAAGTAGATATTTATTATATAATAATTGACAAAATTAATTTATTATTAAAAATCATCAGTCTTTACTTGCAGCATGTAAACTCTTCACTTTTGATTTAGGTTTGATGTCCGTTAAATGATACAAATAATAATATTATTAAGTAGATTGTGGCAAGAGCCACTAAGGAATTTAATATCAACTTGACTGTTCTGAACAGTGAGCAACTAATCATAGAATAACATCTAATAGGAATAAGAGAAAAGAGTACTATTGGAATATATAATATAAATTATAATTACTAGACTAGATGTTTCCCACGATTTGATGCGCGCAAAAGGTAATTTCGCAGAAATCGTATATTTTTCCGCGATAAAAATTAGCCTATGTTCTTCCCCGTGGTCTACTCTATATCTGTGCGTTTAATCAAAATCAGTCCAGTAGTTTCGGAGCCAATTGCAAACAAACAAACAAACAAACTTTTCCTCTTTATTATATTAGTATGGAAGTTTAGATATATAGTTGTTTTAGTCTTATTTCATTATGATATATGTACAGGTGTTCCAGAAAGTAAAGTTAAGCAAAAAAAAACTCTTTTTTAGATACAACACTCCTTGGTTTATCCAAATCCATGTATGTTCTACGATTTTCTATACTTTTACTCCCTTATTAATAAAAATATTTACACCACGGATTAGCTAATCCAACATGGCTGTCTCTGTCAGATACTTTGGAACAGTCACTTGATAGACAAAGAGAGCGATTTGGATTTGCTAATCCATGGTGAAAATATTTTTATTAATAAGGAGGCAAGAGTTATTATTGTTTGTGTGAATTGAAGATTTTTATGTTCGTGATATCTGATACGACTAGGACCTGAATTTTATGAAGCTCCGCCTGGTGACAGAAAAAGTGTCGAAAATTGTTATTGTCAGTTCCGCCACCAGATGATTAATTATGCTAAATAATACCTGCATTAATACAATTACATTCAAGTCCCGATACGCTAAAACTGTCAAACGGTATTCTCGTAAACGTCAAACCAACGTGAAACGCTCTCTGATTGGTCCAAACTTCACAGTCAGTTTATGATAACGTGTCGCTTCACTTATAATACAATCAAAGTAATGTAAAAGTCTACTTTAAATACGAGAATTGAGGTTTGCACTTTTTGTCAGTCGCGTCTCCTAACAATGTTTTTTTTTTTGTTTTTTCAAAATCTGTTCACGACGAACGTTTAGAAGGTAGCGAATTAGTTATAAAACCATGTAAATAGTTAATTTTAAAAACATAACAATTCGTAATAACTTAGAGCTTGCAATGTAAAGAAAAAATAGTAGAGACTCGTTGCGTAATACGTAACAATAGTACATCTAAAATCTTATTAGATGCCATTGTCTCACAAAAGCCATTGTTTTAACCTTCTTATTAGACTCATACTTATGATTATATAACTTTGTCCATTGTTCTCAATTCATTGTGATAGTAATTAGCGAAATATTGTTAAAATTGATAAAATGTGACCTAGTTTTATGTAAGGTATTAGCTGTGCGGGGGTTGAGTGAGTTATCTAGAAAGAAAGTCCATAGTTGCAAATTTTTGCTACTAGGGAGCGCCTCGGTCTCGAGAGAGACTTACTATTAGACAGGGACGGAGCGAACGCCCGTTAAGTCAGGGGAGGACGAGGCAATATAAATACTGGAAAAACCTATTTTCCTCGCTCACTCAATTCCCGACAGTTTTCCAAGTTTTATTCATATTAAAATAAGTTGTAAATATGTATTAGAATATTAAGAAAAATGTATTTCATGTAAATAACGATGTCTTGATGTAAAATAAACGATATTTCGAGCTAAGGGGGTGAGGAATGGAATGTTCTAGAAGGTTGATTGTCAGACTAGTATAAAGATAGGGCCAATCGCCATACAAATCGTACTTCGCTCCGACAAGTCGACAAGTCAACAAGGAATCCCTGCCTCACCACAGCTCGAAGTAATTGGTAAACCTTTGCATTTTCCTTTCACTTTTCCTTTCTTTTTTATTGTATTTCCTACCTGTTATTTCCGTGTATTTTCCTGTGTATTTTCCCGTGTCTTTTTCCAGCTTTCCCTCTTACCCTTCTACCTCTTACCTATCCCCTCATTCCTACGTACCAGATTTCGATCCCTTCCTTTTGCCCTAGGTAATCTAGGCTTTGTCCCCCTCATTTCATGGTCCTTCGAGCCGGATAGAAAATCCACGTAAGTATAAATCCAGCGCGGGCAATCAAGATGTCGAAGTCCGGTACATCGAGCATCGTCGACGCGGCAGAGCGGGCGTACCACCAACAAGGAGTGCTGACGCGGAGCGGCGCACAAGCGACACGTCTCGCGCCACCACCACCACCGGCAGAAGAGGCTGCTGAAGGGCCCACCACGGCATCCACCATGATAACGACAGATCAGACGACCACAGCGACGTCCACCAGCGGGGAAACGGCGAGACACGAGGAGGACACGATTATAGAGAAGCGTGCGCCTCGTGCAAGGAAATACAAGAGGATAGCGGAGGCCGAAGAAAAGCTGGCGGAACTGAAGCTGGAGGAAGTCCGGGCGGCCCTCGTCCTGGCCCGTGCAAGGCTGGCCAAGGAGCGGGCGCTGGCTGCTGACGAAGATGGGGATAGTCAGTCTGGTGAAGAGGAAGACCAGGCTAGCCGGGTGGAAGAATGGCTGGAAGGGCAGAAAACAAGCCCGCCGGCCGACGTACGACATAACAAGGAAAAGCTTCAGGAAAATGAAGAGAAGCTGAAGGACAACGAAGGAAAACCCAAGGAAAATGGGGAAAACCTTCCGGAAAAATGGCCGCAAGGGCGGAATATAGGTCCGCCGGCCGACGTACGACATAACAAGGAAAAGCTTCAGGAAAATAAGCGGAAGCTCGAAGAAAATGGGAAAATGCCGACAGGAGACATCGCCTCGCTGGCAGCGGCCCTCACACAGGCTGTGCGCATGTCCAGAGATGCTCCGAGGTTCCTGCAAGAGTTGCCCCTGTTCGCCGGACATTCTACAGGTTGGCTCGGCTTCAGGGCGGCGTACGAAGAAACGGAAAGCATGTTTTCAAGCACGGAAAACATTACGAGGCTTAGAAGAAGCCTTAAAGGTGCGGCCTTAGAAGCGGTCAATAGCCTACTAATTAGCCAGCCGGAGCCGCGAACTATTCTTCAAGCATTGGAGCGAAGATTTGACCGCCCGGACACACTGGCAATGAACGAGATACAAAAAATTAAGGCGCTACACAGACTTAACGATAGTCCGCGCGAATTGTGCGTGTTCGCAAACAAGATTGCGAATGTTGTAGCCACAATCGAAGCATTGAAAAAGGTGCACTACTTGTTCAACCCGGAATTGGTTAAGAACATTGTAGAGAAGCTGCCACCTATATTGAGAAATAAGTGGTATGATTTTGCAGCAAAAAATCAAGATGATACGTCAGACCTGAAAAAGATGACGTCATTCCTCAATGAAGAGGCGGATAAATGCGGCGCCTACGCGCTACCCGAGGAAATAAACGAGGAAAAGCCCCGCCAGAAAAGATTCGAACGTACGTACTCAACCGCGATTGTAAATAAAAAATCTTGTCCAGTTTGTCAACAGGAACACTACCTCGCCGACTGCAGATGCTTCACCAACACATCCGTGAAGGAGCGCTGGGAGGTGGCGAAGAAAAACCGCATCTGCTACCAGTGTCTGCGGAGCACACACCGCCGCGGCAGCTGCAACGCGAAGAGGTGCGGCCAAGAAGGATGCAGCATGGCACATCACCGCCTGCTACACCACCCCAGGCCGCAAGCAGCGCCGACAGCACCAGCAGCGTCACCACCAGCCAGTCCAACGGAAGAAGTGGCATCAACGGTCGAGGTGGTAAGTATAGCCAGCCACATCAAGGACAAGCAAGCCTTCCTGAAGGTCGCTCCAGTCACCGTCACAGGTAAAAACAGCACCAGGGTGGATACCTACGCCCTCCTGGACGACGGCAGCACGGTGACGCTGATCGACGAGCGGCTTGCTGACCTGCTGGACCTCGACGGCCCACGCGACAACATGTGGGTGAAAGGCGTCAGCGAGACTGTCAAGCATGAGGACAGCAAAAAGGTAGACGTCAGAATTAAAGGGCGAGACAGCGGCTACGAGTACGTCATGAAAGGGGCGCGAACGGTCAACAAGCTGACGTTCGCCAGTCAAACGGTCGAAAAGAAGGACCTCAAGGACTGCGTACACCTGAGGGATATAGAAGACCAGCTGCTGTACCAGGATGCCCGCCCCAGGATACTCATCGGGCAGGACAACTGGGAGATGCTGGTAGCCCTCGAGGTAAGGACAGGAAAAAAGAACCAACCGGTCGCCTCCTGCACACGGCTAGGATGGGTGCTGCACGGTTATCGCACGTCCTACGACAAGCCAGTAGCGTTCTGCGGTCACACCGTCGCGGCGAGTGAGGAACAAGGTATGGAGAACATGATGAAGAGGTTCTTCGACTTGGAAAGTCTAGGAATAGAGCCACGCAAGCCCAGAAACGATCCTGAGGAGCGGGCCCTAGAAATCTTGAGAAAAAACAGCAAAAGGACTCCTGACGGCCGCTTCGAGACATCTCTCCTATGGAAAAATGAAGAGGAAGAGATCCCGAGCAACTACCATGATGCTGTGAAGCGACTGAAGTCCCTGGAGAAAAAGCTGGACCGTGACAGCGAATTGAAAGGTAAATATGAAGAAAGGATAGAAAACCTGCTGAAGTCGGGGTATGCTGTGCCAGCGCCTGGAGCCCCGAAGTCTGGACGCACCTGGTACCTGCCTCACTTCCCGGTATGTAACCCGGCGAAACCAAAGATTCGCCTGGTACACGACGCTGCCGCCAGATCCCATGGCCGCAGCCTCAACGACATGCTGCTGTCCGGTCCAGACCTCCTGCAGTCGCTGCCGGGAGTAATTATGCGGTTCAGGAGGTACCCAGTAGCCGTAACAGCGGACATAAAGGAAATGTTCATGAGGATCAAAATACGCGAAGAGGACCGCGATGCGCTACGATTCCTGTGGAGAGGCAACGAAAGGGAAAAAAGGCCTCAAGAATATCAAATGACATCGCTGGTTTTTGGTGCTACGTCGTCGCCGTGCACCGCACTCTATATTAAGAACCGAAATGCCGAAGATTTCGTTAAAGAGTACCCGAGGGCCGCGGAGGAGGTAAAGAAAAGCCACTATATGGATGACTATATAACTAGCTTTACAGACGAGGAGGAGGCACTAGAGGTGTCTAAGGGCGTGGACCACATTCACCGCCGCGCCGGCTTCGAGCTACGAGGATGGGTGTCTAATAAGGAGGCACTACAACGACACTTCGCGAGCGAAAATGAAGGCGCAGTCGTCCCTCTCGGAGAAGCCGGCGCCGAGAAAACCTTAGGAATAACGTGGGAGGTCCGGGAGGACAATTTAAGCTTCAAAATAAACCGCGACAAGGTACCCACATTTATTATAAATAATGAGCGAGTCCCGTCTAAAAGAGAAGCCCTCAGCGTTATTATGTCCCTCTTCGATCCTCTCGGCTTGCTGGCACCGGTTACGATGCCGGCAAAGAAATTTATGCAGGAAACCTGGAGGTACGGTACCGCGTGGGACGAGCCGATACCGGAGGAGCTCGCCCCGAGATGGACAACGTGGACAAAAACGCTGGCCGCAGTTGAAAAAATTAAGGTACCGCGCTGCTACGACACAAGCCCGTCTATCGCTACGAGGGAGCTGCACACTTTCGTAGACGCCAGCGAAGAGGCTTACGCCGCGGCGGTCTACGTTAGAAGCCAGCGCTACGACGGGGCGGTCAACATCGCACTTGTGGCGGCCAAAAGCCGCGTAGCCCCTCTAAAACCGATTTCTATCCCCAGGTTGGAACTTCAAGCGGCTTTATTAGGAGCGCGCCTAGCGAAAACCGTGGAAAACGAACACGAGTGGAAATTCGTAAGAAAAACTTATTGGAGCGACTCGAGAACCGTACTGGCCTGGATCAGAGCTGAGCCTCGGGCCTACAAGACGTTCGTCGCGCACCGCCTCGCCGAAATTGAGGACGTAACAAAGGTGAGTGAGTGGCGGTGGGTGCCTACAAAGGAAAACGTAGCCGACGACGCGACCCGAGCGACGCCGGCCGACTTCAACGGAGAACACAGATGGTTTCACGGGCCTGCGTTCCTAAAAAACGAAGAGGAACACTGGCCGACCGAGGAGAAAAGTGAAAAGGTAATTACCGGCGAAGAAAGGTGCCACGCGACGTATACGGAGGTGCGACGCGACTATTTGCCCGACATAACGCGTATACAAAAATGGCAAGTATTGTTGCGCGCCACCGGCCGAGTATTACAGTTTATAGATTTGTGTCGGCCGAGAAAACACATCGCTGCCGCTACAAGAAAACGCACGCTGAAAAATAAGGAGCGCGACGCGACATGGGATCCTCGGCGTAAAAAACAAGGTAAAGAAAATAGTACAATCCCTACACGCAGCGAAAAAAGATACATATGTCTCGACGCGGCGTACCTAGACCGCGCCGAGACGCTTTGGCTTCAAAAAATGCAAGCAGACTGCTATCGCGCAGAGAAGAAAAGAATAGAAGACCATCGCACCCCACCGGCGGGAGACCGTCTCGCCTCGCTGAGTGTAAAGGTGGAAAACAATTTAATCAAGCTCAGAGGAAGAGTCGCGGCCGCGCAAAATGTAAGTAAAGAGGCCGTCTGCCCGATCATTATGGACGGCGGCCACGAATACACAAAGAAATACATACAACACGTGCACGAGCAGCTACTACACGGCGGCGTCGAGGCGACGGTGAACGAGCTACGACAGCGGTTTTGGGTAACCCGTATTCGCCCCACAGTTAAAGGTGTCATCCGTGCCTGCCAAGTCTGCCGCCTGAGAAAGGCGAAACCGATCAGCCCAGCCACGGGCGATCTACCAGCGGCGCGCCTGACACACCATGCGCGCCCTTTCTCCTTCACCGGGCTCGACTACTTCGGGCCGGTCGAGGTGACCGTCGGCCGCCACCGAGAGAAGCGGTGGGTGGCCCTATTCACCTGCCTCACCGTGCGAGCCGTCCACCTGGAGGTGGTGACCTCCCTCAGCGCGGATTCAGCCATAGCCGCGCTGCGGAGGTTCATCGCGAGAAGAGGACAACCGACGGAGCTCTGGACGGACAACGCAACGTGCTTCAAGGCGGCAGAAAAGGAGCTGAAAGAAGCCTGGCGAACGTTAGAAGAGGAGGTCAACGCCCGCCGCATCAACTGGCGGTTCATTCCCCCCGCCGCTCCCTTCATGGGCGGCGCCTGGGAA
Organism: Glaucopsyche alexis; assembly: GCA_905404095.1. NCBI lineage: Eukaryota > Metazoa > Arthropoda > Insecta > Lepidoptera > Lycaenidae > Glaucopsyche > Glaucopsyche alexis. The sequence goes on along the minus strand of FR990052.1, from coordinate 15,380,371 downwards.
CGACTGGTGCGGAGCGTCAAAGAAGGCCTACGAGTCACGCTGCACGAAAAACATCCCAGCGACGAGACCCTCCACACCCTACTAGTGGAGATCGAAAACGTCGTAAACTCGCGGCCCCTCACTCATGTGGCCGTGAGTCCCGAAGATCAAGAGGCACTGACCCCAAACCACATCCTTTTGGGGTCCAACTGTCACGTCCCGGCGCCTGTGCGCTCAGAAGACGACGGCATCACTGCGCGCCAGATGTGGAAGCGCGCGCAGCACCTGGCGGACGAGTTCTGGCGGCGGTGGGTCAAGGAGTACCTGCCCCTGCTCCAACACCGGCGGGAGCCTCATTCCATTGGCTCCGCCCCCGAAGTCGGCGAGGTCGTGATAGTGTGCGACCCCAACCTGCCCCGCAACGTGTGGCCGAGAGGTCGCATTAAGAAGACGTATCCGGGACAAGACGGCGTGGTACGAGTAGTGGATGTCGAGACCAGTAACGGCCACGTGCTCCGGCGGCCCTGCAAGAAGGTCGTCGTGCTGCCAGGAGTAGTGTCGCCTGCGCGACCGGCGGGAGAAATGTTCACGACGAACGTTTAGAAGGTAGCGAATTAGTTATAAAACCATGTAAATAGTTAATTTTAAAAACATAACAATTCGTAATAACTTAGAGCTTGCAATGTAAAGAAAAAATAGTAGAGACTCGTTGCGTAATACGTAACAATAGTACATGTAAAATCTTATTAGATGCCATTGTCTCACAAAAGCCATTGTTTTAACCTTCTTATTAGACTCATACTTATGATTATATAACTTTGTCCATTGTTCTCAATTCATTGTGATAGTAATTAGCGAAATATTGTTAAAATTGATAAAATGTGACCTAGTTTTATGTAAGGGTATTAGCTGTGCGGGGGTTGAGTGAGTTATCTAGAAAGAAAGTCCATAGTTGCAAATTTTTGCTACTAGGGAGCGCCTCGGTCTCGAGAGAGACTTACTATTAGACAGGGACGGAGCGAACGCCCGTTAAGTCAGGGGAGGACGAGGCAATATAAATACTGGAAAAACCTATTTTCCTCGCTCACTCAATTCCCGACAGTTTTCCAAGTTTTATTCATATTAAAATAAGTTGTAAATATGTATTAGAATATTAAGAAAAATGTATTTCATGTAAATAACGATGTCTTGATGTAAAATAAACGATATTTCGAGCTAAGGGGGTGAGGAATGGAATGTTCTAGAAGGTTGATTGTCAGACTAGTATAAAGATAGGGCCAATCGCCATACAAATCGTACTTCGCTCCGACAAGTCGACAAGTCAACAAGGAATCCCTGCCTCACCACAGCTCGAAGTAATTGGTAAACCTTTGCATTTTCCTTTCACTTTTCCTTTCTTTTTTATTGTATTTCCTACCTGTTATTTCCGTGTATTTTCCTGTGTATTTTCCCGTGTCTTTTTCCAGCTTTCCCTCTTACCCTTCTACCTCTTACCTATCCCCTCATTCCTACGTACCAGATTTCGATCCCTTCCTTTTGCCCTAGGTAATCTAGGCTTTGTCCCCCTCAAAATCTAAATGAATTTCAAAATGAACATTTGAAAATTTTAGACCTGGACAACATCGAACATTTTTATAATTCAATTAAAGACTTTTAAAAGTTGTTTTGCAATAGTAGGTGTATAAATAAAATGTATACAGGGTTACAGGAAAAGTCGACGTAGATCCATTAAGGGCGTGTAGTTAGCATCGTTTCTAACTGATTTGGCTATGAAACACCCTATCCTAAACCTAACCGTTTTCGAGATATTCGACTTTAATTTTTTTTCATAAGTTTGCCAAATTTTTTGATATTTGATTGTATAATATGAAATTTAGTAGTCAAAATCGTATCATTTTTTGCTTTTTACAACAAGGACAAGATGCCTTATGACTTCAATAACCAAAATTGTAAGTAAATTAACTTAACAGCTCGTACTAAGACATTGAAAGTTAAAAAAAGTAAAATTAATTTATTAAGTTTATTTTTCTTTAAAGGATATCCAAAAAAAATATTATGAAAGATGTTCTGCAGATCTACTTCAAAATATCTACGTTTCATCAGCTATCCAACAAGGTATAACAATCAAAGATTTTATTGGAATTGGTGCAAAAAACTTAGCTTCAACGGCAACTAAGGAGGTAAAAATTACATTAGTTAATTACGTTTAATTTAACCCTTGACCCCAGAAAACAAAATAAAACAATAAATAAGTACACAATAACATTTATTACTTAATAACACATGTTTAAATTTCATGTTCAATATGACCACACCTATTTTTCAAACATTTTCGCAGTCTTTTTCTCAGTCCACTTTTCACTACGCCAGTTGTTAAATTGCCTCTTATTTCATTCGCCGCGTTAATTATTCTAGTTCTCAATTCTTGTACAGATGATATCGGGTTGGGCTCACTGTACACCAGACTCTTCATGTGCCCCCATACATAAAAATCCATGGGGGTTTGGTCCGGACTTCTCGGTGGCCAGGGTATAGGCCCACCTCGCCCAATCCATTTGTTCTGGTAATTTCTATCCAACCATTCTCTGACACCTCTCCTGTAATGCGCAGGGCAGCCATCATGTTGGAACCACATGTCTCGGCGCAGAGTGAGTGGCAAATCTTCTAGTAAATCATTGAGTTCTCCTCTCAGGAAATTTTCATAAAATTCCCCATTTAAATTATCAGGGAGAAAATATGGGCCAATCAAATGATTGGAAATGATACCCATCCACACGTTCAAGCTGAATCGGCGTTGTGAGCCCTTAATTACAGGAGAGGTGTCAGAGAATGGTTAGATAGAAATTACCAGAACAAATGGATTGGGCGAGGTGGGCCTATACCCTGGCCACCGAGAAGTCCGGACCTAACCCCCATGGATTTTTATGTATGGGGGCACATGAAGAGTCTGGTGTACAGTGAGCCCAACCCGATATCATCTGTACAAGAATTGAGAACTAGAATAATTAACGCGGCGAATGAAATAAGAGGCAATTTAACAACTGGCATAGTGAAAAGTGGACTGAGAAAAAGACTGCGAAAATGTGTGCAAAACAGGGGTGGTCATATTGAACATGAAATTTAAACATGTGTTATTAAGTAATAAACGTTATTGTGTACTTATTTATTGTTTTATTTTGTTTTCTGGGGTCAAGGGTTAAATTAAACGTAATTAACTAATGTAATTTTTACCTCCTTAGTTGCCGTTGAAGCTAAGTTTTTTGCACCAATTCCAATAAAATCTTTGATTGTTATACCTTGTTGGATAGCTGATGAAACGTAGATATTTTGAAGTAGATCTGCAGAACATCTTTCATAATATTTTTTTTGGATATCCTTTAAAGAAAAATAAACTTAATAAATCAATTTTACTTTTTTTAACTTTCAATGTCTTAGTACGAGCTGTTAAGTTAATTTACTTACAATTTTGGTTATTGAAGTCATAAGGCATCTTGTCCTTGTTGTAAAAAGCAAAAAATGATACGATTTTGACTACTAAATTTCATATTATACAATCAAATATCAAAAAATTTGGCAAATTTATGAAAAAAAATTAAAGTCTAATATCTCGAAAACGGTTAGGTTTAGGATAGGGTGTTTCATAGCCAAATCAGTTAGAAACGATGCTAACTACACGCCCTTAATGGATCTACGTCGACTTGTCCTGTAACCCTGTATAATGCTCTACCTAACTTAGATTGACCATACTTTCTGGGACACGCTGTATTGTGGTATTATTATGAGGATACGGAAACATTTTATACAGGATAATTCTACAATAAATAAAACAACATAATTGATAAGCTTATTAAAATTAATTACACGATATGGCGTGTTATTTAATAAGAAATATCCATCAAATTGTAAATTATATAATCGAAGGATTCTCGTTGCTATATTGGAGAAACCTGTTTCGATATATTATGTATGGCTAGATAGCCAGTTCGAAATAGGATCTTCTTTTTTCACTGATACTCGTTTGTTTTTAAATTAATGGAATTGGATTATTAACTTTACAAATAATATGATTATGCATAGATTTGTATCTTATCTAAAAGAAATGAGCTAAAATATTTTCAATTTTAGTCCAGGAATATTTTTTCTCAGTAGGATATTTAAATTGGATTCCAAGGAATCTAATTACTTTGAATGAATTAATGTACAACCTTCTGAATTATTTTGTTCGAAAAAAAACTAAAAAGTTTTCCCACTACTTGTTGCTTATTTTTCTGATACAATTAAAGATTTAAGCCACATTTCTTTCAAAATGAATAGATTTTTAAAATGTTAAAAATACACCATATTGATATTAACAATAACAACCTAGAAATTGTTCAAAAGGTTTTTATTTCTTGAAAATTTCCTGCTCTTTTAGATTTTTTTTTTTTTGTTTCTAAAACATTAACAGTTTATAAACTATTAATATTTTATTTTATTTTAATAGTACAACAAAATATCATAAGCAAAAAAAATGGGCAGTTTTTTTAGTTTTTTATCCATAAAACATATTTATTCACTGGATTTCGAGGTTTTTACATTTCAGACGCTCGAGGCAAATCAAAGTGTGTTTCGGGCCACCGCTAACGTCTTAAATTTTTATTTTTAAAGTAATTATTCTAATTACTAACTGATAAAATTCTCTTATTAAAATCTTCGTAACTACGATATTTTAAACTTTAATTAAATTTTACTGCTTTAACTTTTTTATATTTCCGTACCCAAAGGAGAAAAACGTGACCCTATTAATAAGACTTCGCTGTCTGTCCGTCCGTCAGTCTAACACCAGGCTGTATCTCAAGAACCGTGATAGCTAAACAATTGAAATTTTCACAAATTATGTATTTCTGCTGCCGCTATAACAACAAATACTAAAAACAAATAAAATATTTAACGAGAGCCGTTTTGTACGGAACCCTTTATTCTTTATCTGACGCGCACTTTTCCAGTTTTAATTTTTTACTCATAAATAGAGATCTGATGCCTGAAACACTTTACACTCTACATTTGTTGAAGTGTTTACTGGTCTATTATACATCATTTATTTCACAAAATAATCATTAGATACACCTCTTCTCGGCGCCTCAACAAATTCCTCATTTGTTTTTTACGAAAACAAAAACAATCGAATGCCAACTCGGCAATAGTCTCTACATTCCGTATAATGTTACAGTATTGAAATTCGCCCTTGCAACTGTCAACATTTCAATCCATTAGGTTGCCCTCTTTATTGTAAGTGATATGTGTATCATTGCCCAAGGTTTTGGACTGACGTTTGAAAATAGACAATAAATATATTATGCACGATTTATTTCGCTACGTTACAGTGGGCAAAGTTATTAATATTTTACCGGAAGTTACAAAATAGGGATGTCGGTGATAAAATTATCAACAGACAGACTGAGCTGAGCATTGAGAACAGCATACCTCACGCGTTTGCAGCACTCTCGCGACACACCACCACCTGTGTTTACTATACCATATACTTTGAGGACGAATTTTGCCAAGATCATCGAAGAAGGCAAACGATGGAAGCATCAGTAGAACAAATATTTGACCATAACGTTAGAATAAAACGAAAGGGCAAAAAAGCAACAATAAATAACAACCTACAATCTTCTGATTAATTTCGTTGCGGGTCCCAAAACAGATTTAGCATGTCCCTCAGGCACCCTTGAGATCATATCAAATGTTTTTGTGGTTGGTTACCACTGTCGATCCTGGCTACACAGGAGCTGTTGCAGTCGTGGGCAGGTGTGGTGGGGAAATTGTCCGTATAAAAAAATAACAACAATAAACAAAATTTTAGTTTACCGAAACCCTGATGGACTTGGTAATCAAAATATATCATTAGGTATGAAATAATTGTAGTAAATTTATAAATGTACTGGGCCTTTTGTCAAGATGCATTCGATAATTTCGACGTCGAAGTTAGAAATCAAAAATGTATGGGATTTGACATAAGTAATCGGTTAGTGACATGTCACTTGCGATGCCATATTAGGTATGTCAAATCTCATACATTTTGTTTTCGAACTTCGCCAGCCGAAATTATCGAATGCATCGTGACTGAGGTCCTGAGTATAATAATTATTATCATATCTGGCTAAAAAGGCTTAGGACATAAAAGGTACAGCCCGTAGTTTGTTTTATTGATTTAAAAATAGAGTTGTTTATTTCATTAGTTTATTTATATAGGAGAGAGCCACATAAGGGATCGTCCATTAATCACGTGATGTTTTTAACAACTTTTTAGACCCCTCCCCTCCCCCTGGTGATACGTGGTGAGGTTTTATACTACCCCCCCCCCTCCCCCATCTAAGATCACGTGTATTTTTTTACATAGTAAGTTGACCTACTTACTATGTAAAAAAAAATGTTTGAAGAAAAACTTTAACTTAAAATACAATTTAAGCAATTAAAACTATACGAGTCATGTGTTTTGTAAGTATTTAAACAACACTACGAATCTACAACCAATAATAATTTCGGTATGCATAGACTAGATTCGATTATTAATACACGTGATGTCTCCTTATATCCCCTCCCCCCTTGGTGATACTTGGTGATTTTTTTTCGGACCCCCCTCCCCCTTTAGGCATCACGTGATTAATGGACGACCCCTAATATGTGTTACTCTACAATATTGTTCTCTATTCACTACATAGTTTTTTCTTAAAAATTAATATTCACCGAAATAACTGAAAACTGTTGTGTGTATATTATTGTATTTGTATCATTAGTTGTCATAACTTTAATTTAGTTGCCAATAAAGTAAGTCTCCTAATTACAAAAATTCCCATCCGTTAAATTTCAATTGAATTGGGGAAAACGTTAAATTAAAAAAGAATTAAATATAAAACTCGTTTAAGGATGCAAGTGGCGCGAACGAGGTCTCACGACGACGCCTAGAGCAAGTCTTGCAAGTAAAAGTAAGTTAGCAATACCTTGGCGCGAGCTCAGTGTCTGTCCCAACAACCGCGAGTCGGTACGTATCACCCGCGGTTTCTGTCCAAGTGGTATTCCCCGTATATCGTGACCTTCATGGAATATATTCAGTGTTAGAAAAAAAGTTAAAAAATATTTTCTCTTGGTTGGTTTTTCTACATTTGCACGTGAGTATTTTTTAAGTTTACACGAAGTTTCGCTGTGAATTATAAAATGTCGAAAGTTTCCGTCAGTGAGTGGTCGATTATGAACCAATCGGTCTGTTTAAACTGGTTCCATTTATTATAACACGTGTTAACTGATTACTGTGTTAGTGTGTCTGTAGACCTAAACTTAGTAAACAACGAAAGCTGTCTAGGATCTAACACGAAGGTCGTACGGACGCGACATACTGATATTTACACAGCCATGAGCATCACATCCTATCGATTTCACGTCAATATCCTACCTCTACATTTATAGGAAAAAAGTAGAGTTCGACATCTACTTCTGATTTGATCGCAGATTAAATTGCTTAACCGTGAATACGGGGAACAGAGGCGATAGGTGTCCTGTATGTTACCAAAACATTAACTCTACTTTCTTAGTAAAAAGACTGTTAGAATTAAAAATTACTCATAAATCATAAGTATTCGAGTTGTTTAAAAATGTATAAAGAACTGAGTCTCTACTGTCTCTACCTGTCTACATTAAAATAGTTCGATAGGTATGTAATTAAAATATCTAATTGATATCAAAATATTAAATAACTAGATATGCTATAAATTGAAGTATGTCAGGTTATCTCAATTTCCAAAGAAGCATTCTCCATTTTTATAGAGACTTCTATGAGCTAATATTTTGTCTAAAGACTTTGTCAAATATGTCCAAAAATCCATTCGATTAGAAGCTAATTTTTTTAATAAACATTTGAATAATGTGAATATTATTCAAATGTTTATTAAAAAAATATTCATTTTGTAACATTTCCTTACGAAGAATGTATTTCTTAAAAAGTCAAGGCCGTTTGAACTTTTGACACCAGCGACGTATCTTCACTTGAGGTCGAACAGTGGTCGAAGTTCGAATTAAATGTTATACCTATTAAAAGTATTTTTATAGCAGAAATTATATATGTGTCACTCTTTTATATACTTTTTAAATCGCTAGTTTACTTTGAACCTTGTAATCTTAGTCAGATTAGAGATATTATGTAGTTATATGCTCTCTACAAATTATAAAAATACTAAGTTGGCTGCTAGCAAAACTAGCATTTAGCTACTATTTAGTAAGTCAACTATAATACGTGTAAACTTAAAATCGATACACCAAATCTAAAAGAATTAATATTCATTGGGGCACTGTAACGTCTGGCCAATGAACTTTTTGAAATTGGCCAATCTGACGGTTGTTAAAACGTGACCCTCATAATGATCTGTCCGAGAATCCCATACATTTTTGTTTTCGAACTTACTCATCGTAATTAGTAAATTCATCTTGACTAAGGGCTCTAGCCTCTATTAATGGGAACGATATAATTATCGTATAGTAATCGAAGATGATCTTCGAAATTGAAAATATATGGGACAAACATAAGTGGCGTAGCGGGCGATACGTCTGCATCATATTTTTTTTAAATTTCTAACTTCGTCATCGTATTTAGTGAAGACAACTTGACTAATGGGCCTGTTCTATAATTCTACTCTGTCCTTATTTACAATCAGTAATTATCTGTATATAATGACTGACAATAGGCAATCGGACTAATTTTTTTTTATTGCATAAATGAATAGTACTCTTAAATATGAGTAACTTCTCAGAAGAAACCGTATATCAAAAGTCAATATTTTCAAAGGTACAGCGATTTGTATAGAATTTTGCGAGCCTCCTAAAAACGCTTCATATTAAATTCGACCTACAAATGACGTCACTTGTAGGTTATAGTATATGAAGTAGTATAATATGAAGTATATGGCCGCCGGAATATATTTGTTAATATCTCCCATATTTGTGCGTTTAAGTTCGTACTTACCATAATGAATGTTTTTGTATATGATGTGAGTAAACTAATGATGTAAGTTTTGTTTACCAATTTCGCAAAAAAAAAAATTTCTGGTACTTTTTAAATGTATTTTATTCGTAAACTACACATAAAATAATATTTTTTTTACATTTACCAAGTCGTAATGCCTCAATATTTCTGAATATATTAATGAAACTAAATATTTCAGATGTAGTCCGATCCCCTATTAAGTATTATATACCTCTTGTCCTAGTTATCTATATCCATACTTGTATTCTGTAAACACAGAATAACCTGATTGCAATTTGCAACTGACTCTGATGTTTTGTAAGTAGCCGTAACAGCTCATGTACTTACTAGGTACAACTATAGTGGCACAGATTGCTATCTAGTTACATCGCTAGTAGTCTCTTTTCTCTATCTATAATATCTATTTTATTACCCGCGACATAACGGAGATGATATATTATGTGTTTGGAGTATGTTAGTAATATATTATATTCTTTATTTGAGATGAGAGGTTAAAATAAAAATTTTGAAAAACCCAACAACGGGTTAATCGCAATTGAAAAAGGTTAAAATAATTTAAGATATACTTGAATAATATTTGTGTAACGAGATATAATTTAAAAAAGTAAAAAGTATGTTACAAGTAGAGTTCATCTCTCATGGAGTCGGTCAATAGAGTAGTATAATAGACCGACTCCGAGACATCAACTCATAAAAGGACTTTTACATTTATTATATCTCGTTACATAAATAATATTCAGTTCGGAAGGTTTTAAATTATTTTATCCCTATCCAATCGCGTTTAATCATGCTTCAATTTATAAAGTCTACTTTGTTTTATTTTCCTCGTGAATGGCACTTAAGATGCCCCACACACTTTACAAAACAGTACGACATAAATAACAGTACTCTAAACGATTTCAATTATAGAAAATATATTTCATTCGCTTATTTCACTCACGCCTTACATATACGTGACATTTTGCTTTCGCCTATACGATTAGCAATGCAAAAGCAGGTTTTATATCTTCTAATAAATTACGCGCTCGCCTATTACTAAATACAGTAATTCGGTGTTGATCAGAATATGAAATGTTCGGCGGAGCTCCATGTAGACTGTAGTAGCCTTTTAAAAACATAGTAAATAAATATCGCATCGATGGAGAAGTTTATCACATTTTACAATCACGAAATTCTAAAACAAAATATGTTTAAAAATCATCAACACAATCTAGATTACAAATAATAGAATGACTGCAGGTAATAAGATGTTAGCACTAGCGTTAAGCTACCAGTATAAATGGTAATATTTATACTGGTAGCTTAACGCTAGATATATTGATTTATTAAAGTGCTCATTTCCAAGTCACTATTAAATATAATAAATTATAAAAATAAAATTTTCCACATACGTTACAAATTTTTAGTAACTAATTAAATTGACTATCTTGAATTTTACTTGGTCTGTACGACATCTCATAAATTTTTTGCAAAAAAAATACTTGGCTTTTTAGGGTTCCGTAATACTTAAGGAACCCTTATAGTTTCGCTCTGTCCGTCCGTCTGTCTGTCTGTCTGTCCGCGCCTCTAGCTCCTGTAATTATGAATATAAATTGATGAAATTTGGTGTAGTTATAGATTGTATATAGGTCACGGTTTCGGGATCATAAAAAATTATAATTTTATATTTTAGGGGTGGCTCTCCATACATGTAAAGTGGGGATGAAAAATATTTTTTCACTCTACCCCATCGTGTGTGGTATCGTAGAATAGGTCTTTTAAAATAAAGGTAAGGTTTCATACGTTACTTTTTTATAATGTTGACCGTTTTCGAGTAATCGGCCTCCAAAGTAGTTTGTAAGTTGGTCCCCCCCTTAGCATTTTTAAACTATAGGAGATAGAAACTTGCAAATTTCCATGCTGATAGATCATGCTAAAAACTGGTTGGTTCACAATAATTTTCATAAAGATATGAAAATCATTGTGAACCAAATCGGACAGCAACTTTTGGAGTACCTAATTAAAAAAAACGTTACGTAACCCTCCTTAGACATGTCCTGACATGCTCTTGGTTAGGTTATTTTATTTAGGTAATCTTTTTGTAGGTTACCCGAAGATCAAGGACTTAGGGGTTTTAAAGACCGTGAACGCACTTATATTTTCTCCAGTGTTACGATTGTCTTAGTGCGGGAGTAATTGCTTACTCGTATCAGACGGTCCGTTACCTACCACTTATTAATTTTTGAGATTTGTTATATAAATAACGATTACGAATTTATCAGTTAACTTGTATTCATACATTTTGTTCCTGTGAATTAGTAAAATTGAAAATTCGAAAACTCAGTATTTTTTTCATAATTTTTACTTTTTCTATATTTTCCCTTTATATGTAGCTAATAACCTAGCCTGGCAGCAAATTTGAATTTTCTAATGCTTTGAATTTTGCTTATTGCCTACCTCCATCTACCCTTATCTTTCAAAATCGCGTTTTTTGCCGCTTTATATCTCCTAAATTATGCACTCGGTTTTTATGAAATTTAAAACAATAGCTTGTGCTGTTAACGACATCTCTGCGAAAAAAAATGTTGACCGCTAGCTTTGTTATAAACGAAAATATGGGGGCACGAAAGAGCCGCGAAATGCTTCGAAAAAAGATAGTTCGGCCGCTTAAGGCCCTCCCCCGAGCAAAAGACCTTGAGGCGGTCAGCCGCATAACTCAGTTGAAAATTTTTCACATAACTTAGTTCAAAATTGACCAAAAAAAAATTTAAACGGCGAATATCTAGCTTATGAAATTGCCTATCTATTGGTGTGTGTCCCAAATAAAATTAACTTGTAAATACTATGGAGACGCTGAAACTATAATTGAATGTTCATTGAATTATAGTTTCAGCGTCTCCATAGTATTTACAAGTAAACTTTATTTGGGACACACACCAATAGATAGGCAATTTCATAAGCTAGATATTCGCCGTTTAAATTTTTTTTTTTGGTCAATTTTGAACTAAGTTATGTGAAAAATTTATGCGGCTGACCACCTCAAGGTCTTTTGCTCGGGGGAGGGCCTTAATACTTGGCGATACCCCTGCCGTACTATCAGAGGGGCAATTCTGCTAAATAAAACGTGCATTAATACAATTACAATAAAGTCCGGATACGCTTATACTACGTTAGTAATATATAAGGTTTGGTAAAATCGATTACGGATACTTCGGGCACGTGATCTGCTGCTTATGTCTTGACATTTAAGAAGAAAAATAATGGTCATACTCGAAAAAAAAAAATTGTCTTTATAAGGGCGAGTTTGCGTTTTGCGGAGAGTCGCCCATACATTAGATGATTATTTTAGTTTGAGTATGACAATTATTTCTCTGCCTAAACGTCTTTACTTAAGCAGTGGATCACATACCTGAAGTATCCGTAATTGATTTTTGGAGACCTTATATATTATTTGCTTATACTCCCAAATGGTGTTTTTATGAACGTTAAAACAACGTGAAACGCGTTCTGATTGGTCGAAACGTCATAAAATCCATTCACGGTAACATGTCGCTACACTTTCAATCCAAACAAGGTATCTCTTAAAAGTCTCTACTTTAAATACGAGAATTGACGTTCAGATCTTTCTAACTTGCTTTACCGCTCATTAATATATTACTATATTTTTTATAAAATTATATACCAACTACGCTAAAATTATAATAACCTATGCTACCCAGGCTATTACAAATCCATTGATATCTAATTTATTAAAATCGGATCAGCAGTTTAGGTGCTACGATGGAACAAACAAACATACATACAGTAACTGTCAAAATCATTACCCTTCCTTTTTGTCTTGTCTTAACATTAAAATATGAATGATTATGTGTTTACTTTGAATGATTATATTTAAACTTACATAAATACAATAGAAAACAAGTAAAATTAGGCCAACGTACTAGCACCGTTATAATAGCAAATTCTTTTTTTATTTGTTGTTATAATAACAAATTATATTCATTGTTTTTTTTTTATTATATCAGTGAACATTGTATAACACTTATGTCGTAACGATTATGTAAGTCAAAGACACATTCAACGCCATGCTAAACATCTAAATCGTTAAATTAACGTCGTTATAATTAATTATGTTTGTCTTTTTGAACTAAATTCATAATATTTCGAAATAATTAAAAATCTCACGCGTGAGTCGCACTTTCTTTTGAATTTATTGAGAGCAATTCTCGTGTTATTTGGGATTTGGGTAAGCACAAAACCAGTCATTCCTACCTCCACTATAAATATTTAAATCAAAATCGACATTTTTAATATATCTATACTAATATAATAAAGAGGAAAGGTTTGTATATTTGTTCGTTTGCATCGAATAAACTCCGAAACTACGGGACTGATTTTGGTGAAATTTAGCACAGATATAGAGTAGACCACGGGGAAGGACATAGGCTACTTTTTATTACGGAAAAATGTACGATGTCCCATAGTGCGCACGAAGTCGCGAGCAACCTCTAGTATTTTATTAAAGTAAAATATTTTATTATCAATATATTATACCTGTAGGTACTATTACTTATTATGTGACGTGAGGCAAAAACTTTCAGTACAAGACAAAACAAAAAGTTCGACAATTGTGTGAATAGAGGAGTATGATATTTGGCACTGTTAACGTTTATACGTCGAAATTATTGATATATTGTTGCACAAAGAAAGAATAAACATATGTATTTTAAAAATGCGCAGTTTCTCAGTTTTCTTCTTTCATTCTCCTCTAAAACTCCCTGCATGCTAAATTTCATGGTAATACTTGCAGCCTTTTTCCAGTTACCCATTATACTGGGTGCAATTGGAGACCGTCTGAGTATATTCACTTCTGAATGTCTCCAGACGGTCTTCAATTGCACCCAGTATATACATAATCGCAGTGGCGTAGGTTCTCTGGTTCTCCTTCATAGGGAAGCCGTAGCCTGTATAATAGGGATTTGGATGAAGGCCTTCAAAAGGTAAGCGGTAAGGGAAGCCGATAGGAATGGTGTTATAGGAACCCCTCGCCACAGCAAGATCGTCTCATTTCATCAACTAATAATAATAATATCTATGGACGCTTCACACCACGTTAATCTGATCCCGTGGTAAGTTCTCGAAGAACTTGTGTTACGGGTACCAGACAACGGAAATATATTTAATACTTTTATACTATACACATATTGAGGATTTTTATTATATTATATACATATTTAATACATATCCGTAACCCACGAACACAGAAAACTTTTTGTTCCTTTGGCGGGATTTGAACCCGTGACCTCCGGCTTGAGCACCAACACGCTCAACCAACTGACCCACAGAGGTCGTCATTATAAGATTATCAAGTATAAGATTTTACATGCGCAAAAATGTCGCACAAACTGAAACATATTCTCTGGATAAAAATATTGCTACCGATATGTCCTTATTCAATGTATAACAACCATTACGTCTTGTCATTGATCAGTGAAGTGGCGAGCAGGTTTAGACCTTAAGGTCAGTGTTTACTTTACATACTTTCATATGCCGCGCTTATCTCAATAATTTATGTATTTTCTTTACATAACACATAAAAACCCTTTTAACAAAAAACGTATCACTTATTAAATGATTTTATTACTTTTTAATACGATATATATCACTTGTATGCAAATTAAAACTTATTAAAATAAGTTTTAATTTGCATACAAGTGATATATATCGTATTAAGTTTAGCAAGGATAATTAATATATTAATTACGTTGAATCATAAGTTTATAATTTATGTGTTTGGCCGTGTGTATTTTTCCATTTTTTCAGAAATTGTTCATTTCATGTTATCCTCGCTAAGCCATTTTCTTCAGCCGAAAGCTTTTAAGGCCAGGACAAAGCTAAAAAAAAACGATTTTCACTACTCCTATGCCCATTGTAATGAGTATTTATTAGTGTCCGACCGAAAGTTTGGTTTCGGTTTCGGTTTCGGCCGAGTTTCGGCCAAAAATCAAGTTTGGGCGGCAGTTTCGGTTTCGGCCAAAAGTGGCCGAAACTTTTGCCGAAACCGAAACTGATTTCGGAAATTTTCGTCCACGCTCGCCTAACTTCGTTTCTTGCGGCAACGCTTTGACAACGCAACTGAATTTGAAAACATAATTAAAATATAATTAATATTTTTTTAATATTACATTAGATAAATGATTACAACATTATTATTTTTAAACAAAAGTTAAACCGCCTTCCAAAGTAAAAATACACAAATTATGAAATAAAACTTTTCTAAATAATTCCCCTTTTAAATTAGGCAATTTCTTTAGTCAATCTTCTTAATTTTGAAGTCGCTACCAGCCCAAACGATATCCTACACTATTTTATAGAACTCACGTTATTTGCTGGTACCGACTTCAAAATTAAGATGATTGACTAGAGAATTGCCTAATTTAAAAGGGCTTGCTTAATCTCTTGAAATATTGTACAAATCACAAAAGTGTTCGGTTTAAGTTGAAATATAATATATATGTTAATATTTATCAAAAAAAATATGTATGGTGCTGCACAACATTTTACGTTTTAGGAGATTTCGTGATTTTTAAGAGGTGATTTTATGATTTTGTAACTCAGGAATTATATTTTTTTTTTTTTTTTTCAAAATGTGGACGGTTCAGAACCTGTCAAGGATTGTGTACTTAAACCCATATTTTTTTGCACTTCGTAATTAAACTCTGACTGGGAAGACTAGGTCACGGGAAATGACAAAGTAGCCTACGACCTCGCCTTAAATTCTTATCTCAAAAAAAATAACACTCACTAGGTATTAAAGTTCAATATATTTTATAACTGTTGTAAATAGAAATAACGACAACTTCGGTTACTCACTTTAAACACTACGAGCCGCGTTTTCACACGGTAACGATATCCTAAATCCCTCAGCAATTAGCAATAAAGACACTAATGTGTTTATAATAAATACAACATTATTAAAACTGGCCAGTAACATGTACCACCGACAAAGTTCCAGCTCGACCAATCTCTAAACATTCACCTTTGCACTAGGACGCCTCAAAGTATTTAAAAGCAAAGGAAGTCACCGCAACGACTGCAGACGAGGTTGAACTACGTCACACGTGAGTATGTTTGCAAGCCCACTATTCAACGTCGGTGCTGAGCGATTTTC
Source organism: Glaucopsyche alexis (assembly GCA_905404095.1). NCBI lineage: Eukaryota > Metazoa > Arthropoda > Insecta > Lepidoptera > Lycaenidae > Glaucopsyche > Glaucopsyche alexis. The sequence continues at coordinate 15,364,226 of FR990052.1, read as the reverse complement.
ATCTTATGCCTGGTCGAGCGGGAACTTGTTCGGTAGTACATACTGTGATTTTTATAGTTGGCTAATGAAAAAACCTGCCAAGTGCAAGTCGGACTCGTGCACGTCGGATTCCGTAGAAAACGAAAAAAAATCAAATTTGTACAATAAACGTGATTCCTACGGGATTTAAATATTATTTTTATTTTGTTTTTAGTATGTGTTGTTGTAGCGGCGACGGAAATACATCAGCTGTGAAAATTGTCTATACTGCAGTGTTTTTCAACCTGTGGGTCGCGACCCCCCGGGGGGTCGCGAAGCTTCTGTAGGGGGGTCGCCGGAGGTCGAGAGAACTTTAGTAAAAAACAATAAAGGATATACTCATAATTCTGCAGTATTGGCCATTTCAAATCAAAATAATTTTCGTTTGGCTAAGAATTCTAATTTCAAATTAATTTTATTTGAAAAACATGGAATTCTTTTTCCAAAAGTAGTCGTTTGTTTATTGATTAGTGTTACAATTTCATCGCATTTCAATCTTTTTCGTCATCATGGATATGTTAAAAATTGGAATATGAGTACCGTCGTGGTAGCAACGCGGCACAAGCGGCACGAAACATCAACGACGTTTACGGAGCTAACGCTACAAACCAATGCACCACCTGTTATTGGTTTGCTCGCTTCCGTTCTGAAATTTCGACCTGAAAAATGAACCTCGCGGTCGTCCGAAGACTTTGGTCGACAATAACGAATTAAAGGCGATTGTGGAAGCTGATATGTGAATACACAATCTACGGCTGAATTAGCAGCAGCTTTCGACGTTAGCGTCAAAACAATATTGGTCCATTTGCGTTAAATTGGCAAGGTAAAAAGCTTGTCAAATGGGTGCCCCATGAACTCAATGATTGCCAGCGCGAAGTACGCGTCGAGACGTGCCTTGCACTGCTCAACAGACACACAAATAAAGGAATTTTGAACCGCATTGTTACCTGCAATGAAAAATGGATTCTGTTTGATAACCGCAAGCGCTCAGCAAGTCGGTTGGATCCTGGTTCAGCACCTAAACAATGCCCTAAACGAAAACTTACCCTTAGAAAAGTGATGGTCACTGTTTGGTGGTCTAGCACCGGTGTGATTCATCACAGCTTCTTACCAAACGTGGTGAGCATTACTGCAGATGTGTACTGTGAAGAACTGAACACAATGATGAAGAAGCTAGCACATCTCCAACCAGCATTGGTCAATCGCTCGTCTTCGCTGCTCCTGCATGACAACGCGCGACCTCATTCTGTACAGCAGACGGTCTCCAAGTTGCAAGAACTGGGGTTGGAAGCTCTCCGTCATCCGCCTACAGACTACTACTTTTTCCAGAATTTGGATAACTTCTTGGCGGGAAAAAATTCAATACCCGAGAGGCAGTACAAAATGCCTTTGAAGAATTTGTTGCCTCCCGTCCAGCTGATTTCTTTAAGAAGGACATCAATAAGCTGCCACTACGTTGGCAAAGATGCATTGATTGCATGGGTGATTACTTCGATTAATACAAATAAAAAATATATGAAAAAAAATCGTTTGAATTTTTTCATACGAAACGGCAATTTCATAGGTAAAGACCTAATATAATTATTTATGTACTTATATATGAATCCTAATTATGGAGACGCATAAAAACGTCGTATGGAATGAATATCTGTAACACTGTAACATACACATACATACATGATAAAGAAGCGAAGGGTCGGGGGGTCGCGAAATATTTTTTCATACAAAGGGGGTCGCATCATGAAAAAGGTTGAAAAACACTGGTCTATAGCTATCATAGTTAAACAGACAACAACACACACACTAAAGAGCTCCTTGGCCTTGTGGGTAGGCCGTTTGATTCGCACTCGAGACAGTACAGGTTCGAATCCCAGAATGTGGCATATACCAATAATAATTTTTCAGATCTCAAGTACATTATATGGACGCTTTAACGGTAAAGGAAAACATTGTTAAGAAACCCGCACATGGTTGGCGTCAGACGTATTGGCCAGACATTCCTCTGAACTAGGCTGACTGTGTTGTGAGAATGCCGTATGTGCCGTGGTGTGGGCAACCATACGAAATTTAAAAACAGACTGTCCAAGGCACTACAGTATTTCAAGAGTGGTTACTTCGCTCGGATAATACTGTAAAAATCTTCCAATAAGGAACACAGCATGGTGACAGACAGACGGACAGACAGACAGCGAAGTCTCGGCCTCGTTTTTACCATAAATAACAACTTAAGTATTTGAAAAAAATTGGAACATTACTCAACTGGCCAGTAATGCTTTAACAAGTGATTTTTATAGCTGACCAGTAAAAAAAATTATTATGCTTATGAATTCCGCGTCCAACCTCTGTCGATGGCGCAAGTGTAACGTGCTCGCAGACTCGCTCCAGCGCGCGCTTTCCAACGACAAGGTGGACAAAGGCCGCACAGACTTTAGAAAATTGTGACGAAATTTGACACTTGCACCAAAAGAAAAGACAAAGTACTACATTCGATAATTTCGACGGCGAATTTCGAAAACTAAAATGTATGAGATTTGACAAAATTCATCCGTGACATGTCGCTTACGATGCCTTATGTCAAATCCCATACATTTTGTTTTCGTACTTCGCCGTCGAAATTATCGAATGTACCTTGTCTAAAGGTCCGGGGCTTTAAAATTGTACCAAATGCACTAGATCATTAATATTGTACTTACAAACACAGCACTGTAAAAATTACACCTTAAAAAATAAAATGACAGATTAAACGAAATCGAAAGAGAAATAACCAAGAGTAGGTATATCAGGACATACCTAATAGGTTAGGGAAAAAGTCTTTTCGCATTATAGTATGTATGAACTTGTCATAAAATATCTTGGGCTATACCAATTGTATCTGGCTGATTTTGGTATCATTAAAAAGTTTTAATATTACAGAAGACAATTCCAAATTCAAATTAGGTAAATTTGAGATTTTCATTTGTTTTTCTTATTGTTAAAATGAATGATTCTTATGAAGAATTTCGATACTTTTAAAAATTTTATTACAAAAAAGGTAAAAATGCAACACAAGCCGCGAAAAAAATTTGTGATGTTTATGGACCTAATGCAGTATCTGTGAGAGTAGCGCAAATTTGGTTTAAGCGTTTTCAATCCGGAAATTTTGATATCAAAGATGCACGTCGCTCTGGTCGCCCTGTTACGGACAAAACTGTTGCCATTTTTGAAAAAGTGGAGCAAGATCGGCATATTAGTAGTTACAATGTAGCTGAAGAACTGGGGATTGACCACAAAACGGTTTTGGCGCATTTGAAAAAAGCTGGGTACACAAAAAAGGTCGATATTTGGGTGCCTCATGAGCTCACTGAAAGAAACCTAATGAACCGTGTACTCATTTGTGATTCTTTATTACGACGTAATGAAACCGAACCATTTTTGAAGAAGCTGATAACTGGTGATGAAAAGTGGATCACGTACGATAAGAACGTGCGAAAAAGATCGTGGTCAAAGGCCGGTCAGGCTTCACAGACTGTGGCGAAACCCGGGTTAACTCGCAACAAGGTGATGCTGTGTGTGTGGTGGGATTGGAAGGGCATTATTCATTATGAGCTGTTACCGCCAGGCAGGACCATCAATTCTGAACTGTACTGCGAACAACTGATGAGATTAAAGCAAGAAGTTGAGAGAAAGCGGCCGGAATTAATCAACAGAAGGGGTGTGGTTTTTCACCATGATAACGCTAGACCTCACACATCTTTAGCCACTCAGAAAAAATTACGGGAGTTTGGCTGGGAGGTGTTAATGCATCCGCCGTATAGTCCTGACCTTGCACCTTCAGATTTCCACCTGTTTCGGTCACTGCAGAATTCCTTAGGCAGTGTCAGGTTGACATCACAAGAGGACTGCCAAAACCACTTGTCGCAGTTTTTTCATCAGAAGCCCCAAAAATTTTATAGCAATGGGATCATGTACCTACCAACAAGATGGCAAAAAGTTATCGAACAAAATGGCACCAATATACTTTAGTCACTTGTAAATAAACTTTATAAAAAAACCTTTTGATTTTTTATATAACATGCGAAGAAACTTTTTCCCCAACCTAATATGTAATGAGGGTTCCGTAATTATTAACGCGTAATAGGTTTTGTTCATAGACGTATATTATATAGACGAGGCATCAGGCATGTTCAGACAAAAAGTGTCTCCAGTTAAATGGCCCCACTTTAGAGATTTTGGGGCCTTTTTAGGGTTCCGTAATACTTAAGGAACCCTTATAGTTTCGCTCTGTCCGTCTGTCTATCTGTCTGTCTGTCTGTCTGTCTGTCTGTCTGTCTGTCTGTCCGCGCCTCTAGCTCCTGTAATTATGAATATAAATTGATGAAATTTGGTGCAGTTATAAATTGTGTATAGATCACGGTTTCGGGATCATAAAAAAATAATAATTTTATATTTTAGGGGTGGCTCTCCATACATGTGAAGTGGGGATGAATAATATTTTTTCACTCTACCCCATCGTGTGGGGTATCGTAGAATAGGTCTTTCAAAATAAAGGCAAGGTTTCATACGTTACTTTTTTATAAAGTTGCCCATTTTCGAGTAATCGGCCTCCAAAGTAATTTGTAAGTTGGTCCCCCCCCCTAGCATTTTTAAACTATAAGAGATAGAAACTTGCAAATTTCCCTGCTGATAGATCATGCTAAAAACTCTTTAGGAAAATTATTTTGAACCAAATCGGACAGTAACTTTTGGAGTAAATAAAAAAAAAGCATATTTCGCGTTTACAGTTACGGAACCCTCCTTAGACATGTCCTGACATGCTCTTGGTTAGGTTATTACATTTGAAATAAAGTGAAAATAAGATGGCTGACATTTGAAGTATGGTGAAAACCAAAATGGCGTAACTTTTTCTGGTATGAAGATATTTTGTTCTGTCAAATGTACGTCATACCTTTCTTGAGTTTTGAAATTTGGTTTTCTTTAAATAACTACCAAAGTAATTATCCGATTTCGCTCAAAATAATTTTGCTAAAGATTTTTTAGCATGGAAACTTACAAGTTTTTAAGTTTTTATCTTCTAAAGTTTAGAAATGCCAAGGGGGGCAACTTATAAACCACTTTACTAACACACAGGCCGGTTACTCGAAAATGGTTGACCTTGTAAAGAAGTCATGTATAAAACCTTGCCTTTCATTGAAAAGACCTATACCCTGATGATGATACACCTATACATGATGCGGTAAAATAAAAATAAAATCATCCCCACTTCACATACTATATGAAGAAATTATACCAAAACCGAGTTCCGAGAGAGAACCGAAGCGGTTCATGCCAAGCGTGCTGGTGCTACTATAACACTAAAATACTGTGAAAAACCGCAGATCGTCGTCTCTCTAGATCGGCCCACGAGCTGCCATTTACCTGTTTAATGAGAAGATGTAATAAGACATTTCGACAGGCTCACTCCGGCCTTTAGACGTTTGACACCGGCCTTCACATTTGTGGTCATACGCACATTACACCAGCAATTGTACTTTATCATTCGTTACGCTTAATTCCTTTGCCTATTGTCTAAAAAGGTTTTTTTTTTTTTCTAAAAAAAGTTAACGCTAAATAGGGAAAATTCAAAAAGCGCGGTCTGTTGTGTATATTATACCTTACACTTTTTACTTATGTTTATATTGTAACGAGGATGATATTATAGTAATAAAATACGTCAATTACTTATTTCTAGGGGCTTATCTATCTTGTGACACATAGACAGATGATAGGCAGTTAAAATATCATTGCCCATTCTTTCGAGGTGCGGAATACAAAAATAATGAGCATTTAGCTTACACGATCTGCCCCGCGGCTTGACATTTTCAATAAAATCTAGGTATTTATCATCGCCAATTCGTTATTGAGATAGATAAGCCGTTTATAAATACATCATACACAATGCATTGCCTAAATAAACGAGTCACACATGGATTAGATAAATAGCGAGTAGGTTTCTCATCTTTTCAAATCACAAAATAATGAATGCCTTTTGACTTACAAATAAAATAGAAATCAATGTACAAATCGAGCTTTACACAACCTTATCATAGTATCTGAAAGTGTTAACAATGCCTCTTTATCACGTTAAATACATCTCGTGTATTTCCTTGTATGATAAATAATAAAGCAAAACCTTTCATCATTTAAAAGTCATCAACTTTTTAAACTTATCAGCCTGATCATAAAAAGACGTAGAATACCTTTTGTAAACCATTCTGTAACCTTTAGAGTTAAAATATTAAAAACTGCAATAAAATTATTTTTCGTAGTATTGGGGGTTTTTGCTTCCTGTCGAGTTTATTGTCTTTTGTTTTTAAAATATTTTAGAACAGTACGTCTTTTGTCTCCTCTACCATAGACATATTATCCAATAGATATGTTTTGATAGGATAATTGGGGGTTTCTGCAAAGGTCATCCGACGTCAGGCCACATGGATGCGCTGTGACGCAAACCGCAAGCGTTGAGCAACGCGTCATTACGTGATACGCTGATCTTTGTTGCCACAGATTAAATAATAACAGATATGCCATGATGATCTGAGTATCCGTTACAGATGACTGCTGAAAAAAGCAACTAATAGGTCGCTCGCGAAAAGATATTATACTATCGATATTGTGTCAAAATCGTCTAACATTTTTCTGACAGGCGATGAAAGAGTGCTTTGTATTCCATAAGGAATCAAATTAAATACTCCAATATTTATTATGTTGTTCTATTGCTTTAAACAAAACGATAGAACAACATGTTATCTAAAAAATAAATGTATCTATTAATGTACCTTTATAATTGAATTTACTTACTTTTGAAAATGTGCTCCATTTTTATGTAACCCGTCTCTTCATTTGCAAAATTTGCAACAAAAATTTTGCAACCAATCTGGGTCACCTTACACAATTTACTTTTTTAATTAATATGCATAGTGAATATTTGAAATCGACAGGATCAAGTTTCTTGATAGCCAATACTAAAATTGCTGGCTCGTTTTCGATACAGGTTACATTAATTTATCAAGCAAACGTATCTCTAAGTGCATGCCATCAATAACGCTTCGACTGATAGCCTTTTTTACTCGGGATTAAGTAAATAAAATGTAATTATGGGCTGACAAATTTTATCTCTATTTGGCCAAATGCCTTTACTAAATAAAGGTTATTCATCTTATTTATAATACCTAATGAAAGCTTAGCGCGTATTCAATTATTGAATATACAAAAAATATTACAAATACAGCCGAACGTATACCTGCCACCATGTTTTGGAAGTCGGTTAAAAACCTTTATTATGATGATTAGATGCATGGTCCCGTAAGTATTAGAATTTGCAACTGATCTGTATTTAGCATCAATTGTACAATTCAATGCTTTTATTGCAAAAAGCTAAGATGTTTATTTATACTAAGATTAACGCTATAAAAATGTACATCACCATTCAGAAAATGGTAGCATAAAAGTAAAAGTTGTTCGATAATTGTATCAACTATCAAGTGGCTCGAACTAGCTGACTTCCTTCAGTTTGTGTTCGGCATGACTATGAGAACCGTTGGCATTACCCTCACGTACGACTTGTTAGTCTTGTTACCTACATGCAATAAAATCTCCTTTCAAAGTTTTAACGCTCTACATTTACTTTGAAGTAATAATTCCTTTGTACCTTTATTTCTTTTTACTGTAATGTTTGTTAATTATCGTTACACTAGCTTTTGCGCGCAGCTCCGCCCGCGTAAATACTTTATCCCGCGGTAACACAACTTTTTCGGGATAAAAATAATCGTATGTCTTTTCTCGGAACCCAAAGTATGTCTATGCCAAATTTCATAAAAATCAGTTCAGTGGTTAAAGCGTGAAGAGGTAACAAATAGATAGACAGACACACATTCGCATTTATAATCTTAATATATAAAAGGAAAACCTGACTGACTCATCTATCAACGCACAGTTGGAACTACTGAACGGATTTTGCTGAAATTTGGTATACAGATAATTGTAATGACGTAGGCATCCTCTAAGAAAGGATTTTTGAAAATTGGCCCCCTAAGGGGGTGAAAAAGGGGTTAAAATTTTGTATGGAAACCGAACTCTACACGGACAAAGTCACGGGCAAAGCTAGTATTAGTATATAATAGAAGTATAGATTTACTGGCACTTTATTAAAATACGGCGATCTTCTATCATCTGTATAAGTTGAATTACGCGTCGTACTATTCAGATATCGTTCTTTTCGAAAACATTCAATGCCAATGTTCATATAATTAAAACTTTAATAAGTAATTTCGTAAAAGATCTATAAATACAATCGTACCTACATTATGTTTGTCATTGGCTATTAATAACTGACGATGATAAAAAACGAGCGAACTCGAATGGCGCGATACAATCAGCGTCTCACGACACTCAGATACACGGTTGTCGACCTGCAACCGAGTGTGTTCCACTTGGGACCGATGTTAAATAAATTCCCTTTGTGGGGGACAAATAGGTGTTTACCTATTGGGAGAGCCAAGGAATCTTTGTACTTTGTACCGTCAAGGCTCATAGGGGTACATAGACTTCGGGTAGGTACTAAGTATATGGGTGAATTGGTGACTAACAATAATATCATAAAATTATGCATACGTAAATTCCGTATCCCGCAAGAACATTGTACTTTTGCGGGATAAATACCATATCAAATTTCATCAAAATCCGGTCAGTAGTTTTTGCGTGAAAGAGTAACAAACATTTAATACATCCATCCATCCAGCCATGCATTCTCACAAACTTTCACATTTATAATTGTAGTAAGATATACATGTTTACAAAACAAAATTTGCCATTTTTACCATCTCAAGAAACTTTCGCATATATTTTATTGTTTATGGCTGAAATAAATTGTCACCAATTAATAAATTTTTATTAATCTGTGGAATGCGGCCTTGACAAATAATATATATTACTAACGTTGCCTTGATCGGATGTGCGGTTGGTAATTATGGGTGAGGATTTCACTCAAACATTAATTTAGACGGAGCCGATCATAAACAACACTGTCGCCATATGCCACTTGGCTTCGCAAATATTTATACCTTACTGTGGCAATACATAATATTGGAATCAAATTATTGAAACTTGAGCTTCAATGTTGCTTGAAAGTGAAACGATAAAAGTTACTTAAACTAAAATATCTTTTTAATAAAAAAAAGTTGAAATGTTAGTAACTACCTACTACTCATAGAAATAGCCTTTTCTTTTACGTCTTACATGTCTGTTTCTACAACCATTAATTTAATTTTTATAACTTACTTTCTAAGGAAATAATTAAATTACGTAAATTCTCTTATAGTATTATTGTTAAAAGTAATATTAAATTATATTTCATTTTAAGCAATGATGAGTAAGTATCTAGTACTAAATAGAAGAGACCTTCCATTTAAATGTATTTATACAACAGTGGCGCCGCATTCCAAAGAATCGCAAATAGAAAATTTGCAATACGACGTCTTAGATTAAAAGTTTGTGCAAAAACAAAAGACCATTTGGCATAATGGTAAAGACCGTATTAATTATTCTACGCTCTAAAATAAAATATAGTACATACTTATTATATTATGTAAGTGAGTGTAGTAAATTAAGGTTTTGGCAAGGTTGTTATACTTAGATTGTACTAATAATATCTATGGAAGCTTATATTTATTTCTGGGATAAATACATAATTTTCAGTTCTAACTTAACTATAAAACGGCTTTAAAATTCTCTTTCGTATTTTCGAACGATCGTATAACCTTTACTGTGTTCTAATTAGTGATTTTTAGAAATTCCCAGAGACGTGAAGTCTCGACAAGGTAATGCTGCGAAACTATTTTTCCTGCGAATACAGTTCCGCAATAGAGCCTAAACTTATTAATGGTTGCAACACTGAGTTCGTGAGATTCAATAACCACTACCTTTATATTGTTTAAATGTATATTTACTTGAGTCATCAGTCATGCTGCCGTTAAATATTATGTAGCTTCTGTTTGAGATTATTTCTTTTCAGGGTTCCGGATCTCGAAAGGAAAAAACGAAACCCTTAATCACTTTGTTGTCCGTCCAAATGTCTGTCAAGACCCTTTTTCTCAGGAACGCGTGGAGGTATCAAACTGCAATTTATATCAAATACTAAGGTCTACGGTCCCTTGGAGCTATGAAAAAATCTAAATTCTAAGCCAACGCAAATAAAAGATACAGCCGTTAATGCCCCAAATTTCCGCAAATTTTCGACACTCGCAAACTCAAAACCTACAATTAACTTCCCGTGAACTCAGAATATTGAAATTTGGCACGAAGCGACGTCTTATAGCACAGATAAAGGTAAAATACCGAATACCGTAAATTTTTAGTTACATCATATAATAAAAATAATTTTAATAATTTTAAACTCCTTTCCTCATCAATGCGTAGAGGTACTAAATTGAAATTCATATCAAATACTATCTATAATGCCTTTAAGCTGTAACAAAATCACTACAGGTTTGTACGGAGCCTTCAGTACGTGAGTCCGACTCGCACTTTGGCCGGTTTTTTTTTCTTCACTAATTTACCAATTAATATTTAATTTAATATTTACTTGGTAAAATAGAACACACCTGAAGTGGCCTGTACTGTGTAGTTAGATATTTTTCCATTAGACTCTCCTGTCTCACGATCTACTGATAAGTTACAGATACCTACCTCATTTATATATTTTGAATCTGTCGCTAGATATGAAGTAAGCAACAACAAACATTCTGAATAAGCTATCTAACACTAGAAGATTTTTAAAGAGACTCTAAACATAGTTATCTGAATTCTGATAAACATACATATAATATTATAATAATAATAATACCTATGGATGCTTCACACCACGTCAGTCTGGCCCTGTGCTAAGTAACTTATGTTACACCAGACAACGGGAAGTAGGTTATTTAATTTAATAAGTAGATATACTTTTATACTTATATATTTGTTTAAGATTTTATTATATTATAATTTATACACATATTTAATACACATCCATGACCCAGGAAGACCGACAACTTTTTTTTCCCTTAGCGGGATTCGAACCCGCATTACCGGCATGAGCATCGTCGCGCTCAACCGCTAATTAATAATAATTAAGCCACAGAGGTCGTCATAATTTATATTATGATATTTTGTTTTGATAGAGTACATATTTATAAGTTTGACTACATTTAACCTAACATGGTTAACTCCATTGTTGGCAATTATAATTAAATAATTATTACGTTTGTTACTTTTTACTATTAAATAATAGAGCTAACGACTAACTTTCAAAGAGAAAACAAACGCACATTGACTGTGACTAAAAGTAATAAAAAGTGAGATTACTTTCCGTCTTACCGATAAGTGACATCACATTGTGACTATTATAATATTAGAACTAGCCGTTTTGTAATAATATTATGACCAGTGTAAATCAGTTTCCAAGAAAATGATTATGTTAGTAATATGTCTATTGTCTGTCGATCGCAGGCTACGTTTAGTAGATACTAACTTTGGCCGCGACTTCGTCCGCGTTGAGTTCGGTTTTCATACAAAATTGTAGCCCCATTTTCACCCCCCTAGGGGGTGAATTTTCAAAAATCCTTTTTTAATGGATGCCTACGTCATTACAACTATATGTTTGCCAAATTTCAGCAAAATCCGTTCAGTAGTTTCGGCTGTGCGTTGATAGATGAGTCAGTCAGATTTACCTTTTATATATTTGAGACTAGATGTTTTCCGTGAACTTAAATAACTCCCGTGGGAAACGTACATTATACCGCAATAAAAAGTAGCAATATGTCTTACTTTTATCGCAGGATAATGTACGGTATTTTATCTTACTATCCTTCCCTAAACAGTTAGTTTTCATAACATTCAACAAAGTAGGTAATCAGCGGTTCTTATCCAATGCACTTTATTTTGTATTTGCCTCTAATTCCTGTTATGTTGTGCAACGGAACGCCTACAATTTTTTGTGTCATACGCAAATATTGGATAACTTTACATTGCATATTCATTCGCAAATCGCATACTTCTATTTGTTCAATACTAACACGTCTGGTAGCTACTGACGAGTACAGGTAACTGTCAGGTAAATTAATATTAATAAATAATAATACATAATAATAATATTAATATCTATGGACGCTTTCACGCCACGTCAATCTGGTCCCGTGGTAAGTTCTCGAAGAACTTGTGTTACGGGTACCAGACAACGGAATATATTGATTACTTTATACCTACTATACATATATTTAAGATTTTTACTATACTATACATACCAAGGAACACAGAAAACTTTTTTGTTCTCTGGCGGAATTCGAACCCGCAACATTCGGCTTTAGCGCCAATGCGCTAACCACTGAGACACGGAGGTCATCAAAATTATCACTTATAATAAAAATAATAGCCTCTCACCCCAATTTCGGTGACGGTGCCACTGCACCGTAACTAATAATGCAAAAAATAGCTCCTGCGTTCAATGAAACTGGCCACTGCCAGTTTCATTGAACGCAGGAGCTATTTTTATAGTGCCCAAGTGTATGCACAATACAGACACAGAGTAAGAAATATGTATACTTACGTACTAACAGAGAAATAGATCTCATAGAACGATCAAAATCGATCCAAATTTGAAAATTTTGACGTCCCCTTCAACGGCCCACAATTTTTCCACACAGTCGTGGACACACCGTATGCTTGTAGTGGTACAATCAAATCGAAAGCTAACCATGTTGACGTTTATCTGTTCGTCTTTCTATCAGCACCATAGAGACAACATTATAAATTTTATGTATCTAGCTAAATCTCAAGGGGAATTAGTTCAGATGGTATGTTTCAGCCTTTCAGGTAGTTTCAGTTTTATGATTAATGACCTGTTCGTGGTTCTAAAAAATGTTTGAAACTAATAACATGACACATAATTATAACCTACAAATACAAAATATTAAAGTTTAAATTAAAGTATTACAACAACTTTATTTAGCCGTCAAATAGATGGTAGCGCGTGGTAGCGCCTTATTAGTTCTGCCAATCACTTTTATTAAACCGCAAATACGTTTGAACACTTTATAGACTAATGTTAATATGTAATTTGAATGTGTGTAATTTTAATGTAAATTACTTTTCTTAACATCGAAGTGTCCATCGCGTAACAATAAATGGATTATGATGAAAACTGTTCCACGCGGCTGGTCCCGACGTACATAACTCGGACCAATTTCATATTACGAAATGCAGAGTGTATTCAACCACGCTCGATCTATTACATCTAAATAATGTGTAAAACTAGCAACTTTTGACGACTTCTGATATTGCTCCAACAGATCTGAATAATGTGTAAAACTACCCGCTTTTGACGACTTCTGATGTTGCTCCCACAGATCCGAACAATGTGTAAATCGAGCCACTTTTGACGACTTCGATATTGCTTCCACAGATCTGAACAATGTGTAAAACTAGCCAATTTGAAGACTTTTGATATTGCTTCCATAAATCTGAGCAATGTTTAAAACTAGCCACTTTTGACGCCTTTTAACATTGCTTTCACAGGGTGGCAAGAAGTACATTATATACACTAAACTTTATTTAGGATTTTGTAACCACAAATCTATCATCTCAATCAATAATTCAATTACTCTACACGATAGCTAGATGATAAAAGTATTATACTAAGTGAGGACTGTGACACATTTTTAAGAAATTATGCTGAAGAATTCTGTGAAAACACAGATGTGCTGTTGCACAACATTAGAGTTATGGTCAGTTCACACCGCAACTATACGCTCTAGACTCGGAGGTCGTGGGTTCGATTCCTGCATTGGAACAACAAAATTGTTGTTTCCAAGTTTGGTTAGGACAATGCAGGCTGATCACCTGATTTTCTGACAAGAATTTGATCCATGCGTCGGATGGGCATGTAAAAAGTCGGACCTGCGCCTCATCTCTCGTCAGTCGTGTCGGTTATCCGCCCCACTGGATTACGAGAGTAAAGGAAGAGAGAGTGCTCTTGTGTACCGCGCACACACTTGGGCACTATTAAATTACTCCTGCGTAACTGGCCTGGTTTCAATAAAACCGGCCACCGTCACCGAGATCAGTGGGGAGTTATTATTATTAGGTATACGCGGCGCTGCATTATTAAGATAGCTATTCAAAATTGAACTTTATTTCACAGTCTTTACTCTCTACACAACAAGATACACGTTTCATATGACATCAGTCATACACTGCACATGCGCTGTGCAACGAGGTGCAATTTGACATTCGAACTCTTAAGCCTCATTTACACAAGGAGAGTTTCTCGAACGGGTGCAGGCGACAATGTCAGGCGAGAATATTCTTGCATAGTGTAAACAACCTTTGAAGGCGAAAATCGTATGGCGAATCTCGTATACGAGAATATGATACGATATTCTCGCCCAAATCGTACCTTAAACTCTCCTTGTGTAAATCAGGACTAACAATGAAACGTGTACATTCTTGTGTAATGAATAAGTTCAATTTTTAAAACGCACCGCCAAGTTGCGTATCGTTTCGTTTCGGTGTGCATTGACCCTAATATATATTTTCTACACTTATACACGTGTATACAAGTAAGAGCATATCGCAAGACTTCCGTGTCAGTAATCAATCATCGCGTGGCACAGGCTGTCGCCTCTCGCCTGCTGACTGTTGTCCGTTACTACTGTACTGTTACACTTCGAATCATCAGCTGATTTGTACGTGCAATAGATGTTGTCAAATCACGTTCGAGATTTCCTTTGCTTCGTTCCACAATCAAGTTAATTTGGGTAATTTTAGTCTTAAAATGATTGTGGTAGTTCAGGGAAGGTTTAAACAGTGTGATTGAATTTTCCCATACTACATATATGAAAAAAAACCGTCTAATAGAAATATCACTTACGCGGTTCCATACATATGTCGTATTATCTCCTCATCCTCAACCATTCGTGCAAGTTTCGTGCAGTAAAAAAATATTTTCTTTTAAACACTTAAGAATATAAATTCACTTATTTTGATAAGAATTCATAATTATTGATAATATTGACCAATGAACATGACCTAACGATTTTAATTATTTTTTTAATATAAAAAACTACTTTTTAGTCGTATATTTATTATAAAAGTTAGACATAATATGCTGTTGCTGACTTTTTTGTAGGCATTATCAAGTTGTACAACTTGTATTTAGAACTTAATCATATATCTCCCATTGGTAAGGCAGTATTCGTAAGAAACGTTTTCGTTCGACCGTTTTTTCTCCGACTCACTTTGCAAATCCAGATACCATGAAAAATTATTTTCATTTTTCGGATTAATACATAGCCTATGTCACTCACTGTGAATTTTCAAAATTGGTTCAGTAGATCCAGAGATTACCCCCTACAACATTACAAATTTTACCCCTTTACTATATTAGTATAGATAACAAGAATACCGTTAAATACAACCCAACAAAGTATACACAACCTGTTAGTGTCGTAAGGGATTACCCCATTTTTCCGCATAATGGATCGGCCACGGTTATCTCATAAGTGGTAGGCTTTGATTGCGTCAATTGTTCATGTCCAGGTGATACGTTATCAACGATCGTCTGGTCACGATCGGCGACATATCTTTACTTTCTACATTGACAGCTCTGTTCAATGTCTACATTTGCGAGCAGCCTCAATGGACCAAAGTTGGCCTTTGTTGCCTTTTAAATGCCTCAGGTGTTACATGGTGTCAGGTACCACTAATAACAATGTATAGAATGTGATTTGATACGTATTGTTGCTACGATTAATTTTAGGAAGGAAAAGGTTACTGCTAGATTTATTATTTGAATCAAGCGATAGAGTAGCATAACTGTCATGACTAAATCCTGATCAAGCTAAGGCCATCCAAGAACTTTGAAATTAATTAAAATATTGTTTCATTATGTCCAACACTTGCGAAATATGCAGAACCACATTAAAGGATGTAACCGACATATTATAATTATATATTATCTTAGTTCGCGTATTATAAACTTAGTGTTTTACATCCTTATTTACATGCATTCGAATTAAGTCTAGTTTAAGACAAGCATTACTCATTGCTTCAACAATATGCACACTGCTGCTTATAAACTTCTTTGTTAAATTTTAGAATTGGGAATTAAATCCTAGCGCATCTCTCCACAAAAGAGATTTAGATCAGTTAACCCTATAAAACTTTTTATTTTATTTTTACCTATTAACAAAATTTAGTGACGTGCATTAGAACGGATGTGCCGTCATAACTGTTCAGAGTTGAACCTTTGACCTTGCACGTAGCACTTTCAAAATGCCGCATTCCACGTCGGCACGATCTACCAGACCCAGCCCCCATTGTTACTGGATGTATGAATTCCTGAACTATTCATACAACTATGCACTTGTATGGACTTGGATTTCACACGTTCTTTGATTTATGTGCTGACAAAAGAACTTATACCTAGCTATTGACGATCAGAGCCTTTAGCAAAGTTGCCATCGCTAATTACAAAAATATATATGTCACCGTTAAATTGTAAAAACCGTTAGATTGTAATAAAACTAGTGAAATTGTAAAATGTTGATAGACATCCGACGCGAATATGCTGCCTATAATTTCACACATTATTTTTCGTTAAATTATAAATATATAGTTTTTAATCTTTCGACTGATTTTTACAATCTAACGGTTTTTACAATTTTACGGTGACATATATATGGATCTAACAAAAGCATCGCTAAGTGACATATCGATGCATAAGTCACTTAGCGATGTTTATGACAGATTATGCATTTTTGTTTTTGAACTTCGTCGTCGTTATTAACGATGGTCAAATGCTAAGGGTCCTGAGTACTAGGTACGTGCGATATTAGTACTACATCCAAGCTTTTGTATTTTCATTGATAATTTTGTGGTTAACTATTTTATTTATGTTTATTTAAAGTACATTCTAATAATATTCTATATAGGATAACGTTCATTCCGGATTAATACTTGTCCTACAAAAAATGAACTAATTCATACTACATACGGATACGTTTGCGGACATAACTTTTATAGTTTTTTACCTCACTAGTGTCTAATTGCCCGTGCATAGAATTTGCAACAATTTACTAACGCTATATAATTATTGCATTGATTTGAAAATTGTTGCAAGATATTAATGTGCATTTTTCTATGTAGGCTGATATCTAGATACTATGCATAGTAATTATATGGTTCCATTAGGCAAAAAATACATGAATTTCATAGACACCGTAATTAAGTAATGTAGAACAGACAAGGCTCTATAAAAAGTATATTATGAGCTATCAATATAATTACTTACTAATTCTTAGATATTATAACTATTAACTGGCATTGTAGGGAAATCTTCACTTTTATCTTATATTTATTTATGTGACATGTAAGAAGTTAAAAATATAAATTGAAAAACTTTAAATATTGATCAAAAAAATTGCTAATTTTAAACTTATTCCTTAGTTTTTCCAGCACCTTTATTAATGTATCTTATTATTTTTTCGTTTATTAGCTACAAACTCAGCAGACTACGTATTTCCGTTTTATTATGACGTAACGGGTAAGACTTAAGGACGCGTTTACGAAAATTTACTGTTGGATAAATTTTTAACCAATTTTTTGTAGTATTCACCAACTTTGGTTAGTCTTAAACAAATAAAATAAGCTATAAAAGCGTTAAAAATGATCCTAAACATATTTTCGAGAACCTCGAGAACGGCTTGACCGATTTGGCTAATTTTGATCTTAAAATAATCGTATCAGTTCAGGAAAGTTTTAAACGGTGAGAAATTTCAGTTCATAGTTAAAGCAGAACAACGTTTGTCGGGACAGCTCGTTGATAATAAACATGACCTCTTTTTGTAAATTATGGTTGAAGTGGTTCTCGAAAAATTGTTTTGCTATTTATGTATTTGCAAAAATTGTATAGGAGCCATACTAAAAATCACATTTTTTAATGTTGATTCTAACCATTTTGCAGATAAATAAGTACAGTTTACTACATTTGTGACAATTGTTAGTTTTGTAAGATTTGGTTTTAATTGGTCGCAAAATCGACCGAAAAACAACCAATTTATGTGTAAGGGAATCCTAGCGCCCTATCTGCTACGCCAGGTATAGCCTTGACGTAGTGATTATTATCCACTGCAATTACGTTGCTATTTTGCGAATATTGCTCTTATTAAACAAGCAATTATCAAAATTACCACATTATAACGTAATTTTACAATAATTGTGTGCTTCGTGTGGCATTGGTCCTTGGTGCAATAGAACATTTGATTGTATTATACACGTCACTCAAGGACCAGGTCGGTGACAAGCTAATGTTAGTCATTTGACGTTTATTAAAGCGCTTTATGCGAATTAATGGTATGATTAGGTTTAGCAGTAAAATTATCCAACGCTGCTAACACAATATAGTCTCGATTAGAAATAGTTTATCCATTGGCAAATTATGCGTAGACCTTTCGATTCAACAGGAACTTATCAAAGACACACGTTTCATAGTAGTAAACAGAGTAAAATACTTCCTAGTTTTTTCATTTCATGGAAGCTTGCGTTGGTTAAAATTTAAAACGCTCGACACCGAGTCGTGACTTAACGAAAACCGAGTGAAATTTGTGGTCGGCGAGGCATGAACTGTTTTAATTTGTTAAATATATCTTGTGTCACAAAACTTCCGCGTAACGTAGACAATAAATAAGTCATTGTTGCAGTGGAAATTTCACTAATTACCTACCTTTGTTGCATAAAACGTTCATATTATAATATTTTATTGTATTTATTCTCAATAAATAACCTACTTCAAAAAATACAAACTATAAAGGTACTAAAAAGAAAATTAAAACTAGAAAAACTTAAAAAGCTACAATAAAAAGAAATCTCCCAGGTCGTCCCCATCAGGCAGAGTACCTAGAAGGCTCAAACACTTTCCCCGCTGGATTACGATGATCACTCTTTGGGCCAGTTAGGTGCCGGCTCTGAGGTCTCGGGTGGCCTCAATTAGTTTTTTGGAAATCTCTCTGAAAATTTTGTTCCAGATGTCATATTATGATATGTATTCTTTATTACAAATTCAGTTCCAACATTGATAGATCGAAGACTGTTTTTATTTTTCCTTATGGCTTACCACATATTTGATTTGACACAGTCTTACTCTTCAATCAAATAATAATTAATCTTGGTAGTTAAATTATTAAGAGTATATTTATTTTCGCATTAAACAACAATATGATACAAATCATAACTTAATTATGGGTAATGAAGGCATTAGTTTCATAAGGCCGGTTACACAATTTCGTAAAGCAAATAAACTAGATTGACCTAAAACTTTCGTATCAATGATAACTACTTTCGCAAGTTACAATTAATAATACATTAAATCGTCGAAACAGTCACTGTAACCATAACAGGGAGCTACCCTATTATGGTTACAGTGACTGGTTTCGACGAAAGCAGTCGGAGATACAGGAGTCATGGCCCATAGGTATTATATAATATATTAACTTTATTTCTCTTTTTTACTTTGTGTGATACCAGACAGAACCTACGCTTAACCCCCCTAAAACCTACTTGCACAGATTTGGGTTAAAGTTAACCCTGGGTTAAATATCATGTTGTCTCTGTCGTTCCTCGTATTTGTGAAAGAGAAGGCATAATATTTTAATCCAGGGTTAACTTGAACCTTGATCTTACATCGGAGCTTATTGTTGGTGAAATTAGGCTCTGTACGTAAATAACAATTATGTAATTGTTCGGAGGATCTAAATTCTAAGGTATATGTCCGCTCTCTTTCTATGTATAGGTAACTAACTAGCTTTTGCGGGCGACTTCATCCGCGTTAACAGTCCAATATTAAGATGCATGTGTCCAATATTTCTCACCGTTTAAACCTTCCTGAGGGCCTGAACCACTACATTCATTTCAAGACCAAAATTATCTAGATAGTCCAGCCTGTGTCAAGTTTTAGCGACACACAGGAATTGCAATCCATTTTATATTTATGAAGAAGATATTACAAATGTTTTAAAGCGTGGGATGGTTATTAAGTTTATCGTACCATTAAAACGACCGTAACTGCTTCGTAGGCGTATTACACGAA
Source organism: Glaucopsyche alexis (assembly GCA_905404095.1). Classification (NCBI taxonomy): domain Eukaryota; kingdom Metazoa; phylum Arthropoda; class Insecta; order Lepidoptera; family Lycaenidae; genus Glaucopsyche; species Glaucopsyche alexis. The sequence continues at coordinate 15,344,071 of FR990052.1, read as the reverse complement.
AATAATTTCAACAAAAACACACTCGTTATGTTTTACAGGAATGCAATACACACTCGTTAAGTGTTAAAAATACAAACTATATACATATTTTTACCCGACTGAGTTATGTTTTTCTCCCGTATCTTGTATGTTTATTACATTATCATTGATTCAGGATTTATTTTACGTAGACTACACTTACGACGTTGTTTTCTTAAATACGTGTAATATTTAGTTTTTTATGTTTCAACAGAGATTCTTTGTTTTTTTATAGTCAATATTATTAGTATATTCTGTTCGTTTTTCGTTTATTTAGTAGAATTATTAACTGCGGTCATTTCTAATTAAAATCATATTATTTTACGAAAGTAACTATAAACAGTAAGGATTACGAGTATGTAGTTCAATTATTAAGGACATCGTTATTTCCTAAATAACGTTCCAACATACGTTTTAATTAAGTTTTAAATAAATGATGACATTTATCGTTATTTTAATTAGCACTAAATGCAGTGAAGACGCGTTTGGCAAAATATCTAAGATAAGTCGGTACGGTATGTTTCTTTATATGTACTGCTTGCTCTCACTTTGAAACAGCTTACATAATTAATTTTCAACAATTCTTGCATAAACAAATAACATTATAAGTGTTCAAATTGAAGGATATATTTATGTAATTAAATAAATTTGTTACTAGGTATTAGCTATTATAATAAGTATATAAGTTAGGCCATTGCCTGCCAAAATTGCCAATATTTTCAAAATAAACAACTTTCAGTATTTTGTGTCCAAAATTAAAAATTATATCTACTAAAGTAAACAACTTGTAGCCATCTTTTAAATAACACAATTCCACGCGACCATGAAACACTCGAACGCTTGCAAAATGATATTTTTTTTCAAAATGTTAATTTATTTTTTATTTCGGAACGGAAATTAAATGTCAGGATTTTTTTATTATCATTAAAATAAAATTATTTCCTAACTTTTCTACTCTGCATAAACGATATTATGATGATGATAATGATGGATGAGGACTGCCTAGGACAGGAACAGTAGCTCATTGGGGGAGACCTACTTACATTCAGTAATTGTGTCATGATTAACTTAAAACAGGTTTATTATTATAAGGCTAAGCTTATATTGTCCGGAATTCGTAAGGCCTGGGAAGATTCAGAGCACTGAAAATAGAGGTCTGTGATAATATTATAATAGAGAGTCAAATTTCAATGTCATATAAATATAATATTATGACAGCTCGACACTCGATACTTCGATTTACAACTCTATCGTATTAACGCAGAATTTTATTTTTAATGCTCTGAAATTTCCCGGGCTCGCCGGATTCCGAGTAATATAGCGGTGATGGCGTGCAGTGGGCCAACATAGGCCACTGTGTAGGGTGTACTGGCTGCATAAGACACATTCATTTGTTAATTATTGTCATCAATATGTCATTCGGAAAAGCGGAGAGATATACTTACGATATCATTATTATATGAAAATTATCGTACGTTGTTATATTGTAGTTGAAATTAATTAATAGTTATGCTCATTAAGGATTTATAAAATATTAAATACAAATAAATTCAAGCTCGAATATAGCTAAAATTTACCTGTTAAGAACAATTTCAATAAAGTAAGTATCGTATTAATTCAATTCGAAGTTTTATTGGTGGATAGAAGACGTCACAGTTGAGTATGACGATAGGATGATGATGATGATTAATATAATAAGCGAAATAATTTCACAAAAACAAGATACACTAACAAGCTTGTTAGACAAAAGGTCGATTTACTGTTGCATCAATTTTCATTCGTAAAAATTTTCCTCTTACAAAATGTATGGGTTTCCTAACTATGGATATTCCGGTTGTTAGGTAACTGAAGACGACACCGGTGATAATCCAAATGGCATTCCCACGGCTACCACTGACTACTGTAGTGTTTACCTTTGTACTACATTTGAACACAATGCGTGCTACCTTCATACGGTTTATTGACTTGTAGACTTTATTTACCCATAGCTTATGATTTATGGTTTGCTAGATACGAATAGGCTTATGATTGAACTATGACCAATATTGCGGCAAAAATTTGCATTAATAAAGCATAAATACATTTGTTTTAGATATCTGATCACAACGAGTATATATGTATAGATTTGGAGTAGACATACACAGACAACTTTCAAAATCTTTACAAAACTCAAATTTAACCATTTACCATTCGTTGATCACCTCTCAGAACCTTTATTGTTTCTTCATGTCCGTCAATCCGTCCATCTGTCCGTACTCGGCTTACTTCGATCGATAAAATGCTAAAAATGCTAATAAAATCACGAAAAACGTTTTTTTTGGTTACGCATAGTCGGGATGATTTTTTTCTCGCCCTTCTCGCGTGTGGGGAATCATTAGATAGCTCTTTTAAAAATATGTGAGATTACTAAGATGATTTTTTTATTTAGATATATCTGTTTATGAGATATTCAACTATCTAACTAGAGCATTTTTTTTAAATAGCCCTCCTCCTCTTAAAGCTAAACGACTGGCTTGAAAAAACTGAAAAAAAATATGAATACAGTCCATGTGATGCACTTTAAAGGAAAACTTTAACGGCTTATCTAACCTTGTTAGTTCGGAGATAGACCTATCTTGTAAAATGTGCTTAGGTAGTTACTTGAAAAACTTCGCGAAAACAACGAATTAATAAGTAAGCGTGTAAAATATTGGTATAATGACTAGCTATTGGTCGCGACTCCGCTCGCATAAATACAGTATCCCAAAGGAACACTGTACTTTTTAGAGATAAAAAGTTGCCTATGTTTGCCTAAACTACTACCACAGCAAATTTCATCGAAACAAAATGTAACTCAACCAAATTGACGTGTTAATGTATTTTGATATTTCATGATAAATATGTGACATTATTTTGTTAGCATTATTTACAAAACAAGTGATGTGCCGGGATTGATAGTTTATTGTAATTATTTTATCGAGGCTACTACTACTTAATAATCGTTAATTAAGAATAGATAAAACATAATGACCGATTGGCGATTATTACTATTAGTCAGTAAATAGCAATTTTGAGTGGCCTTGTTGTAACAATATAATCGGCTAGTAAATAGTAAATTGCTTCTGATCATTTAGGAAATACTAATTGATTTTGATTTTATATTTCCTTGCGATGTTTGAATTTTATCATCTAAGAAATGTTATTAATAATAATATTATGATAAAGGCATAATGAATTTAATACAATATATATAATATATAAAATAATTATATAAAATGATGCCTTCGTATTATTTCGTTATATAAAATTGCATGAATTTATTTTTTATTTTAAACATATTGTGTCCATTCACATCCAGGTTAAAGTGTACATCGAATAAATTAGGCAGTTTAGTCCCCGTCTCCATTTTTCTACTAATACGCTTTTAAATTTTGTAACTGAGATTAATTAATTATTAATTAAGTATAATTATTATAATATTACAATGTAATAATCTTCAGCCCTCAGTTGTCGATAAGTGATAACTCTTTCACACAATATCATCTGTAGGTTGTAGGGGTAGGAAGTAGGTAGTAGGTATTGGTAGGTGACTAGGTGTAGGTGTAAGTGTAGGTAGAAGAAGTAGAAAGCAAGTGTAGGTTATAGGTGTAGTTATTTATTACAGTTCATAGTTAAGACAGAACAACGCCTGTTAGGTACAGCTAGTAGGTAAATATAAAATTCACTTAAAAATGTATGCGACATCTTTGTCATCAGTCATTACTATGACATCTAATAGTACATTAATAATAATAATTGACATGTTGATACCGTTGGTTTTACAACAATGTATCACTCATAACAAATGACTTTTACAACGTGCTTAAAAAGCCTTCACATTCCATACTTACCAAATTAGATCAATAAAATCGTATCTATTGTAAGCGACAATGGTGTTATAATAAGGTTACGTTTCGAGCATAGTTACTGAACAATTATTGAATAAAAGTGACCTAATAACATAGTGAACAATATTATTTAATAATAGCTCATTATTCTGTTAGATCGGCGCGTGCGCAATTTGACCCCGTGCGCGCCTTGGGACATAGTTTTTAGATCATAAAAATAAACATAAAGAATAAGTGTGTGTTTGAAGTGTTAACTAGTTAAATAATAGGTTGGGGAAAAAGTCTTTTCGCATTATAGTATGTATGAACTTGTCATAAAATATCTTGGGCTATACCAATTGTATCTGGCTGATTTTGGTATCATTAAAAAGTTTTAATTTTACAGAAGACAATTCCAAATTCAAATTAGGTAAATTTGAGATTTTCATTTGTTTTTCTTATTGTTAAAATGAGTGATTCTTATGAAGAATTTCGATACATTTTAAAATTTTATTACAAAAAAGGTAAAAATGCAACACAAGCCGCGAAAAAAATTTGTGATGTTTATGGACCTAATGCAAAATCTGTGAGAGTAGCGCAAATTTGGTTTAAGCGTTTTCAATACGGAAATTTTGATATCAAAGATGCACGTCGCTCTGGTCGCCCTGTTACGGACAAAACTGTTGCCATTTTTGAAAAAGTGGAGCAAGATCGGCATATTAGTAGTTACGATGTAGCTGAAGAACTGGGGATTGACCATAAAACGGTTTTGGCGCATTTGAAAAAAGCTGGGTACACAAAAAAGCTCGATATTTGGGTGCCTCATGAGCTCACTGAAAGAAACCTAATGAACCGTGTACTCATTTGTGATTCTTTATTACGACGTAATGAAACCGAACCATTTTTGAAGAAGCTGATAACTGGTGATGAAAAGTGGATCACGTACGACAAGAACGTGCGAAAAAGATCGTGGTCAAAGGCCGGTCAGGCTTCACAGACTGTGGCGAAACCCGGGTTAACTCGCAACAAGGTGATGCTGTGTGTGTGGTGGGATTGGAAGGGCATTATTCATTATGAGCTGTTACCGCCAGGCAGGACCATCAATTCTGAACTGTACTGCGAACAACTGATGAGATTAAAGCAAGAAGTTGAGAGAAAGCGGCCGGAATTAATCAACAGAAGGGGTGCGGTTTTTCACCATGATAACGCTAGACCTCACACATCTTTAGCCACTCAGAAAAAATTACGGGAGTTTGGCTGGGAGGTGTTAATGCATCCGCCGTATAGTCCAGACCTTGCACCTTCAGATTTCCACCTGTTTCGGTCGCTGCAGAATTCCTTAGGCAGTATCAGGTTGACATCACAAGAGGACTGCCAAAACCACTTGTCGCAGTTTTTTCATCAGAAGCCCCAAAAATTTTATAGCAATGGGATCATGTACCTACCAACAAGATGGCAAAAAGTTATCGAACAAAATGGCACCTATATACTTTAGTCACTTGTAAATAAACTTTATAAAAAAACCTTTTGAATTTTTATATAAAATGCGAAGAAACTTTTTCCCCAACCTAATATATTACTAGTATTTTAAGCGTCAGCAATTCACTTCCTTGTTTTATATTGAAATGCAAAATATACGCATGCCCGTGCTTTTTATCCCAATATAAAATGGCACAGAAATCAGAATGATTTTCTAATTACATAAGGAAAGTTTTAATAATTATTTATTTTGATCTCGTCTTACTTTATAAATATTTTTGAGATAACAAAGTCTTAAGCTATGATCTTATAGATCAATCAAAAACACTTCCAAAACTGGTAGGCAGTAGACATGTTAATAATTATTTAATTATTTGATAAATATTCATAGTCGTTATACATATAATGGAAATAGATCATCGACATGGAATGTAGATCAAGGACTTAACCCACATTTATACTGAACATCTATGGTAAAAAATTTGTAAGCTTGTTTTAAGTGTCCGAATTGAGGAGACGACTACATGTAAAATAATTAGTTTAATTTTTATACTAGAGTACCTACTTGACAAACGTAAATTGACAAACAAAATAATATTTTGTGTAGTTTGCTAAATGTTAGTAGGTACATAAAAAAAAAGTTTAGTAAAGTACATCTAAAATATACAAAAAACGTTTAAAAATGTTTGCTAAATTAGTAAAACATGAAGTGTGAATTACCGAAATAAGTACAATCCATCTTAATAGTACACTTTTATTTAAACAAAAATTAAAAAAAGAATAAAAATAAACGATGAAAAAGTACGCCACCAAAAATACTAGTCTGGTATTATTGCAAGTTCTAAATATTTTTCCTGTAACCTATTAACAACGTTTATTTAAAAATACTCATTAAAACGAAATAAAAATAGATCTGGACATTTATGGCTACAAAATTATTTTATCTCATTTTGCAGATACGGCAAAAATAAAATAAAAATACGACTTTTTAATGGCGCCCCTGTATCCGTATGGCGCTCCCTGGTGTTATGACAATTACACATATCTTCACAATTATATCATCGAATACCACAAAGCCTTAAATTCAAACCGGTCGAATGACATTTAAAGACTACATCTTAAAACATTGCAAACAATCTATATTAATATTTAAATAAAGTATACTTGGCACGTAGGTATTACCTGTACGATTCATAGAATTATCAACTTGGCTATTTGGTTTCCTAGATTGTCCATCCAGAAAGCATCCAGATGGTGTGTATCAGCGTTGAATGTTAAGTACTTTCGATTATTCAATGCTTACATCTTTCTAAGTATATCTTTTACCAAAAACTCAATTTGTTCAGTTTTACAGAGATCAGTTGAAGTGCTTCCTTGCGAAACTCTTAAAAAGAGAACCAAGCCATTATGTTGTGACTTGTGAAGCATTAAATATTACTCAAAATTTATAAAAGTTCAAACGCCGGTAAATTCCTACTCGTGAATTGCCGTTCAAGTGACATTTTTGTATAGAGATTGACTCAACTTCCTCTATTACTACGCAAATATCTCGTATATTACCATGATAAGTGTCAAGCGATATTAATTATAGGACGCTCATCGAAATCAAGAATTTCAATATTGACCTATTACATAAATATAGAATGTTTTGACCTTTGAGGATTACTCTGAAGCGATTAAATGTCGGACAGAGTTAATACAGTCGCGATCATAAATGGTAATGTAGACATTTATTTCAAGTGTTAAACATAAAATACTTTATTTCTAAATGCCGTTGATCGGCGCGAGACTCAGATTTCACGAAAAACGCTACTTTTCAAATGCGTCTATATCTAACAAAAACTGGTTATTCTGATTTTTACATGTAGAAAAACACTAGAAAATATTGTATTCTAATTGTTCACTTATCATTTATTTTAAAATAATTTCAAACTTTTGAATAAAACTGACAAAACTAACCAGAAGTTTTTACAACTTTAGGTTCAGGGGCAATTTCAAAACATATAATAGCTAAAACCGCTTACATTTTTTAAAAACAAAAAATCTTTTCAAACTTTTTGGATCCTCTTCTAGATTATCTATTTGTCAGATTAATTTTATATACGTTTCTATCTCATAAAAATAAAATTTAAAGAATGGGAAATTATCAGGAATTATAGTTATTTAAAATGATGATATTTATGTATTTTACTTGCTCCTTTTGTTTCTTACTTACATAATCTATGAGAAGAACCTTTTGTCTTTAATATGCTATTTAAATTTTTAACTAAATTAGTTTGACGAATTTTATATGAATTTTTAAAACTACTATATAAATCGAGGTGCACGAGAGTTTACAATAGTATTTGTTTTTCGTGAAATCTGAGTCTCGCGCCGATCAATGCTCTTAATATTGACTACATCTTACTATATCTTAAGCAGAAACAGTTGTTAACAAAATATTCGTAATATTATCTAGTAAATATTCAACATTCATGAAAATCATGACAACGCATAGACAATTTTCATTCTATAAAGTTACCTACGAAGTTACTTTGTTGTGCCGCAGGTTAAAGAAAGATATTTTTGGAACGAAGTTCCTTATCGCGCGTTGTGAAAGGGGGCTAGACGGAAAAAATTCTTACGAAAAGTTGTCACGACACTTTTTTAATTACAAAAGATAATTTTATTTTTTATAAAAATTAAATATTTACGCGTATACATTTATTATATTGATGTATGTATGTATGTATGTATGTATGTAATGTATGTATGGATAATATCGGTTCGGATATTGTATTATTATTTATTTTATATATACATGTACAATTGTCTGTCTGTATGTCTTTTTTTTTTGCTATAGTAAGCTATTGTAAGCTGTGCGGCGTCGCATGTTTCTCTGTCTGTCTCTCTCTCTCTTATAGAAAGCAAGCCAGATATTTTCATCCGGAACTTCGTTCCATCCGGGTGTCCCTTGACACCTCTCAAGTTTTTTACTCTGTGCTTGGGCTACTGATATAATATTAATACCTCTACATAATAGCGAACTAAACAGGTAGAGCAATTACAGTGCTCTATAATTTATTAATTTATACTCTACATTACGATAGTTTTCACATTTTCAATAATTTTTACATGCCCATTGCCCACAGCTTCTAGTTTTTTAAATATTATGTTCATTTAGATTTTTTTCTAGTATTTTAAATGTGTTCACTCAGAGATTATTATTACTCATGTCATTATTTTTTAACGTTTAGAACTGATCTTGTCTAATACGGGATTTACACGGATTTTCGCGAACACGCACTATTTTCGCCGTGCGGCTTTAGTCAATAGTGTAAATTCTACTTAATATATAAAAGTTTGTGAGGATGTATGGATGGATGGATGGATGTTTGTTCCTCTTTCACGCAAAAACTACTGAACGGATTTTGATGAAATTTGGTAGTACTTTAGGCTCTGGATTAAAATATAAGCTACTTTTTTTCCCGGAAAAGTCTAGTATTCCCGCGGGATACCGCCACAACAAAACCATATGCCACATGACGCTGCAATAAGATAGATATTTAAAATTGAACTTAATTCATAACACAAGAAGATATTATATGTTTCATTGTAAGAGTTCGAGTGTCAGGTTGCACCGTGTAGCACGGCGCATGTGCCCTGTGTAGTGTATGGCTGACTAGCTGATGTCCACGGCTCCGCCCGCGTAAGTACAGTAACCCACGGGAACTGTATATGTCCCGCGTTAAAAAGTAGCCTATGTATTTAACCTAAGTAAGTAGCCTTTCCCGTGGTCTACTTTATATTTGTGCCAAATTTCGTAGTTGTTTTTAAAGGTTCAAAGGTTTAGTAGTTTTTACGTGAAACTGTAAATAAAGTATCCCACGGTAACCGTACATTTTTCCGCTATAACAAGTAGCCAATGTCCTTTCTCAGGCTCTAGACTATCTGTCCCAAATTTCATTTAAATCGGATCTGTAGTTTTGGCGTGAAAGACGGACAAACATACACACTTTCCCATTTATAATATTAGTATGGATGTCATAATATGAAACGTGTATCTATTTGTGTAGTGAATAAAGTTCAATTTTTAATAGATACTTAAAAAAATGCAGCGCTGCGTATTTTTGCGGTGTGAACTGACATTAAGGTAGGTAAATTATGATAAATATAATAAATAAGTAAATTCTTTATTGAGAGCAACTATGGCTATATTCCGTCCGAAGTACATACTCTACGGCGGAGTGTAGGGCTACAGTGTATATATTATATGTAGTGGAATCTAAATTGCACTAACTTTCTATATTGTTCCTGAAATCTGAACCTCAATTCTCGTATTTGAAGAAGACAATTTAAAGAGTCAATTTTACTTTGTTTGGATTTAAAGTGTAGTGACATGTTACCGTGAACGGATTTTATGACGTTTCGACCAATCAGAGCGCGTTTGTTTATATATAAAAACACCGTTGGGGAGTATAAGCGTATCGGGACTTGATTGTAATTGTATTAATGCAGGTTTCATTTAGCAGAATTGATCCTGATCCCTCTGATCCTGGCCACTAAAGGTGCGCGTCCATTGGCGCGCGCCGGACGCACAGCACGCAACAGATTTTAGTTTGCAATGTATGATTTTACCGATGCCGGCTTTCGATGCCGGCGGTGCGGATAGTGGACGCACCTCTATTGAAAATCATACATAGCAAACATAAATCCGTTGCGTGCCGTGCGTCCGGCGCGGGCCAATGGACGTGCACCTTAAGTCAACTTTACTGCAACAAACACATATCCGGGCTGATGATGATGATGAGGTTACGTACTTTTCGAAAGTACTCTACAATCCTTATTCGACAAGGTCACTTTAAAAAAAAACTTGTAAACGTAATGCGTTTTACCTAACCCAGGTTTTTATTACCGTGTCTCGACAACAAATGGGTATTAATATAATACACTAATTCCTAAAAACGTACAATGTTTGTGATAAATATTAACTTTTGTTTTTTTATTGTTTATTATATTTACTTTTTTCTATTGTTTCAGGATATGGATGGACAATGATTAATGTATTAATGAAATAGAATCGACAAAATGCGGAATAACCAGAATGATATTACACAGTACGTAGCCAATGCTGCCTCACTGCACTGTTAGAAGACTGAGGTAAGTGTACAGATTTTTGTGTTCCAACATCTTGGAACAACATCATGACTTCTAGAGATATTGGATCTTTTAACGATAGGTAAATAGTCTTAAGCTCACTTCGGTAGATCTGAGTTAAAGTTAACCCTGAGTTAAAATATCATTCTTTCTCTTTCATAAATACGAATCTTTCATAAAAGCGAGAGAAGTAACTTGTTATTTAACTGTGGGTGAGCCACGCTTAGGCACGAATGGGCCGCCGCGCGCCGGCTCGACCAAATAAATACCACGACCTCACAGAAAACCGGCGTCAAATAATACTTGCGCTGTGTTTCGCCGAGTGAGGTTATTGGAGGCTCAAGTATTGGGGATTTTAAGGACCAGGAACGCAACTCGCAACACCAGAGGACTTACAAGTGTAACTCCTCTGGTGTTGCGACTTGCGAGTGGCGACGGTAATCGTTTACCATCAGGCTACCCGTCTGCTCGTTTCCTGGTTCATTTCATTAAAAAAATCATATTAACATTTACCTAGATCTAGGCAAGTGTTAGTTATTAAATTAATTGAAGTATAAAATGCAAGGAATGGACGGTACTTCCAGAGGTTAAATGACGAGGCTTTTCAAAATTAGACGAACCATTAAGTTATCCTTATACAGTAGCTGGCATAACATTCTAAACAATGCGCAAACAGGTTACTCAAAAATGACGCATCCGAAAAACAAATGCGTTACGACAGTTCACATACACGGTGTAATGTGCCGTGGCGACTTTCGCATCCCCGCAGATCTAAAATTTCACGCTAAGAACAAAAAATGCTGACCCCATTCGGGTGAAACTAACACGCTTGTATGCCAAGGCCAGCGGTCAAATTGATATTACGTAGAGAGTGCCGCCGGTTGTCACGTTTTAAATGCGCTCAAAATGGCTGCCAATTATTAACTGCACGATTAGGTAAACAGGATTTGTTTTACATTTGATTCACTAAAAATCTAATTTTACAGTACATTAATTAAATGATTATTTACAGTACAAAATTTACTGCTATAACCAAAATAAAATTAAAGAAATAATTAACCCTCATCATTACTGTCTCCGAACTGATAAATTATAGTTAAGAACCACTCTCGATAATATCAGCTTTCAAACAAAAAAATTGTTCAAAATCAGTCCATCTTTTTTAGTTCTATTTTAATTCCAACTAAATTTCTGAACTAATTAATGTCCACAATCCACATGTTATGTTCATGTATTTTTTCTTAGAAATAATCAAAATTGAATTTAATAATATTATGATCAATACCTAATGCAAACAAAAAACTAAACCGGTAGAGGTCAAAAGCGGCCATATTTTAAACATCGCTTTACAAGACGTTTTAAGTTATAAAGTGCTATTGTTATCTCGTCGTGCTAGTAATTTGTCCGAAATCTGAGTAACCTTGCCATTTTAGGACCACACACTATAGGAAAATGACAGATAACGTCAGTAATATAATATAATTTATATTCTTTGACCGAACATTATTAAAAAACGTTTAGAATCAAAGTTTAAATAATAATTATTAGGTATTTATTTTGATATTATTTGGACAGAACATCTTAAATGTGAACTGGAATGAATAAGTAACTACACCTACAATGCAACCAACGTCCTAGTCCTATATCTACACCTACTCCTATCTTAGGTAAATCTTTTCCAATATTTCTCACTGTTTAAACCTTCGCTGAATTTTCACAATTATTTCAAGACCAAAATTAGCCAAATCGATCCAGCCGTTCTCGAGTTTTACCGAGACATTAAAATCGCAATCCTTTTTTTAAACATAATACATACCACGTTTTATGTCTCGGGAACGGGATAAAAAGTATCCTATCTCCGTCTCCTGGTTCTTAGCTAGCTCCCCACTAATTTTCATCCAAATCGGTTCATCCGTTCTTGAGTTTATAACTAACACGACTTTATTTTATTTATAAAGATAGATTATTATTATTGTTATAGTTAGTATCTGATATTTTATACAAGTTACAACATATCTACATTAACCAGCGTGAAAAATAGCGTTGCCGTAAACAAGGTTAAAATTATTGTAACCTAAAGTATTGGAAGCTTATTAGCTGTGACGTGCATGTCTACTACCTAGCCAATTCATGAGAAAACTTTCACAAATAAAAAAATACAAATCCAGAAAAAATATAATTTTAATATTTTATTATTATATAATCGAGAGAATTAAGATTTACATTTAATTACATAAATTATATTTAAATTAAAAACTTGGCCTTGATATTCCGTTTGAATATGTACGAGTACATCATGATTAAAATATCTTTCCTGTAATAAGAAAACCCTTAACTATGTACCTTAGAACAAACGTACAATTAACTAACTTTTATTATTAACTAGTTGTCCCGACACACGTTGTTCTGTCTTAAATATGAACTGGAATGATATATGATATATAAGTGAGCTCCGTAGCCTAGCTGGTAGACCGTTTGGTTCGCACTCGAGAGAGTGCAGGTTCGAATCCCAGGTTGTGGCGTGTACCAATGAGACTTTTTCAGATCTCAAGTACATTATACGGACGCTCTAACGGTGAAGGAAAACATCGTGAGGAAACCCGCACATAGTTGGCCCCAGACGTATTGACTAGTCCATTCCTCTGGACTAGGCTGACTATGTTGTGAGAATGCCGTATGTGCTGGGGCAACCATACGACATTTAAAAACCAACTGTCCCAGGCACTACAGTATTTCAAGAGTGGTTACTTCGCTCGGAGAATACTGCATAAATCATCTATTAACGGATGCAAAGGCCTAAGTTTTTTTTAAATATAATATGAATAAATAACTACACCTGCAATGCAATCTACGTCCTAGTCCTATACCTACACCTGCTACAACCTACACCTTTTCCAATATTTCTCACTGCTCAAGCCTTTCCTGAACCACAATTATTTCAAGACTAAAATTGGCCAAATCGGTCCTGCCATTCTTGGGTTTTGAAACCCTCGAGAATGGGATAAAGAGCTATTTTCAGCCAAATCAGTACAGCTTTTCTTGAGTTATAAATAGTGTAACTAAACGACTTTCTTTTATATATCATACTAGCTTTTGCCCGCGACTTCGTCCGCGTGGAGTTCAGTTTCCATACAAAATTTTAACCCCTTTTTCACCCCCTTAGGGGACGAATTTTCAAAAATCTTACTAATGCTTAGATACGTACGTCATTACAACTATCTGTATGCCAAATTTCAGCAAAATCCGTTCTTTAGTTTCGGCTGTGCGTTGATAGGTGGCCTTGCCGTGCCTTTTATATAATATTTAGAATATAGATTCAACAGGGTGTGAACTGGGTTATTGATTTAACGGTATAATGAAGTTAGCCGGGACAGACAGACAAACGGAGAGACATCCGTCTGTCCGTTTGTCTGTCCGTCCCCGCTAACTTCATTACATGCAGAGAACGAAACTATAAAACATAGTTTATACAGATATAATATACTACAAAAGTTCCTTGTAGACTTTAGTACTGCGGAACCTTAGAAATTTAAGAATGCTCGTGACTTTACAAAAAGCCACACGCATGTCCAAAGTGATTATGATATTTTAATAGCTTAATCCAAGTCATAAAATTACAATTACGCATAATATCAAGAAGATCAAGAACTTTAATGATAGGATTACTATTCATTAACATAATAATCAATTACAGAATGTCATAGGTAACTTCCGATGACTATATCTACTAATTAAGGTCTTCGTGAACTTATTAAAAAAATATTAAATATTCATTTAAATGAAGGTTCCGTTGCTGTTTTGAATTTAATCGATCCCTGTATTCTATCAATCACCGATAAGGATTCATAAATTCCACTGCAGTTTTGTATTACTTTATATTTTCAAAATTCACCCATAATTCGTATAATAATTTTCAAGAGTGAACTTTTCAAGTGTGTTCTATTGCCTCTTAGATACAAAAAAAATGTGAATGTGAAAGACAGATTGACAAACGTCAATGTGTGATACACGCATGCACTTTATTAATAAAAATAACGTTACACACACCAGTGTGTAACGTTATTTTTATTAATAAAATGGTTTTGAGGATTATTATAAAAATGTTACGCATTTCACTCATTCTAAATATAAACTTTAAATGCACCTAATTAAAAATTCCTCCACTTGCATTATTTACGTAAAAAAAGGGTTCAAAGTTTTTGCTTCAGGTTAAGTCGATGTTGATCCTTTCTTTAGTTATTTACTAAGAATAGCCAAGAAAAGTTATAATGATTGAACTTAAAAATACATTGGAATAAGAAAAGAGTTTATTGTACTTAAAATTATAGGTTATTTCATCATGCAAAGAAAAAACTATAAAGAGAAAAGAAAAAAGAAATAAACGGGTTTAAGGGGTTGTAGTTACCAAAATTTCTTATTAAAACATCAGAAATGAAGACAATTTATTTTATTAAAATTTGTAAAAAAAGTATTATACTTTTTATCTTGACTGTACCATGAATTTAAAAAAGTTGCATTGACATGCAGGGCCACATATAGGTACATATTATTTTAATTACTTTCTTAATATCACGTTTTCCGTGACGATGATGATAATCATACTCGTATGCGTCATAATATTATGTGATGCGCCACATACCAACTTCAAATATTCTTATGACCTTTGAATTTTGCAATATTGTTGCAATTCAGGGTATTTTAATTAAATTTTTTTAAACTCGATATAACTGTGTATTTCCAGTAAAACTTTAGTATTATACTTTATTTTTAACTATTTTGTCAGACTTGAAACAAATATATTAAGAAGTTTTATGTTACATGTAAAATTGTAACCTAATGCATTTTTGCTGTGCTCCAAACAAAATGAGCAAATAAAATAAACTCTACCTTGCTAAGCTTTTGAACTTGTCTGTGTTACGCAAAGGCAATTTATCAATGCCTTATAAGATTGTAATAATATAGAACGTTCTAAATCGAGTGACAATTTGAATTTGTACAATAAATTACAATTTCAACAGTCACTTCCATTGTGCCTCTTGAGTACGTAGCTTTACGATAAAACATAAATTCAGGATCGTAGTGCTAATTGGTCCGCCACATCACTCAATTCGTAGGGATCCAATATAAAGGAGTTAGAAATCAATTTTAACACCAAGGCCATCCTAAGGCCATCGACTCTTTTATATTATAAAAGTTACAATATTTTCTAGACTTGTAGGTCATACTTTGCTTTAGATCTAAATTGTCTGGAATGTATCAGTTTTTTTATTTTATTTGTACAATAAACTATAATTTTAACAGCCACTTCCATTGTGCGTCTTGAGTGTAGCTTTACAATAAAGAAAAGCGCCCGTCACACGTAAAGTTCTAACCGCAGGAAAAACACGCACAGCCGTGTTATTCTCTAAGAACATTTTCAAATCTCGACAGCTGAATGCGCGGTGAGTATCAATTTCGTATACTCATTTGACACTCACCGCGGATTCAGCTGTCGAGATAATTATATGAAAATGTTCTTAGAGAATAGCACTGCTGTTCCAACACGCTCTCCCAATCAAACGTGTAAGTCGCGAGTCCGACAGTTCGATCTGGCATGTCGATAACAGCGCATTTTCTACCTCTTTTTATTTTAATATTATAAATCTATACTTTAGACAGTATTTTAACTCTCTATCAGTCTTATTAATAAAATTATTTACACCACGGATTAGCTAATCCAACATGGCTGTCTCTGTCAGATACTTTGGAACAGTCACTTGATAGACAAAGAGAGCGATTTGGATTTGCTTATCCATGGTGTAAATATTTTTATTAATAAGGGTGTTTCAGTCTTATTAATAAAATTATTTACACCACGGATTAGCTAATCCAACATGGCTGTCTCTGTCAGATACTTTGGAACAGTCACTTGATAGACAAAGAGAGCGATTTGGATTTGCTTATCCATGGTGTAAATATTTTTATTAATAAGGGTGTATAAGTTTAAGGTCATCTTCTTTGAAAATGGGTAAACTTATATAAATCACATTTCTGATAAAACTTACAGCAAATCAAAATCTATATTATCTATACTAATATTATAAATGCGAAAGTGTGTCTGTCTGTCTGTCCGTCTGTTACCTCTTCACGCTTTAACCGCTGAACCGATTTTTATGAAATTTGGTATAGACATACTTTGGGTCCCGGGAAAGGACATAGGATATTTTTTATCCCGAAAAAGTAGTGTTCCCGCGGGATAATGTATTTACGCGGGCGGAGCCGCGGGCAAAAGCTAGTACTTAATATTATAAATGCGAAAGTGTGTCTATCTGTCTGTTACCTCTTCACGCTTTAACCGCTGAACCGATTTTTATGAAATTTGGTATAGACATACTTTGGGTCCCGGGAAAGGACATAGGATATTTTTTATCCCGAAAAAGTAGTGTTCCCGCGGGATAATGTATTTACGCGGGCGGAGCCGCGGGCAAAAGCTAGTACTTAATATTATAAATGCGAAAGTGTGTCTGTCTGTCTGTTACCTCTTCACGCTTTAACCGCTGAACCGATTTTTATGAAATTTGGTATAGACATACTTTGGGTCCCGGGAAAGGACATAGGATATTTTTTATCCCGAAAAAGTAGTGTTCCCGCGGGATAATGTATTTACGCGGGCGGAGCCGCGGGCAAAAGCTAGTACTTAATATTATAAATGCGAAAGTGTGTCTGTCTGTCTGTTACCTCTTCACGCTTTAACCGCTGAACCGATTTTTATGAAATTTGGTATAGACATACTTTGGGTCCCGGGAAAGGACATAGGATATTTTTTATCCCGAAAAAGTAGTGTTCCCGCGGGATAATGTATTTACGCGGGCGGAGCCGCGGGCAAAAGCTAGTACTTAATATTATAAATGCGAAAGTGTGTCTGTCTGTCTGTTACCTCTTCACGCTTTAACCGCTGAACCGATTTTTATGAAATTTGGTATAGACATACTTTGGGTCCCGGGAAAGGACATAGGATATTTTTTATCCCGAAAAAGTAGTGTTCCCGCGGGATAATGTATTTACGCGGGCGGAGCTGCGGGCAAAAGCTAGTACTGTATAAAAATAAACACGAGAACTTGACGGATTTCTCGCCGTTGTTTTAGTAATACAATAAGTATAATTATGTGGGAGTTACACTTACCTACTGACATCAAAGCGACGGGTTTCGAAAGTCATCCATCACAAGTTTTTACTTGACTCCCAAATGCAATACGAAAAACATATCATTTTAAATACCAGTGGCACATAAACATCAAAATGATGAATCCATTTTCATTTTCAGCCTTCGACTTCGTTCACTTGG
Source organism: Glaucopsyche alexis (assembly GCA_905404095.1). NCBI lineage: Eukaryota > Metazoa > Arthropoda > Insecta > Lepidoptera > Lycaenidae > Glaucopsyche > Glaucopsyche alexis. Next base: position 15,326,269 of record FR990052.1, on the reverse strand, counting down.
AACAAAAATAGAAAGTACGTAACAGGTTTTTTAACAGAGGGTCAATTCTGCTAAATAAAACCTAAATACAATTACAATCAAGTCTCGATACGCTAAAACTAGTGATGTGCCGGATCGTTAAAAATATATATCCGCGGATACGGATCTGAATACGGATATTTGGTGTCAAGATCCGCGGATACGGATACGGATACGGATCTTAACTTTCTTACGCAGTCGGTGTCGGTGCGCGCGATCTTCACACACGTTTCGACTTGCATTACACGGTGGTTCTTTCTTTTGTTTTGTTTATAGTTTTGTGTGTTGACACTGGACAGCATAGATAACGCTTGTTTGGTATTGGTACATGAGTTTTAAAAAATGACTACAAAGAAGTTTAGTAGTGTAATTTGGAATTATTTTGTGTTAGTAAAAATATAATAATAGCTCTCCACACCGATTTCGGTGACTGGTGGCCGGTTTCATTGAAAACCAGGCCAGCTACGCAAGAGTTATTTTATAGTGCCCAAATGTGTGCGCAGTACACAAGAGCATTCCCTCTTCCTTTACTCTCATAACCTAGTGGGACGGATAACCGACACGACTGACGAGAGATCAAGCGCAGGTCCGACTTTTTACATGCCCATCCGACGCATGGATCATGTTTCTTGTCAGACAATCAGGTGATCAGCCTGCATTGTCCTAAGTCCTAACCAAACTTGGAAACAACATTTTTTGTTGTTCCAATGCGGGAATCGAACCCACGACCTCTAGACCACGGAGGCTGTTAGTAAATGATGAATGTGCAAAGTGTAAAATTTGTGATGGAAATGGTATGGTATTCCCGTAAGGGGCCTTGCATTAATCACGTGATGTTTTTAACAACTTTTTAGACCCCTCCCCTCCCTCTGGTGATACGTGGTGAGGTTTTATACTACCCCCCCCTCCCCCACCTAAGATCACGTGTATTTTTTTTACATAGTAAGCAGGTCATGTTTGAAGAAAAACTTTAACTTAAAAAACAATTTAATCGAATAATTTAAGCAATTAAAAACTATACGAGTCATTTGTCTTGTAAGTATTTAAACAACACTACGAATTTACAACCGATAATAATTTCGGTATGCATAGACTAGATTCAAAAATTGATACACATGATGTCTCCTTATACCCCCTCCTCCCCTTGGTGATACTTGGTGATTTTTTTTCGGACCCCCCCTCCCCCTTTAGGCATCACGTGATTAATGGACGACCCCTAAGGGTAAAAGCACAACTCTTTAAAAATCATTTACAAAGAAAACATCCACAAAAATATTATCTGTATTGAATTTAATAGTTTTTATTGCTAGTCGCTATCTTAATCAGTAATCACTAATTTAATAATTCATCTATAATTTTAATATTAATAAGGTGAATAGATCCGTAAAAGATCCGCCAAATAGTAACGGATACGGACACGGATACGGATCTTTCTTCTGCCTCGGATATCCGCGGATACGGATACGGATACGGATATCCGGCACATCACTAGCTAAAACTGCCAAACAGTATTCTCGTAAGCGTCAAACCAACGTGAAACGCGTTTTGATTGGTTGAAACTTGATAAAATCAGTTTAAGATAACATGTCGCTTCACTTATAATAAAATCAAAGTACAATGAAAGTCTACTTTAAATACGAGAATATACAGGACATGTTTTAGGTAATAACAATAATTAATAGATAGTTAGATACCTACTTTCCTTTTACTGCAAATAAACATATTTGCACTACACTAGAGGTAGCCCTGTGGTCGAAATTCGCTCATAATTATTCAAGTAACTTTTTACAACAGAACTCTTATAAAGTTTGAACTTTATAAGGGTTCTATTGCCTCTTGGATAGAAAACATTAAATGCAAATATTGTGACAGATAAAATTTTCCTTTCCCGTCATCAATATCCGTCTATATCTATACAAATTTTTATCAAAATCGGCCCAGTAGTTTCGGAGCCTATTCAATGCAAACAAACTTTTCCTCTTTATTATACCTACTACTAGTATAGAAGTATACATTATTATTTGTGAATATAACACACAGTTTTTGTTGACTTTTACTATAGTAACTTTTGCAGGTATATGTCGTAATTTACAGCTGTTATAAGAAGTATAAAGTATAATAATACCTACGCTATCGGTAGTAAACTACATTTTAGATATTGCGTTGCACTCTAAAACCATTTCAAAACGTTTTGTACAATCCGAAATCTGGGGGCACGGCAGTGCACCCGCCAAGTCGAGCGCGAAGCAAACACTGCCGTACCATCCTTTACTGGAACCATTTCGCCGCATTTTCAGGCCCTTATTTGAGAATCTCTGGATAAGACTAGAACGCAGAAATTTTCGTCATCCAGTAAGCTATAATCACATACTTAAAATCCAAAATTTCAAGTCTGTAGGTCATTTAGTTCCGAAGTTAAGCGAAAGTAAAGTTTCGCATTTACGACACTCACTCACTCACTCACTCATGATCATCAAAATAGAACTAGTACTTCCCATAAACTCAGAGAGCTGAAATTTGGTACAGAGTTAGGGTTTAATGGCCACATAAAGGGAAAACTATAAAAACTAGGATAATCGATCTGGGGGCACGGCAGTGCCCCCGCCAAGTCAAGCGCGAAGCAAACACTGCCGTACCATTATTTACGGGAACCATTTCGCCGCATTTTCAGGCCTCTATTTGAGAACCTCTGGATAAGACCAGAACGTCGATCTGGGGGCACGGTAGTGCCCCTGCCAAGTCGAGCGCGAAGCAAACACTGCCGTACCATTATTTACTGGAACCATTTCGCCGCATTTTCAGGCCCTTATTTGAGAACCTCTGGATAAGACCAGAACGCAGAAATTTTCGTCATCCAGTAAAGTATAATCACATACTTAAAATCCAAAATTTTAAGTCTGTAGGTCATTTAGTTCCGAAGTTAAACGAAAGCAAAGTTTCGCATTTATGACACTCACCCAGTCACTCACTCATGATCATCAGAATAGTACTTCCCATAAAGTCAGAGAGCTGAAATTTGGTACAGAGGTAGGGTTTAATAGCCCTAAATACATTAACTATAATAATAAATAAATCGCAGTAAGGATCCTTAGACTTGGCACGACTTTGTCTAGATTTCATTACTTTTTATAGATAAACAAGCAGCTCCATCGAGACTTGGCTAGTTTTTTACAGAATGTTTTTGGTGGGATAGGTATATACTCGTACATGTATTTTACATTAGTTCTTGCCCAATACGTTTTTAAGATAGAACAATGAGGTAACATTGATGTGAATAAATCGGTATTCTTGTGAATACTAATTTTGATACAGTTTTACGTAAGAATCGTTCCATGTAGTCATTAAGTGGACAGTGCGTTCCGCGTTGCGCCACTGCTGCGCTCCATCACGCGTGGTACTGCAAATGCTGTCGTGCAAATGATGTGCTGCAAATGCTGTGCTGCAAATTATGTGCTGCAAATGCTGTACTGCGAATGCTGTACTGCAAATGTTGTGCTTCGAATGATTTTCTTTGAGTGCTCTATTGCAGTGCTGTGATTTTGTGGCTCTTTTAGTAGTAAAGCTGTCAGCACAGATGTTAACAGCTTTACTGCTAAAAGAGCCATAAATACATGTTTGGTTGGAAATACGAGTAATCGGCGCCATTAGTGACTAATGATAAAATATTGTGGGAACAGTGGTGGTAGCCTGAAAGGCAGATCTTCGACCGAGCGGGTAGTATGCTCGGTCAAATACATATAGGGCCGAACTGTTAAAAATTCGATAGCGCGATTCAAGATTATGGTGCTAATTGATTCGCCACATCACTCAATCCGTAGACATCCAATATAAGGGAGTTAGGAATCAATTTTTGCACCAAGGCCATCTTAAGGCTACCGACTATCTTTTATTATAATAGTTATAATATTTTCTTGACTTCCAGGTTATACTTTGCTTAAGATCTAAATTGTCTTTGTCTAGAATCTATCAGTTTTTATGTAGGTACTACATACTACGTAGTATTAATATTACAACAAACCCAAAGAACGTTCTACCTGCATACCATTTAAAGTTAAAACTACTGCAATTTCCTTTATTAAAATTAATAACCAGCAAAATTATTAAATAGCTTTATACATATTAGGTGCGATTATTGATAATTATTATGAACCACCTTGGAAAATATGAATAAAAAAGATGTCCTCTAAAGCAATATAGTTGCATACAGTAGGTATCCATAACTAATCGTTTCTTCCTGGACTTTTCCAATAGATTGAAATGGTAAATCTTTTGTTTAATCCGACTATAATATTCCTATCTTCTTCGTCTAAAATATTTTTGGACATTGGAACATCAAAGTTGCTCGTGTTCTAACTTTCTTTGATTGGAATAAAATGATTCTTAAATAGAAATTTTATTGCATCTAAAAAGTATTGGCAGTTATGTAGACTGCAAAGAAGTATAAAAATAAAAATTATAAAAGAAAACGAAATAAAAATAATAAATATTTTTAACATGCCCATCCGACGCATGGATCTTTTTTCTTGTCAGACAATCATCAGTTTGCATTGTCCAAACCAAACTTGGAAACAACATTTTTGCTGTTCCAATGCGGGAATCGAACCCACGACCTCCGAGTCGAGAGCCAAGCTTTAAACCACTGGACCAAGGATGCTGTTTTTTTTTTTTTTTTGATTATACCATTGGTGTACCGTGTAACGCATGTGCAGTCACGACTCACGAGCTCTACTATACCGTAAAACCTTCAATTATGACGTGAAGAAAATAATTCATGCCCTTGAGGAGTAACACACGCCGCCTGCATTCCTCCCACTATGATTTCTATTGTTTGTTGCGTTAGATGATTCACCAAAATTATCCTATATTTTATGATTATGACTTTTATGCAGATTTTCTGCCCACTTGCAGATTTTTCATTTGGCCATTGTGTGTTTTCGTTCACGTCTATTCCACGGCAAGTAGTTGTAACCAATATGTTTTTATCTAGACCCCAATTGTCGTTATTAACATACACGTTCATTTTACTTTTATTGAATTATAAATGAATAGTCTTGGTATCATAAACTGATTTTGAAGTTTGGACCAATCAAAACTGGCTTTGTCGTTGGTTTGACGTTTATGAGAATGCCATTTTGCAGTTTTAACATATCTGGATTGGTATAATTACTGCCGGATCTAATTAGCAGATCAACCTGTTAATTGTTAAAGTTTTTCTTAATCGTTAGCTTTTCAACGCGGCTCCGTCTGCGTCCATTTAGTATCCCACACATGTAGCCTATGTTTTAATCTAGACCTGAAACTACTATTAAATCAAATTTCATCAAAATTATTTCAGTTGCATGAAAAAGTCACAAAAATATATCTATCCATCCATCCATCCCCGCACAAACTTTTAAATTGATAAATAATAGTGGGATTTTTGTTTGATTTTGTAATTATTTTTAAGGTATTAAACTTAGATAGCTAAAGGCATAGTTTCATTGCGTAACAATTTTTAGCTGTGCGGACAGCTAAAAATTGTTACTAAGAACTAAGTTAAACAGAACTAAGAATGACGAGATGATAAGTCAATGACATAGAAATCCATAAGATGCGCGTTGAGATCAAGCCTACACTTAGATTAACTTTCCCTATTGTAACTTAATTTAAAATTACAATGTTTGCCTAACCATTTTTTTTTTGTCAAATAAACGGTGTTTTTTTTTTAAATACAAAAATATCTAATTGAATCCTGCAATACAGTAACGATCTAGTCCCGATATATTAAAACTGCAAAATCGGCTTTGGCACAAAACGTCATAAGTAGCAAGACGTCATACTCTCTAAAGGAGTAAAGGAGAGTACGTATTCTCAAAACGACATATTCTCAAAAGAACAAAAATTGTACAGTCCATGATATAAATAAACTGTATGAATTTCCAATATGGTTTTTAAACCCGTTTTAATTGGTCTAAACTCCAAAAATTTGTATGATTTCAAGACGATTTATTTATAATTCAATAAAAGTAAAACGAAAGTGTAAGTTTATTACGAGAAATAGGGTTCAGTTAGAAGAGAAAACACCGAGACTTAGGTCTTTTCCATGAAGAATATAGACAAAGTCCAATCTCCATATGGCTTCATATGAGAATTCTGTCCTTAAAAAAATTGTAGAGCAATAGTTCTAAAAACAAACACTAGCGGCGTTTGCGTAGTAAACCAGTAAAATCAGCTATGTGTCAGTAGTACGAAGTGAGTAAAAAACAAATCAGTGAATTTGATAAACCTTTTTTTTTATAAATGTGTATAAATAAATTATCATTATTGTGGATTTATAAAAGTACTTATCCATTCTTAATGAAATTAAATTATTTTTGCTTTAATTTATTTGAATTTGCTTTTTTACTTTTAATTCTACCTAGGGACAACTTTTACTTACAGAGATTTGACTACTTGAATATATTCTTCATGGTCTTTTCAATCGCGACGGCTGCAACTTATTTTGTCTACCCGCAAGAATAACTATGACGTGAGTATTTTTTAAGAGTTCCGAAATACTTCAGGAACCCTTATAGTTTCGCTCTGTCTGTCTGTCTGTCTATCTGTCTGTCTGTCTGTTAATATAAATGGATGAAATTTGGTACAGTTAAAGATGTGAAACTTGTAAATTCCTATGCTGATAGATCATGCTAAAAACTCTTTAGCAAAATTATTTTGATAGAAATTGGACAATAACATTTGAAGTAATTCAAAGAAAACCTATTATATACTGAACCCTCCTTAGACATGTCGTCACATGCTGGTTAGGTTTAGTTATTTTATTCAGCCTACACTGTCCCTCTGCTGGACCAAGACCTAAGGCGTTCCATACTTCTCGCTCTTGTGCGTTAGCCGGCGTAATCATTAAATATTTAATTGGCTCTATTCATTTTTGCAACGCCATAAAATATAAGGTAATAAAAACTCAACCGAGCTCTATCTCCCAGGTGTTTATTGTAAGTGCTACAACTACTGAATATATTGCATCACACTGATCTAGGCCAACCTGGCCAACTAGTATAACATTAGAGCCACTAATTGTTCTTAAAACGATAACACGGAACACAATAGGAAGTGTAGTAACAGTTTGTTTTGACATGTACCAGGAACGTATGATATGGTAAGATGATATTTAATGATACACCACGGATCAGTTACGACACGAAAGGAGATTCGCCATCACGATCAACATTCTCCTGCGATCGTGAGTTTGTCTAATTGTTCTCATTTTCCTGTAAGAATGAAGGAAAACCTAACCAAGAGCATGTCAGGACATGTCTAAGGAGGGTTCCGTAACTATAAACGCGTAATATGCTTTTTTTTAATTACTCCAAAAGTTACTGTCCGATTTTGTTCACAATAATTTTCCTAAAGAGTTTTTAGCATGATATATCAGCATGGAAATTTGCAAGTTTCTATGTCCTATAATTTAAAAATGCTAGGGGGGGACCAACTTACAAACTACATTGGAGGCTGATTACTCGAAAATGGTTAACTTTATAAAAAAGTAACATATGAAACCTTGCCTCTATTTTAAAAGACCTATTCTACGATACCCCACACGATGGGGTAGAGGAAAAAATATTTTTCATACATGTGAGGTCACATGTATGGAGAGCCACCCCTAAAATATAAAATTATTATTTTTTTATGATCCCGAAACCGTGATCTATACACAATCTATAATTGCACCAAATTTCATCAATTTATAATCATAATTACAGGAGCTGGAGGCGCGGACAGACAGACAGACAGACAGACGGACGGACAGAGCGAAACTATAAGGGTTCCTTAAGTATTACGGAACCCTAAAAATGGATTGCAAAACTTATGACGTAATGGTGAGGCGGCAAAAGAGAGCCTTTCTTCGGTGTGTATAAATAAAAATGCGCCGGAGCCTTTCTTCTCTGTATAATTTGGTAGCAAACTTTTAAAGTTGCGACCACTAACCAAAGGTTCCCTATTTTGTCGCATAAAATCATATGTCATAATTTTGCTTGGCATAATTTCATTTGACCTAATAGTAGTTTCGCATAATATTCATTTGTCATAACTTTCTTAGCATAATTTTTTTTCGCATAATTACTAAAAGCATAATAATTGTTAGGCATACTTATTGTGAGGCATATATTTTTTTACGCATAATATTAAAAAGCATAAATATATTTACGCATAATGATAACTAAGCATACTATTATATTTACGCATACATCTTTGTAGCATTTTTTTTCACATACTAATGAATGATAAATTCTACTGGGCGTGCGAGTTAAGACTAAATAACAATTATAATTGTACTTTTTCGACTGATCACGAAATTAGACACGGACAAAAACACGAACTGCTATCTATTAGAACATGACGAGCTAATTATTTTAAACATGTTAGCGGCTTACGGGTGGCCCAAGGGCCACCCCGCCGCAACTTAACCTACTGTTACACATGTTACACTAGGTATATGAGTGTAATACCTGCTTTTAATGTTTCATAAATATGCGTTTAATTACCTTAACCGTGTTTTCATTATGTCGTTCCATTTTATGCATATTTGTGCCTTGTGACAGAATGCCTTGAATTTATTATGACAAAAAATATGCCTAACGAGTTTATGCCGAAAAACAATTATGACAAAGTATTATTATGACAAGAAAAATTATGCCTTACGAGTTATGCCTCATTAAATTAGGACAAACAATATTAGTCTAAATTATATTTATGCCTAATGATGTAGTATGCCAAGAAACCATTATGCTAAAGTATTATTATGCGTAGTAAAATTATGCCAAGTGAGGTATGCCAAATGAAATTATGACAAATAAAATTATGCGAAAGAAGAGGATCCCCTAACCAAAATTTCCTAGATTGTACAATTTTCATTCAGATTTTATTTTCTGTAATTATTTTAATTTCGATCAATGAAGAAGTGGAGATAATCAATAAATTGACAATCGTATTCCAGACGTCGCTGTCGTTTAAATGATTAAAAATGTCACAGTAGATATTGACCATGAAAAGATTTTCTTTTTTGTTTTTGTCCTTATTTGTAGTAAAATGTTTACGTAAATGTTGCCATTTCCCATAATAACTGTAAACATAATATTTATAACTATTATTATACAACACCATTAATCTAATATTCCCTTTGTTTTTATTTAATAATTGCTTTGAAAAGCATTAAAAAGTTCGCATCATAATAGTCATCGCATTGTAAAGACTCGCTTAGTCTAAACTAGTTGCATACCAATGTGCTAATTATGCCACGCTAGACCGAAATAAGGCAAAATTCGCCTACAAGGTGTCCCTGACATTCACGCTTAGCCTTTTCAAGTGCAGGAGGAAGAAATAAAACTTTATTACTTACATAACTCATAAATGTTCAGTATGTTCACACGTCTTAAAAATATTATTTACAAAATATTATGTAACAAGATGTATTCTAAAAAATAAATTAGATGAAGTCAAAATTTAATTAGCATTTTATAGTGAAAATTGTCATCGCAGACAGCTTACTTTATCCGAGAGCCCAGATTATTCAGGTTGTTATTATTATATATCAATTATTTTATTTACCTTATTCAGGTAACCGCTACAGAACAATAAGCTTCTGACTTTTGAACTTACGACCTGGAAACCGACCCTATTAGACAATAGGGCAGGGTCGAAAGAGCATTTCACACATACAGTGTCCTTTTACATAAAACACTAAAATCAAGTCAAATTTGTCTATACGCCATAATTCCAAGCACAGTTCCAAGAACTCTCTAATCCGGACCCGCGTTACTTCGGTGCACGCTGTAATCCGGACAGGCGAGATGATCGTCCGGGGGAAGGGGGAAGGGGTAGGTGCAGGTCACAACATGTCAATATTCAATAATTTGCATTCACTCGATAGTCTTTTATTTAGTCATCCTGCAGTGTTAGTTAATTTAACAGTTAACACGCGTTCGTATAATCCGGACGTTTCGATAATTCGGAAGGGGGCCTCAAGGGGCTTGTTTTTCCCCTCTCCGAATTAGCGAGGCCCTACTGTATACAAAAACCTCACGTGTTTGAATGTAACAATAAAAAAAATATTTCGGAAGTACGTGAATAGGAAGATACGAGTGAGGTAAACGAAAATATCACGCGAAAGGTCACGGGAACAATAGGCGTATAATGACAGCATAACTTTTAATTACAGCACACAATTTATACATAATTATAAGCAAAGGCCACTGCGCGTGCGCCGAGGCACGAGTGCTAAATAAATCGTTCAGGATTTGAATGCACTTCCAAATTTAATTAACGTATACGTCGAATTGTGGGTAATAACTAATAATGGTCTAGAATATAATATTTTTACTTGTTTACTAAAGTTATGTGAGGCATAACTTCATAATTCTATGTAAAATAAATGAGTAAGTGATGTACATGTAATATAGTTATAATATACATATAATATGTACATGCAGGTCATGTTGTTTCCATATGGGTGTTATAGTCAAACCTCGATGTTCTAGCGCTCCTAGATATAACTAGGCAATGCTCTGGTCCTAACTCTTAGGTCTTACTTGATGTCTTATGCCTACTACACACAAAGACAAAATTGCAAAGTTCACCTCAAAGATGTCGATGATGGGTCGATTATCGCTGTGCAGCGTATTTCGAGCGGCTTAAACCATTCAGTTAAAAGTTAGAGGTAGAGCAAGTAACTTTATCTCTGCTCACATTTTCAGAAACTTTTTACTGATACTGATAATGAATTAGAAAACTAACGTTAAACCACTTAATGTAGAATATTTAGGCTAATTGCTAATGGAAATCCGTCTGTGATTAAACGTATGAAGTTAACTATAACAAGCGAACGTAACTAAATAGATTGTACAACTGTAGTTACATAAATAATGATCATTGTGATGGGAGTAATATCATAATCAGTTTAATTTTCTTTTAATGGCTATGCAATAATAATAATGACATTATGATAATATGACAACCTGCGGCTCATTGCAGTGCAGTGGTAGAGCGCATCGATACTCAACCCGGAGATCGCACGTTCGAATCCCACCAAAGGAACAAAAAATAATAACAATTTTAAATAGGTACAAACAGTATATGTATTAAATATATTTCCGTTGTTTGACGTGGTGTGGAGTGTCCTTAAGACGTATTATTATATTAGGTATTATTTTTATCTGACAGATGAAGGGCAGGACGATTTCGCAGTTCTATAGTATATGCCAAAAAAAAAATAGAATGAAATGTGTGTATTTACAAGCTAATATTAAAATGATACAGTGGTTATTAGAAATACAATTGCATACTTGCCCTTGATATTTTGTTTAATATCACGGTCATGAGTAGGTACTAGTTAACAAAACTCACACAATATTGATGGTACAATATCTACAATCTCCCATTATTCTTCTTCAGAACGTGAAGAATTATAACTACAAATACGGGTAAGTATTTACAATGCGGATAAGATGTTAGAACTTAGAATATTAATTATCAAATGCACAGATCTGCAAATATGGGTACAAATATCAATGCTGAACTAAGATGTTAAAATATTCATTATCGAATGTACCTTTCTCGTCTTACTAATCTGGATAGGAAATAATAATTATCAAACCCCAGCCTAGAACTAATAATTATTTTGAACGTGAAAATTTTTAGATACAAGATTTCGAAAGTTCATTTATAAGACGAGAGTAAATTGAGCTCCTAATTTTGCAAAAAAATATAATCGCTTTGAGGTCACTCAGTCCATCTATATACAGCAAAAGGATTTAGCAATACGAATATTACATTGATAATAATCATCTTGATAAATTATTATATAACGTCGGCGAACGCATGGGAACTTTTCTGACGAAATTCCGCACGCTTAAATGCCAATAGAACCACAAGAACTGGCTATATTTGTAAAACTGATATACTTATAGGTACACTACGGCCGCTGTATCTTGACGGGTCTGAACATAGGCTCTGCGAACTTTAGCGCATGTACAACTCGTGAAGAAAACTGTTATTGTATTATTTTTATATACGTATGTACTAATAAATTTTCCCAAATACAGTTGACCAATTAGTACAAATAAAATAAATACGAAAACACTTAGAAACAGTTATTGCACAACCTTCTGCGCGAAGTTCAGACTCGCCAAGATACATCGGCCGTATTGTACGAGAATATGCGAACTTTATTAAGTAATACCACAGCCTATAGAACTATTACCTACAGTCGTCCAACGGACACGTCTAGACAGAGCAATCGTGCGGGGCGTGCGGGGTGAGAGAGGGGCGGTAGCGAGCCCAAGCTGCCATACACTCGCTTGGGACACGTCAGCCGGGGTTGACGCTTTTTAATTTGATTGTTTTAAGTGGTTTGCGACAGTGTTTCTAGTAGGTACTTATTTACAATGGTCAATTATATTAACAGCTAAAGAAGATTAATTTTAATACATAACCATGCGCCTGTTTCCCGTCAGAATTTTTAGTAAAATTGTATCTACGTATGAGAATAATTTACTAACTACATCGTCAAATTCAACAATCGCAATCTAAAAACTAGTAAATCCAAATGTCGAAAATACCTTTCAGTTTCGCATTTGTAGCTTTTGCAGGGTTCGTAAATATCCGATATTTATAATAAATATCAAAATATCAGATATCTTTGATATATTATATCCGATATTTTTGATTTTTTGATATTTTCAAAATTACATACAAATCTCATAGGTACTCTGATATGTTTTTTCGTAATAGTTGAATCGAAATAATTTGTATGTCTGATAATTTGAAGATAGGGAAGTAAAATTAAACTCATTTATTTATTATTGATATTAAAAGTTTTCAAATCAATTAAAAATCAATGATAGATACTTTTGAGAATCAATTTAAATAAACCATAAAACCATAAAATGACTTTTGTTTATAACCAGAAGAAAAAAAAGTGTATTAATTTTATCAGTCGAATTAATTTTACACATGGTATAAATGGTTAACAATAGTATAATAACAAACAAGGAATTTTCTTCCGAAAAACAGGGTGTCATAAGCCGTTACAAGCTGCGTCGACGGCTATGATTAGTTAATGTCGTGTCAAATAGCAAGTTTTTGATGACCTAGGGTTGTGAAACTCTCGGAAAATAAGACCTGTGTTGATGTAAGATTTTTTACATTTAAAACATTTTTTACATTTTTAAATATCAATATCAATTTTGATATAATATATCAAGCATAAATATCAATTGATATATATCATGATATATATACGATATACCTATATCAATTGATATATATCATGCTAACCCTGAGCTTTTGTACTTATACGCATTTGTATTTTTTATAATAAAACTCTTCATTAATACTTCTATATATTTTTTTTTTGTTTTATTCCTAGTACTCTACATACACATACTACGAACACCTACACAAAATGTAGAACAGATTATAATAAAACACATTATTGTGACAACCCTGCAGCAATGACGAATACCTACACAAAAGCGGCATTTCGCGCGACTTCAAACGCGTTGGACCACTGTATCTCTTTTTTACACTGTGGTAATACGTTGTCTATCATACAAACCAGTAACCGGCGTACCCACATAAATATTCTTAATAGCTTTTAGCGTTAAAATGTATGTCTTTACGTAACATTAACATCAAAAGAAATCGCTCTTATTTAACTCTAAGCTTTAAATAGAATTCAGCAACATTTAAAAATATATAAACACTAAACATGTTATTGTTTTTCCTTATTTTGATGCTAAAATTAAACAGCTTCTTGACAATTTAAAACTAGTACTTGTAGTCTTAGAAGTACTATTTAAAATGTATCATATGAAATTAGGTAGTTATATAAGTTGTTAACCATTAACACTATAATATGCTTAGGGACTAGGGGTACTTCCCATACTATGTGAGTCGTGACCACTTTTTACCCATTTTACACCCCCCCCCCACCCCCACGGTGACAGACACATGTAGTATATCCCTCACCCCCTTTTTTACGCGAGACTTTCCTATAAGATATTGAATAGGTGACGAAAACCTAAACGTACTTTGAAGACTTCCCTCGGCCCTAAACAAATCACATAGTTTGGGTATGTTCCCTTACAGCACAAATTAGCGTAGGTACCCCCCCCTAGAATAAGGCGTAGGCCTTCTTCCCACAGGATATGAATGTGAAATTAAATAATTTCTTCCTTCATGTCTCAAGACGTAGTCAGCTTTGACTCATCACGACATCATGAAAATAATAGAGGATATATCTTATTAGATACATTTTATGGACAGTTCCATGCTCGTGACTAAACGGCAAAAACTTCGTGGAATGGCAGAGGAAGCGTCTCGGAATTCGACGAGGCGGGGTACAATTGATTCATAAATTACGCGAGGAAAGGACCACAGGATATAGGATGGAATTATTTTACTGCGTCCAACATGGATCCTATTTGCAAACTTGTAACGCAACGAAAGATATTCACTTAACGCAATGTCCTCAACATTTTGTTTTATATTGACTGTGTGTTCTATTGATAATAACATTTTTTTTCTATTGTCAATAACAAATTAAAATACAAGTCATTCGTCTGACATTTCGTAATAATGAATTTAAATATACACCCATGCTAAGAATACTGATTAAAACAACAAAAATATTGTTTTGGTATTTTAATTTACTAAAAAAGAATTTTTATAAAACGATTCATCCATGCATCAATATTGAAAAAAAAAATGTTTAATTCTCTATACCTAATATTATAAGGAAAATGCTAGCAGATAAAATTTCTATAATTTATAACTGCCAATTTACGAGAACAATAATTTTGTGTTGTAAATAACAAAAATGTATTAATTAGTTTAATATTAATTAAAGTTTATTATTTTTCCTGATTCGTATTACGGCACAAGTGTTTTAATAATAACATTGATATCGCGTTTCTTTCGTTCGACGATGATACAAAATTTTTCTCTACTAAGATTTCCATGCAACCAACAAAGCGTACGTGTAGCAAAACCTGAATCTTCCTGCTATTTTCCAACCTAAATAGCCTTTTAATTTTGAATGAACTTTAAGGAAATCACGAGGCAGAGTTAATGCTTAGTTAGTCCTTAAAAAACTCTTACTTGGGTTCCTTATATCGGCTTACAAACAATTCTATTAGATAATAATTGAATATGAATTTCCTATCGCAATAATAAATTTGAATCGAATAGGACATAAATCTTTATTATCAATCGTAAAAGACGTTGGAAAGTTATGGTAAAAGACTACATACATTACAATTTACTCACTCGTTACATCATATGACACATGACTTTATTTACAAACAAGCATCAGTGACTCAGTGCCAATCAAACTCATCCGAATGTCGGCCCGGATTGTGGCACTTGTGGTATACTTGTGGCACTCACCGTACATAACCCTTGACTGTAGCATCACTGTGGCATGTGAGTAGCGTTTTATCATAATACTAGATGTTGCCGACTTCGTGCGCGCGAAAGTTAATTACGCAGAAACCGTACATTTTTCCGCGATAAAAAGTGGGCTATGTCCTTCCCCGTGGTCTTCTCTACATCTGTGCTAAATTTCATCAAAATCGGTTCAGTAGTTTCGGAGCCTATTCGATGCAAACAAACAAACTTTTTATACTCAGTCAGCACTCAGCACTCAGTATTGTATAATCAGTCACATGACTTAAATAACTCCAAAATACGATGCATCTAGAGATAGTAGAGTTACTTTTCTTAGGGTTCCGTAGTAGGTACTGAACCCTTATAGTTTCGCTCTGTCCGTCCGTATGTCTGTCTGTCTTTCCACTCTTCTGACTTCTGTAAGTATGCTTATAGATGTACGAAATTTGGCATAGTAGTATATCTCGCTTTTGGCATCATAAAATAAAAATATTTTTATATTTTAGGGGTAGCTCCCCATACATGTGAAGCGGGGATTTTTTTTTTCATTCCATCCCATCATATGGGGTATCATCGAATAGGTAATTTTAAATAAAGGCAAGGTTTCATTCATGACTATTTTATAATTAAATAACCATTTTCGAGTAACCTGTAGTAAATTGTAGTTTTCAAATAAGGCAAAAAAATCCGACTGCAAGACGTAGTATATTATTGTGTAATAATATTTCACTGGCTGGCAATGCTGTTCAAAATTTTGAAATAAGAACTGTCGCAATTCGTAAATCCCACAATCGGTTTAAAAAAAGAACAATTGAACGTACAATTGTCTGTCGTAGGCGTTTGATAAGCGAAGTTATGAATCAGTGCTGAAATAATGTACATGAACGGTAGTTTAACAGTCCTAATATGGCTTTCATATCATTAGCCATACACATAGGTCACAATTAAAGTGTAATTGTCCTGCGTGGGCGATCCATTGTTCAAGATTATATACGTGAGTGACAATATAAAACGAGTTCTTTTATTTGAACTATGGTTACAATAAAATAGTTTAGATACAACTCTATTTAATAGTGTATCGGACTGTTTTTTTATGATAACTAACAGATAACATTTAATGATAACTCTTAAATATAAGTAACTTCTCAGAAGAAACGATATATCAGAAGTCAATATTTTCAAAGGGACAGCGACTTTTTACAAAATTTCGCAATTCTCGTAATTTAAACGCTCCATACTAAAGTCGTACCCACAAGTGACGTCACACGTGGGTTAAAGGGTATGAAGTATACGGCTGCAGGAACATATTTGTAAATATTAGTGTTTAAATTGTTTAAGATGTAAGTAAACTTATGATGTACCTACCTACCTAGGTTTTGATTAAAAAAGCAATAAAACTTTTTTATACTTTTTAGATGTATTTAATTAGTAAACTACACATAAAATAGTAATACCTCAATATGTCCTGTGATATTTTATTAATGAGACTAAATATTTTAGATGTAGTCCGATCTCTTATTCTCTATTATTATAATATTTGCCTACTATTTAGAGATTCAATTTTATCTCAATTTCTTAATCTTGTATATGTTTATGGTTATTAATCTTGTATATGTTTATGGTAGCACTAGGTGTAATTTCCCGCGACTTCGTACACGCAAAAGTAAATCCCGCAGGAACGGTACATTTTCCCGAGATTAAAAAGTAGCCTGTATCCGTAGTCTACTCTATATCCGTGCCAAAGTTCATCAAAATTGGTCCAATAATTTCGAAGCCTATTCAATGAATACACACAAACAAACCTTTCCTCTTTATAATATTAGTGTTTAGTTTTATATTGTTCTCTTTGTCTACGTTAGGATTGGATCTGAACGGACTATAACATGAAATTCTCAATACAACGACTATTGGTATAAATTACGAGTATAATACTTTACACGTGGCAGCTTAATTTTGTGACCACAGACAAGTCTTACACAATTGTAGCTCAAGAGTCAAGGTAGGTTGGTGGTACCGGTTACGGGAGCAAGTGCAATGACTCTTAAATGCAATAACTCATACAATAGCTCTATAGCTGGAACCAAAAGAGTCAACTTAAGGAAATCTAATAGAAAAAAAATCATGTCATAGTTTTAGTAACCAAACCACAGTGGTGACTTGGTGGTGACATTCTCTATAAATGACAGCTCACTGCTCAAGTACCGGCGAATTTCAGCCATGTTGAAGTAAGCATAGTTGACAACGAAAATTCCAACGTCGGTTAGACAAATCTTTCTTTTCATTTTATTTTATTTATAACACTTTATGTAACAATTGTACAAAGGCGGGCTTAGTGCTCAAAAAACATATCAGTAATAAAATATTTAACATATTATTTGACCGAACTCCTAAAATATTTGCTGGACCGAATGTAATTGATTGTATGATTTTTTTATATAGGTATATTCCATTGGTCTTAGAACTCTTAGTACTCGTTGGTACAACAATAGTTAATTCGTACCCAAACGGTAAAAACAACACCCTATTACTAAGACACTGCTGTCGGGCTGTCTGTCACGAGTCTGTATCTCATGAACTGTGATAGCTATGGTGTTGAAATTTTCACAGATGATGTATACTTCTTATTTTATGTTGCCGCCAAAGATTTCAATATTCAAGATAGGCTATGCCGTACATTTGACAGAGCAAATCTTCATACGATAAAAAGTTACGCCATCTTGGTTTTCACCATACTTCAAATGTTAGCCATCTTGTTTTTACCATACATCTAATGTCAGAATGGCCCCAAAAATTTAAAATTGGGGCCATTTAACTGGAGACACTTTTTGCTTTAACATGCCTTGTCTATAATATATACGTCTATGGTTGCCGCTCTAACAACAATTATACTGAAAACAGAAAATAAGTATTTAAGTGGAGCTCCCATACAACAAAATAGTTGTTTGTCGTTTTGTACGGAACACTTCGTGCGCGATTCCGATTCACACTTGACTTCTTTTTATACCAACCAGTGATAATTTACACCTAAATTATAACTAGCGGATAGCAAACGTTGCTGTTCGATGCGTTCATCATAGTAATCTCATCATCATCATCAGCCTATCGCCGTCCACTGCTGAACATAGGCCTCCCCCAATGAGCGCCAACCATCCCGATCTTGGACAGCCCTCATCCATCCGCTGCCAGCCACCTACCTCAAATCGTTATCTAGATGTGTTCAAAATTGAAAGGAAATAAAAGAAGTGTGTGTCAGCTCCCACCAGTGGCGAGGGATTCCTATAAGTCCATTCCTATCGGCTTCACTTACCACTTACCTTTCAATACCCTCAACCAAAACTCTACCTATTGTACAGGCTCCGGCTTCCCTATGAAGGAGAACCAGCCTTCGCCACTAGCTCCCACGAATGGAGTTTAGGTACCTACTCTATATTTGATGTGCAATGCATAGCGATCGACGCATCTTCGGCTAACATCGTGTGACACCGTACCGTGAGACCGTGTGACATTGTGGATTCGATTTTACTGCCATAGATTTTCATACCCTGGGCTTTTGTATGAAAATCGTTTCTTAATATAATAACAGCAAAAATCGTGGAGTAGTAAAAATAAATTCCATTGGTCAATAATGAATCACAATTGATTTCTGGGCAGGTGTTGCTTACGTAGTATAGGGCACTAAAAGTTTCATCGATATTTTGTATAGAATTTTTTAACGCAAAAGACTCTATTAAATCTATTACCAGACTATTTATGAATAGTCACATAGTCTATTATACTATGATGGATATAGTAGGCCTTATATAATTTAGCTTGTGCAATGAAATGCCAATATAATAAAAAGCACATGCAATTTATTACATATAATCATAATAAAAGCATATTTTAAAAGTCATGCTATAATTTATACAATAGCCAATAATTTAATTATAACCTATTGAATATTGGCCTCGTTACAATTCAAATACGAGCTTAGCTTATTCATATTAGGTTATTCGTATTATATAACGCTATTATCATATTATGTTAATAGAGCTTCGTCTCGATCAATATATTATTATTTAGATCCGTCCAAACATCCGGAAGTTAGAGATGCTTTCGTTTTCGTTTTAACTTTTGACACTCTAGCGTTAAATCGTTATTCGTAACATGATATAATGACGTGTTTATAGCTGTTATAATAAATGTAATTTGTCGACGTCTGTGGCTCAGTGGTTAGCGCGTTGGTGCTAAAGCTAGAGGTCGCGGGTTCGAATCGCGCCGAGGAAGTAAAAACGAAGGGTTCCATGCAAAACGCCTAAAATCACGTTAGTAGTTAGTGTGAGCCCCACCTGAATATTTATTTTATTCTGTTTTTAGTATTTGTTGTTTTAGCGGCAACAACATTTCAACTCCTCGCTATCACAGTTCGTGAGATACAGCTTGGTGATCTATCTGTCGACAGGCGGACGGTGGACGAACATAGGAGTCTCAGTAATAGGCTCTTTATGAGTAATATTTTTCTGTGGTAATAGGAGCCCGTTTTTACCCTTTGGGTACGTTACCCTAAAAATTAGGATTTTGAGATTACAAAAGGCCCGCATGCTGATGATGATGTTTACGAGGCGTCGGTAGCACGCTAACCGCTATGTTTGAGTTGGCTTTCAATTGCGATATTGCTGACATAACGGCCGACTACGGCCCGGCCCGTTATATTATACAGCGCGAAAACAATGACGTACCTGTCAGCAAGACGTGTGGCCTGGAGGCTTTGTTTAATATCTGATCATTTAATGCCTGTTTGTGTTGATTTTATGACAGCGGAGTCAACTAATCTAAGATTTTCGAAGTTTTAAGAGTCTAAAATTATTTTTTAATATTTATTTTAGATTATTATTTTAGCGAATAAACCATTCCTCTTATTTCTCACAAATCTGTGATTGTCATTTTATTGCTTAACCTTTACTCATTTTCTACTATTTATTACCTTACAAAGTCGAAAGGCTTATAAGAACATTTATGATATCTACTAAAACTCGAATACACATCCTCAACGCCCATGGATAAGAGGTGGGTTGGCTCCTATTGTCAATCAAGCACTAGAATTGCAAATTCAACCTACACCTGTCACCACCTGTCGCGTACGTTCGGAAATCCGTACGCATCCGTGTCGAATAAAAGAGAAAGACAAACAAGAGCATATAGTTGTAAGTTTGATTTTTCCAAACAGTAATTCATCATCATGTAATCTTTTAATAATATTTAAAGTCATCATTGCCTCGAAATGTGCCATTATATCGTAACACTACATCGTTGATAAAAGGGAGGAAATTTATGCATTTTTAAAATTAAAACCTAGAGCATGGGACATTTCTAAGGAGGGTTTCGTAACTGTACTTCAAATGTTACTGTCCGATTTCGGGCAAAATTATTTTGCTAAAGAGTATATTTAGCAGGGCCTATCAGCACAGATAATTGTTTGTTTCTAACTCTCTTAGGTTTAGAAATTCCAGGTGGTTACCGAAGTTAGCAAGGGAGGACGGACAGACGGATGGATAGACAGTAGCTATTAGGACTCCTTGTGCTTACTATGGAACCCTTTTTTTTTTTGTTTCCGGGGGGGAAAATGCTTTACGCATACCACCCAGGCGCAGGGGGCACCCAAGTGGTGATGTGGGACTCATGGTACACCCACTAAAAACCCCCCCATCTTCCTCCTCACCGCCCTCTGACGGGGCCACGGGAACGATACACACATCCGCGACCCCGCCGGCGGCAGCCGCCTACAAGCGGCTCCATCTTAAAAGCCCGAAGGCCCTCCACGATGGGCGCACCAGATGATATTAGGTGCGCTTCCTCCTCGGCCTCCACCAGTACTGTAGCAGACTCCCCCTGAGTCTGCTACTAGGAGGCCATGGGTACCAGATAAACTGGTACCCGGTGGCAGATCAGGTCTGTGGTTCTGCCACCGACCACACCTCGGTCGCAGAGGATAGGGCAAGCGGCGCACCGCAATACCGACATGCCTCTTCCTCTGCGGCCCCACCAACGCCGTTTCGACGGAACGGCCCCGCCAGCTCGCAGGGGGTAGGGAGAGTGGCGTACCGTAATACCATCACGCCTCTCCCCCTGCGATCCCTCCACGGCCGCAGAAGATAGGGAGAACGGCGCACCGTAATACCGGCACTCCTCTTCTTCTGCGGTCCCACCTCCACGCGCGTCCTCTGCGGGCATGTTCAGCCCGCTGGGAGCGCCCTCCTCGGGCCAGCCGGCGGCAAACAGGCCGGCCCCGGTTGCCTCTTAGCTTCACCGTGGGTGACCAGTCCACGGTTACTAAGCCCCACCGCCACGACAAGGCGTGCAACCATCGGGGGGTACTATGGAACCCTAAGACTAAAAAAAAAAAAAAATTAAGACTCTTATTGATCTAATTTTTTTATATCTATGGACGCTTCACACCACGTCAATCTGGTCCCATGGTAAGTTCTCGAAGAACTTGTGTTACGGGTACCAGACAACGGAAATATATTTAATACTTTTATATTATACATATATTTAATACACATCAGGAACAGGAGATTCGAACCCGTAGTATCTCGCGATACATGGCCGTAGCCAGGGGGTGGTTTAGGGGGTTCAAACCCCCCGAAAAGAAATTGGCCGGCTGGTATATATACAGACATCTGACCCATATAAAGAGGCGTAGTTAGAAATGTTGTTATTTAGTAGTTTTAGTCGTTTTATTTCCTTGAACCCCCCCCCCGAAACTAAAACCTGGCTACGCCCGTGTCGCGATATCGCACACAACAATTTGTCTCTGCTCTATTTATTTTATCACTACCAGTTACGTCGAGGAAACCACACCCTGACAATCTAACACGAGTTGTGTCGCAACCGACCATGTCCACTGTTATTGTAAAAACTAGTTTAATACTAAGGTACAATCACAAAAGGGTTTTGCAGTCGTGACGTTCGTGCAGTGAAATATTTCGTTAACACAAGAATATATTAAAATCTTTGCATGTTAAAAGCGAATTTATTGCGAAAATAAATGACCTGAGACCCCAAATTGTTGAAAAGGCAAGTTTGGCAGTCAATGTATGTATGCTTGTTCCATCGTAGCGCCTAAACTACTAATTCAATCAAAGTGGTTATAGATTTGTAATAATGGTATCAAAAGCTATATTATTTTTTCTTTCGTAGTTGGGTTATAGTTTTTATAATTAAAACGTTCAAAATCTTTCCATTATTATTTTTATAAAAGTAGTTAAAGAACGTTTGTGTGCAAAAGCCCTATTATAAGGTCAAGGATTTTATTGACGATCGCACACCTTGGGAGTAGGGTGGCCACCTGCAAATCTGCTTCTATGTACTAAATGTACCTATCTGACTTTTGTCAACATTACCTATTTAGATAGTTTTCAACTGTAAACATTTCGTTTCTTACGGCGGTTCTTCTCGCCGGGTTAGTTCCCAAACCAGTGGTAGGCACCAAGTAGGGACAATTCTATAAGCGTTACTTTGTAACCTATATGGAAATAAAACTTTGTTGATTTAGATTTTTTTGATTTTAACTTTTAATTATTCTAATTTCAGATGCGGCGACAGGCTCGGAAATCAGTTAGCGGCGCGCTCATAGTGCGATCCGCCTCTGCCTTGCAAGGTAACTTCTAAGTTCTAACATTATCACATGTGGTAATTTCATTTTTTTCATTCAAATTCTAACATTAACACATACAGCGTCATATTACGGGTCGTTAGTCGTTTCGCACCGCAGGGATTCGAACCGCGGTGTAAATCGCCCCAGCGCTGTTTCTGAATGGGTCGATTCGGACCGCGGTTCAAATCGACCAAGACGTTTTTAGAATAGGCCGATTCGAACCGCATACATAATTACATACCTACCTAATAGTTATAAAGTTACAATCTGCCGAATAATAATAATAATGAGGATCTATGGACGCTTCACACAGTCAGTCTGGCCACGTGCTAAGAACTTGCGTTACGGGAAGTATATTTAATACTTTTATACTATACATATTACATAATATATTTAAGATTTTTAATTAATTATACACACATTTAATACATATCCATGACCCAGCTACACAGAACTTTTTCCCCTATTTTGTTCCCTTTTGTTTGAATTTCAAAGACAGCATATTGTGAAATGAGAGCCTCATAATTTTATGTAGCTTTTGAGTAATAGGCCGTAAAACTTGTTTAAAGTGCGGTCGCGAAGCACGTAACATTTCGTACATCGACTCATCGCTACTTGCTTCTTTCACGGTTATATTGCAATCGCGTTTGACACAGGTACACGATAGGAGCAGGATAGCATTAAGTCGTGCGCGAGTTAAAGAGTCCTAAATTACGAAATTGTGCTCCGCGACCGCACTTTAATAATATTAGTCTAAAGTTGCAGTAACTCTACGTCCCAACTTCCTCAAAATCTCTATGATAAAACGCTATTATTATTTAATTTGTAACATTCACCGCAAAACTAGCAAAACTACACTGATTGCCGGAGATAGTTATTGCAATTGGGCATTTACGGTTAGTTACAAATATTTCCAATAATTGGCTTTTGTAAACAATGGTTAGCTGATTATTCTACTCACTTGGCAGCTTGATTCATTGTTACTTACATTGAGTAATATAATTGAGCATACTTCGTATTTTACTGTATAGGAAGCCGAAAGTATGATAAATGATTATAGTAAGATACCCAAAAGATAGCCTATTGAGAAAAATAGAGTGAACAATGACGCCTGTCAGGACCCCTGGACCTTTAGGTGTTTAGAATATACCAAAATATTGTACTCTTATGGTAGGTACTATTTGGTACCTCACTTCAAATTTTTTGCACCTCGATAGTTGCCCAAAAATCGCGCAAAGAAAGTGGTCAGAAATTCTGACGTCGGGATATCTGGGCCACTTCTATATGATACTTCTAGACAACACAACTGATTTTTCGCTTTGTAAATATTTAGTACCTTTTTAGTAGGTACCTGAACATATATTATTTTCAGGTTTTTTTGGCATACCAGAATTTTTTTATACATGAAATAATATTTTCCATAGATCGAATGCAGATATTAGCGATAAAGTAGCAATTAACCTACTACTATTATAAATATAAAAGTTTGTGAGGATTAATAGATGGATGAATGGATAGACAGGTTGTTTTATTAACGCAAAAACCACTGATTGGATTTTTTTATACTTAGTATGGTACCTAGTAGGTAATTTAGGCTCCGGATTAACACACAGGCAGTTTTTATCTCGAGAAAGTACAGTGTTCCTGTGGGATACTGTATTTACGCGGGCGGAGCCGCAGGCAAAATCTAATTTTTTTGCGGGCAAATGGCCCAACATAATATTCCCACCACCGCAACTCTAGTGTAGCCAGGATCGACAGCGGTAACCAACTACAAAAACCCTTTGATATGATCTCAGGGGTGCCCGAGGGACATGCTAAGTCTGTCTTGGGACCCGCAACGAAATCAATCAGTAGAAAGGTAGGAGGATTAGGAAGCTAGGAGTAGGAAAAGTAGGAGGAGTAAGAAAAAAAGCAAAAGCTAGTTTCCAATAATTATGATGGCCGCCGGCCAGTCAATACGTAAGTTTGTTAAAATTAAGACATATTTATGGTACTCTATGTGATATGTGATATGTCCATGTCCCATATCTAATAGATATGATTTCGACAAACAATAAGAAAGAACACTATACTAACTCCATACAAATAAATATAAAGCGAAATATCGCACAAGATATCGCACTTTTCACATATTCTTCAAAAACTACTTAGAATCTAGAAATATCTTCTTCAGTTTTTCCTATATTATATTAGATCTAATAAACTGCCTCGATTTAATGTAAGTAGCAAACTTTGACAACACAACAGAAAGTTACCGGTTTCGTTACATTGTTATAATTAACTTAGTGTTCGATATTATACGAAACGGAATAATTATATTATACTAGATGACGCCCGCAACTCCGTTGCGCCAAAATTCGTTTATCGCGGCGGAACGTACATTTTTCCGGGATAAAAAGTATCCTATGTCCTTTCTCGGGTCTCAAAGTATCCCTATACCAAATTTCATCAAAATCGGTTCAGCGGTTTGGGCGTGAAGAGGTAACAGACAGACAGACAGACAGACAGACACACTTTCGCATTTATAATATTAGTAAGGATTTGAAATGTACAAAACGCAAATAATTATGAGCCAGATATTTATATTTAGGTATAGTGGGTATCAGAGCATGACCGAAACGCTGCAAGGAGCCTGAACATAAACAAAAACTTGCATTTTCGTATGAACGTGGCTGCGGAGAATTTATTTTACTGCAGGGAATATTCTAGAATAAATAATAATAATTGCTATTTACAATACAAATATAGGTAATAAAAATATTATACGGATAACCCAAAATAAAGTATTATGGTTTACAAGTAGGTACCGGCTTGTCGACCGTACCTAAACGTAGATAAATTTTCTATACTAAAAAGTAAAAACTTTAATACTTAATGCTGCTGATATAGGGTAAATACGCTAAATGTCGGCCACTTACGGATTTTCTCACTTTAGATCGCTCCGGATCCATCAGTTTGCAACGAAAGGATAGCTTGTTATACGGTTTTAGACAGGTTGATAAATCTATTTTATATTTATAGGCATATGGTTAACTTTTCTATTGAACGGAAGAAGTATTAAGGTTTAAATGCGTCGAGAACGAAAAAACCTTAAAGTCGGCCGTTCACGGCCCAATGGTCGGTCGCGTTTTTCCCAAATGTCGGCCGGGCCTATTATAATATTAATAAATTATATTAATACATAATTCAATTTTGAGACAGCAAGTTTCATAAATGAATTGAAAAATGACTACACTGTACCTACACAAATAATGAAAAATACAAAAGTAATCACCCTGTAAGTAGCACTCGATTCTTAGGCTGGCCGACATTACGATCCTTAATATTTCCAAAGTCGGCCCCTGTTTCGTATAGCTTATTTCTCGAGATTCAGCTAATACCACCCCGGCCGGTATTTGGCGATTGAACGTAAAATAGATTTATTAACATAAAAGCGTTATAAATTTTACTATTAAGACAATGGAATTCGTAGTATTGGACTTTATAAAATAGACTGCATTTATCTTAAGTCGGCCCCGGCCGAGATTCTGATTTTCAGTCGAAACTGGTATTCTAATGGCGGCCCCCTATTTTTCCCTAAAACCAATACGCAAAACGTTGAAAAAACTATCTCAAAATATAGTAAAAATATCTTTTTAGTGATAGCAAAGCTAAAAATCAGGAAAAGAAATGTCTTACCGGTGTAATATCAATCCCCGAATCGTCGGTATTCACAGCAAGTAAGCTGCTTTGACTACGAACTTCAATGCTTCAACGGCGCTATCGCTTCTGACGCTCAGTGTGCGAAGAGCAAGTGACGTAATCGTTTAGTAACGGTTTGCACTTGAAGAGTATGAACTAAGCTTGCAATTTCAGTGGCAAAATTACCACTTAATTACCTTTTGAATGAATGCAAGCTGAAAATGTGCAGACGGCCGAGGATTGGAGGGGGGCCGACGTTTGGCGTATTTACCCTAATATGATATAATATATTTGAAAAACTAAGCTTCCTTGGTTCAGTTTATACCTAAACCAGATGTTGCCCGCGTCGTCGTGTGCGTAATAGGAAATCTTGAAGGAATGCGGGAGAATTGAATTTGCGGGAGTAAAAAGTACCCTATGTCTTTCCCCCTGGTCTTTTCTATATCTATGCCAAAAATCAAAATCGGTTTAGTAGATTCGGAGCCTATTCAATGCAAACAAACAACCTTTCTTCTTTATTATATTAGTATCGATAGGTAATATGAAGTTTCAATTTTTTTTATAATAGGTTGGGGAAAAAGTCTTTTCGCATTATAGTATGTATGAACTTGTCATAAAATATCTTGGGCTATACCAATTGTATCTGGCTGATTTTGGTATCATTAAAAAGTTTTAATTTTACAGAAGACAATTCCAAATTCAAATTAGGTAAATTTGAGATTTTCATTTGTTTTTCTTATTGTTAAAATGAGTGATTCTTATGAAGAATTTCGATACATTTTAAAATTTTATTACAAAAAAGGTAAAAATGCAACACACGCCGCGAAAAAAATTTGTGATGTTTATGGACCTAATGCAGTATCTGTGAGAGTAGCGCAAATTTGGTTTAAGCGTTTTCAATCCGGAAATTTTGATATCAAAGATGCACGTCGCTCTGGTCGCCCTGTTACGGACAAAACTGTTGCCATTTTTGAAAAAGTGGAGCAAGATCGGCATATTAGTAGTTACGATGTAGCTGAAGAACTGGGGATTGACCACAAAACGGTTTTGGCGCATTTGAAAAAAGCTGGGTACACAAAAAAGCTCGATATTTGGGTGCCTCATGAGCTCAATGAAAGAAACCTAATGAACCGTGTACTCATTTGTGATTCTTTATTACGACGTAATGAAACCGAACCATTTTTGAAGAAGCTGATAACTGGTGATGAAAAGTGGATCACGTACGACAAGAACGTGCGAAAAAGATCGTGGTCAAAGGCCGGTCAGGCTTCACAGACTGTGGCGAAACCCGGGTTAACTCGCAACAAGGTGATGCTGTGTGTGTGGTGGGATTGGAAGGGCATTATTCATTATGAGCTGTTACCGCCAGGCAGGACCATCAATTCTGAACTGTACTGCGAACAACTGATGAGATTAAAGCAAGACGTTGAGAGAAAGCGGCCGGAATTAATCAACAGAAGGGGTGTGGTTTTTCACCATGATAACGCTAGACCTCACACATCTTTAGCCACTCAGAAAAAATTACAGGAGTTTGGCTGGAGGTGTTAATGCATCCGCCGTATAGTCCTGACCTTGCACCTTCAGATTTCCACCTGTTTCGGTCGCTGCAGAATTCCTTAGGCAGTGTCAGGTTGACATCACAAGAGGACTGCCAAAACCACTTGTCGCAGTTTTTTCATCAGAAGCCCCAAAAATTTTATAGCAATGGGATCATGTACCTACCAACAAGATGGCAAAAAGTTATCGAACAAAATGGCACCTATATACTTTAGTCACTTGTAAATAAACTTTATAAAAAAACCTTTTGAATTTTTATATAAAATGCGAAGAAACTTTTTCCCCAATCTAATATTATACTTAAACTAGCTTTTGCCCGCAGCTTCGCTCGCGTCAGAGGGAAAGCTTGTTGAAATTGAATACATAATGGTGTAGGCACTGCACAGCTGTATCAGTTGTATTTTATTTGAATCTCAAGTACACTCAAGAAATCTACCGAGAACTGTACCATAAATAAAATTGTATAAGCTGCAAAAAGTATTCTGTGTTAATTCTGCTAACCATACCTGATTTCAGCAAAATTCTTTACGCGTTTTCTTTACTTTACTTTATTGCATGAAAAACTAAACATATTATTATGTACATACAAACTTTCGTGTTTAGGTATAATATTAAGTAAGGATTTCTTTGTAGCCGATAATTAGTATTTTAACGATTTCGAAAATATATTGAATAGGAAGACGTTGTGGACTTTGAACTTAATAAAAATAATTTTAATTGTGATCGCCCATCCTAGTTGGGACCACGACAGAGTTTGAGAGAGAGATGAGTTAGCAGTACGACCACGAAGCCATCTAGCTTCTCACTTATTTCTCATATTAGGTTGGGGAAAAAGTTTCTTCGCATTTTATATAAAAATTCAAAAGGTTTTTTTTATAAAGTTTATTTACAAGTGACTAAAGTATATAGGTGCCATTTTGTTCGATAACTTTTTGCCATCTTGTTGGTAGGTACATGATCCCATTGCTATAAAATTTTTGGGGCTTCTGGTGAAAAAACTGCGACAAGTGGTTTTGGCAGTCCTCTTGTGATGTCAACCTGACACTGCCTAAGGAATTCTGCAGCGACCGAAACAGGTGGAAATCTGAAGGTGCAAGGTCAGGACTATACGGCGGATTCATTAACACCTCCCAGCCAAACTCCCGTAATTTTTTCTGAGTGGCTAAAGATGCGTGAGGTCTAGCGTTATCATGGTGAAAAACCACACCCCTTCTGTTGATTAATTCCGGCCGCTTTCTCTCAACTTCTTGCTTTAATCTCATCAGTTGTTCGCAGTACAGTTCAGAATTGATGGTCCTGCCTGGCGGTAACAGCTCATAATGAATAATGCCCTTCCAATCCCACCACACACACAGCATCACCTTGTTGCGAGTTAACCCGGGTTTCGCCACAGTCTGTGAAGCCTGACCGGCCTTTGACCACGATCTTTTTCGCACGTTCTTGTCGTACGTGATCCACTTTTCATCACCAGTTATCAGCTTCTTCAAAAATGGTTCGGTTTCATTACGTCGTAATAAAGAATCACAAATGAGTACACGGTTCATTAGGTTTCTTTCAGTGAGCTCATGAGGCACCCAAATATCGAGCTTTTTTGTGTACCCAGCTTTTTTCAAATGCGCCAAAACCGTTTTGTGGTCAATCCCCAGTTTTTCAGCTACATCGTAACTACTAATATGCCGATCTTGCTCCACTTTTTCAAAAATGGCAACAGTTTTGTCCGTAACAGGGCGACCAGGCTATGCTAGACAGACTCTTCCAAATAATCTACTTGGCTATGCTAGACAGACTCTTCCAAATAATAAAAGAAATGGAGGTAGAAATTACTGGAGTTAGGTCAGGAAAAACTGAAGAGCAGGGGAGGGACCCTTTACATCCCACCCAGCCACACGACGCAACTCCAAATACTGTAGATGACGAACTGGTGAGAATCCTGAAAGAAAATAATAGATTAATACAAAAGAGCATGAATAAAGAAATGAAGGAAATGATGAGAAAGATGGAAGAGATAAGAGGAAGTATGGAAGAAAGTAAAGAGAACATGGGAAGACTGAGCTCATTAATGGAGAACAACATGACTGTCACCAAAACGGCGAGCTATGCGAGCGTTGTATCGAGAGGAGTCAATGAGGAACTCCCCGAAACAAGGGCTCTGCATTCAGTCATGGTTTCCTCCAAAGACGAGCAGGAAACAGGAGACGAAGTGTTAGAAAAGATAAGGAAGACTGTGGACGCTAAGGATGGATGGGTAAAAGTAGAGAGAGTAAGAAAGGTGAAGAATAGAAAGGTTGTCGTCGGCTGTGTGAGTGAAGAAGAAAGAAATAAGGTGAAGGAGAGACTAAGAAATAATGAAGGATTGGTTGTGGAAGAAATTAAAAACAAGAGCCCCCTTTTGGCTTTCAGGGACGTTATGAAGTGCGATAATGCCGACTTCATCACTGCGTTTAAAAACCAGAATGCAGGCATCCTTGAGGGTCTGAAGGGGGAAGAATGTATGATTGAGGTAGCGTATGCGATAAGAGCTAGGAACCCCCTCCAGAACCACGTAGTGGTTAGAGTGAGCCCGAAAGTATGGAAGAGATGTATGAGTATAGGACACGCCCATATAGGGCTAGGCAGAGTGAGAGTGATGGACCAAAGTCCGCTGGTGCAGTGCTCCCGCTGCCTTGGGTATGGGCATACAAAAAGGTTATGCAGCGAGGAAGAGGAACGATGCAGCCACTGCGCCGGTCCTCATATGAAGACCGAGTGCGACAAGTGGCGGCGAGGAGAAGCGCCTAAGTGCATAAATTGCACTAAGGCCAAGAAAGGTAGCGCGGAGCACAATGCCTTTGATAGTGGATGTATGGAAAGAAAGAGATGGGACGCTCTAGCCAGATCGGCGGTAGCGTATTGTTGAGGCTGTCCACGGTGAGTACTTCCAGTACCGAGTATTGCAGGCAAACCTTCAGCGGAGCCAGATCGCCACAAGGGAGCTATTGCTCGAGGCCACCAAGCGTAAGGCATGCGTAGCATTGCTACAAGAGCCCTACATAGGTGGGGCACGGAGTATGAGGACATACAATGGAGTGAGGGTCTACCAGAGTGATGGGGAAGGGGGTGGTGTGGTTAAGGCGTGTGTTGTAGTACTCGACGACACGTTGGATGTCGAACTACACACACGCCTCAGCAACAACAACATCGTCGTGACCACCCTCAAAACCAAAGCCTGGGAGATGATTGTAGTGTCCTTCTACTTCGAGCCTGATAAGCCAGTGGGGCCCTACCTGGACCATCTTATACGGATAGGAAGGGAGTTGGGTACCGATAGGATGGTCTTGGGAGGCGATGCTAACGCGAAAAGCCCGTGGTGGGGTGGCGGCTTGGAAGACCCGCGAGGAAGGGAAGTGTCTGCTGTACTGGAAGCAATGGGTATGCACATACTCAACACCGGAGACATCCCGACATTCGATACTGTCAGAGGGGGAAAAAGGTACTCCAGTTACGTGGATGTGACAGCGTGCTCCGACGATCTGCTGAACCGAGTGGGCGACTGGAGAGTAGAGGAGGCTCTCACGAGTTCGGACCATAACGGCATATCCTTCGGTATCAGACAACAGAAATCCACAGGCGCGAACATAATACGAACCACACGCATATTTAACACACAGAAGGCAAACTGGACTCAGTTTCGTGAGAAACTGACCCAGCTGATGTCGGACAGACAACTAACTGTACAAGACATAAACACAATACACAGCACACAACAAATAGAAGACGCAATAGACAGATACACACAAGTAATCACACAGACATGCAGAGACACAATGCCGACCAAAAAACACACACAAAAATTCACCTTGTCGTGGTGGAATGATGAGCTCGCGCAGATGAAGAAGCAGGTTGCCACGAGGAGACGCAGGATCCGGATCGCAGCACCTGATCGCAGAGACCGCGTCGTTGGACTGTACCTGGAACAAAAGGAGAAGTATGAAAAGGCTGTAAGAGATGCGCAAGTTGAGAGCTGGAAGGAGTTTTGCCGGAAACAGGATAGGGAGGGGGTCTGGGAGGGTATCTACAGGGTGCTGAGCAGAGCTACAGGGAGGGAGGAGGATCTGCCCCTTACGAGGGACGGTGAAACCCTCGACGCCCGGAGCTCTGCAGAATGGCTGGCGGAGACTTTCTACCCCGAGGACCAAGAAAGTGGTGAAAGTGAGGATCATCGGCGGACGCGCTGGCGGGCGGAGTCCTTGGACATCGAACCGCCGACGGGTCCGGACGACCCTCCTTTCATCATGGAGGAGTTGAAGAGAGCCGTAAGGTCTTTCAACCCCAAAAAGGCCCCCGGGGCGGATGGTCTCACGTCCGACATCTGCCAGCACGCTGTGGAATGTAACCCGGAATGGTTCCTTGCGCTGCTGAACAGGTGCCTCACTGTCGCCTGCTTTCCCAAACAGTGGAAGCAGGCGACCGTGGTGGTACTAAGGAAGCCGGGCAAGGAATCGTATCGGTACCAAAAACCTATCGACCGATCGGCCTCCTACCTGTTCTCGGCAAAATTTTCGAGAAGATGCTGGTAGCCCGACTCAGGTTCTACCTGCTGCCCAAGATTAGCCCCAACCAGTATGGCTTCATGCCCCAAAGGAGCACCGAAGACGCCCTCTATAGGTTAGTGAACCACATCAGAAAACAGAGGGAGGAAAAGAGAATTTCTGTTGTGGTCTCGCTGGACATAGAGGGAGCCTTCGACAGTGCTTGGTGGCCGGCCATAAAGGTTAGGTTGGCTGAGGTTGGGTGTCCGGGGAACCTGAGGCGGGTTATCAGCAGCTACTTGAGTGGAAGAAGAGTGAATGTTAGGTATGCAGGAATGGAAGTGAGTAGGGAGACTAACAAGGGGTGCGTGCAGGGGTCCATAGGTGGACCGATCCTGTGGGACCTCTTGTTGGACCCCCTGCTATGGATAATAGAGGAGAAGGATGTTTTTTGTCAAGCTTTCGCCGACGACATAGTGCTTGTGTTCGAAGGAGATACTGCTTTAGAAATAGAAAGAAAAGCAAACAAGACACTTAGCCAAATAAAAGATTGGGGAAAGGCGAATAAACTGACCTTTGCGCCGCACAAAACCTGTGCGCTGCTTTCGACGAGGAAGCTAAAATTCGACGTGCCGCGACTCAAGATGGGGAGCGTGAACATTAAGTATTATGACAACATCAAAATCCTTGGCTTAACTATAGACGGCGGCTTGACGTTCAACGACCACGTTGGGAACGTTTGCCAAAAGGCAATCGCTCGTTATAAACTTTTAGCCAGAACGGCCAGAGTAGGATGGGGGCTTAACCCTCAAGTAGTTAAGATAATATATACGGCAGTTATAGAACCTACTATTTTGTATGCATCAGCAGCGTGGGCACCCACCGTGGAAAAGATGGGGGTTCAAAAAAGGCTCAACACCGTTCAGCGGGGTTGTGCCCAAAAGATCTGCAGAGCATATCGGACCGTCTCCCTGAACTCTGCGATGCTGTTGGCTGGGATACTCCCTCTTGATCTCAGAATCCTCGAAGCTGCGAGGCTTTACGAGATCAAGAAGGGAGTGTCATACCCGGTATTGAGAGGCAGGGAGGTGGAGCGAATGGCTCCTGCGATTGAGGACCCACATCCGGCAGAGCAGGAAGAGCTGAGGTTCGGGTTGGTAGACGAGGACTCGTATGCAGACGTGGTTAACAATCACGTCCATAGGATCTATACGGACGGTAGCAAGATTGAGGGTCGAGTCGGAGCCGCACTCTCCGTATGGAAGGGTGAGGCCGAGACGAAGGCCGTCAAGCTTGCACTGCCGCCGTATTGCACCGTCTACCAAGCCGAACTTCTAGCGCTCCAGAGAGCAGTAAGTATAGCCTGCAAGAGTGGAATGGCGAAGGTCGGTATCCTTAGCGATTCCAGATCGGCTCTCCAGGCAGTCACCCTTAGTTCCCCTCATCCCCTGGCAGTGCAAACAAGGGCGGCCCTCCGAAAAGCTGCATTGCAGAGGCGGGAAGTCTCCCTGTTTTGGATAAAGGCGCACGCAGGGTTGAGAGGGAATGAGAGGGTTGACGAATTAGCCAAGGAGGCCGCGCTGAGATTGAAAAGGAAACCTGACTACGATCTGTGCCCTGTTTCATTCGTCAAGCGTATCTTAAGAGAGGATACGGTTGAGGAATGGGACAGGAGATACGAAGTGGGAGGGACGGCCGGAGTTACGAAGCTCTTTTTCCCAAGCGCTGCTGCTGCATACAAGATAGTAAATAAGATAGACATCACACATCACACCACACAGATTCTGACCGGACACGGTGGATTCGCCTTCTACTTGACAAGATTCAAGCTGAAGGAGGATCCGTCGTGTCTGTGTCAGCCGGGAGTTGAGGAGACGGTTCCTCACCTGTTACTGGAATGCCCAATTTTTGCTAGCAATAGATATGATATTGAGCAGAAATTGGGCACATCCATGACGGGTGAGAATCTGCCTTCCATCCTGGGGGGCAAGAAGAGAGAGGTGTTCCTCTCATATTGTAAATATGTGGTAGAAACCGTAAACAAGAGGCACTGATGAACTGTGATAGTAGGGTTAAATATTGTGATAGTAGGTTAGTTTAAATGTTGTGCCGTTGTTTTAAATTGATTTTTAGTGACAATGTATTGATTAATTTGGTATTTTATTGAAAATTTTAATTTTGACATTTTAATCTTTAATTGACTCATTTTATTTGTAAAAATATTGTATTTTAATCTGGCATTTCACCTTCACATATTGTATAGTATACAATAAAATTGTATTTTAAACATAAATAAGAAAATAACAAGCCCTGACCATGTTAGGGGGACGGATTATTATAAATAAAAAAAAAAAAAAGGGCGACCAGAGCGACGTGCATCTTTGATATCAAAATTTCCGGATTGAAAACGCTTAAACCAAATTTGCGCTACTCTCACAGATACTGCATTAGGTCCATAAACATCACAAATTTTTTTCGCGGCTTGTGTTGCATTTTTACCTTTTTTGTAATAAAATTTTAAAATGTATCGAAATTCTTCATAAGAATCACTCATTTTAACAATAAGAAAAACAAATGAAAATCTCAAATTTACCTAATTTGAATTTGGAATTGTCTTCTGTAAAATTAAAACTTTTTAATGATACCAAAATCAGCCAGATACAATTGGTATAGCCCAAGATATTTTATGACAAGTTCATACATACTAATAGGTTGGGGAAAAAGTCTTTTCGCATTATAGTATGTATGAACTTGTCATAAAATATCATCAAAAGAGATGTTCAAGAAATGTATGAGGCCTGGGCCAGCCCTACGTACAGTATATGTAAATATAGCTACATAATATAGTAACCGTTTCCTATTCTTTATTTTAATTTCACTTCGTTTCCATGTACATTTAAATTAACTTCGTCAAGGAGAGCAACACAAAGTAAAATAAAACATGGCGGATCAGATCAGAATTAACTAAAGAATGTCATTTTGTCAATGACATGACTTTTGACAAAGAAAGACGTATGACATTCAAGACGACGTCTCTTCGTTAAACTGTCTACTACGTCAAAGGTCAAGTCAAAACAACTGTCATGGTCGCCCTAAAAATAGTGTTCTCGCAATAAAAAACTCTTCAAATAATCATTTTTGTACGCATGTACCCTTCTTCAAATTATTTTTTTCGTATTATTATGATATTCCCATATTTTTTTCCTATTTACCTATGTGTACATAGAACTGGCCCAAAATCAAACATCTCTTTTAACTTTCGCATTCTTGTCAGATTTATTTTTCAACATGATATGATGTCAAAATAAAAATAAAGCTCCCCATTCACGGGCTATCGATTGCTTCGATCAAATTGGAAATTAATTCGTATTTGAAAGTTGCTAACGACAAACTATTACATAAAATGATTAGTGTAAGACCTACCAGCTAGTTTTTGCGGTGGGGGTCAAAAGTTGGAACAAAATTTACGCGTATATATTGTGTATCTGGGTTCAAAATTTACAAGAGATGGAAAGTGTGAGAGTGATATTGAAAGAAGAGTGAATGCAGGAAACATGGTGAATGGAGCTTTGCACTCCTTCATGAACAGTCGGAAGGTGTCTAACAAGGCTCTTTTGGCTGTGCATGCGGGGGTGTTGGTTCCGACACTCATGTACGGAAGTGAAAGTTGGGTATAGCAGAAGAAACACGAAAGCAGCATAAATGCAGTTGAGATGAGAGCATTAAGAAGCATGATAGGAGTTAAACTGGGTGACAGGATAAGAAATAGTGAGATAAGGAAACGTTGCGGTCTGAAAGAAGATGTAGTGACAAAAATTGAGAAAGGTATGCTGAGATGGTTTGGCCATGTTGAGAGAATGAATGAAGAACGATTGACGAAAAAAGTGTATAATGCGAGTGTGAATGGAAGTGTTGGAAGGGGTAGACCTAGGCGGACGTTTCAAGACCAAATCGGGGACGTCTTGAAAAAAGGCCAGGTCAAGAGTACCCTAAACCGAAGAGCATGTATGAAAAGAATAATGAAAGTGGAGGAAGCAAAACAAGTATGTAAGGATCGTAGCAAGTGGAAAGAAGTGGTCTCTGCCTACCCCTACGGGAAAGAGGCGTGATTATATGTATGTATGTATGTATGTATATACGAATTTCATATAAAAAGTATAGTAAGGTTGTCCTAGGATCTCAGACTATATTCAATTTTTATCTAAACCGATTTACTTGCAACTACGAATCCAGTAAATGTTTAAATTGTAAAGACTAAGTCGATCGATCGCTTGTGAGTGGGAACTTTAAATCAAAAGCACTAAGGAGTAATTATATCAACTTTAAAGCAAATCGCTCCCAAACAACTTTCTTTCCCTTTTTATTCCCGTTAGGGTACGAATTTCAATAAACTATGATACACGAATTCCATCAATTCTGTTACATAATGTTTGTGCAAAATATGAAGTAGATTGGACCAAGGAATCACGTTGTCCCATACAAACTGTTTTCCGCCTTTTCACCCCCTTAGGAGACGAATTTCGAAAAATCCCTTCTTATCGGATCCCTACGCATTACAAAGAGCAAGCCCTGTAAGTTTCAGGTCTCTACGATCAGCGGTTTAGGCTGTGCGTTGATCCGTCAGTCATTCAGGACAAAGGATTTTATATGTATAGATTAAATCATACTATTACAAACATAGATATATAATATATCACTGATTACAAAGCTACAAAACTCTTTGCGCTAAACGGTGCAACAACTTGATAATGAGCTGAAATATATTAATAGCTTTTAGTGGAATTCAATGTAAAGTTTAACGACTGACGTAACTGAAATAAATAAATTAAGTTCGACTTTTTGCGGTGGGCTTAGCACGAACTATTAACAACAAATTATTTATAAAATTCGAATGAAATTTGTATAGAAACTGTCATGATTTTTATACAATTCTCTTTCGATTCGACTACTCCTTTGTTGTCAATTTTTCGTGCTAAGCCCACTGAAATAAAATGTCTTTTTTACTTTCCAGTTTGGCTGTGGTTGCTGCTTTTTGTTTTCCAAAATGAGTTCCGGATATCCTGGTCCATCAAACCTGGTGTAAGTATTTTTTTCATTTACAGTGTGAAAATATTTACTTACTTAATTATTTTTTTCGTTAATTTATGGTATGCTTGTCATAAGCAGCGCCAAATGTACGATTTGCAATAATATTGTGGGAATAGTAGCAGCCCCAAAGGGAGATCTCCGACTGAGCAAGGTTCTAAGCTTTGACCGAGCATAGAACCTTGCTCGGTCGGAGATCTCCCTTTGGGGCTTGGGGCCAAAACCCACTTGTATGCATTTCCGATATTGTTTAATTAACTTTGATAGTGCGATTCAGGATTGTGGCGCTAATTGGTCCTATACAATATTAATTTGTTAAAACTATACCGACCTCTTCTCTTGTAATCTCCTCCTCCGCCTCCAACACTGATGTCGATGAGGGTGGCTGGATGATCGGATCGGATGATGATCGGAGATGACCTGTTTTATAGTGCACAAGAGCTCTATCTTTCTCTTACTTTCGTAACCCGGTGGGATGGCTATTCTAGAGTAATTAATCTGAACAGCTACGGTCGTCTATAAATACATAACACACATGATTGATTCTATATTGTGCTTTACCGTGTATTTTCAGTATTTGGACTACGACAACCTTCCCGAGACGAACTTCACTTGCACGGGCAAGGTGATTGGCGGCTATTACGCGGATTTGGAGACGTCTTGCCAAATGTTCCACGTGTGCACCATCGGCCAACAGAACGAACCTATGGATATCAAGTTCCTCTGTCTTAATGGCACTGTCTTTGATCAAGTATGTTACTGTTGTTATTATATAAAATACTCATTTCAATTTTAATCCAATTTACTTAAAACTAGATGTTGCCCGCGACATCGTGCGCGCAAAAGCTAATTTCGCAGAAACCGTACATTTTTTCACGATAAAAAGTAGCATATGTCCTTCCCCGTGGTCTATGCTACATCTGTGGCGAATTTCATCAAAATCGGTCCAGTAGTTTCAGAGCCTATTCAATGCAAACAAACAAACCAACAAACAAACAAACTTTTCCTCTTTATTATTAATATAATAAGATAATTTATTTAATATTATTAATATAGAAGTTAATGTCTGCTACACACAACAACGATAAAATACTGGCTAAATATTTTTATTAGTAAGGGGAAAAGTATATGTTATAGTACTACATCTTCAATGTCAGTCAGCGTGCCCCAATTCTAGTAATCGAGGAACACACTCATACTAAATATTATGTCTACTGCGACCGAACCGTGTATTTTTATTTTCATCAATTTCAAACATTGCACGACTTTTTAATTTTACTTGTTAAATTATCACAAACTTGGTAAATGCATATTTTAGTGTAAGAACTTAATATCTTAATTACGTGTCCAGAACAAGTTACAAGAATCTCTACGACGAGATGTCTAGTTTTTATTTTTTAATAATTCCTAATTTCAAAATTTTCGTTTTTCCAGGAGACAAGAGTATGCGAAAGAGTTGACGAAGTAGATTGTACAAAGTCTGAAAAATTTTACAGTTTAAACTTAGAATTATATGGTAGTACTGTACCTCCTATTGTACCACCTGAGCCAGAAGAACCTCAAGCGCCAGACACTGAGCAGGCGCAGAAAACTAATAACTCAAATACACACATACTCACTCATTATGCTAATGAAAATCCTACAACGTCTGATAAAACTCAAAATCAACAATCAGATACAATTGATTCAACAGAAGATCCGATTCAAGATTACAAGAAAGAGGAACCGAAAAATACTTCGAATCAACATTTATTACCTTCAAAAGATGAAGACGAATTAAATGAAGGTAATGTTTTCGTTTAAATAATTATATGTTCTAATAAATTCTGTATTCATAAATTTCAAAGACTACATAAAAACTATATTTTTTTCTACTACTACTCTTAATTACATGATATTATATTAATTTTACTTGCTTGTTACAGTTTATCCTGGTATTGTGATTAAAAGGCCTTAAGTTATAATTAATTAAATTAATTCAGAGTCCTTAAACAAAAACACCTTCGCTAATTACGATGACGAAGTTCGAAAAAAAATGGATGGTATACATAACGGGCGACATAGCGCGCGTAAGCGACGTCAATTCCATACATTATTGATTTCTGACTTCGTCGTCGCAGTTAGAAATCAATAATATATAGTTTATTAGCGAAGGCACCTCTTTTTAATATTATACATCTATGCGAAGGCATTTTAATTAAAAGCTCTGTAATAATTATTAAAATGTTATTTACAGAATACGAAGAAGAAGATGACGAAGCAATAGACAATGATAACACCGGCTTTGAAGAAGATTATTCGCAACAATTTACGACTACGACAATTCAAATTATAACGTCTACGACAACAACAACGAAGAAACCAACAACGAGTAGTACAACTATAAAACCACCTAGCAGTAACTCGCCCTACTTACCTCCTTTGATTACGACACCCTCACCGTTGCCGCCATCCTTCGCACCTTCAATTTCGCCATCGTCAACTATAGACCCATCACTGTTGTCACCACAAGAATTTATTTATCGTCATCGCGGACCCGGTTCGGAAGCTATTTCTTTCCAAAGACAAAGCTTTCGTCCAGCTGATGGAGTTTATATAACTCATGCTCCTCCTCAGCAATTCGATCACTTCCAATATGAATCTTCAAGGACAGCCCCAAGGCCTGTAGTATCGCACCCTGCTCCATTTCAAAGGCCCAGTCCATCACCATTTAGAGCAACTACAATCGATCCAAGCGACCAAATTTTGCGACCGGTCGCGAACTCACAATCTTCTGAAAGACATGAGACAACAATAAAACATCGGCCACAGAACTATCCAGCACACCTTCCAGCACAACCTCCTTTACCATTCAATCCCTTCTACTATGATAGAAAGCGAAGTGATGATATTCTCCAAGACGACAAATCGTCCCTTTCCGCAAGGTCAGTTGCACCTCCTACAGAAACTGAGAGACCTCCAATTAAACTGAAAAGTCCACCTCGAGTGATCGTCACTGCAAGTGCGTCTGTCAGTGATAGTAATGGAAAGAGACTAAATTATACAGTAGGTAATGTAGTGAGTGCTGTGAAGCCAATTGTGCCAATAAACTATGATGATTATAAAGAATCGGACCTTCTATTTGATCCTTTCTTTCTCGATGTGCCAAAACTACACCCAAGACGGAAGACTAGGTCTAGTAATTCTAGAAAAATTATAACGGTTCCTGCTCTTACGGCTAAGCCACTTAGTTTTAAGTCAGAAAAGATTGTAACAACACTTCCTCCTCAAACATCACAAGCGACTACTGCAAAAGCTTCGTCATTCACTCAAAGTCCAACAACAACAGTCGGTTGGAATCCACATGACTACGTAGACGATAACTACGAGCCACATTCTTATAATATGCAACCGGTACCACCGCTAGCAGTTTTGTTGAATCGTGATTACACACAACCAAGAAAACCTGATAAGCCTGTAAAGAATGTTGCTAGCGATAAAGAATTGAAATCAAGTCATATAATAAAGCAGTTGAAATCGACATCGTTTGAAGCGCAGAAAATATCTAGTCAAAATGTGGGCACTGAGGTTGCAGTTCCGGTCACCTCACCGACTCCGTATGGAGCTCCCACCTGCGTCACCTCGCACTCCACTGACTGTCGAACTCGTGCCTGATAAATAATAAATAGCTCACTTAACTTATAGTAAATAGTTGCGTATTTAAATAGGTAGAAAATTTTTATAATTTCAATTATTGTAATAATTATTATCATAGTAATGAATACTTTAAACGTTGTCCTACGATTGTATTTCTATGTAATGACTCCGAAATGTGAATAAATATTTAATATATACCTACATTCTACATTTATGTGATTTCTAATCAAAAATATATTTTGTAACAAAGTTTAAAAAAATATTCTTAGATAGGTATAGTTTTTTCCACTCGTGTAATTTGTATAAAAGTGTAATTTTACTGTTTTTACTATTTTGTACCAATAATGTTGTAAATATGTATCTTAAATATATGTATTAAGTTTGTGACATTTATTTCCATAGTTATTTCTATATCTTCAATACAAGGTCCTTTAATAATAACGACCCGCTCCAGCTTCGCACGGGTACAATACTGATACTAATACTAAAGAATGTCTTTGAACCTCTAACAAAACGGGCGAAATCTAGTCAAAACAAACAGAAACAAATTAATATAGGTACCTACTAAAACTCAATGAAATAAGTAGGTGGGTATACTTTTATCGTATGAAATACCATAGATCTAAACTCCCCCCGCACGCGCACCCCCGCATTGGTGACGCCCACTTCACGACGGGCCGTGCAGCAAAAATCGTAATATTTTAATTTCGCCATAACTTCAAAACCACACGTCCAATTTAAATCATTCAAAGACCAAATATTATCTACATAAACTGTACTTAGTGATGAAATAATTTATTTTGATAAGGATTAATAGCATGAGTAAAATAAACGCGTTTAAATGTAGTCCAAAAAAAATCAAGATTTGTAAATAAAAAAATGGTTGTTGTGCCTCACTGGACATAGATAGGTATAGTGTGTCGCGGACTTTTTTGTAGATATTTATAAGATCTACAATTAATTAGAACATTTTATGGTTCTATCTTTTATAGTTTAGGCAGCGTACGCAAAATAAGTAACTTTTCTGGTTGATTTTTTACACCTTGTGTCCGAAAAACCCAAATATTTTACGGAACCCTATTTTTTTCCAAAATAAAATATAGCCTATGTTACTCGTGGATAATGTAGCTTTCGAATGGTGAAAGAATTTTTGAAATCGGTCCAGTACTTTTTGAGCCTATTCATTACAAACAAACAAACAAACATACAAACAAAGTTTTCCTCTTTATAATATTAGTGTAGATTAGTTAAAGTGATTACAAAGTAAATACTGAAACATTCCTTATAATAATTGTGGCCCTGTCAGGTGTCAGAGAAAGTATGACTACTTAGTAGGTAGTTTGCTTAGTGGTCTCATTTTACCAATCAACGATCAAATAAATTCATTATTTTACAACAAAATTTCATATACTGGCAGCTCGAAATGGTCTCCGATAGAGCGGGTACCATACGCGCCCAGACCGAAACCCCCGTAAGTATTTATTTGTATATACGATGTGTTTTTATCAATCAATGGCAAAACTTTAAAGAGTGGAAAGTTGATTCCATAGTAAAAGTTACTTAAAAAATTTGGCCACTGACTGAAAAAGCATCCTATAGCGCCGTACTGAAATAATTTCGATAGCGATAGTCCTGAATAGTAAATTATATTCTTATATCAAGGAGCAGTCCAATGTATTATGATTTTCCAACAAAAAGGTACATAAAAACTTGTATGTAAAAGTGAAAAGCTTCAATAGGGAGAAAAATATTTTCCACGACTACACACTTTGCGTTCGAATCGCTCGTGAGTCGTGACCTTAGAGCATCCACGTGACACTTTGAAAGAAAAATAAAATAGGTATCTTTCATTCATTGTCAAACTTAAGTACACTATTTAGTAATCTGTGGTCAAACCTTATGTCAAACCTCTCAGACTATCTATTGTAAATTGAAAATTCAAATAAATTCAAGCTTGACGACATATTTTATTTATATTAAAAAACCATCTAGATTATATTATTGCGTCTACCATACTGTTTACAACGCTGTAATAAATATATAACATGATTGAATCAAGTATTATGAGTATAAGGGAAATGATTGATACAGCATTTGGGGAGCAAGAGGTAAGGGTAGTTAACAATTTCTGGATTATATCTAGACTTAAAATCAAAGGATCGTATAAGCATTCAGGACTGTGTACCATCAGAGTAGTGATTATATTCTTAAATTCTATTCTACGTACTGAATAGTCCAACTCGATAACAAAATAAAATTATGTAGGTTAAAATTTGTAAGTGTTAAGTTTTAAAATATTATCATGCTATATGAAATCAAGGAAAACATTACGATACTGGTATAAATTTAAATAAAAGGAACTCTAATAATATACTTCTTGTACTTATAGATGAACAAAGTCAACTTTAAGTTGATACAGACTATACTTTATATTCTTGCAAGACAATTACGATTATTAGAAAGACAAGTAGGAATCAATATAGAACCAGGAACTGCTAAACCATCATCAAGTATTTCCATAACTGAAGTAAAATTACAAGCCAAAGTCGCTAAACCTAAGAGAAGAAAAGGATCTAAATCAGCCAAAATTCCAACAAACGATGTTAATAAAATGGTTGCTGATGAAAAACTAGAATCGGAAGTAACAAAATCTACGGAGGAGGAACCTAAAGCTACCTCGACAGGTTAATTTGTAATCAAAACTACATTTACTATATTAAAATTTAAAGTATAACAGGTCCTATCCTACTCATATTATAAATGTGAAAGATTCTGAGGATGGATGGATGGATGCATGGTTGGATGGATGGACGTTTGTTACTCTTTCACGCAAAAACTACTAAATGGATTTTGATGAAATTTGTTATGGTAGTAGTTTGTGCTCTGGATTAAAACATAGGCTACATCCCAAAAAAAGTATTGTTTCCATGGGATACTGCATTTATGCGGGTGG
Source organism: Glaucopsyche alexis (assembly GCA_905404095.1). Classification (NCBI taxonomy): domain Eukaryota; kingdom Metazoa; phylum Arthropoda; class Insecta; order Lepidoptera; family Lycaenidae; genus Glaucopsyche; species Glaucopsyche alexis. The sequence goes on along the minus strand of FR990052.1, from coordinate 15,281,766 downwards.
AGCTGCGGGCAATAGCTATTAAATTCTAAAATTATTCAATTATTACTAGGATAGCTATTTCAGTTAACACCGTCCTCGTCAATTATTTTTATTTTACAGTAATAAAAATAAATGTTTAAACACTTAATCATTGAAAATAAACATAGACTAATGATTGGTCTCGCTGGGCGCTCTACTAGACCGAGCCGACGTGCTTGTCAAATACACACTAAATACTAAGCCGAGGTCGGCTTACACGAGCCAGTCATATTGAAAGCTTTATGACAGTTGTGCGTCCCGAATATTTCATTACGTCATTTTAGTTAAAATTGGAAACAAAATGCCATGTTGTGTAGTAAAACTATGTAAAAACAATTCGACAAGAAATAAGAAGGACACTGGGATCACGTCATATCATCAGTAATTATCGAATAAATTCGAAATTTCAACATAAAATTACGTAAACTCAAAACGCCATTCAGTGTTGCCGCGTATGCAAGAATCAAGTTCCCCGTAGTTGATAATTTTATGACGTGATTTTATAATCGTCATTGTATTTATTATAATCTAATAAGATAAAATGAAATAAATTATATCCTTGGTATTTCATTCACCTAACTTATTTATTGTGATTCTTCAGGATTTTTCCCATGAAACTAAATAACTATTCGAAAAATACAGATCAAAAATACGAAAAAAAATTAAAACGTCACAGTCTTACTAATATTAAAAATGTAAAAGTTTGTGAGGATGTATGGATGGATGTTTGTTACTCTTTTACGCAAAAACTACTGAACGGATTTTGATGAAATTTGGTATGGTAAAAAAAGTACAGTGTTCCCGCGGGATATTCGATAGTATATTTACGCGGGCGGAACCGCGGGTAACAGCTAGTTAAATATTATATTATTACTAGATGTTGCACGCGACTTCGTACGCGCAAATGGTAACCGTACATTTTTGCCGCGATAAAAAGTGGTGGAAATGCTTCCCCGTGGTCTAATCTATAATATCTGTACCAAATTTTATCACAATCGGTCCAGTAGTTTCGGAGCCTATTCAATGCAAACAAATAACAAACTTTTCCTCTTTATTATATTAGTATAGATGTGTAATATTATTATCGTACTATCTGCCTCGACGCACGTTATTCTGTCTTGATTAAAAAATAAATAAAAATTAGACCTAATCATTTGTTTACATATAACCTACCATTTTTTTAAAGAAGAATTCAGGTGGAGCCGCGTCAAAAGCTATTTTTAACTTACCTGAATTTATAACCAATAATTTAAGACTAGAGCATAATATATTTTTCCCGTCAAATCAGGCAAAAGTTTAGTAGCTGGCATCACAATTTTTCACGCACACTAGAATTTGTCACATGTAAGTCAATTGTCACTTTACACACTACAATAATTTGTAGCCGCATTGACAAGGTGTCATCTCAAGTCATTCTATGTGAATGCTCTATCTAGTTGAGCGCCCAGCAAGACTAATCATTCATCTATGAAAATAAAATAAAAAATCTTTTGTTGTAGCAAGTAGCTATTTGCGTTATCACTGGTATCAGTCGTATACCTAAAGTAGTAACATCTAGCTATAAGTAAGTAATTTGTGTGTTATATTTCCTCATGCAAAACTCTTAAAAACTTCTAGAAACAAAGATCACAAGGAAGGCTAGAACTGAAAGACCTCAGAAAAGTGATGATGCTTCTACCAAAAAAAGATATAAAATGACAAAAGAACAGCGTAGGAAGGAGGTACCTAAATGTATAAAAAATAATAAATATTTTACAACAAATACGCTAACACACGCGGCGCCGCTGCACTATGATAACATTTGTATGGATTTTGTGCCGACATTCGGTCACTATTACATTACTAAATTAATCATACGGTCACAACATCCATACAAAGAAGACGTAAGACCGTTGACACGAGCAGAAAGAATGATTTGTACTGAAAACTCTTTAGACTAATCACGAGATTTTTTTAATTGGCTGTCTAATATATATGTGATAATATCACTGGTGATAATTGAAATAGAAGTTAATATATCTCCTTATATTTATTATACCAATAACTAAGAAAACATAAGTCATTGACGACTTCTTAAAACATTCTTGGAGTATAGTAATAACATTCTAACATAATTTGTATGAAAGAGGACGAGCAAAGTGCAAAGAATTTTCTAATACTGTACCTGTGATTAATGATGATTAATTATTATAAAACACAATAAAGAAAAGTACTACTTTTCTACAACAGGACTTCGAAAAATTTATCGAAGAAATAGAACAGTTACGAGAGCTTGAACTACGAGTGGTTCATCAGGTGCTTTTATATCGTTATAAAGAAGACATTTTTCATTTTTGGTTATTCTAATATTTTCATTTTTTTTTTATGTTTTTATTTGTGTTTTCTTTTTATTAGAATAATATGGTATTGAAGCAAAAGGAAGGTAAGAAAAAATTCAAATTTTAATGGCAGAGGTACGGGTTCTCGATGATATAAATACTTAATAGTTATTATTCAAAAATAACATAAGTAATTCAATTTTGACCTAGACGGTATAATATAATAATCTAAAAAAGTCTTAAATAAATTGAATTCATTATTTAAGACCTATCCATAGATACACGCATATGACACTTTTTTATTAGGTATAGATAAGCTTCACTCATGAGTAAATTAAATAAGATTATAACGTTGGAAAATACTGAAATATGTATTATTCTTTTACACAGAGAGCAAATTCCAGAGAGCAAGAAGAAAAATCGCCTACTCCAATGGCGTCGCTCGACACTTTAGGTAAAAAAATATAATCAATGGTCAGATATTTTGAAACTTATATAGATTTTTTCTTATTTTTTCCCCTGTCTAATTGATCTAAGCTTACGAGTCTTACGACCATCGTTATACATTTTTTTTTTATTTGACATAGTCTTACTAATTACTTTTACTCTTTTTTCATTCAGAATACATGCAATATGAAAAACTACTGGTGGGTGAGTAAATTTTAAACCAAAATAATAAAACATTGAATTAAAAAAATAATTATAATAAAGATATCATAGGTATAAGCCACTTATTTAAATACATACTTAATAGTTAATTAATTAAATTCTTAATTACAGTTGATAGAGTGTCCAAGGAAGAAGCTATGAAGAAAGTAGGTATGTACCTACGATTTATTTGAGCGCATGGATATAAATATATTTATCGCATAATAATTGAATAAAACACTTTGCCTATTAGAAACTCAACGGCTACAGATAGTGACTCAAGAACAATTTGACCAACTAAATGAAAAAGTAAGAGCGCTTGAAAAACAGTTTGGGGAAATGAGCACTGATTTACCAGAAAACTTGCAACTAATGAAAGAATTAGAAAGAGAAGCGTTATCAACTAATGAAAATACGTCTACTTCATTATTGTCGGCTCGGCTCAACGCCACAGAAAGAACTTTATCACAACTCATGAACTTAATGACCGATTTTGCATCCAAAAAAGGCCTGTCATTGGAGGTCAGCATTAAAAAAACAATACTCATACCCCCTTAGTAATAAAAATAATAATATTTACACCACGAATTGCTAATCAAACATGGCTGTCTTTGTCGGATAGGTTAAAAAAGCCACTTGACAGACGAAGACAGCTACTTGGATTAGCGTATCTTTGGTGTTAATATTGTGGTGGACCAATAGTGCCACAATCCTGAATCGCGCTATCGAATTTTATGTAGTTCGGCTCTATATGTATACAACAGCTGAAATTACTACATAGGCTTCGGCCTGACCGAGCATATCACCTAGCTCGGTCGGAGATCTCCCTTTGGGGCATGCTACCATATTTCCACAATATTTTTTATTAATAAGAAGGATAATGTCTAAAAATTAATTTAATAAAATAAAAAATAAACAAATGTTATAATTTTTTAGGAAAAAGACAAAGCGGAAATGCGTACCCAAAGTCACCCAGATAAACCAGATATTATGACAACCGCTCAGCAAAAACACTGGACAACACATAACGATCTTGAGTACATAATTGTTATTTTTAATAGTCTTTACATAGTATAAAATTAAATCGTTTTTACTGTCTATTTGATTAGATATTTTAAGGCCTGTTTCACAATCTTCTAACAAGTAAGTGTCGGATGTATTGGGAAGTTTTGTCGCTGCTTACTTTATATCGAGCAACATGGACAAAACATGCTAATAAGCTATCTGACACTTAAGCCTCGGCCTCGAATCCTGCGGGCAGCGGGGCGGCGGCGGCGGCAGCGGCGCGGGAGCGGCGCGGGAGTGGCGCGGGAGCGGCGCGGGCAACGCAGACCTGCAGTGCTATTCTCTAAGAACATTTTCAAATATCTCGACAGCTGAATCCGCGGTGAGTGTCAAATATCATATATAAATTTGACACTCACCGCGGATTCAGCTTTCGAGATTTGAAAATTTTCTTAGAGAATAGACAGGCTGTTCTCGAAACCAGCGGACAGATCGCACGTCACTATAGCGGCGCGGCTTAGTGTTATATTCGTGGTTGAGTCGTCGAGATATGTTTTTATTAGCGAACAATATGTCTGCATAACGGCGACATCTTTTTGATTTAAATTTATTCCTAACGCTGGATTTATTGTGGGCAATAACACTTATTTGCAGACGCGCGGGCGGTCGCTGATCGACTGAAGTGCACCGCTCGTTGCCCGCGCCCGCGCTGCTGTTTTCGAGGGCCGGTCCATTTGATTATACGCATTAGAATCTGCCGCTTCTACCGCCGCAGCCCCGCTGCTCGCAAGAATTGAGGCAGAGGCCTTAGAAGTGTTAAACTACTAAATGGATTTTAATGCAGTTTTTAACAATAGATAGAGTAATTCAAGATAAATATTTGTATGTATACAGTACAAAATATTATATTGCTGTAATTACTGCGTTGCCACCTGTTTTATATATTAATATTATTATAAATAAAATCTTTTAAAATTACAGTGATGCTTTACTTGTCATAGAAGAGGATATAATGAATAGAGTCAAAAATATAACGGACAAAACAGTTTCCAATGCAGAAAATGCTTTAACAGTGGCCCGAAATTTAGGTAAATGAATACAAAGTTAAATCAAAATAGTACAACTCCAAAATAATTTAACCAAATATTTTTTACAGAAAAGGAGCTTGATGCTGCTTTGAATTTGGGAAATCGAATGGAAGCATTAGAAAATATAGTTTCGGAATATACAAAACAGATTAATACATTGGATACAAACTTAAGTTCTCAGGTCATAAACAAATTGGAATTGTAAGTAACGATAATTGTTTTACAAATTTTAATACTCAATTATTTTTGTAGATGAGTAATTATCAAGAACAGCTGACTCAAATGCAACATGATTTAGAATGTGGAATCGAATCAATGTTGGAAGCTGTAGCTAACAGTGCCAGTGATCCTATTGGTATAATTTGTTAACATATTTTAATCTTACGTTCTTTTCCTATTGAATTAATTAATATGAAGGTAATAACCATTAACCATACGTTATGTACAACAGCGGTAGCGGAGCTAAATTCAAATTTTACAAACTTACAAAGCGAAATAGATTTTACCAATACAAAGCAAAAAAAACTTGAAGAAAATCAAGAATCATTGAGCTGGGAACTAAAAGTATTGTTTACTTTTTTTTACTATATTAACGCATGATACTAAAATTCATAAACTTCATTGCGGCTATTTTCTGTTTTAAGGATCTCCATAAGCAGTTAGAGTTATTACGAGGAATCAAGACAGATCGTGATGAAGTTATTGACGCACTTCGAGACAAAGCAGGACTTGATACTCTTAATGGACTAGTAAATGAAATACAATTCGAGGCTGTTCGTCGAGATTTTGAGAAACGAATCAAAGCTGCTTACAATAAATTTGATAATCAAGAGACGCAATGGCAGGTAAGCAATAATGATGGTGTGAGCAACGAGAGGGCGGAATAATGTGTTTCGAACATTAATAAAAATTGTTTTCTTAGAGAGCTATTGACGATCTGCAATGTAAACTCGATGATAAAGCTGATATAAAGGTACTTGAAGCACTAAGATTTGATATCGATGAAAACTTGAATATATTGAAAAAGAGGATAGATGATATCAAGGAAATTGTTGGTGAACCAAGTGCTGCTGCAGTTTCCAAAATTCTTTTACGGGATACCACTTGTATTTCATGCCTGACGCCGGCTAATATGGATCCAACTGAGCCCAATTTGATACCTGCTTTACCAGCGTGTAAAATACCGAATAGTGCTGGTATGAATACGACAACTCCAAAAGAAGCAGGCAATCTTTGCTTTCCAGGAAAACCCATACCTCATCCAAACGACCTCAGGTAAATAATAACTTTATTTAACAACACAATTGTAGTGGTTGTAGCTAGATGTTCCTACGATAACATGTTAAATTATGTATTTTTTATATTTATGATTTTATGTCACTACTTACAGAGGGCTGTTACTTATTTACTTCCTTGCTTTTCCTATTGCTCCAGCGTTGGTGTTTGTCATCGCTACTGTGGGGGATCGCACACAGTGACTTCTAATGCCCGCAGTAAGCTGACTGCCACTGTCGGTGTACGTCGCGCTAAGATCGGTTTCCAGGACATTGAATCCAAAGATGAAAAAGTAAATAGTATTATCAAAAAAATAACAAATTAAAAAAATGCTTAGATTTGTCTACTTGTCCTGATGATATCCGATACCTATCGCCAATCTTTGACGATAGAATCGAAATGTAGAAATGGAGTGATGTTGAGTTTTTGGGTGCAACGAAAACACCTAATAGGTAAAGAACATAAAGTACCTATCTACCATTAATTGGGTGTTCAATTTCAGACGCACACAAAACACAACTCTGATATCGAAACAACACCTTGTGTCCCGTGCAATGAAACATTAACGCAGTCCTTCAAATTAGCTGATAAAGGTATTCTGGAATTTAATAAAATAAGTGTTGCATTAGATGTAGGTATTTGAGGTAAACCACTATCGAGTCCTTAGTAGGCCAGTAGAAATTCGATATTAGACGCATCTTCGGTACTTTATTTCCTTACAGCAGTATCAATGAGTAATTTTACCTTTTTAATAGCTTGAGGCTATAGGTAGATAGCAGTGGCGAAGCGTGTATAGAAGCCGATTCCCATCGGCTTCCCTTTTGTGTTGGATACGTTTCAGTAACTATGACGAATTATTTCGAAAACTAATTCACTACAGCAATGACTTATTGTACAAGCTAGTGATGTAACGAATATTCGCATTCGCATTCGCGAATATTCGCACATTTTTGTATATTCGCATTCGCATTCGCATTCGCAAAATTTTTGCGAATGTTTTGCGAATATGAATATCAGAAAACAAAAGCAAATGTGCGAGTTTCTTACGCCGGTTCTTCTTGCGGGGCTAGTTTCCGAACCGGTGGTAGGCATCATTTAGGACTATTCTTTAAGCGTTATATCATAACCTACATGGAAATAAAAATTTTGAGTTTAAGTTTGAGTGAGCGGAGCGGAATGAATGACGCTTTATTTAGATCATAGATGAGTTCGTATGAACTCGGCAATACTCGGAAGATACGAACGTAACGAACCCATAACGAACCTTGTCCGAACGCGACTGCGCGACAAATTGGCGCCAAATATGAACAAAAACTGAATATTCGCATTCGCATTCGCATTCGCGAATGTCGGTAGCAGATATTCGCATTCGCATTCGCATTCGCGAATGCTAAAAAAGAGATATTCGTTACATCACTAGTACAAGCTATAGCGTGATGTAGGGCCGCGCGAGCGCCATCTATGCAACGGACATCACAATATCACATAACCCGATGAATAACGGCTTATCGCATTGTATAAAAGACCTCATTTCGTTCGAAATAAAGTTGAAATTTAAATATGCCGTCCTATTGGACGGCCAGTTCGAATTTTGAAAATCGTAATACGGTGTCTAAGGGTTTCAGTAATGAAATATATGTTTCATTCTAAAATAGTCATTATTTCGTTTGTTTTAAGGTTAAATTCAAACTGTAGTCCTAATGGCTCTTATTACGTTTTGGAAATGAATGACAAAGTATTTGTACAATTTTATTGGTCGAAATTATCATTAAATAAGCCGCTCGGAGACCGGTTATGGTCTCTCATTGGTTGAAAATCCCAAACATTAGAAAATTTCTTTTGCCATTTTTATACAAACGACAGTCGACTACATTCCATATTATGCGTTGTAATTTCGTTATAAATTATTCGCTAGTTTCTTGTATTATTGTAATTTGTAGTGTATACTGTAGTGTAAAATATTATATTTATATTGTGAAGTGTACTTATTTGGATTGTAAATTGCATTATTGTGGTGAGTAGATTCTAGTAGGCATAGTATTTACATTATTGAAACGATCGTGAATTTCTTAAAATGGCGTTAATACATATTGAATCAAACGAAACTCTAACTCTGTACCGAAATAGATAGAATCCCACGAAGCAGCCTCTAGGTATGTATTTACTATGTACTTGTTTAATATGCATAAAGACCATAGTGGCTTCCCTCTGCGGAAAAACCACCCTTCGCCACTGGTAGATAGGTATTAACCGGCACGGCCAAGCACGGCTGCAAGTATTTCCATGAAATTTTGTATGATGGTAGGTTTGGGGGCAAAATCGATCTATCTAGTTCTTATTCCTAGGAACCGCGCATTTTTAAGCTATATAATATGTTTTTGCTTTGTTCGAAAATTTGGAATGTGTTCGAATTCAAATATATTATGTATATATATATATATATTTTTCAAATTCAAAATTATTTATTTCTCTCTCAACACACAGTAGGTACATTTCATATAACAATCAGTTTCTTATGAAAGAATGTATTATTGTGATGAGAGACTGGTCACCAGGCTCCCGTCCTCCCGGACTACCTATATAAGGTCTCCGAAAATCAATTACGGATACTTCGGGCACATGATCCACTGCTTATGTAAAGACGTTTAAACAAAAAAATAATTGTCATACTCAAAGTAAAAAATCATCTCTTGTATGGGTGACTCCGCAAAACGCAAGCTCGCCCATATAAAGAAAAAAATTTTTTTCGAGTATGACAATTATTTTTCTGCTTAAACGTCTTTACATAAGCAGCAGATCATATGCCCAAAATATCCGTAATTGATTTTACCGAACCTTATATATTAATTATTACAACTCAGTATGTAACAAGGACAAAAACAATACAAATTTTAATAAATAAAATACAAGAGATAAGTAAACGTAAATTTTAGCATAAAGATATTTTGGTAATGGTAGTGCTTGTATAAATGTATGTTTGTGTGGGGAGGGGGTGGCACCCTAGCCCTACGGGCTACGAGTTACGACTGAAGTCTTGGGATGATCAGTTGAGTTCTATACTGCTAGGGTTCTTGTGTGATAGGCGAGTTTAGCGGAATGACCATTAAATAATATTATAACCGTGAACCGTCACTTATCCTGAATTGATTAAGATCTTCTCGGTGTTAGTGTTGTTAAGAGTCCAACTTTCAATTTTTCGCTTGCACTGTTTTTTGTTGAATCCCGGTCTTACCTATACAAATATCTTTGTGATTCTTCTTATTTTTTAAATTTATCAGAACTCCGAGCAAAGCTGGGTTACAATACGGCCGATGTATCTTGGCGAGTCTGAACTTCGCGCAGAAGGTCGCGCAATAGCTGTTTCTAAGTGTTTTCGTATTTATTTTATTTGTACTAGTTGGTCAACTGTATTAGGGAAATTTTATTAGTACATAGGTATATAAAAATAATACAATAACAGTTTTCTTCACGAGTTGTACATGCGCTAAAGTTCGCAGAGCCTATGTTCAGACCCGTCAAGATACAGCGGCCGTAATGTACCTATAGGTACTAAGAATTTATGTAACGTACCTAATTTTCATTTTGTTGCAGATGCTGAGTCTGAGATGTCGCATGAATTTTTCAATCAATATCAAATGTGCGATGTAGTACGTCAAGATAACGAATCAATAACACCGCCTTACTTTATTGAAGATTGAAATTATTACCTGAAATCATAATTACCTACTATACATTTTTACTATATTTTATTAGTTTTTTTCAATAAAGAATATTTTTTGTAGAATAGGTACCTACGTTTTTTCCTACAACAAATATAAATATTATAGAAATATAACAATAAAATATTTTATCTTTTTTGCGATAAATGGGCAATTTCGTAAAAATATGTCCCGGTTACAAAATGGAGTATAATAAAAAATAAAGTTTAGAACAACTATTTTTAGGATGCCGATTGCTTCGTTTTTTCTTTAAATATATTATTTCATAACAATATTACCCAAAAACCTTAACTTTTTTCAGAAAGTATGAATTTTTGGTACATGATGGGGGTTCTGGGTTCCATTTTGTAACTTTTTGAAACGAATACTACTTAACAACGAAAACTTTTTTTATTAAAGAACTTCTTTATTACGAAATGTACAACATAGTATTTATGTTTTAACAAAGTTTTTTTTTTTTTCAAATACTTATCTATCAAACATTAAATCTTAAAATTATATCCACTTTGTAACTTTTAGGTAAAGTAGTCTCATTATTTTTTTATTGTGATAATTGTAATAACAGTTTTAAAACTGATTATAGTATGAAATAACAACTTATAATCTGTTTTACCAAAAACCAAAAGAATAAAATATATTGTCTTATAAAACACTCGAAATATTTTATATTTTAAACATAAAAAACATGAGACAGTAACAAATTGGAAAGACGCAGTAACGCGTTGGAAAGTATAAAGCTTAGTTGACAAGTCTGCACCTACTAAGGTAATTAAAGGTAACTTCTTTGAATTTGTTTTATGTATTTTGAACTTTTTTAAATTATGATTATGCTTTGGAAACTAAACAAATGTTTTTGTTTTATAAAATGAACTTGAAAAGGACTGTTTTATACTATAACATGTAACACTTTCTTTGTATTAATAAGCTTAACTAAAGCTACAAAAAATGTATTTTTTTAAATTATTTCTTCTTTCGTCATATCTTGAATATTTATTGTCTTTTTTTTTAATTTTTACATATTTCTTCTTCTTTTTCCAGATTATTTTTGATTTTTTTTTCTATAATGTTGTTACTTTTTTCATAAGAGGCACAATGGATTTACTTAAAAACAAACTATATGTTTAAATTAAATATTTTCTAAAAAAATTGGCTTCCGACTTCAGTAAAATTTATTTTATAATCAGAATATAAGGTGGCTCAATATTGAAAAATGCAGATATCTGTTAAAAAGTAAACAAACAAGTATTAAGTATGTAATAATGTATAAAAATGCCTCTCAATCGCCGAAAACCCTAGCTATATAATATTTATTCAAATTTAAATGTCAAAAGATTTTATTGAAATTCATTAGTAGCATTAAAATTCATCTTTAAAAAATGTATACAATTACGTATGAGAACTTGACCTTATGTTTCCATTTTGTAACTTCAATGTTCCCCATGTATGTAACCAAACAAAATGGAAGTAACGATTTCCTGAATATTATGATACAATTGCATGTACTTTAACTTTGCTGTTATTAAATTACCAAAAACATAGTTTCTTAATTTTTCCTATTATTTATTCTTACAATTTAAATCGCTTGATAAATAAAAATATACTTTACCAGCAAAATCACAGTTACAAATCGGAACAAAAATTTTGCACAGTAATACTTTGAATAATCAAAATGAATTAACTTTTTGGTATTAAATGATAATCTCTTCAAAATGGCAGTATCAAAATAGTAATATTGCCAGGAATGAAACGAGTGATAAACTTAGTAGTTTCTTTTTCAAACTTTTATTATAGACGGGTTACAAAGTGGAATTTCCGCACATGGCTGAAATCGTAGGACACAATTTAAGTTATAAAATTAATGAAAAATATTATAGCAGTACCCACATTTCTTGTTTTATTAAGATAGTTCTAACATATTTTAATATCCTTAAATCCTCTTTAGCTTCGCACTGAATAATATACATAAATAAACCGAATACAAAATGTAACTGGTCACTATAGGACACGTGAAAATAAGGGGGTACATAACCAAATTTTATTAAATATTTCAATATATTTTATAATAATTGAGTTATTTGTATATGTTTTGAATATAATTTAAACATAGTAATCAAATAAAGTGAATATCTTAATGTACAAAGTCTTCCGTTTCTATGAAAAATAAGTAAGAAGTGATAGGACAGGCCATAACACAATGTGGACATATTTTTACGAAATTGCCCAAATACCGCATTGCCGTCCTCAAACTAAAAGGCGGTTAAATGACAAAAACAGTTTTGAGGGGTAAGTCTAAAAACCAAAGAATACAGAAATCATCCAGACCAGAAGCCGTCAACACGCTTGAAAGTGAGGCCTGGTGGAATGGTTATCCACACATAATATGTTGCCACAGAATAACAGGATATTTTACCCAACTTTTTTTCAATTAATTTTTATTTAATAGCTTATTGTCGTTATATAACAACACGATTTGTTTTGTAAATGTAAAGAGTAAAGATTAAAAAGAGCGGGCGGGGCGGTATTTCGCCATGGTTTTGGACACAGTGCGCTGCGTACAAATGTGATCGAACACTCATTCTGCATGTTCTGTATTTTGTGCTAAAAACGTGGGATTATTTTGAAATACAAGATACGTGCTTTGAGTTTCCCGCCAAAACTCCCTAGGAAGTTTCATTAAAGCGTCTACCACTTTACTGTATAATCGACTAACTTGACTGATTGACTACCCCGACTATTTTTTGTACTTTGACTAGACTTTGGACTTGACAACTTAGAAATACGGTGATGAAAATTTGAACGAATATTCTATTTCCCGCCTTTTTTACTTGACACTGGCAAATGGTTATAAGCCATACAAAATAATAAGAAAAAAAAACATCTGTCAAGGTTTCAAATCACTGTTGCTGTAAGAAGAAGAAGAAAGTTGAAATTGTGGCAGTAAAACCAGTAAAATATTAAATTTTATTCATAGAATACGTAGGTAGGTACAGAATTTTATTGCAGATTTCTTGTACCTATTTGTAAAAGTTGCAGTAATCAGTATCTAAATGTAACTACCTTCATAACAAAAAGTAAGAAGTATGCATATTTTAAATGAAAAATTATAATCAGTTTGCCCTAAGATTATTTTCGTGTACTTTGAGTAACAAAAGTCGGTTTAAAACTCAACTCAGTACAATTGATTTGAAAAATTGTTTACCTATTACTCATAAGTCATAAGGTTATTTACAAATTTAGGAAAAACACGTTTATTTTATAGTTCTGAATCTTTATTTTGCACATGTAACTTTGTCGATGGTTATCTGATTCAGAGGAAGTATATTTTATGCTAGCAGCTAAAGTAAGCTTATTTATGTGTTATTTTTAAGGTATAGGTTATTCAGGAGTAAGCATGCACAAGATTCTAGAGTTTCAAGCCGTGGTCCTTGCTGCAGGTAGAGGCTCAAGATTGCCGGATGTTGGGGGGAAGGTGTCAAAATGTTTATTGCCTGTGGGTCCGTATCCCCTCCTATGGTATTCACTGAATATGCTGGAACGAGCGGGATTTCAGGGTAATTTCTTTTCTATGTGATTATTTTAGATTTTCTCTTGATTATTTAGATCTTAGAAACATTTTTTATCAATATGTGCAACAAAATAATTCTTACATTGATAATTTAAAAGTTAATAGGTCATAAAAAGTCATTTCAATGAATTCAAATTATCAAAACTATGAAGGTGGAGAAATCTAAACTATTTGTAATGGAAAAAGTTTTATCATTTGCACAACTAATTAAAATATGAACACAATGAGTAATTATTGTGAAATGACATTGTTCACGCAAACACACAGCTATTTAGGTTATTTGGTATTACAATGGGACAATATAGGAAGGAATTGGTTCAAAGCAATGGAAAAAATCAACAACTAAAATACCTTACCTAATGAAAATAATATTATAAGGTGTAAATTTGTTTAGTATGAGAGCAGGCAAATTAGAATGTGTCTAATGAAACAAGTGGTCAATTTCACACTAATTATTTATTGCATAAAAACAGGCCCCTGGCATATCAGGGTGCACGGGCGCAGGGTAATCGTAACAACACAGAGTGCCAAATGTGAATTTACATATTATTATTAATGCACATCTTACTATCTAACAAAATCAATATAGCTATATGTAATTTGAAAGTCCATACCGTAACTTTATATCATTTGTGAATTTTTTAATTACTCTATTAGGAATTTTTAGATCTTTTACTAATTGTTGAAATGTTGTGTGCTTATTTTCAGAAACTATGCTAGTAGTATTGGATGAAGATAAATCAAGTGTCATTAATGCTTTAGAAAACTGTCCTTTGAAGATCAAGTATGACTTAATCGTGATTCCATCGGAGGAGGATTGGGGTACAGCAAACTCCTTGAAGCACATCAGTAGCAGAGTAACAACAGATTTAGTTGTTGTCTCCGGAGATCTTATAACAAATGTAAACATAAATGATATTTTAAATCTGTATCGGAAACATGACGCCACTTTGGCTTCATTATTTTTTAACAACGGTCCAGAAGAATGGATCGAATTACCAGGCCTCAAAACAAAAGCTAAGCCTGATAAAGATCTTGTTTGTATAGATAAAGAAACAGAACGGCTCGTGTTTTTAGCCAGTGCGAGTGATTTTGAAGAGAATGTAACAATCCCAAGGCTGCTACTCAAAAAGTTTAACACTGTCAGTATGTTTAGTAGATTACTGGACGCTCACCTGTACGTAATGAAAAGTTGGGTTGTTGATTATGTAGTAGAAATGGATAAATTTACATCCATCAAAGGGGAACTTATTCCTCACATTGTCAAAAAACAACTGTCCAAACCCAAAAATGCAGTAGAGAAGAAAGGTACATCTGAAAAAGGTGTAGTACTCACAAAGGATATATTTCATTTTGCTGTCAATCAAGGATTCGAGAACAAAATAAGGAGCATGTCCTCGTACACTGATCATAGTTTTGGATACAAACCTGTTTACTACGGTGATGAAGTTAGATGCTATGCGCACATACCACAGCAAAATACTTTTGGCTTAAGAGTCAACACTTTGTCTGCTTACTATTTGGCAAATCATAAGGTATGTTTTGTAAGGTGTATACTTCATTATAATTATCAGTTTACTCGCTTTTTCCTGCAGCTTCGCCTGCTTAAATACAGTATCCCATGGGAACACTGTACCTTTTCTGGATAAAAAAAGGCCTATATATTAATCCAGAGCTCAAACTATATACCAAATTTAATCAAAATCCATTCGCAGTTGTTTTTGCAAACAAGCATCCATCTATTCATCCTCACAAAGCTTCACAATAGTAGAAGGATTACTGGAACCCAGAAAAAGAACCTACCTATTGATAGAAGTAAATATTCTTATTTTGTTTATAATAAGTTAATATTCTAATATATATGTCACCGTAAAATTGTAAAAACTGTTAGATTGTAATATAACTAGTGAAATTGTAAAATGTTTATAGACATCCAACGAGAATATTCTGCCTATAATTTAACACATTATTTTTCGTTGGTTGTTCAATATAAGGTTCAGTAAAATCAATTACGTACATTTTGGGCATATGATCTATTGCTTAAGTAAAGACGTTTTTAAGCAGAAAAATAATTGTCATACTAGAAAAAAAATGTTTTTCTTTATATGGGCGAGTTGGCGTTTTGCGGAGAGTCACCCATACATGAGATGATTTTTTACTTTAAGTATGACTATTTTTTTGCCTAAACGTCTTTACATAAGCAGTGGATCATGTGCCTGAAGTATCCGTAATTGATTTTCGGAGAAAATAATATATAGTAATGAGTCTTTTGACATATTTTTACACTCTCGTTAGTTATTTTACAATCTAACGGTTTTTACAATTTTACGGTGACATATAATAATATATTATTGTGATGTTCCATAGATTTAATAAAAATATATTTTCTTTTATTTCCAGATACTACCAAAGTGGGACGAAATAACAGGCACAACACTAGCCAATAAATATCATCCAAACAGCGAAGTGAAAACAAAGCAAATAGACGACTTGAGTACTGTCAGTGAGAAAAGCATTGTTAGCGAGAAAACATCAATAAAAAACACCTTTATTGGTATGAACTGCATTGTTGAGAACAAGGTCAGGTTGACGAACTGTATTCTAATGAACAATGTTACTATTAAAGAAGGGTAAGTAAAATTTTTAACAATACGAAAAAAATATATATAATATACTAATATTTTAAAGAGGAAATATAATATTTTGTTTCTTTGCATTAAATAGGCTCCGAAAGTACTGGTCTAAAGTAAGAGTCAAATAAGAGAGTAGACTGCATGGAAGGACTACTTTTTTACGGCTACTTTTTATCGCGGCAAAATGTACGGTTTCTGCGGGATTCCCTTTTGCGCGTACGAAGTCGCAGACAACATCTAGTAATATTATAATTAGATGTCAATGTGTTGAAAATCAATAAAAGTTTAAAGCTACTGACAAAATAAACTGTCATAGTTCTCCCTGTACTGGTTTTATCTTTTTTGAGGTATGGGACCTAAATGACACACATAAGTTCTCCTATATACCTATATTTCTGAAAATTTATAGTTCTTTGTTGTTTTGTTTCACAACACGATACATTATTATTTTACATTGAAAGCAAGAGGTAATGTCTTACTCCCCACGAATTTTCTAGACACTTGTTGGGGGTTAGGGAGATTAAGAACTAAGAACATTAAAGAGAATACAGATGTTATCTAAGTAAGTCTATTCATATTATATTTTTTCTAGATGTGTGCTTCAAGACTGTATAGTATACACGGGGGCCACACTAGAGAACAACTGCTCCCTACAATACTGTATTATAGGGCCACACCACGTCGTACCATCTTCTACTTCAGCCAACCACCAGCTACATGCTGAGACCACTGACAACATGATCACGTTGGGATGATATTTGTAAATATAGATAATAATTATATAATACTTATATTAAATACATTTCTACTGTAAATAATTTATTCTGTTTTATTTACATACCAGACAACTACGAAAATATTTTACACCTTGCAGTTTTAGGGTTATGATTTATCTGCAGACAGATATTAGGTACAGAAACAAGCAGTTTTTGGAGTTTACTCCATAAGAAACGATTTGAGTTATATTAAAGCCCGGTAAAGCGAAATAACCAGAAGTATGAAAAAGCGAACAGAAGTGCGTGCCCACACTGTCTTATTCGGCCAACCTCGGCCTACTTCACGAGTAGTGTGGACGGGGCATAACACTCGGAAGCTTGAGCCGTTATGCAGAAAGAGACAAATAAAACATTATATACGAGCCCCGATGCAAAATAGTTCGTCTAGTGTGAACTTCATTATTTTTGTATATCTATATAAAATATTAAGCTGTTCTACTATCACATGTCGCGTTACTTATGCTATTTTTTAATTATGAACCAATAAACTATTTTAGATTTTTAAATTTATACACATCCTGTTTTAAATTCGAAGAAGTTATAAGCAAAATAGTTCGTCTAATTGTTAATCGATGCAAAAGAGTTCGTCTATCGGTGAGTTAAATAAGATTATTCCTTCTTTGTACAATTATGTTGCATAATTTAAATTTGTAAAAGTAATTCTGTGTCATTTGTGAAGTGAGACTGTATAAATTCTGAAAAATTCAGTTATTTATAACAATGGGTCGTGGTAAACCCGTGTGTGAAGAGCTTCGAAAGCGAATAGTTTGTGGGGTCGATGTCGGCAAATCAAGTTACCAAATATCTAAAGACTTGATACTTCCCAGGTCTACAGTCCAATCTATCATTCAGCACTATAAAAAGAAAAGAACGAGAAGTTGTTTGAAGAAAACTGATCGACCACGCATCACAAGTGCAGTAGAAAACATAATCCTGAAGAAAAATTATCAAAAATAATCGTCGTGCTCGAGCTGGAGAACTCACGGTGCAATCGAAGGACATGATTCACAAAGATGTCTCAGTTGATACTTGCAAAAGAGTCCTAAAAAAATGGGTTACGGATTTTACACCGCTAAAGACTGTTGACTGCTGTACAAAAGAAAAAGAGGTTGAAGTTTGCTCGTGATCATTTAAATTGGACTTCCGATCAGTGGCGTAGTATCATTTGGAGTGACGAGTCCAAATTTGAAGAGACAGTCGGCGATGAAAGGAAAAAAGTGATTCGGAACAAAAATGAGGCATTTCATACTGATTGTCTCAAACGCAAAGTGAAGTTTCCGGCGTCTCTTATGATATGGGGCTGCATGTCTGCACAAGGTGTTGGTGGTATGCAGTTTGTGGATGGTTCTATCAATGCTGCAAGGTATCAAAACCTTTTGGAAGAGAATTTACTGCCCTCTATTCCGTCACTTAAGGATCAAGATTCCTTAATTTTTCAGCAGGATGGTGCTTCCTGCCATACTGCAAGGACAAAAAAGGCGTGGCTACTGCCGAAAAGCATCCCTACAATCGAATGGCCATCTAACAGCCCGGACTTGTCGCCGATCGAAACCCTATGGTGGAAAATGAAAAAAGTTCTCCGTAAAAATCCATCAAGATCGAAGAGCGACTTAAAGGCTTAACTCTTGGCTGTCTGGGAGTCAATTACGCCTGAGGAGTGTGCAGCTTTGGTTGCAACCTTGCCTCTTCGCATTAAAGCTGTCATTGAGAGCAAAGGCGACACAACTAAGTGGTAGACGATAGTGATGTAACGAATATTCGCATTCGCATTCGCGAATATTCGCACATTTTTGTATATTCGCATTTGCATTCGCAAAATTTTTGCGAATGTTTTGCGAACTATATTTAGTTCTAGTTTCCGAACCGGTGGTAGGCATCATTTAGGACAATTCTATTATATATATATCATAACCTACATGGAAATAAAAATTTTAGTTTGAGTGAGAGGAGCGGAATGAATGACGCTTTATTTAGATCATAGATGAGTTCGTAAGAATTCGGCAATACTCGGAAGATACGAACGTAACAAACCCATAACGAATCTTGTCCGAATGCGACTGCCGCCAAGCCATAGACAAATTGGCGCCAAATATGAACAAAAAATAAATATTCGCATTCGCGAATGTCGGTAGCAGATATTCGCATTCGCATTCGCGAATGCTAAAAAAGAGACATTCGTTACATCACTAGACTAGACGAACTATTTTACGTGAGTGACAAGGGTAGACGAATACTTTTGCGTAATGTTTCTTAGAATATTTTTTAAATTTTTTATGTTATGTATAATGTAAGTAATGTCATGAAAGAATTTCAGTTATGGTAAAATAAACTTTATAATGTTCCTCAAATTGTGGTTTACTTTTTATTAAACATTCTTATTTATTTTAGCAATATTTACTTTCTATATTTTACGTTTTGCACTACTTTCCATACTAGACGAACTATTTTGCATCGGGGCTCGTATCTCAGTGGCGAAGGGTTCCTATAACCCCATTCCTATCGGCTTCCCTTGTCACTTACATTTTGTATACCTTCATAGAAATTTCTACCTGATATACAGGCTCCGGCTTCCCTAGCAGCCTTCGCCACTGATATATCTGTAGGATTGAACGCGCAAAAGAATGAAATGGTATGCCTACATTACGCAGCGTATCTTATTAAGTTCTCAAAAAGGAAATAAATTGAGATACAGCGTATTTTAATTCCTTGAGTGCACTTACTTTCTTTGCATTGCACACCAAATTTTACTTTTTAGAGTAAACTCCAGTCGTGCATCGGAGCAGACACACAAACCTTTTTATATGTTTTCCACTTTCAGCTATATGTTTTAGAGTAAGTAGGTACTAGGCAGTCTCCTGACTATGGCCTTCTGTTCTATTAAAACTAAAGTAAGAGACTCAAACTAAACAAAAGTTATGAAGCTCTTAAGTCACTTATGTCCTTAGTGGTCCATAATATTACGCTCAGTAGAGTCAGTGGCAGCCCGTAACTTTAAGCCCTCGTGCCCACTAGAGTTTTTTTTTTTTTTTTGTGGTCGCGACTAAAAAACAGCACTAGAACTAACGCTGGTACACTAGAGCTGAAAATCGAAGTGTCAAATGTCGGATTTGACAACTCTTCACGATTTTCAGCTATATCGATTATCGCACAGTTCTATTTACAGTGCTGTTATTCCGGTCGTGACCACTAAAAACGCTCGTGGAATGGTAGCCTAAGGGTTTAAATAGCCGGCTGTAAAGCTTTATCGACGAAGCGATTAGCATCGTAATAGATAAAGATGATCGTCGACGTAATGCTGTAGCAATAGTTGCGGTTTACGTCTTTTTGCCATGATGATGTAAGGTGATTCCATTATACACCCTTTCGAAAGCACAATAGGTCTCATTAATATCTAATTAGGGACTTGCCTAATGCTGGAAGTGATGTCATACGCGCATAGAATAATGTTACAGGCCATCTAGCGTAAGGGTCAAATCACACCGCACGATATGCGGCGCAACGCGGTACTGTATCTTTAAGATAACTATTCAACATTGAACTTTATTCACAACACAACAAGATACACATTTCATATGACATCAGTCATACACTGCACATGCGCAGTGCGCTCTGCAGCGAGCTGCTATTTTACATTCGAACTCTTACAATGAAATGTATATCTTCTTGTGTAATGAATAAAGTTCAATAGGCAAGCGGACTGATTTTTTTTATTGCATTAATGAATAGTACTCTTAAATATGAGTAACTTCTCAGAAGAAACCGTATATCAAAAGTCAATATTTTCAAAGGTACAGCGATTTGTATACAAAATTTCGCGAGTCTTTATCTCAGATCAAATAAAAAACCAAGATAGCGCATGGCGTTTGTTTGAAGTGAAGCCTAAAAAACTACGCTACTTCAATTTTACACATGCGCTCACGCACACACAAGCAAAAAAGTACTTTACTTTTTGTCAGTATAGATAAGTCGTCGCGACGACTCATTTGATACTGTCGAAAAGTAGCGTACTTTTTTGCTTGTGTGTGCGTGAGCGCGTGTGTAAAATTGAAGTAGCGTAGTTTTTTAGGCTTCACTTCAAACAAACGCCATGCGCTATCTTGGTTTTTATTTGATCTGAGGTCTTTATACCAAAAAAAAATTTTTTTTTTTGCGAAATTGGTAAACAAAACCTACATCATTAGTTTACTCACATCATATACAAAAACATTCATTATGGTAAGTATGAACTTAAACGCACAAAT
Organism: Glaucopsyche alexis; assembly: GCA_905404095.1. NCBI lineage: Eukaryota > Metazoa > Arthropoda > Insecta > Lepidoptera > Lycaenidae > Glaucopsyche > Glaucopsyche alexis. The sequence goes on along the minus strand of FR990052.1, from coordinate 15,260,480 downwards.
ATCGGAGATATTTACAAATATATTCCTGCGGCCATATACTTCATATACTACTTCATACTACTTCATATACAAGTGACGTCATTTTTAGGTCGACTTTAGTATGGAGCGTTTTTAGGAGGCTCGCGAAATTTTTTATACAAATCGCTGTACCTTTGAAAATATTGACTTCTGATATACGGTTTCTTCTGAGAAGTTACTCATATTTAAGAGTACTATTCATTTATGCAATAAAAAAAAAATTGTCCGATTGCCTATTTTGAATAGCTATCTTAAAATGCAGCGCTATGTCGCGTATCGCTTCGTTTCGGCTAGCTAACACCGAGACGCGGCGCGCCATTTTTAGAGTTCCGTAGCCAAAGGATAAAAACAGGACCCTAGTGCTGAGACTTCGCTATCTTTCTACCGCAGAAAACAGCGCAGAAACACTTCCGCGCTACGCAGCGGAAGTGTTTCTGCGCTTCACTTCTGCTGCGTATCTTGATGCAGCTCTCAATTTCAACTCGCAATGAAATGTTCAATTTTGAAGCACTATTTGTACCTACTATTATGTACATATTCTGTGGCGCTATCTTCAAAAGCGCGCGTTGCGTCGAATCTCAGTGTGAACTAACGCTAACTCGTAAGTACAGTCATAATATCAGAGATAACTTAAACATTCCAGAATTAAAATATAAACAAACGACAAACCAAAAAAAGCATTTTGTTTAAAAATTTTCGCGAAGGCAAGTAGCTATGTTAGTGGTCGTGACTGTACCCAGGTGAAGACACCTTCATCGTTGTCTTTAAATATTTTACGTTAAACATTATATTTGCACTTAACAGGCAAGGGCGACAGATGTATTTTTTTTTAATGATTTTTAATTATGATTTGACATGTCGCATGCGATGCGTTATGTCAAATCCCATACATTTTGTTTTCGAACTTCGCCGTCGAAATTATCGAATGCATCTTGACTAGAGGCCCAGGAGCACAAGCGCGTGTTAGAATATTGGTATTTTTATAGTAATATACCTTTAAAATAAATTTCATTCAATAGCTAAATTTATCATTTTTATACTTTGACAGTTAAGTATGTCACAATATCATTTTATTATTTCCTGTTTTACAATCTACAGTTTAAAATTTAATAATAGTTAAATAATTGATCTAAATTATGAAGTAATTTAATGGCCATTGGAAACATCTTTTGTATAACAATTTTAGTAAATTCCATAATCAACCTTACTTCCTGTTGGCGCCATTTTATCCTTATAAAAGGTTGGTCCGCCATTTTTAAAGGTTAGTCTTGGCCTAATATATATCTGTATTATCTATGGTCTTGGCGATGCTGTGAGATTGATCGTTCAATATATTAAAGATAAGTAAATCTATTTTATAAGTAGTGGCTAAATTATTATGTATATATGTCTTATGTGATTTTGATGATTTTTATTATTATAATGTTAAAATGTTAATGATGTTAGTTAATACTTATTTTTTGTAATTTAATTGAATAATTACTTTGTTTTGAATATTTAGAATTCTATTCTGGAATTACGTTATAAATAAGTTTATCGAAGTGTTGGTATTTAATGTAAATGGTTTGATTTGCTATACTTATCTCGTACAGATATAAAATACCAACTTATCAAAGAATATTATATTAACTATTTTTATTGTGATTAAATTTGTTATAACACGTACAGTAATTAAAATACCAATTAGTTATTATAGACTATGATAATCAGTATTTCTTTATTTGTATCTTTATTTGCCTATTACCTACATTTGGTTAGTTTTTGATAAAACGTAATTTTAGTTGATAAATTAGGTTGTGATTTGAAACTATCAGTGTTTACTATTATAATAAGGAAAACTTTTATACAATAAAACTATTTAGCAATGTTTTTATTATTTTTACTTAGTATCCTTTTGGTAGTAGCTATTTTGGTCATTCTGACTTATCCTTTTTAGTTTTTTTAATTTTCTTATTTTGATCCTATTTGACACGCGCAACATCAGAGGTTACAAGCGAAACTTCTCGAGTGTTACGAGTATCTATTGGGGGATATCGAATACCATCAGGCGATCCGTCTGCTCGTAACTTGGCCCAAAAAATGTATGAAAGCAATTAGCCGAATGAAGAAATAGAATCAAATTGACCCATTTTTTTACATATTATATTTTAATCTAAGCTGAACACGTCAATAAAATCGCTAATGCAGTGTTGCAACTGCAGCGTTCACCATATTTGCTGTTATGTAACAGTGCATCTGATTGGGTCAACCGCATTCAGGTCCGACGTAATATCGTACAAGGCTCACAATTATTTTTAAAACGCAGCTCGTATTTGCCATTGACCGCAAATACATGGCAAATTAAAAAAACAACATAAACCTAGAAACACACAAACGCGACCGATCGAGCTACTTTCAATTAATCCCACACTCATGCACTCCCATACAATAGGTATGTGTTATTTAATTATTATTTTTAAACAAAAAATTAAACCGACTTCCAAAGTAAAAATACACAAAAAAGTATGAAATAAAACTTAATCTCTATATAATTCCCCTTTCAAATTCGCCTAAAATTTTTACTATTTCTCTACTCAATCTTATTAATTTTGAAATCGGTACCAGCCCAAACAATATTCTACAATATTTTATAGAACTTACGTTCATATTTGCTGGTACCGACTTCAAAATTAATAAGATTGAGTAGAGAAATAGTAAAAATTTTAGCTGAATTTGAAAGGGGAATTATATAGAGATTAAGTTTTATTTCATACTTTTTTGTGTATTTTTACTTTGGAAGTCGGTTTAATTTTTTGTTTAAAAATAATAATTTCATGCTTTTTAGTTATATATTTTGTTAAGTTATTATTAATACGTCTTAAGAACGTCTAAACTAAACGATCGAATGTATAATTGAATACGCGCCAAGCTTCCATTAGGTATTGTTATTAAGATGATGATGATGATTACTGTAAGTTATAAAGTGGCATATGCTTGCAGTTCTTTAAACAATGCCGAAATTTCCAAACGCATATATTTAAAGACTGAAGAGTTCTGTACATTGCTTTTGGATCCAGGGTACCTTGGTACAATATCTTATTTTTTGGTAGCATATGTTTGTGTTACTTCAGTAAAAGTAAAAATCACTATATGTGTGGATATAAATTTCGAGGGGTTCCCTCGATTCCTCATGGATCGCATCATCAGGTTTCCACTTTAGTGACTAAAGGACCAATTTCGAATTAAACCCTTTACAACAACAAAATAATTTTGCAAATAGGTCCATAAACGGCAGAGTAATGTTCAAAGATCTCCGTGTTAATATCAAATACTAAGAGAAATACCTTTTATATCATCATAATGTGATGATGTATGGTGTGATAGTGGTGATGATGATGATGATTACTCTAACTGACATGGTGGCATATGCTTGCAGTTCTTTAAACAACGCCGAAATCCCCAAACATGTATCTATAAGGAGTCAGGAGTTCTGTTCTGTACTGTTGGATCCAGGGTATACCTTGGAGCAAAATCTTACTTTTTGGTAGCATATGCTTGAACTACTTCAGAAAAAGTCGAAATCACCATATGTGTCCATATAAATTTCGAGGAGTTCCCTCGATTCCTCATGGATCCCATCATCAGGTCACGACTTTGATATCAAAAGGACCAATTTGGGATTACACCCTATACATCACAGAAAAAATTTTGAAAATCAGTCCACAGGCGGCGGAGTAATCGTTGAACATACAAAAAAAATAAAAAATAAAAAAATATATACAGCCGAACGTATAACCGCCTCCTTTTTTGGGAAGTCGGTTAAAAATAGAATTGAAGTAAGAACTTTTTATACTTATAGTATGTTGAAACTGCAATTTATTTGTTATTTAAATATATGCAAAAATAATATTTAAAGTAGCTAACGCCACAGTGATGTTACAGCATTTCTTAATTGCTACAATGTTGTTTCAACACATTTATAATTATTGATATTGGAAATCTTTTCAGAAGTTTATTGTTGTTTATATTTCCTTTAAGGTTAAAAAAATAAATTTAGGTATGTAGGTAGGTGTACCTTAAGTATTTTTACGAAGTTAATTTCGGTTTATTTTTATAAAATAAATTACACAATCTAAATCTAAAACAACGCAGCTGTCGGCTCCAAGAAATGCATTTTCAGTGAACAGACTGCTACGACAGGAAATTTTATATTGGGTTCCACGGAACCTCGGGGTTCCGTAGTTATCAGGTTTGCGCTAAAATGGTGTTCTAATTTCGATACAATAAAAGATATTTGGTTGGTGGTCCATTATCTTTAAAGCTTAAGAACCCCTGTGCTAAGGTATTCAAAGGACCTTGCTGCGTCAAGTAAAACGTTGGCTTAACTAAAATAATAAACCTGCTGCACTGCCCAGTTTTTCCCATAACTCGAGGTATTCCTCCTATCAAGGTAACATTAACTGACAAAGTTAAAATAGTAGATTAAATCCATTTTCACCAAAGCCTTTGGTGAAATTGGGACTTAGTGCCAATTTCACCAATGATTAACACTAAGGCTGGGACTTATATTTATATGGTCCGGAATCCTTCCGACCGGAGAAAAATCAGAGCATTGAAAATATAACTCTGGACCAATATTATATTGGTCCAGAGTTGATAATTGTTCACATGAGTACCGAGTTGTCATTATATGACATTGACATTTTCAATGCTCTGAATGTTCCCCGGCCTACTGGACTCCGGATAATACAGTCTCATATGCTGCTGCATACAGCTGGTGAAATTAGGGCTTAACTTTATTTTCTATTCATTAAAATATTATGAGATCTGAAACCTCCATGGGTATTTATTTAGTTTCTCACCATTGTAAAAGTCCTACTAACATTGCGTGTTGAAAAACCTAATAAAACACAGAATTACACAAGTAAATTGCGTGCATTTATAAGATTTTATAATTTGATTTTTAATCTATATCACAATAGCTGCAGGCTGCAGTAATTTTGTGCAACACAGGGGGAGTAACTTACGTCATATGTCAGACCGATTATAGTCAACTATTTAAGTGGAGTAATTTGTAGATAGGTGATGCAAGTAGGAAATTAGTTTAGCTATGCGATAATACAACATGACGATACATCTGCCGGTCATAGAAAATTCTTGGAAAATTTGAGTTTCGTTGGAGCATAACACCTACAACCTATTGACTAATTTAGAACGGTCAAAATCATCTCATCAAATTTTTCCATCCCTATTCCCTACCTCAGTCACTTTAGTAGGGGAATTACTTTTAGGCGTATTACATAATTATTTTATTTTTCTAAAAAAATTACGAATACGGTCAAAAACAAATAAGCTCTACAACTTTAAATACACCATGATAATTTGTCAGATTTTCCTGCTGATTTTCCTCAACCTATACTTTACGTAGCGTGTAAGATTTCCTCAATTTTTCAGGACACCAAGACATAATTCATGTCCCCGTACATAGTAATAATTATGTTAAATACCTTAATATGACAAGTACTTTCTCGGGTGAGTTCCGTGGCCTAGTGGGTAGACCATTTGGTTCGCACTCGAGAGATTGCAGTTTCAAATCCCAGGTTGTGGCGTGTACCAATGAGACTTTTTCAGATCTCAAGTACATTATATGGACGCTCTAACGGTGAAGGAAAACATTGTGAGGAAACCCGCACATGGCGCCCCAGATGACCAGTCATTCCTCTAGACTAGGGTGACTATGTTATGAGAATGCCGTATTTGCTTGGACATCCTTAGGAACCAACCGTCCCAGGCACTACAGTATTTCAAGAGTGGTTATTTCGCTTGTAGAACACTGTATAAATCATCCATTATCGGATGAAAAGGCCTAAGTTACACTTGTAAGTTGTAACTTATGCCTGAACTCCTGCATGTTTTTCCAATTCAGTTCCGATCACTGTTTTGTTACTGCTGGATCTCACGATTTTCAGTCAGCCGTTTTCTCCCTGCTTGGTCCTTTCAACACAATGATATCTCGTATACAGCCTTCGCAACCCGTAGCCGTTTCCAGCAGTTGGCTCCGAACTTTCCCGCGGTGCGCACGCGCTGGTCTTTCGTCTATATTGTGTAGCTAATGTCCATTTCTATTCCGAGTGCATTGTAGTTTCACGTATCGAAGTTATAAAACAGATTTTGTAACAAGCGATTTATAGAATTTATATGTGACAGTGTAGAATTGTTATTACCATAAATCAGCTAATTGGAGAACTGGGGTAAGTGAATGTTTAATTTTTTTTAATTAATAATAATCGTACATAATAATAATCATAATATGTCCTAACTCCTATAACAATAAAATATTATTATGAACTTAATGGGATCCAATAAACGAGCTATAATATGATTGATAAGATTTCTACAGAAAAGCTTTTTAAGCACATTTAATAATAGGTAAAAGTTTATCCTACTTAGGTTGTCGGGGAAATTAGAATTATTATTATATATTTACCGAATATTCCGATTTTCCTGTCGATTTTAAATAAAAAAATATTCTAAAGAAAAAACTTTCTTTCTTTGTTGTTAGAGTACTTGCCTTATAATTTGCCAAATTCTAAAACAATTTTACTTACATACAGGAAATTAATATAGACGCTCTCTATTAACTTAAAGTAATTTAGTAACGCAAAATACGTGTATGTTTATACTTTCGTTATGTTATTAATACAAAAATAATACCTACTTATTTTATAATAATATGCATTAACTTGTAGCTATAGGTATATAATTAGTCTTATTATCTTACATTTCGTTGTTGCTAATAAAATTTAAAAATTTAATTTAATAATACCTATCTAGTTCTCATACTAAGTTAACGGATTTAGGAGTAAATTATTTCGTTTCATTTATTTTAATAATGACATATAGTATACCTTGGCATCCCTTGATACCTTGGCCTCTAGTCAAGATGCATTCAATAATTACGACGCCGAAGTTCGAAAGCAAAATATATGGGATTTGACATAAGGCATCGCAAGCGACATGTCACATAACGATGATTTATGTCAAATACATTTTTGATTTCGAAGTTCGCCGTCGAAATTATCGAATGCATCTTAACTAGAGGCCCTTGTAAATGCTGAAGTCACACTGCTACGCGTGCTCTACTACACGCAATAACAAAACCGGCCTGAAATTTCGCACACATTGAAACAAACATTTCGTACGACGACCTCTGTGGCTCAGTGGCTTAGCGCGTCGGTGCCCAAGCCGAGGGTCGCGGGTTCAAATCTGATTCAAATTTTCCTATGTTCATGGATAACTTTTATTAGTACTTTACATAAATTTATAGTACTTATAGCAGTATTAATATACTTCCCGTTGTCTGTTGCAACACAAGCTCGTCGAGTACTTATCACGGGACCAGATTGACGTGGTGTGAAGCGTTCATAGATGTAACTATTACTAAACATTTCGCAAAACTCACAAAAGTCATTACAACAATGAGCTTAGTTTTAGCTGATGGATTACTTCACTGCAAGGAACCACTTCCGTGTCAGTAACGTACGGAATGCTCAACGTAACGCTACGGCTCATTGCAGGGCTCTACGTAACAACAAAAACACTGTTGCGTGTGGCAATACAAATAGCAGTTATAGTAAATAATAATCTAATGGCCAATGTACCTAGTGAAGTTATCCTAAAAGTTCGCCTTAAATATATTATCATGTCCTGGTACGTTTCATGACATTCTCTAACACTTACGGACTGTGTCGCGGTCCACTTTTCATTTTCCCGGTGTTTCAGCGACTTTCCAGCAGTCGTGGTCACGGGAGGACTGAGGTGTCAATTGTCGTATTTATTCAAGTTTTTCGAACTAGACGAAGATTCTTCAATTATTATTTGTGTTCCGATCCACTTAAAACTTATTAATCTAAGCTAAAAACATACTAACAGTATCTTGAAATGTCGAAAACGAAACGTCGGGAAAAGAAAAGTGCGCCACAACACAATCTGTGTTTACAAACAATGGCATATTCTATATCTGACGCTACCGTTACAGTAACGGTAGCTGTAACGTAATCTGTAACGGTGGATATTATTAAACACACGTACGGATTTGGTCCGGAGCAGACCACGGATTTAATTGCCAACTTAGTGGTTTCTCCTAAAAGTTTGGGAAAAAAGTTGCCGGGAGGATTTTTAGGGTTATTTCTAGAGGTTTGTATTTTGCTTTTGCTCCAAACCAAATCTGTACGTGTGTAAGCAGTATTCCTTGATAAGAGCTCCTCACTTTACCTAAAGAGATAAGTGATCGCGACTCTATGTCCGTCGAATTAGCAGTTTGGTATGCGTAGGTATGTGTGGTTCGGAAATTCGGATTGTGGTCGGTTCGAATCCCGGTCAGATAAATATTATTGTGATTCTCTATATTTTTTTCAAATCTACTAGAACTATTTGCTATACTCAGGTATTTGATTTGATGTTAGCTAGAAATTAACGCTTGATATATGGATTTCCTTCCACGAGGCCTGTTAAACATGTTGGCATCTTGTTAAAGGTACTAATTATTATTATCACACTCATCGTATGTTATAGATTTATCACCTACCTATAATATCTAGTTTCATTTTATCTTCTTTAATATTACCTACATTGAAATACAATTTTCACATTGTAAATTAAATTCTCACGTGTTTATTTTATTTTGAGAAATATAAAAAAAAGATCTATAGGCTACTTTTGGGTTGTTACATACATTTTTTAAAGGTATTTTTTTAATTTAGGTACAATACACCAACTATAGTAAATTCGCTTTAACTTTGCAGTGTCATAAGTGCGAATGTCCAAATGGCTTACCTAATTCAATTGCTGAATGTCGCATTGGTCAATCTACATTTGCACTGATGTCTCACTGTAAACTTAGCGCGAATCCTACTAATATTATAAATGTAAATTTTGTTAGGATGGATGGACGCATGGATGGATGGACAACTTTTTCACGCAAAAACTACTGAACGGATTTCGATGGGTATGATAGATAGGCTCTGTATTAAAGTATAGGCTACTTTTTATCCCGAAAAAGTACAGTATTCCCCTGGGATACCCGATACTATATTTACGCGGGCGGAACCGCAAGTAAGAGCTAGTAGACTATAAAACCTATTGAACTTTGATTTATTTGGATTTTCCTTATATTGCGTTTGCCATTTCCTGAGAAATTAGTAAGAATTGATTGTCTGTTTGAACTTCAATGGCTCAATATTTATCTGTGCTATGTCAAATTTACCGTTCCTTAACCTTGGCTGCAACCGCACGTTGTGTAAAACTGTTACATAAGGCTTTAAGGTCACTTATGTTTAACAAAAACATATTTTTCGGTTTGAAAACATACTCGATTGTCGCGGGAACCGTACCGTACATTTTGCTGCGATAAAAAGTAGCCTATGTCCTTCCCCGTGGTCTACTCCAAATTTCATCAAAATCGGTCCAGTCGCTTCGGAGCCTATTCAATGCAAACAAACAATCAAATATTTCCTCGTTATAATACGATTAGAAGTTGCCCGACTTACAAAAGGAAACCTAGCTGGAACCGTACATTTTTTCGGTTCATTATCGAAAGTTAGTCTACTGAAAAAGGCAATACTACTTTTGTCTAGTATCCTTGATCACAAAGTAGGTATGGTGGTGTTATGGTTAGGTAATTAATGTCCACCGTGGCGTCTCATACGTTCGATTCTCGCTATATGTAAAACGATATTAAATTTTAAAACCTTTTTGTACAAACGTGAAACAGATGTTTCGTAAATTAGATGATTTACATTGAAAAGTAGGTACCTACTGTTTTGTTAAGGTTTTAACTTCATCTAATATATAAAATTTCCATGTCACAATGTTAGTTACCGTACTCCTCCGAAACGGCTTTACCGATTTTTACCAAATTTTATATGCGTATTCAGTAGGTCTGAGAATCGACTACTATCTATTTTCCATACCCCTAAGTGATAAGGGTTGTTCACCCTTACAATTTATAAGGCATAACAACGTTTGCCGGGTCAGCTAGAAATAAATAAATAAATGTGTTATGAATAAAGTTCAATTTTGAATCGCTATCTAAAAACGTAGAGCCACTTCGCGTCGCGTCTTAGTATGATCTGCAGGCCTACTATCAACTTTTAAAAGACGACTCAAATTCAGAGCAGTTTAATTTAGGTTCCTAAACAAAATCGCTAACATTCGTACCATCACCTTATTAAAACCGCGCCTCAATTGAAACGTTACGGGGCCGAAAAGAACGAATGAAATCGTAAAAAAACACATTTGTCTCTGAACCGCAATCCCAGGGTTGAAGTGGGAAAGAGACAACGCTATACGAATAATGAATAGGCTGTTTCTCTTGATTCGAATGCCGCGTTTTAAAACTTTATATAGTCTTCATAAAACTGTATCCAGTTGTTATTATTTTAAAAATTTTAAAAATTGTGTGACATACATATTGCATAATATTTTAGTCTTACCTTTGTTTCTACAGTTTTATCTGTGGACCTCCTTGGCGCTTTCATCACCGGTCTTATCTCGTCGCACAATCCGACTACCAATTCTTTGGAAAGACGATAACGTTTTATAAATTCATTATCTTCCAAATCGAATGGGTCGAATTGTGCTCGAGCATCCAGTCTCCTTCTCCTTAAGGAATTTTCCTCACTATCGGCTTCTAAGAAGTCAAAAAGCATTAATTCGTCGTCACACATCCTACGAATAAAACTGCACTTTAAACTTTTTGTAGAACTATCGAAATCAATGCTATTTGATACCAATTTATGTTTTTACCTCGCGACACTTAAATTCACTGTTTTTTCTGAATTTAAACAAGTAAAAATTAAAAACTAACAACAAAAGAATCAAAATCAGCATCAAATTTACTAACTTGTTTTGAATCGCAAGTTTTGACAGTTGAGCGATTTTGTTTAGGCTCGAACGTAAGTTAAAGTAAGGTGATGGTACGAATTTACCTTTAAAAAGAGTGAATGATATTGGAATGCGGTTCAGTTTAGGTGTCGACCTAAATTGGTTCGTAAAACGAAGTTGATGGTACGAAATATCAAATGCCATTCAGTTTAGGTCCTAAATTAAATCGTATTAAGCGTTGATAGTAAGGCCCCTGACCCTAACACGTCCTGGGGGTCTAAATAGGCCACTTTAGGTGAACATTAGATGAATCATATTATGCAATTCATATTATGTGCGCCATTTTACGCATTTATATTGAAAACTGTCAAAATTGATGTTTTAACTGTCAAAATATATGAAACATAATATGAAACACCTAAAGTGGCATTTTTAGACCCCCTGGGGGGCATTAGATGAATCATGTGCAATTCCTATTATGTGCACTATTTTACGCATTTATATTGAAAACTGTCAAAACCATAGATATATAATATTAAAAAGAGGTAGATATGTTATAAACGCGTAAAAATGAAGACTCGAATTGGCCCGAGTCGGGCCAATTTTGGTTAGTGTGCTCCGCGAGTAATAGCGTGTTTTGTGTTACTATGCGACGTTGACACATTGACAGCGTCCCATGTCAATGTGTGTCGTGGCAAGGAAATATTGTCAGTTTTGTAAGGATATAACGTATGTATGTAATAATTAATCAAAGGTCAAAACTGATATTTTCAGTGGGCAGTGTATGAAACACCTAAAGTGGCCTTTTTAGACCCCCAGTACAGAGTAGTAAATACTTTTTAAGCGCCGCTCACTTAACATTTTGCAACAGTTACTTCATGTCCGATTAATCTATTACCCATTTTTTTATTTTCTAAAGTGACCTAACAGTATAAATAGGTCTATTAGCAGTTATCTAGAAATCTGTGGTTATATAAAGATTAACTAATAGTCGTTAGGTCTTCAATAGTTGATCGAAACAAATAAAATGAGCTGTGTAATTAAAACTGTTGAAAAAACCAGTACAAGGCGGTTTTAATTAAAGCGAAAGGTTTTGACTTTAGATTTTGTACATGTCCGTTTGTATGTACAATACTACAATGTATGCGTGAACACATAATATAACACGCCCGTTATTATCACGCGAATATTTTACTTTTTATTTAATTGCTAAACTACAAAATTTTAAAGGCACACATAATACACAGAACACACATAGATAAAGACTGCCTTTAATATATTTTTTTTCTAAGTCATAGCATTTATTATTAAGTTGAGTCAAGAAGGTGCAGTTACGCGGTGGTGTCCTTCTGCGAGGACGTGATGTCGCAGAAGGAAACTGCAGATCGGGAGAGGGAGATCTCGACTCCCTTCCCCGGCCGCAGAAGACGCACCGGGCGCAGAAGAAGGGCGGACAACGCCCTTTTCCGGCCCCCATAAATAGGTCCAGGGGCGAGGGACTTGGGGAAGTCCCCGCCTCCTATTCGATGGACCCGAGGACGAGGCGCAGGCGGGTGTCGGCGCGCGCCTCTGAGGCGATGCACAGGGTAGTTGAACACCTCACTACCCTGTGCAGGAGACGAGGCCGGGACAGACCAGGCCAGCACTAGTGTGGGGCTGCGAAACTGAAAAACTGAAGAAACTGCGGATTTTTTTAATGACTATTGTAAGTCTTGTGAAAACGCCCCATCACGCCACGCCAGTAGGTAAGTTGCTACGAAATGTATGGCCATTGGCCATAATATTATGCACAAAATTTCTGATATCTCCGAAGTTTGCTCTTTTATGTTTGTACTTTATACATAATATCATAGTAAATATTTTTGTATTTGATGTAAGTAAATATAATTATGTAGGTTTTTACACTAGTCTAGTAAAAAATATTCAAAATGTTTTGTAACTTTGAAACGATCCTAATTACAACTCTACATGTGTATTAAAATCTTAATACTTTTTACTTTTATCAAGTTGTAATGAATAATTACTTCTGGATGATTAAAAACAACTAAATTTTCACATACTGTAGACCAGTGTTTTTCAACCTGTAGGTCGCGACCCCCTGGGGGGGTTTATTTTGAACTTTCCTGAGTCAATTTCTATAGTTTAGAATACAGTCAGCATATATTTAGATATATAAATAGTATAGATATATATTTATTTTTCCAATAGTGTTAAAACATCTAGTACCTACCAGGCACGAAGTTAGTACATAAGATAGAATGTTTAATTAGTTACACAATATCGCCTAGGGTCTTCGGGTCCTTGCCTTGGTGCTCCATACGAAAGCCGAACGTGCGGCGCATTAAGCAAGCGTACGCACCGCTTTCTAAACAACTCTGCCTTCTAGATTATTCTATAACTGGTAATAAGTAAGATTCAGTAGAGTTCAACAGCCGATAAGTACCTTGTAGGGAAAATGTTTGGAATTGGGTTAGCATAATTTTTACCTATCAAAACGTCTCAACATTATCGAGGAGCCTTACTACATAATAATATATCTTGTTTCATAAATCTTCTTAAATGTAAGAACATAGTAATATCTTAGAAAAAGCCCAAAAAATTAGATGGAATAAACAAAAAACATATTTGTGTTAATTATTTTTCTAAATGCGTTTTATTTGTGTTTCGTAATGCATACCGAGGAAAACTGCTCGTAATAAAACACAAGCATAATATTAAAAATAGAACAATAAATATGTGACTGGAATATAAATAGAGCTTAGTGGTGGTGTCTTCATCCGCATCGTCAGCCCTTGAGAACTAATGCAGTCATAAAATAAATTAACTTAGTCACAAACTATATAGTTGTAAAGCAAAATCTAAACAAAGTTGAACACGTACTTGATAATTAAATAAGATAGTATACTTATTATAAATATCTACTACTTTAATATTATACTGAATTGCAGCTAGGGTTGCCAGGCGTCCGGATAAAGCCGGACATAGTTAGGCTTTTTGTTTGCGTGTCCGGCCAAAATATACAGTGTCCGGCTTGTCCGAATTTAATTAGGCTTTTTACATTTCGCAAACGATGCCAATGAACAGGCATTCGATTTTTTTATGTATAAGTTTTGTGGTGAAAATCAAAAAGGCTCGATTTTAGAAACCGCCGTATTTATTAATACTGAGACAAATAGTCAAGAATGTAGGGTGTCCGGCTTTTTTACCCAAATGTCCTGCCAAACTGGCTGGTCTGTCCAGCTATTACGTTTGGCGACCTGGCAACCCTAATTGCAGCGAGAACCGTACGTTTTGCTGCGATTAAAAGTAGCATACATCCTAGCCCGCGGTTTACTCTATATCTGTGCCAAATTTCAGCAAAATCGGTCCAGTAGCTTCGGAGCCTATTCAATACAAACGAAAAAGCAATAAAATATTTCCTCTTTATAATACAAAAATATAGGAAAAACGACGTTTTTACCCTTTGGTACTAAAAATATCAAATTAGCTTTCTGCATTCATTCATTTGAAATTTTGAATCTTAGGTACATGAGTTATTGAACACACTCACATGTACCTAAATACGCAGTTTACACCGTCTGCAGTTGTTGCGGTCACTTTATTTGTGTCTAAATATTTTGAAGCGTCAAGTGCAAAGGAAGCTTTGTAGCTATAGTACATAATGTGTCAAACATTTAAATTCCTCGATTATAGTAATTTAAATAGGTAGATACTTTAGGTTTGCATTTATTTTAGGAGTGGCGGAAGAATCAAAGAAGAAGAACAAAGAGCATAGCAACAAACAAAAAAACAATATACCCAGTTGATTTTTAACCAAGCCATGTGCTTCCTTTGTATCCTTATTGATCGGGTTCGATCTTTGCATGATAAAAATCCGCAGCACTGCGTGATCGCAATATTTATTATTGTGATACAATTTTGTAAAGCTCCAACGCGAATATTAAATAGATATTTATCGAATTACGTCATAAGGACCAGGTTACAAGGAAAATCCCAATGCAAATAATCGGGTCTAATAAACCTAAAACGGGCGTCTTACCTAACTCAATACGAAAATCCCCAGAACAAATAGGTACTTACTAGAAAAACTACAAATCAAAGTAGCATTAAACAAAACTCTTTTTGTAATTATTACTCTCTATTGTTGTTAAACTCGATGATGCAGCTTTGTTCGCGCTAGAACCACACATTTTGCCGCTATAAAAAGTAATCTTTTTTTCTTGGTCTTGGCTAGTCTATATTGGTGCCCTTTAAAATCGGTTCAAACCGAGCGACTTTCCCATTTAAAAATACGATATATTAGTAGGTAATGGTAATTTACAAAACTTGAATTGTTAAATAGGAAATGTGCTAATAGTGCATAATGCTACTGTTCTGTACACTATTATTAAATAACATCGCTTTGAAATTCAACGGGAATGAGCGGGGAAGTTAACAATTAATCTACGAAATCCTTTCCGTATCAACATTCAATGTGTTACCTACATGTTGCGAAAATGTTGGCAAAGAATTTAAATATCGGCGAAGGACTGAGAAAGGCATTAAAAATATACCTAATTATATTGAAATAGAGGATGCCCATTTTAGAACATAGCAAAGGGACCGGACTTCCAAACTGAAATGGGGGAACTCCGATAACCTGAAGCTCCCCCGTGGACGCAGGGACCTAGCCACCGGGGGAGGTTCCCATCCTCTGCCCCGTTAGACAAAAGGCAGGAGGTTTGCAAAGTGACGCCTCCACACTCCTGTCCTACGCCGACGGAGCGGAACGAAGAATGGATCGTCCTCTCTGTTCCGTTCCGCAGCCTTCTATGATATGAGTGTTTCGCAGAAGGAGACGCCACCTGCCAGGCCTCATATAGATGCAATCTAACCGAAACTAATCTACCTGTAACAATAAAGATGTTAGTGCAAAAAGTAAGTGGTGTTTGATAATGAATATAAATTCTGTTAGGTAAAAACTCAGTGTTTTTAGGACTATTAAGTACCCACATGGTTACGTTAGTCCCAAGTACGTTATTATCGCAAAAAAATAAATGTAAAAATATCCTACTAATATTATATATGTGAAAGTTTGTGAGGATGGATGTATGTATGGATGGATGCATGTTTATTCCTCTTTCACGCAAAAACTACTGAACGGATTCCGATGAAATTTGGTATAGTAGTAGTTTAGGCTCTGGATTAAAACATGGGCTGCTTTTTATCCCGAAAAAGTACAGTGTTCCCGAGGGATACTATATTAGAGGGATAGTATATATAAATACCCGTGCGAATTCAGTTTGAGATGCGGTGCACGTTATGTAAAGTGCGATTTATTGGGTAAGGCAGCTACTTGCGAAAATATGGCGCACTTGCCTTGCACATTTTATTAAAATAATTACCTTTTTACCCGACTACGGTGAAGCCAAGTATGTTTGTTTGTTCCACCGTAGCGCCTAAACTAATGATCCGATTTTAATGAATAATGTGTCAATAGATTACAATAATAGCCCGGGTAACATAGACTATATAATTTACGTAGTCGGGTTATAGTTTCTATAGTATATATTATGTCACCGTAAATTTGTGAAAATTGTTAGATTGTAATAAAACTAGTGAAATTGTGAAATGTTGATAGACTTCCGACGCGAATATGCTGCCTTTAATTTAACACATTATTTTTCGTTAGTTATTTTACAATCTAACGGTTTTTACAATTTTATGGTGACATATATATACACAGCCGAATACATAGCCGCCTCCTTTTTTTTGGAAGTCAGTTAAAATATAGTTATTAAGCCTTAACACTTGGCCCAGTGATTAATTACTTAAGTGAGAGTTTAGTTATTATAATATTTTATAATAACGTTATTAACACACGCTAAAATACGTAATTTTGAATAGATAAAGCATAATAAAACGTCGAATAATAAGAAACAATTTAAATAAGCTGTCGTCGTAATGACCTTCTCGTTGTTTTAATGAATAAGTACACGTAAAATAAAACGTTTATTTAATCATAACATTATATAAAAAGCAAAAGTAAATATACGATATAATGTTATATTACAGTATAATATTATATAACAATATATGAAGAAAATAGTATATTTTATACCTAAGGTATAATATACAAGTTTTGACTATTGACGAAGCAGTTAACGGAAATGATAGTACCTATTGAAAATAATAAAACAACAATAGCTATACGAAAGCTATATAACAAATAAATGAAAGCCGCAAATTTCTAAAAAAAAAAGGTTAAGAGATACAAAAATCGTGAATTTTTAAAGTTTAAAGTCCAATATCTTCGAAATACGTCAATAATACCTGTTATAGGTATTATTGGTATTAGTGGTACCTAACCCTGTATAAAGGACTGTTAAACTTAATTAAACTTAAGTGCTGGCAACATTTCGAGCAATAAATCTTACAATTAGCGCCAGTTCATACCGAAAGGAGACAATACGGGACGCAGTGCTACATTTTTAATTGTGATTAAAAATTTAACTTTATTTACTATAGCTTTTGTCCGCGACTTCGTCCGCGTGGAACAATACTTTGGGATATCGCTGAAATTTACCCGCGACTTTATTTATGACTAACGAAAGCGGAATCCTATTTTTTTAAACGGAACCCTAAAATAAAAGTAGCCTATGTTAGACCCTATAACATCAGCTATCTGCTAGTGAAAGTCCCGTGAAAATCGGTCCAGCCGTTTCAGAGATTAGTCGAAACAAACAGACAGACAGACCGACTGACAGACAGACAGACGGACAGACAAAAATTAAAAAAAAATGTATTTTATTGTAAGTACCGAATATACTTTCAGATTCATTATGTAAAAAGCTGTTAATTTGAAGTTACAAACAGACACTTAAATTGTATTTAACTGTATAGATGTACAGATATTATAATGTATTATATTTTAAGATATTATCAATTTGATGTTTATAAAATAACTAAACTATTTAACTAAACTAAACTAAACTAAACTAAACTAAACATTAACCCGCACGCGCACCCCGCCTTGGTGACGCCCACTTCGCAACGGGCCGTGCAGCAGAAATCGTAATATTTTAATTTCGCCATAACTTCAAAACCAAACGTCCAATTTTAATCATTTAAAGACCAAATATTATCTACATAAACTGTACTTAGTGATGAAATAATTTATTTTGATAAGGATTAATAACATGAGTAAAATAAACGCGTTTAAATGTAGTCCAAAAAAAATTCAAGATTTCTAAATAAAAAAATGGTTGTTGTGCCTCACTCGACATAGATAGGTATAGTGTGTCGCGGACTTTTTTGTAGATATTTATAAGATATACAATTAATTAGAACATTTTATGGTTCTATCTTTTATAGTTTAGGCAGCGTACGCAAAATAAGTAACTTTTCTGGTTGATTTTTTACACCTTGTGTCCGAAAAACCCAAATATCTTACGGAACCCTATTTTTTTCCAAAATAAAATTTAGCCTATGTTACTCGTGGATAATGTAGCTTTCGAATGGTGAAAGAATTTTTGAAATCGGTCCAGTAATTTTTGAGCCTATTCATTACAAACAAACAAACAAACAAACAAACAAACAAACATACAAACAAAGTTTTCCTCTTTATAATATTAGTGTAGACACAAGAAGATACACGTTTAATTGCAAGAGTTCGAATGTCAAATTGCCTGCATACAGCGCCACTCTTGCAATGAAACTTGTGTCCTCTTGTGTGCTAATAGTGTTAAATTTTAAATCACTTTTTTAAAATGCGGCTCGTGTCCAATACCTACCGTTTCGTTTCGGTATAAGCTGACCTACGTTAAACTGACTAGGTAACCATGTATACACGAATGTTAAATTTAATTAAACTTAAGTGCTGGCGACACGAGCAATAAACTTAACAATTACGTGTCAAGTTACAAAACCAACCTTCGTACTAACTGCGGTACTAAATTTTGTTGACCTAAAACCTGCGAGCTACAAACGTGTCATCGATAGTACTTAAAACATAACGGGTACACTTAAACCACACAAGTGTTTATTTTAAACAAAATGTTGCCCGCGACTTCGTGCGCGCTAAATGAAATCTCGCTTGAACGGTACATGTTGCTGTAATATAAACTATATCTGTGCCAAATTTTATCAAAATTGGTTCAGTAATTTCGGAGCCTATTCAATGTAAACAAACAAACAAATCTTTCCTGTATATAATATTAGTATAGATATAGATAAAAATCTTTACTTGCTATAACTGCGCCAAACCGGAATGAAAATTACATGGTAAGTACCTCCTTTGATAAATTACTTAAACAACAATTTTAAAATAACGAAAATGCGTGTTTATGACTTTTACTTAAACAAATACATTTAACCATTAGTTAATAAAATAATTCAATAATTACCTACACATTGAGCTAATTAGAAACTTAAATTTAATATGACAAAAAAATTGGTAGTTTAATAGGGCCAACACTTTTATTTTATTAAATAATCTTATCAACGACAGTATTTCATTGATTAATGCGTCGAAGAACAATATCTCATTCCATTATTAGCTACAGCTACTATCACTACTGTGTTTAATGGCTGCATTGTTTGTTTATATAATACCACGTGTTTATCATTTCATTTAAGGGTCAGGTTGCATTTGTCATCGATAAATTGTAATAGACGTTTAGCTAATTTTAACTTTTGCGGGTAATTGAACCATTTTGCAGACGTTTGTGAAGACGTTTCGAATTGTTAAATACGCAAAGCGTCTAAATAGCTCTTTCAAGCGGACCTTTCATGCTGACAAGCAAACAGCCTGTGTTTTATGGGCCCTTAGAAGCCTTTCAGAATTCGACTGTTTGTCTATACTCTATACTAATATTATAAAGACGAATAATTTGTTTGTTTATTTGTTTGCATTGAATATGCAGTAGTTTCACTGCACAGATCGATGAAATTCGGCACAGATATAGAGTAGACCACGGGGAAGATCATAGGCTACATTATCGCGGAAAATGTACAGTTCCCGCTGGATTACCTTATGCGCGAACGAAGTCACGAGCAACATCCTACATATTTGGATCACGTTGCATTAACCTTTTGATTGCTCCACTTCCAATAACGAACAGTAACGCGGAAATCAGTACAGTGCATGATCGGTTTGGCAATACGCATTAGAAGGGATGGCTCTATGGCTTATTTCGCTTTATGTCCTCAAAGTGGTGGCCTAATGACCAACACATAGCGCTGACCTGGTTCGTGACGCAACAGTTACGCTACGTGCACATGGTCCGCTGCACTGTTGTCACATTGTCATACTTCCTATTGCATACAAATCATATCACTTTCGATTGGACTTCCTATGTATGTAATCTTTTGATGATGTTTACTTTATAACCCCTGACGCAAGAAGAGGGGTTTTATAAGTTTGACGTATATTATTTTAATCCTCCACTGTCAGTCCCAGTTTACAACACCAACTATAGAACTATAGAAGAAATTCCATTATGTAAGGAACTAGACTTAGACCCCTTTGCTACTAATGTTGCTAAAGCAAGTTCTGAATTTAATAAACAATTTTTTGTCATTGATGATTGATGTAAGTATGGTACTTGTATTATTCATAAGTATATTAGTAAAAGAAACTTTTTAAACTTTAATTTCCATGTATTTAGATCTAGGCTCATTTTTTATTATTGTTAGTAACTTTGTTGTCAAGTTTGTATACTATATATTATATAGCTATTAGTGGAAACCTATCATTGGCTTAACTTTAACTATACTGTTTTCTACTTTCTTAATTATAAGCCGTTGGTTTCCTGAATAAATAAATAAAATAAAATAAAAAAAGTATCTGTCGGTGGCAGCGTAGCTCTTCAACAAAAGGTCCGATTATTAAGACGGTTTTTTTTTGTCTAACTACTGGCATGAACGAGTGTTCTTAGCTCTGATTCATTAACAATCTGCTCGCTCACTGCTCGACAATCTAGGGATTACTTAATGTTTTTATCTTATCTATTTTGTCCTCGAGAAAGAGCTGAAGCTGAAGATTCGGCTACTAAAATAAATAAGATACTCATGCCACTGATAAATAAACAGTTACTACCATACATGTATTATATATTTAATCAAAGGTTACTACATAACTTTATGCCCGATTTCTGAAGTTTCTTTTTCGGTAGTTTATCTATTCAATAGCGCTTCTGATTGGTGACGCAAATGCGTTAGAAATCAAAATCGCTATTGAATAAATAAACCTAAGAAACCGAGCATTATTTAATGATATTGTCATAAACGTCCATAAATTTGTAGAAGATATAAATGTCGAATAAAGAAAAATGTCGACTATAGAACTCCTCACCTAATGTAATCAGAGCGTAGCCGCGCTTAACAAAAAGTAGCCAGTCTTATTGGCCTAGTTTTCGTAAAGTTAAAAATATCGTAGATAATTGAACTAGAATAGTCGTATGTACTAATCGTAGAGTAGTTTAATTTATTATAGTCATTGTATTTTTCCTAGTCATTGTATTTTTCTTCATAAGAAAAATAAAGGACTCATGCACCTCTTGACATCACTATAAACCGTAGGTGCTTTAAATTGGTATTTGGGGTACAAAATTATTTTGTAAACTATCTAACTTAATGCTGTCTTAAAACGTGAACGTATAAATTTACTCCCTGCAAAACTAAATTAAAAATTTTAAGTAACCCCTGAATAGGGGATCGGATTACATCTGAAATATTTAGTCTCATTAATATATTCAGAAATATTGAGGCATTACTACTTGTTAATTGTAAAAAAATATATTATTTCATGTGTAGTTTAGTAATAAGATACATCTAAAAAGTACAAAAAAGTGTTTTTTTTTTTGTAAAATTAGTATCTAAACAAAACATATATCATTAGTTTGCTTACATCATATACAAAAACATTAATTATAGTAAGTATGAACTTAAACGCACGAATATCGGAGATATTTACAAATATGTTTCTGCGGCCGTATACTTCATACCTACTTCATACACTTTAACCCAAGAGTGACATCAGTCGTCACTTGTAACCCGACTTTAGTATAGAACGCTTTTACTAGACTTTTACGAGAAATTTTGTAAACCAATCGCTGTAACTTTGAAAATATTGACTTCTGATAAGTATATCAGAAGTCAATATTTTCAAAGTTACAGTAACTTTTCAGAAGAAACAGTAGTTTCTTCTGAAAAGTTACTCATATTTAAGAGTACTATACATTTATGCAATAAAATATCAGTCCACTTGCCTATTATAAAGCAGTAAGTGAGCTGATGATGATGAATTATAACTAAAAATACTGCTGATTATATCAGCTTTCAAACAAAAAAAATAGATCAAAATCAGTACATGATGGAATGCCACAAACTGAAAGACATGTCAAACTTAATGTGTTTGCCAATCATAAGTAACTGGCACTCTAGTCAAGATGCATTCGATAATTTAGACGGCGAAGTTTGAAATCAAATATGTATGGGATTCGACATAAGGCATCGCTAAGTGACATGTCGCTTGCGATACCTTACGTCAAATCCCATACATTTTGTTTTCGAACTTCGCCGTCGAAATTATCGAATGCATCTTGACTAGGCCCTCAGTTCTTGTTTCCATTCTCGTTATTCGTTATATCGATCATAGCAAAGGTAAACACGTTGTGTCATACAACCGATGTACAACTCATACACATGTTGGGCACGACTTACGAGTCACAAACGAATAGAATTCATTAAAAAACCGGTCAAGCGCGACTAGCGGTGCGCATTGTAGATTCCGTTGTATGTATAAAAACGTTCATCTGAATCGTAAATCTCTTTGAAATTGTATTTTTAGTGTTCTGTACACCAAAATGAAAAATTTGAACCCTTTTAAGATAACTTTTTTATTTACTTTTATTATCGTTTTTTTATCATAATATTTAATCACATCATAAAAACAATTTCATTTTCTAAAAACCATTATATTATGTAAAAAAATTGCTGTTTAGTTAACACTTATATTAATAAGTAACAATTATTTCCTTACCCAATTAAGTTTTCCCCGTTTTATTTGAAGTGTAAAATATATTTATACTTATGAAGAACTCATGAGGATTTTGTATTTAATGGCGAACCCTCAGAATCATACGGGACTGACCGCATTTAAGAAGGTTTTAGGTCATAAATTGCATCACAGTATATGTACATAAATGTGTGTTTCTAAATATTACAGAAAAATAAATAAAATAAATAAAGATGCAGGGTTTGTCCCTGCGACAAATTGCATCTAAATGTCTACTAAAATTATTAACTTAGCCTATAATGAGAAAAAGCGACAAGCAATCCATACTAATATTATAAATGGTAAAGTGTGTGTGTCTGTCTGTTTGTCCGTCTTTCACGCCAAACCTACTGAACCGATTTAAATGAAATTTAGGACACAGATAGTCTAGAGCCAGAGAACTAAAGAGGCTACTTTTTATTGCGGGGAAATGTACGGTTCCCGTGGAATACTTTATTTACAGTTTCACGTAAAAACTACTAAGCCGATTATCATGAAATTTGGCACATATATAAAGTAGACCACGGGAAAGCACATAGGCTCCTTTTTATCGCGGGGACATGTATGGTTCCCGTGAGATACTTTATTTACAGTTTCACGTAAAAACTACTAAACCGATTATCATAAAACTTGGCACAGATATAAAGTAGGTCATGGGGAAGGACATAGGCTACTTTAAGGTTCCCTTGGGTTACTGTACTTACGCGGAAGGAGCCGCGGTCGTCAGCTAAAATTTTATAAAAGATAAAAATCAAACCACTTACTAGTACTAGGAGAAATCTAAATAAAAATTCATGTGTATTTGTTTGCAAGTGCCTATCTAATCTCAAGCTTTCATAAGCCGTAAATTGAGTACTAAAACAACAAGGTACAACGAAACTTAGCTGGAGCCGATCACTTTTCCAATAACTTTCATCCGTAACTCAATACAGCCTTAGAGCAGGCCTGGGAGAAAACACTTTCGCGTATGACCTAGTGCTAGGTCATTAACGTGGCTATAATATGATATATCTTTTGTTGATAATACATACATTTTAATCATTAATATTAATAAGTGAAGCGATAATGTCTGACCCCTTTTTACGAAAATTATGCACGGAGGACGGAAGTATACAAATACAACTGTACGTGCAGTGTTTTTTTTTTTTTCATTTCATTTTAAAGCACGGTGTTGCGGTGAAGTGATAGCAATTTGAATGCGTTTTATAGCTTCCACATCATTGTTGTCTAAGCCGCGTTTCCTGTGAAAGTACTGTCGAGATGATTTGATACATTTTATGAACTTATTGTCTAAGCTTTTCCTATTTACATGCTATTGCTAATTAAGTAGCAGTAGATGTAAGTAAAAACATACATACAATTCACACGCTATAAAAGTGAAACCTTAAAAATTATTGCCTTCTATCTTATCCTCTTATTTTAATTGATTAAGGTGTTAAATAAAATTTAAATTAAATTAAATTAAGGTGTTAAATTAAATGGTTGTGTGGTGGATAACACACAACCATTTAATTTAACACCTTGATCCTGAATCGCGCTATCGAAGTTTCTGTAGTTCGGCGCTATATATACAACAGCTGAAATGACTACGTGGACTCCGGCCTGACCGAGCATAGCACATCGCTCGGTCGGAGATCTCCCTTTGAGGCTTCCACAAATCCCACAGTTGTCTCTTTTTTGGCGTTTCATAAGGCGTTTCTTTTCATTTTAGGAGTAAACAACTTATTTATTACTCAACTTGTCCGACATTTAAGGTTTTTTTTTTAAATATGGTTTGGTATACCTACCTTCAAATGTATATTTTTGGTACACCCTACAGTTATAAGTACAATCATTTATCTATACGAGGCACCGGAACATTTTCGATAATTAAGATTCCTTCCAACTTTCATATCTGGTCGGCCCTGAATCCAACTTTTTTCTCAAGAAATCCTTAAGTGAGTAATACCCCTCCCCACTTCCCTCCCTGCGGTGAAAGTGGTGGAGTAAGCCTGCTCGGTTATAGGTTCAACTTATGTCATTGATGTCATTTTTAGAAATTTCTTCGGAACCTATTTTAAAAATAGATATTATCTCTATTAGTCTGTATTATCTATATGGATCAGCTATCGCTAGCTGAATAGGTATATTGACAATAATAATATCTGCACGTATAGATAAATTGTAACGAAATAAATAATATTTTAATTCTTTATTGACCATTTTTTAATACATGTTTTAAAATAGTCCTAAAAGAAGATAATTTAATTTACCTACCAATGAATAAATACTATGGTTATACTATATTTCTACACATTGAGTTATTATAATTTATAGATAAATCAATAATAACTAACATTTTGCGTGGAACAACAAATAATTAGATTTATGTAACACGAAGCTTCAAACGTTAGGCGTTCGTGCGCGTTGATGTCTTTCGATAGCGCGTTATCTAACCGTCAATATGTAAACAAACTAAACATTACGTTACACTACTTCAATAATTGAGGAAATTATATTTTTACAATAGTGATACAATAATAAAACCGGTGTTTTCAATAAAAAGGAATACCTACTGTTTGTAAATATTAACTTTTTCGATGAATTTTAAATAATCACAACACAATTTTTGAAATGACACAAACAATAGGGGATCGGACTACATCTGAAATATTTAGTTTCATTAATATATTCAGAAATATTGAGGCATTACTACTTGGTAAATGTAAAAAATATATTATTTTATGTGTAGTTTAGTAATTAAATACATTTAAAAAGTACAAAAAAAATGTTTTTGCGTATTTGTTAAACAAAACCTACATCATTAGTTTACTTACATCATTTACAAAAACATTCATTATTATAAGTATGAACTTAAACGCACAAATATCGGAGATATTTACAAATATGTTCCTGCGGCCGTATACTTTATACCTACTTCATACACTTTAATCCAAGAGTGACGTCATTTGTAGGTCGACTTTAGTATGGAGCGTTTTTACGAGACTCGCGAAATTTTTTATACAAATCGCTGTACCTTTGAAAATATTGACCTTTGATATACGGTTTCTTCTGAGAAGTTACTCATATTTAAGAGTACTATTCATTTATGCAATAAAAAAAATCAGTCCGATTGCCTATTGATGCTATCACGTTTGTCACTCCGTAATCCGTATACATTTCTCTGAAAATTTGTGAAAGTGCTCATAACTCTACGTTTATTACAAAACGAACACTCATGAGTTATGACTAAAGAATTTTACTTTCTTATGATACATTGTATTGAAACCCGTATTAGGAACGGACCATTACATTTGTGTCTTACGTACATGTTACGAGTATGAGCTAATATGTGCATATGGTAGCAAAAATAGAGCATAGAAAAGCCTATGCCATGACAGCTAGCAAAATAGGCTAGTCCACTAAATTTTTTGTTTGATAAATGAATAGTACCTTCCCTTAAATATGATTTATTTATCAGAAGAAACAGTATACTAAAAATCAATATTTTCATAGGTACAGCGATTTGTGCATAGAATTTAGCAAGTCTCGTGATAACGCTCCATACAAAAGACCTAACTGTGACGACAAGATAAGGTAAAAGTGTATGAAATATACACAAACATATTTGTAAATATCTCCGAAATTTGTGCGTTTAAGTTCATACTATAATGAATGTTTTTGTATATGATGTAAGTAAACTAATGATGTAAGTTTTTGAGGTGATAACGTCATCACGCACGAAAAATTGTCACGTTCCGCCTGATTGTCACGTTCCTGATCTCAGGAACTGCTAGATCGAATTGTAAAATTATTTTTGTACTGGATAGTCCATTTGCCTTCCTCGAGGCTTTAAGCTATATAACATTACGCTGCGACCAATATGAGCGAAGCACCAGTGACAAAGTTGCAAAAACGGGGAAATTTATATTTGAGGACTTCCGTTGCGTGCGCTGCATAAACGGTTCAAGACTTCAAGTTACCCAAAAAACATGTATGAAAGAGTTATTCCTCTTTAAATGATCTAAAAAAGATATCCGCGGCGGTATGTATTATCTATCTTTTAAGATTGACTCACTAAAACCTTTTTATGGTAATGAAATTTGGTCAAAATTAATGCATTATTGCGCCACCAGTTGCGGACGAAGTCGCGGGCAACAGCTAGTCTGAGTATATAAATTAAACTAAATATTTTACATGTAGTCGTCTACTCGTCTCCCCAATTAATATGGAGGCGTCGCAAAGCGAGATATAGCACAACAACGGCAATAAATAATACTATGTAGAGTCGAAATAAAATGTGGAGCGTCCATGATTGTGAAAAACCGATTGGTAATCGATCGAACAAAGATTAGCAAACGCACGCCTTGACACAGGAGTGTGTACCTGTTATAGATTACACACACGCGGCGCTGCATTATAAAGATAGCTATTCAAAATTGAATTTTATTCATTACACCATAAGACACACATTTATGGCATCAGTCATACACGCACAAGCGCTGTGCAGTGCGGAGTAACTTGACATTCGAACTCTTACAATATAATAACTCCCCTCACCGATTTTCGTGACAGTAGCCGGTGTCATTGAAACCAGGACAGTTACCCTGGAGTAATTTTATAGTGCCTAAGTTTGTGCGCAGTACACAAGAGCACTCTCTCTTCTTTTACTCTCATAATTCAGTGGGACGGATAACCGACACGATTGACGAGAGACCAGGCGCAGGTCCGACTTTTTACATGCCCATTCGACGCATGGACCATCTTTCTCGTCAGACAATCAGGTGATCAACCTGCATTGTGCTAACCAAACTTGAAAACATTTTTTTTGTTGTTTCAATGCAGTAATCGAACCCACGACCTCCGAGTCGAGAGCCAATGCTCTAACCACTAGACCACGGAGGTTGTTACAATGAATTATGTATCTTCTTGTGTAATTAATAAAGTTCAATTTTGAATAGCTATCGTAAAAGTGCAGCGATATGTCGCGTATCGTTTTGTTTCGGTGTGAATAGATTCTTAGTTTGAAAGTACATCAATAATAGTATAGGCGGATAATATTATGTTCTTTAAAAAACCCATTAAAACTACAAAACGGAAATAATTACGTCAGAAGATTAGACTGAAAGATATGATTTATAATTAGACGTTGAAAATCAATTTGTCCTCTTCTTCTTTTACAATTGAATGGGTACTAATTATACCCTATCTTAGTACTTTATTACGTACAATGATCTGAAGATATCACTAACTTGTAGTTTAGTATCAATATAAGAATTATAAAATTATTCTTATATTGATTTGTTTCTAGTATATTGTTATAATTAGTAATTATACGTTAAAGATAAATATGAACATTATTTTAAAGTCACCGTAAAATTATAAAAACCATTAGATTGTAATATAACTAGTGAAATTGTAAAATGTTTATAGACACATACTCACATGTAAATACGTAGTTCTACATGCCACAAGGTCTGCAGTCATTGCAGTCACTTCATTTGAGTTTAATTGGAATCGTCCTAGTGAAAATGTTAAGAACTGGTCGATCAGGAACTTCGATGATTTAGATATAGCTACAGCTAATTTTCTGAAACATTTTGCTGTAACTAATACCCGTATTAATATTTAATCGGTACAATAATTTTAGCTCTAGAATATTGAACAGTGATAAACACTGTAAGTACATAACAACTTCCCGACACCACAGATAATAATTGTTTACACTCGGTTTCCTGCGGCACGTGCGTTTCCGTCTAGGTATTGGTTATTACAGTTTTTTTACTGTTAATGACATAAAATATTATGTACTTTAAATAACAGGCAAGTCGATAATGTTTAACAAATAAACTGAACAGTGAAATCTGTACTAGTACTATGTAATATTATAGATTGTGTATTTTAAGGTATGTTTAAACATAATCCCCCTTACTAATAAAAATATTTATCTGGCAAGCTACTTTTCCAACGCATAAGAAAAGGACAAAAGATTGTATCCACTGCTTATTGTACCTATTGCTTTTGCTTATCTACTAGATAAATATTTTTATTAGTAAGGGGGAATGAGTATATAGACGTTAAATATATGATGTTGCATAGTTGTACTAGTTATTCCCTCCTTGTATACACTTTATTGGAAGTGTTGACGGGTCGATCTCGATAGCCATACTAACGTTAACGTTAAAGACTAAAGTGATTGCAGGCTTTTTGAGGCATATACTATGAGGTTCAAAAACTCATGGTATATAGGCAAAGAATATATATATATATATATATATATATATATATATATATATATATATATATATATAACGAAGGCTCCATTAGGATATTTATTACAATATTATCGAATAGCTCAAACGCTGAACGATCAGAAACGTGACAAGTTCGATGCCACGTATTTCACGACTTCCGTATTATCCTGATTCCTGAGCTTTTTATAATCCAGTCATTCCCAAATTCAGGCAAATAATACCCCAGTCTCCATGACAACCCTTATTTTTCTATCACATCTGTCATTACTGGCATCGAACAAGTCCAAATAGTAAAACTATTTGACGTCTCCAATCAAAGACAATCTTAGCTTTAACACGCTCCGACACGGCCATTCTGACAATTCGCACGTCCCTGTGCGAAACAAATCCGTTGACACTCCGACAAGATCACCCTGGTGACTCTGAGATCCTTGTGTGAAGAATATTTATGTGCATCAACGCTCCGACACGGCTATTCTGTCCATGCACACGTCCCGGTGGGAAGCGTCTCACGTCTTCGTTTCAAGTTTCTGAAAAAAACATTTGACAGCACAGTAAAAGGTTCTCACTCGGTCAACCTGACCTCGGAAAATTAATAAGAACTGCTTTAATCCATGGACATAACATTTAATTTTATCATATTCTAACACATCAATACCTCCCTCCTGTGTCAATTACACTCTAATTAACATCCTTCATCTAACCTCTATCTAGTGTTCTCAGAGTTAAGTTTTAATTTACATTTTATACTCTCAGATTAAACACACATGAAGTATACAGATACAACACAATATCAACCATAATCTTGCTACCAAATAAATCATGACATGCTTTACCACACACTTCACACTTTACATGTACCAATCTCAATATCGAAAAACGATGCTGTTATATTCCCATCATGTACAATACAAGGCCACCTCCCTCCGGTGCACCTCACTACAAAAAACCACTGGGTTGCCTCCCTCCGGCACCCAGTCACAAGGCCACCTCTCTCCGGTGCCTACTCTCGTCAAGTAATGGGCTGCCTCCGTCCGGCACCCAATCACAATCCTCGCTCGCAATCCACAGTCGCAATTCGCATTCGCAATCTACAGTTGCAATTAACAGGTGCAAACAAAAATATTCACAGTTTACATCTTTTAACAAACAGTTTACAATGTACTTCAAAATCTTAATGTCTTTTGGACCGCTTAGATTATTACCGGATTGAGCGCGCCGAACATCTTGGTGAAATAACTAAACCTACTATTAAACCAAAAGCTAATATCATTTTACTTTAGTGCTAAACAGAGCAGTCGTATTGCATACACGTCACGAACTTTTAACAAAATATTTTTGCATTTAACTTTTTTAATAATTTATACATCCAGAAGCAGAGACGGGCGAGCAAAAAAAAACATTGACCGAACCGGTAGCACATTTACAAGAAATAAATAAAGATTTAGTGCCTCACATGACTATCGACTACTTTAAAAATTATTCCACATAATTCGAAAAAAAAAATACTGTCGCAAAAATGTTAGACCGGGCAACCCGATCGTCTTTGTTTTAGACTCAAATTGTAGCTGACTAAATTGTCCAGAGGAATTTTTCGCAAATTTTGAAATAATTCTCCGTTTCCAAATTATCGCGCTCCAAAAAATATAAAAAAGAATCTGAATAAAATTTAATTTTTATTTCACTGTTTCAGCCATAACTTTTTTCGTTTTTTTTTTTTTTTTGTGAATACGCGTCCTTTGAGCTTTTTTTGAATATCATATCCTTCACAACTCTCCGAGATATAAGGGAATCTTAGTTTTTCATGAAATCGGAGCTTGCACTGGAGCGAACGAAAAGAAAGTTACAATGTCAAAAGTATTTCGTATTTTTTCTAGCTATACACACTGCAATTAATGTTGAAGGGTCAGGTGTTTCACAATACTCCCGCCGAATGTAAGCAGTTGTAGCTTGTTACACTAAGTTAACATAACACATATTAGGACGATTACGCTAAAGATTGATATCAATATAAATTTTCAAAGTTTCTGATGGAAATTATACGTTTCTTTCTCATAAATTTAATAATCGTTTGGTCGTAAGCAACTTTGGTGCGTTTATAACGAACGACAAGGGTATTCAACTCGAGGTTCATTTTCACGTTTACAGATGAGCAATCGGATTGTTGATGGAAAATAACCATAGCCGTCGCTTTTATTACCATACCAAAAGACTCATAAATGCGTTGCTAGTCGTTAAGATAATCTTAGGTCTCCTGTCGCACAATTTTTAAGTATTTTTGGTTTTACCTAAGTACCACAATATTCTAGGCAATTTGATTTTAGCATGTGTAACAATATACATTCGAAGCCCACAAAGTAAACCAAAAGGTCGATTCTACTAATCAAATTCCGTAACAGTACAGTTACGATCCAGTCCTGATAATATATTAAAACTGCAAAAATGGCACTCCCACAAACGTCTAACCAACGTCAAACCCGTTTTGATTGGGCACAACTCCAAAAATCAGTTCATGACGTCAGGACTAGTCATCCACAACTCAACAAAAGCAAACTAAAAGTGTAAGTCAACTACGAGAATTGGGGTTCAGAATAACTGATAGTTGACACAGAGATGACTGAATATACCAGTAGTGATAAACCTCCTCCTGACATTTCATAAGCTTACTTCTACATCTGTTACTTTCTGGTCGATATCCTTTAACTTCATTGGAAGTAACTGCAATTTTAAGTCCACGGTTTTAATATGCGCAAGTAAAATTCAGGCTTCTGAAACTTTGCCATTACTTTCTACTTAAAACTTTACCGATCAATAATTCACAATATTTATAAGTACAAATAGCTCATAAATATCAGATAAAGTAAGATCAGGACAAAGATTGGTGATTTGCTTTGATGTTCGTTTTCGCAAACTAGAGTATGTATGTTGTGTCTATATGATGACGTTGCCATAGGTTGACATTTCCGGTTAGGTTCAAGTGGTTCATTTTTCTGAAGGTTTGGGGGCCGTTATACAAAATACTCCATAGACCTTAGGAAAACAATTATTATTAGCAAAATCGGATATTAACCCCTTCATTATGCCTGCTTTTTCTTAAAACAGAAACCTATGTTCAGAAGATAGATGATTCGTCATTTCGTTAAATAATAGTAAAAAAAAACAGTCATTCGTATCGTATCGAAATAAGTTGTTATTTCTTTGTTCTAAGTAAACATTTTTTTCAATGGCTCGGCTCTGATCACTAACATTCCCAACGCTGGGGCTCGGATCTCTCATCAACTGGAAGTTGCATCAGTCCACCACACTACCTAATCACAGAACACTTATTACGGAGAAGAATGTCGACCTCATACAAAAAAAATTGGGACCAGATAAGCGCCTCTAGTGAGCTGCCTCTTAAAAATTTTAACCGCCTTCCAACAAAGGAGGACTACTTAATTGACTATATGAATATGGCGACAAATTTAAGATACGTAATTATAGTTTAAGATATCGTTAAATTCCTCTTTCGAATACAATTTGATATTCCAACAAAACCGATTTACCATCTCCATAAACAATTCATTAATACTGCAGAACAATATATTCATTTTTTTTTTGTTTTTCTTTCGAATGGGGCTACGTTAGTGTCATTTAAGTTGTTTTAACTTAATCGGACTGGTGACTGCCATTTGGCTAGTCTTTATGGTACAATACATTAATCACTCGTGAGCCTCATGTACATAAGTCTAGCGTTTTCGATAGCGCGAGGCAGAAGCGACATAGTGTCATCTGTTGTGGTTTTAAGTAGCTTTTATGTAACGTTAACCCTGTAAGACAGAGCGATATATTGAAATGTCGCCATTCTCGTTGCACCGAACTGCCCCCTTGTACCTAATACTAAAACCAAGAGAGAATTTATGCAAACAATAATTATCTGTCAAAATAAAATCATCCCAAAGTACATACGTATCATTCCAAATTAATAAACAATTTCACTTGGTTAGACAATAATCTAGCGCCTGACACATGAATTTTCTACTACTATCTACTATCTATAAGTATCATGTGAATCCTTATTGCAAAGTTAGATTCTGACAAACGGTCAAAACTGTATTTTCAATTTGATCCAAAGGTTGCGAAGTACTATAATTTTATGTTCGTTTTAAATATTCTTTTTACTTTTGTCTCATGAAATCAATTGTAAGTTATTATGTACTCAAATAAAAATGTCATTCGTGAGAACGCGCAAGATCACGCTCCTTCTATAACATAACAAAGATTACTTAAATTTGCAAAATTTAAACAACTATGTCATACATTCTTATAGCATCATTTGCAAAATAGCAGTACACTGTAAAAAGTAAATTATTACACTCATGCACATCGTCTCAGACTTCAACAGGCTACGCGTAGCTATATAAGTAGGTAGGTACACACATATGCAGTCGTTCCATACACAAACTAGTATCTAACCTAAAATCTTAGTTTGAGATGCGCTAACTCGGTTAGACCATGAAGCCATTAGCAACAAGAGAAGCAACATCTTATATGATCTTTATTAGCTAGGTAATTTCGCTATGTGTATCAAAATATGAAAGAGACTTCATAAACAATACTAGATCAATTCTACCAATATTTCGAGAAAAATATCGTAATGGAAGGAATACGCTCACCACAGTTATTGAGTGTCCAAGTTGGAATCTTTATGCCCAATACATTATCCTTTATTCTTATTTACCAACTTAAGAGAGCAGAACTGCATCTGCCACGTGATTTATCGTCAATACCCTCCAAGTATGTCAATAAATAGTGTCCTTGTCTCCCGCTGTAAAATAAAAATAAACAATACATGTCATATCTCAGAATTGCTATTAAACTAGCTTTGATGTTCTGATGCAGCTCAACGTCTTTAACAAAACTTTTCCTTATGCAGGACAATCAATTGACTTGTGTCCCTATCAACCACAAACAAAGTATTTGCGAGCAGTGTGTTGACCACAGGATCTTATATTCTCTAGTTTTGGCTTTCCATCTCTTATGTTTGTTATTATTATATTTTTAGCGATCAATACAATTCAACTTCAAGTCAAGAATCTTGTGTACTAAGTCTCCGCTACGGATTAACAGTAGTAAATACACTCTTCTGACTCTAGTGTCATTCTGATCGGTTTCGATCTAATATTCTATTACTTTCGTCGGACAACTTTTAGTTTTCCCCACGTTTTGGACTCTACGCATTTGTTCATTTGCGATATAAGCAATTTGCTCATCCTGCGTGTCATTCTCATTCTGCCCTTTGCACGTTATGCTCCGAAGGGTCTTTCTATGTGGGTCGTGAGTTTCATCCCACTTCTGATAACGAAGGCTCCATTAGGATATTTATTACAATATTATCGAATAGCTCAAACGCTGAACGATCAGAAACGTGACAAGTTCGATGCCACGTATTTCACGACTTCCGTATTATCCTGATTCCTGAGCTTTTTATAATCCAGTCATTCCCAAATTCAGGCAAATAATACCCCAGTCTCCATGACAACCCTTATTTTTCTATCACATCTGTCATTACTGGCATCGAACAAGTCCAAATAGTAAAACTATTTGACGTCTCCAATCAAAGACAATCTTAGCTTTAACACGCTCCGACATATATATATATATATATTACTAACATAAAGAACCTCATTCAATAGACTTACACAACTGACAGCTCGCGACTTTGTGTGCGTGGCTAGATCGGCTAGACGTATGCGGGAGGTGCGCCCGACGAATGGGTATTGTGTTTTGTCAAGCCTGGACTTTCGTTCACGTTCACGGGGCTGGCCGCTGGTCGTTTCATGCTTTGACCTAATTGACATTATAATTCCATAATATTTATGATAGATTTTAAAGTAACTTTGGTGTCAACCTTAGACTTACGTCATCATGGCTGACATTCGCCGAGCTGTCATTTGTAGAGAGTGTCGCCCTTTGGTGTCGCCCCTGTGATATAGATAAGAGAGAATGGCTATGTTACGCGGAAAATAGCGCTACCCAAAAAACGTAAGCAAAATGGCGACCGCTGGCATTAAATAAGGAAAATGGCGGAATATGTTAGCAAACGTGTCCTGGCCGATAATCTGTTTTTTTTTTCTTTAGCGCTAACAAGCGCTATTTTCCGCGGAACATAGCCAGTCCCTAGTTACACTTAGATTACACAGATTGATAATGCATGTCTTATGTTTAAAAACGTAGATAACATAATATATTTTGTAATAATATTATTTTAACAGTATCTTATAAATGAAGAAATTGTACCACTTTCGACCTTATAACTTGCCAATAAAGTTCAAAAGTCCGATATATCCAATAAAGTTCAAGATCCGAACTGGCGGATCTGACTTCGAAAGTACTTTCAGTCTGTAAATAAGTAAGCAATTTCACAAGCTGTTTATTAGCGTAGCTTGATAGTTTACAATATAATAAAAATGTTAATATAATAATAATGGAAATATAATACTAATTGTTATAGTATTATATTTCCATGTTTTCTCTACATTCTTATATCGACCTACATAAAACCAGCTTCTATATTAATTTAGTCGCAACACTTGCATCTATTTTAAACGTGATTTATAGCAAATAAATTGTAGTATTAAATTTGAACGATTCGACGGTCACGACGGTTATAAATCTATCAAAAATTAATTAAAAATTACAATAACAATAACTCCCCACACCGATTTCGGTGATGGTGGCCGGTTTCATTGAGACTTTTTACTTTTTACATGCCCATCCAACGCATGGATCATCTTTCTTGTCAGACAATCAGGTGATCAGCCTGCACTGTCCTAACCAAACTTGGAAACAACAGTTTTTTTTTGTTGCAATGCGGGAATCGAACCCCCGACCTCTGAGTCGAGAGCCAAGCTCTATACTAAACCTCTGAACCACAGAGGCTGCAAAAATTACAATATTTAGGCAACAATATCCTTAATTGACTATATAGCATTATTCTCGCACAAAAACTACAACTCTATTCTTTTAGTTCGGCTTGCAAAAACAGGTAGGTATGTTCTTTACGATAAGTCTCAGGACATACCTACGTCCTTAATTTCAGCGAGAACCTGAACCTAGAAAACGTTTCTTTTAATATCTCAAAGTTTTTGACCTTTGTGTGGGTCATTATCCTTATTATTTAAAAACTATCAACAACAATTAGTTACAAGATCTAAAACTTTAAAATCGGAACGAACGATCGATTCGACATGCAGAATATTGACCTTATGATCGGTTTTGAATGGCATCGCAAAATGTTTATTTGTGACATAATAACACGCAGGTGACAAATCGAAAAATTGCGGAATATGGTATTATGTTTTAATGAAAATAAAAACGGGCCGGTTTACATGACTGCCTTGACATTGCTTAATATGGAAAGAGATTTGTGGATCACGTAATATACCTAAAGCTTGCTACATACGTGGGAAAGCCATGCTACGTCACGAATGGGTGGATAAATATCACGGCCTCACTGAAAACCAGCTTGAAATGCTAAGCTGAGTGGGTGAGGTTACCGGACACCCTAGGGGGTTTGGAGATATCAAGGAACGCAAGTGCGCAACACCAGAGGGGCAATTCTGCTAAATAAAGCCTGCATTAATACAATTACAATCAAGTCCCGATACGCTTATACTCCCAATAGGTGTTTTTATGAACATTAAACCAACGTGAAACGCGCTCTGATTGGTCGAAACGTCATAAAATCCGCTCATCGTAACATGACGCTACACTTTCAATCCAAACGAAGTGAAATTGACTGTTTAAATTAACTACTTTAAATACGAGAATTGAGGTTCTGAGGATTTACAGGTGTAACTTCTGGTGTTGCCGGTGTCCATGGGCGGTGGCAATTGCTTACCATCAGGCGAACCGTTTTCTCATTTCCTGGTTGACTTAATTTAAAAGACACAACGTAAAACGTACACAAATAGTAGCGAATAATCGTAACGATTTGCCATACACACGTTCGATAAGACTGCATTTCTGCTTACACTCGCTAAGCGTATAGCGAGCATTATTAATACAACATAAGTGATTAACCCGTAATATAATGAATTTCCTTACGTCATATTATGACGTGAATAATTTATTAAAAGTGTTGGAAATTCTTTGAACTGAAAACCCGGCATTTGATTGCAGTCAACACCAGTCAATTATGTTAATTAACTTTATAATAAGACTGTTTCGATGCATACATACATACATACACATACTTATAACTTAAACGTCAAAGCAACGTTAAAAGCATTTTGATTTGTCCAAACTCCAATAGCAGTTTATGATATCAAAACGATTCATTTATAATTCATTGAAAGTAAATTGAAAGTCTAAGTTACATGTGGGAATTGGGTTTAGTATCAAATATTATGAAGTAACTAAATATTAATTTTCAGATATATGTGCCATAAAATTGGTTATCTACATTTTTTTGCAAATTTACGCTTACGTTTATAACTACTACGCTCTTTACAAACCATAAAATATTTTAAGTGGGTTATGACAATATTTAACTAATTTACAGTTAGCTGGAAAACTGCGGACAAGCTTTTTATTAACTTGGCCTACTGAAAAAGAAACCAATAATAAGCTGTCTCTCTGGTGACAAAGATTTGATTGTTGGATAGGAGATAAATGTGTTATTAAATAAAATACAATATGTAATAATAAAAATAATAATAATAATAAATACTTTGATTATATAGGTAAACTTTTATTATATAGGTTAAATTAGTACATAGTAAATTAAAAAAAAAAAACAATCTTCCATTTGTTTACTATACCTGGCCCCGCGCGAGTTTCTTACGCCGCGCCTTGTTTTTCTCGCAGGGCTACTTTATGAACCGGTGGTAGGCATCATGTAGGACAATTCGTTAGTGTTATTTGATAACCTATATGGAAATAAAAATTTTTGTTCCAAAACATGATAAATGCTTTAAATAGACGTCGGCACGTTTACGGCGATATATGTAATGACGCGACTCATCAATCATAATGAAAGAAATGTTAATGCTGACGACTCCATAGTTTTAGTAAGTTATGTAAGATTTGAACTTGGGACCACAAAAATGTCTCACCTTTACCAAACTATCGTATTTACTTATGGGCAAACTCACGCCTATTACATAAATCAAACATTTGGCTATGATTTAAAATGTGTGCATAATAAATTCGTAAGCCGACCTTCAAACTCGGGTCATAGCTAGAAATTTGAATATTTTTCGCAAGGATTTAGAAACAGCTTTAAGGCTGGCCTAGGGCTGTGCAGAATAAATTTATTGTCGTTGTGAAAATTTTAATTCTGATTGTTACCGCCCCAGGGCTCTAGTAGATCTACACGGGACGTGCCTATAGCTAGTCGAGCAACTGGTCGACGATCAGCCAACAGGTTCACCAAGTTGATCAACTTATTTAATAGGTATAATAT
The DNA here is from genome assembly GCA_905404095.1 of Glaucopsyche alexis. Lineage (NCBI taxonomy): Eukaryota > Metazoa > Arthropoda > Insecta > Lepidoptera > Lycaenidae > Glaucopsyche > Glaucopsyche alexis. The sequence goes on along the minus strand of FR990052.1, from coordinate 15,221,881 downwards.
TATCAAGATTACAAACTTATTACCACTACAAAGGACGTAGATTTATTATGATAAGATGTGATTAAACCAGTTTTAATTGCAGTGTCGATGATAGTGAAAGTTTATTACGTCATAAATATAACTTTTACCGTTACGATTTAGATAAACCGTTTTGTTACGGCGATCTGGTAATTAAATGATAACAGGCTTGACTAGAGCAGTTGAAGAAATCAAGCCTTGTTATGTTTAGTACAAGATCGTTGGATTTCAAGATTGAATAATTATACTCTATTTAAAAGTATATAAGCAACTTTTACTATGGAATAAATTTTTGTACTTCAAAATATTTCAATTAGGAAAGTTGCTTATATTCAAGAGTGTATTCACTCTTTAAAGTTTGGCCCCTGATTGAAAAAACATTTTGTAAAATAACAAAAATATACATACATACATACATATAATCACGCCTTTTTCCCGTAGGGGTAGGCAGAGATCGCCTCTTTCCCGTAGGGGTAGGCAGAGACCACTTCTTTCCACTTGCTACGATCCTTACATATGTGTTTCGCTTCGTCAACTTTCATTCTTACCGTCCATTCCTCCTCTTACATTCAACGTAGCAAAGCGGCTTTCCATGGGCCACTTTTCGCTTCCGCGAGAACGAGACGTGAAGGGTGGCGAACCACATCGCCGCCATTTTGGATAATTAAATTATTTTATAATTATCCATTGCGTTCCCACGGATTGGTGGAGAGGGTAGGAATAGGGATAGGGAAGGATAGGTGGTGTGGAAAGGAAGATTGGTAAGTTAGAGTGGGAAATAGGAAATGTAGGATATTACCGTCCAGGAGGGCAAGGGATAGGACAGTAAGAGCTAGGGAAGCCGGGGTCGCATACCCGTATACTATACCACAACTACCGGACAGGTAAGTTGGGATGAGTATCCCATGACAACAAAAAATATGTACAGTATTAATTTAGTTTTATATTAGTTTAATAATCACTTATCATAATTTAGTGAATTTCATTAAATACTGCAAATTACGAGTATGTAAATATGTAATATGTATAGACACCGTTTATAATAAATGGTCTATGTTAATGTTTGTAGGTCAGGGTCGAGCCAGGTCTTTCTAAAATAATTATCAATTATTTACAACTAAATTATAAACAGTTTACTAATGTATTTAAGGAATAACATTGAGAATTTGACAGATATTGTTTTAAAAATTACCCACAATAGAACCTCTGTATGGATCTAAATTAAATTTTACGTAATTTTGCGCGATCTTTTTTTATGTTCTGTATCTACGTCCAATTTTGGTCTCTTTATAGATTTACAGATTCTTGCTACAGTCCCCTCTCTCAGTGTGCCTAATGGAAAGCCATAGCACACGGCGTATTTTAAACGCGCAGAAGACGAGCAGGTGACGCGCGTATACGCACTTCAAACGAGATTCCAATGAATTTCTATGTGCAACAATCGGAATAGGCAAGCGTACAGATTTTTTATTATTGCATAAATGAATAGTACTCTTAAATATGAGTAACTTCTCAGAAGAAACCATATTTGCGAAATTGGTAAACAAAACCTACATCATTAGTTTACTCACATCATATACAAAAACATTCATTATGGTAAGTATAAACTTAAACGCACAAACATCGGAGATATTTACAAATATGTTCCTGCGGCCATATACTTCATATACTATAACCTACAAGTGACGTCATTTGTAGGTCGACTTTAGTATGGAGCGTTTTTAGGAGGCTCGCGTAATTTTTTATATGACGCGCAGATGACGCGCGTATACGGACTTTAAACGAGATTTCAATGAATTTCTATGCGCAACAATCGGAATTACAGCGCAGTAAGCGTGCGTTCCTAAAACACGCTGAAGATGAGCAGATGACGCGCGTATACGCACTTCAAACGAGATTTCAATAAATTTCTATGTGCAATAACATCAGAAACTACGGGCTGCGCGGCGCCGTGCGTTCCTAAAACGCGCTGAAGATGATCAGATGATGCGCGTATACGCACTTCAAACAAGATTTCAATAAATTTCTATGTGCAATAACATCAGAAACTACGGGCTGCGCGGCGCCGCATGCGTTCCTAAAACGCGCGTCCTCTGTGCGTTCAAAATACACGGTGTGCTATCGCTCTTAGGTTTTAACATTTTTCTTGCGTGCCTGTCAAACACAAATAAATATAAATTATATGTAAACATTAATGGCTAATTGCTTCCACAATGAGCTATAATCTCCAGCACTTTCGTATACTTTTGTTTTGAGGTGAAAACGCTAACAATGGAATCGAAAAAAAGTGAGAACTTAACTGTTCGTTTGACAAGCATCTGAGAGTTACCTTATAGGCATAATAATATACGCTGGTATAGTAACAGTTACATTGTTTAACAACATGACTCATGTTTTGCTAACTGAAAATGGGCTTTGCTCTTTCGGCCGCACTCAGAGACATTTAATGCTTACTTAGGGGAGTAATGCTTAAATAAGTCACATATTAGAGATTTTGACAAAAACTTTATGGACATTATGTCAAATTCTGTGCTTAGTAGCTCCATAAGAATGTTTACAAACGTACCGATTTGGTCTGGAGCAGACCATGACAGCACGACACTCACGTCTACTCACACCTACCCAGAGTTATTAAAGTAATTGAAAAGATCCTTTATTTTTTTTAAATATCAAACTACCTACGACGACGCTTTCAAATAGGCATGGGAAAATACTCAAACATTTTAATTACTAGCTTTTGCCCGCGGCTCTGCTCGCGTAAATACAGTGTCCCAAAGGAACACTGTACTTTTTCGGGGTATAAAGTAGCCTATGATTTAATCCAAAGCCTAAACTACTACTACCACATCAAATTTCATCGAAATCCGTACAGTAGTTTTTGCGTGAAACAGTAACAAACGTAAATACATATTTTTTCATATTAATAGGACAAGTAGGAATATAAGGTTTTCTAAGTAATAAACAAATGATATATTATAAAAAAACCGGTAAAATGCACCATGACTCATGAGTATATCATTCTTGCCCTTGTACACTAAAGTCTTCCTAGTTCAGATACTCATTTTTCCCATCCTTGATTATGCTGACTCCTGCTACTTGGATATTACCGAAGAGCTGTTAACGAAACTAGAACGTTTGTAGAATCTCTACATCCGTTTTGTTTTTGGTCTTAAAAAGTATGACCATATATCAGCTTTTCGGTCTAGATTGAAGTGGCTCCCTACTCGTCTTCGGCGAAATACCCATATTCTCTCGCTCCTGTACAATATCCTGTATAATCCCATGTCTCCCTCTTACCTCGTAGATCGTTTCAACTTTTCGCGACTCCCTGACATGCCTTGTAGGGCTAGTGTCAGGACGAATCTTTCCCTCCCCTCCCATCGCTCCAACTTCTTCTCCTACTCCTTTACTGTTCATGCAGTCAGATTGTGGAATTCCCTTCCTCACACCGTTCGTGGCAGTCCCACTATCACTGTCTTTAAAAGGCGCTTGAAAGAGCATTACCTCCAAATTGAATCCTGATAGCATTATTAAATATACATATAGTATTTATATATTTTGTAAATCTTAATTTGATAATTAGACATATTACTATGTTGTATAAGTAGGTATGTATTGTATATATTATTATAATATTATAACCATAATATTATTGTGCACGCCCTATCTGATATTTCTCATCTAATTTCTCTCCATAGGACTGCTGGAAGAAATGTCTATTAGTGATAAGAAGTACCTTTTCTGTCGTCTTTCTTTCTGTATATATTTTTGTGAATCATTTATTTGCGCAATAAACAGTTAAATAAAAAAATAAAAAAAAATAACTCGTGATGTATGCAAATTACTTTCTAATCTATATTCATGAGTAGTCATTAAATTATGATTTATTGTAATCTGACATAGTATACCTGATTCCTTCCGTGTCGCCAGGTGGTTAAGCAAGCGGTTAAGAAACCTCGCTGATACATTTAAGGCTTTGCGCAAAGTTTAAGTTGGCCGTACATGGGTAGATGTTGCAAAAATATTTTTACACGTTCGTTTAAAATTGCATTTCTAGCGACAGTATTTAGTACATGACATGGTCTGCGTGGCTTGGTATATCTACTGTGAAATGTGTTTTTTTTTCGGTTACCATCTTAGACCTATACGAGAATATTATAGACAATTCATGTCGAGGCAAAAAGTGTCCACACTTAAACTGCCCCAATTTTGGGGTTGTTTGAGGCAGTTGACATTTTGACATTTGCTTTCCACGATATAATTGTAGTCCGCTTTAAGATGACAAAAACTTCTGAAATCGAGATGGCGTAACTTTTTATTGTATGAAGATTTTATCTGTCAAATGTAGGTACGTCATAGCTCATCCTAAGTTTTGAAATTACCATTGCAAATCATTGGCTGTGTTCCACAGAATATAGCGCTTGCTAGCGCTAAAGAAAATGAAACAGATTATCGGCCAGGACACGTTTGCTAACTTCAATACTGATTACTGCTAACATAATCCGCCATTTTGTTTATTATTTTGCGTTAGCGCTATTATCCGCGGAACACAGTCATTGTGTGCATTTGTCTAGGTAGTTAATAAAGCATTATATGAATTTTCGTGTATATCTTAATACTAAGAGTCAATTCTGCTAAATAAAATGTGCAATAATACAATTTCAATCCAGTCGCGATACGCTAAAACTGTCAAACGGTATTCTCGTAAACAAAGCAACGTGAAACGCTTTCTGATTGGTCCAAACTTCACAAAAACAGTTCATGATAACATGTCGCTTCGCATAAAATACAATCAAAGTAAAACGAAAGTCTACTTTAAATACGAGAATTTGGTTCAGGTCAGGTGCACAAATTGTTAAAGATCTTAACCTCTTGATATTTAAAGATTTTTCAACTTTGCTGAGAAATTGTCCAAACAATCGTTGGAACTGTTTCACCGTTTCTATACGTAATATTTATCAGGTCATACGCTACTTTAGCCCATTATGCTGTAAATTGTAATGTAACACTCAACACTATAGGTAAATGCACTAACACAGTGTTTTTCAACCTGTGGGTCGCGACCCCCTGGGGGGTCGCGAAGCTTCTGTAGGGGGGTCGCCGGAGGTCGAGAAAACTTTAGCAAAAAAACAATAAAGATAAAAAATATTGATTTATTAAGTAAGAGAATTTTAACAAAAGGATATACTCATAATTCTGCAGTACTGGCCATTTCAAATCAAAATAATTTTCATTTGGCAAGAATTCTAATTTCAAATTAATTTTATTTTAAAAACATGGAATTCTTTTTCCAAAAGTAGTCGTTTGTTTATTGATTAGTGTTACATTTTCATCGCATTTCAATCGTTTTCGTCATCATGGATACGTTAAAAATTCGAGTAAATATGGAATATGAGTACCGTCGTGGCAGCAACGCGGCACAAGTGGCACGCAACATCAACGACGTTTACGGAGCTAACACTACAAACCAATGCACTACCTGTTATTGGTTTGCTCGCTTCCGTTCTGGAAATTTCGACCTGAAAAATGAACCTCGCGGTCGTCCGAAGACTTTGGTCGACAATGACGAATTGAAGGCGATTGTGGAGGCTGATGATACACAATCTACGGCTGAATTAGCAGCAGCTTTCGACGTTAGCGTCAAAACAATATTGGTCCATTTGCGTCAAATTGGCAAGGTAAAAAGCTTGTCAAATGGGTGCCTCATGAACTCAATGATCGTCAGCGCGAAGTACGCGTCGAGACGTGCCTTGCACTGCTCAACAGACACACAAATGAAGGAATTTTGAACCGCATTGTTACCTGCGATGAAAAATGGATTCTGTTTGATAACCGCAAGCGCTCATCAAGTTGGTTGGATTCCTGGTTCAGCACCTAAACAATGCCCTAAACGAAAACTTACCCTTAGAAAAGTGATAGTCACTGTTTGGTGGTCTAGCGCCGGTGTGATTCATCACAGCTTCTTACCAAACGTGGTGAGCATTACTGCAGATGTGTACTGTGAAGAACTGAACACAATAATGGAGAAGCTGGCACATCTCCAACCAGCATTGGTCAATCGCTCATCTTCGCTGCTCCTGCACGACAACGCGCGACCTCATACTGTACAGCAGACGTCTCCAAGTTGCAAGAACTGGGGTTGGAAGTTCTCCGTCATCCGCCCTACTCACCAGACCTTGCGCCTACAGACTACTACATTTTCCAGAATTTGGATAACTTCTTGGCGGGAAAAAAATTCAATACCCGAGAGGCAGTACAAAATGCCTTTGAAGAATTTGTTGCCTCCCGTCCAGCTGATTTCTTTAAGAAGGGCATCAATAAGCTGCCACTGCGTTGGTAAAGATGCATTGATTGCATGGGTGATTACTTCGATTAAGTAATACAAATAAAAAATATATGAAAAAAATTCGTTTGAATTTTTCATACAAAACGGCAATTTCATAGGTAAAGACCTAATATATTATGTACTTATATCCGAATCCTAATTATGGAGACGTATAAAAACGTCGTATGGAATGAATATTTGTAACACTGTAACATACACATACATAGGTAATTAGGTACATGATAAAAAAGCGAAGTGTCGGGGGGTCGCGAAATATTTTTTCATACAAAGGGGGTCGCGTCATGAAAAAGGTTGAAAAACACTGCACTAACATAACACACTATTACCATGTGATACAACATTACATACTAGATTAGCAATAGCCATGTCTGCAATATGCACCGTATTGCAAGATCTTTGCCAATACCTACATGCCAATATTAAGTAGGAGCACATTCTAATATGCCGTATTCACTACACGATCTACAGATTATTGACTAATAGCATGACAATTGTTGTCTGATTTTTATTTTGCCAAACAATGGATTAAATGGACTTCATAGACGTATATAAAAGGTTTGGTAAAATCTTTTACGGATATTTTGGGTATATGATCTACTGCTTAATATAAAGACGTTTAGACTTGAAATTATTGTCATACTCAAAGTAAAAAAAAAATCATCCAATTTTTTTCGAGTATACCAATTATTTTTCTGCCTAAACGTCTATACATGCAGTAGATCATATGCCCAAAATATCCGTAAGTGATTTTACCGAACCTTATATGTATATTTTATAGACGAGGCATGACGAGGCTAATCTGTCCCCACTTAAATGGCTCCACTTTTGGCGTCGTATGGGGCCATTTCTTATAACTTTTTCTTGTATGAAAATTTGTTCTATCAAATCTACATCATAGCCTATCTTCAGTTTTGAAATTTTTGACCAAGTCCTTAAAAACCTTACTATATTATTTGTAAAAGTGAACTTAAAATTCAGATATATATTTTTATTACATTGCGCATTTTGACCCTGTGTTTAAAAAAGTGGCGACCACAAATCAAAAATCAAAATAGGTACTAAAAGTTGTAACAATTTTCAGTCACATTTCATTTCCCGTAATTATTTTAATTCAGTTCCATTGAGAAGTGGAGATAATCAATATATTGTTAGTCATGTTTATATTATTATTTGTTGAAATGAAATATCACAGTATTTACCCCAACTCCTGTACATATGAGACCTTTGTCGTTGTAATCCAGGGTGTAATTACGCCTCGTATAACCTAAGTTTATCGTTGGTCGCCATAGCTAATTGTTTCATATTAGTAAAATGCCTCATGTCCTTTCGAAACTATAACATAGCTATATTTAGGTACATGGCCACAAAGCTTTTATTTATTCCATTTTTTTGCCAAACTTTTTTGCAGAAAAGAATGTTTTTTGTTTCTCAATATGAAGTGTTTAATTAGTGTTAATCTAATGCGCCATCTCTGCAGTAATATTACACAAGCTACAGCTGTTTATTTGCAACAGCCTCGTGGTAATAAATTATTTTATTGATGAAATCTTTAATTTAATTATTGCGCTCGAAATTAAATAATAATTTATTATATTATTATTCATGTCGTTCACAAAAATATTGCGAGTTCAGTTAGTCTATTTCACTGATAACCGTGAAAGAACTTAACAGCTGAATAACCGAACAGTTTTACTAAAGAGGCTTCTTAAAAAAGAAGAACATGTTTTTTCTATAGATAATAAAATATATTCACAAAAATCTTTTCGGTCTCGTCCGCGCAGAACGATCCCGTGGAAAATTCAGGACAAAGCCTTATAGTATCAGCTGATTGCGGGTCTTTAATCTGTCCGTTACAACAAAAAAGATAATACGTTGTTACTAAAGTAACTAAACGAGGTCATGTAAGGTAACCTGTTCTCAAAGAAACTTTTGCTCTTTGATGCATGCAGTAACCGTTGAAAAATTCATATGAACTTTGCAACGAACAAAAAACATCCGTATTATAACACCATATTTTTGTAGGGATAACTTTATAGTTTAAATTATGATATACTTAATACTAAACAAATATTTTGTACCAGGGTACTAGCAACAATGCGGCGGTTGTATATGTCACCGTAAAATTGTAAAAATCGTTAGATTGTAATATTACTATTGAAAATTGTAAAATGTTTATAGACTTCCGACGCGAATATTCTGCCTATAATTTAACACATTCTTTTTCGTTAGAGTATAAATATATAGTTTTTAATCTTTCGACATATTTTTACAATCTTGTTAGTTATTTTATAATCTAACGGTTTTTACAATTTTACGGTGACATATACACCATATTTTTCTAGGGATAGTTTATAGGTTAAATTATGATATACTTAATACTAAACAAATATTTTGTACCAGGGCACCAGCAACAATGCGGCGGTTGTACCTCACCGACCGCCACCTGCGCGTGATGCTGTGGTGCATCCTGCTCGGTCTGCAGCCAGCCTTCTCCGGCATACTCGACCCGTTCAACTGGGCCAGGTCCGATAGGATCGAAGTGAATATACCTTGGTTACCATGTGAGTATCCTAATACTATTCTAAATTAGCTGTCCCGAGTCCCGACACACGTTCTGTCTTAAATATGAACTGGAAATAATAAATGACTACACCTGCAATGCAATCTACGTCCTAGTCCTACACCTACACCTAGTTCTACACCTTTTCCAATATTTCTCACTTTTTATACCTTTCCTGAACTTCCACAATTATTTCAAAACCAAAATTAGCCAAATCGGTCCAGCCGTTCTCGAGTTTTGATTCCCTCCGGCATGGGATAAAAAGGATATCCTATGTCCGTCTCCTGATTTTAAGCTCCCTCCCTCCTCCTCACCGATTTTCAGCCGGCTTAGATGTTCTTGAGTTATAAATAGTGTAACTATCTCTGATTAACTCTGACAATAGGCAATCGGACTAATTTTTTTTATTGCATAAATGAATAGTACTCTAGTTAAATATGAGTAACTTCTCAGAAGAAACCGTATATCAAAAGTCAATATTTTCAAAGGTACAGCGATTTGTATAAAAAATTTCGCGAGCCTCCTAAAAACGCTCCATACTAAAGTCGACCTACAAATGACGTCACTTGTAGGTTACAGTATATGAAGTAGTATATGAAGTATATGGCCTCAGGAATATATTTGTAAATATCTCCGATATTTGTGCGTTTAAGTTCATACTTACCATAATGAATGTTTTTGTATATGATGTGAGTAAACTAATGATGTAGGTTTTGTTTACCAATTTCGCAAAAAAAAAATATTTTTGGTATTAAGACTCGCGAAATTTTGGATACAAATCTCTGTACCTTTGAAAATATTGACTTTTGATTCATTTATGCAATAAAAAAAAATATGTCCGCATGCCTATTAACAAAGAGCTCTGGATTAACACATAGGCTATTTTTTATCCAGAAAAAGTACGTAGTATTTACGTACACGGGCGGAGCCGCGGGCAAAAGCGAAGATTATTATAAAGGTGAAGCCTTTAGAATTTCATTATTATTGTGCCTCATCTAGTGGCGCCAAACCCGATGTCCGATGAAACAAAGTTTAAGCTCTTTTCTTTATAGTCCTTGAAAACAATGAAAGTGGCTTAATTAAGTCGCCTAGTAAGTGTTTACTTCATAGTAGATATATAAGGTTTGGTAAAATCAATTACGAATACTTCGGGCACATGATCCACTGCTTATGTGAAGACGTATGGGCAGAAAAATAATTGTCATACTCAAACTAAAAAATCATCTCATGTATGAGTGACTCTCCGCAAAACGCAATCTCGCCCATATAAAGAAAACATTTTTTTTTTCGAGTATGACAATTATTTTTCTGCTTAAACGTCTTTACATAAGCAGGAGATCATGTGCCCGAAGTATTCGTAATTGATTTTACCAAACCTTATATAGTTTTTTCACAAATTAATTTTTATAATTAACATACCTACTGTTTAACGGAATTGTCAATCATTAAACTTAATTATTAGATTATTTTAAGTAAATATTATAAACGCGAAATTTTGTAAGAATGTATGTATGTGTGGATGTTTGTTACGCTTTCAGTCACTTTCCACTAAACTGATTTTAATAAAATTTGTTATGGTTGGCAACATCTAAAACAAAATAAATGTAAGATTGTCAATCGATCATGAAAATTTAATTTTGATTTTCTTAACTTATTATCATTATATTACTTAAACGCACAAAGGAAAATAGAAAGATATAACGATTATCATAAAATATCTGAGATAATAATATGTAGGTACATACGTAGTAATTAATAATGTCCAAATTACGTTATACCTAAACAACTACATTCATCCAATTCCATACACCGCAGTTATGTGTATAAAATATAATGTAATAATATGTATAATAAATATTTATAATATTATATTATATTTGTTTCCATTCTATTTTATACAATGTTCTCAAACATAAATTGAATAATTTCGACGCTTTGGAAAGTGAATTTAAATGCATTTTAATGATAAAGTAGTATTCTGTTTAAAATAAATATGTACATATATATAGTCGTAATTATATACTATTTTAATAAATATTCAACTATCGCTCTAATTTTTAAAGAAGTAGTTTCCGAAATTTCCGAAAAAATTTCATTCCGAAACATGTAAGCAACATGTAAGCGTAACAATTTTTTAATATTTGACTGGATTCAAATACTACCCAATTGCCGCTTGACCAGACGTAAAGGTAGGTCCACATTTGTATCAAGTAGTCGTATCCGTATCAGGCGTATCGTATCGAGTATGCGTATCCTAAGTGTGGACGCCCATTTTGACCATAGCGTATCTTTTATCGCGTGAGCCACATTTCGGCCAAAAACCACGTCCACACTTATAGATACTGTATCTTGATCGCGTATCGTCTCGCCGATCATCGTATCGATCTCGTGATTCATTCAGTCAAGAACTCCCAGAGTGCAGACATGGACCCAGACATCGCTTTTGATGATCGGGGAAAAACCGCCTCGAGATGGATCGCGGCGTATCACGTATCAAATGACATAGCCGTATCATGACACCGTATCAAAATGCGTCCACACTAGATCATGCAGGCGATCATGATACGCGTATCCGATACGACACGTATCAGATACGCGGTTTATAGCGATCGGGGTGTATCATGATACGAAGTGTATCATGATCGCGATCATTTTGCGTCCACACTAGCGAACATGATATGCTTCGATGCTACGCGACGGACATCTGATACGCGAAAATGATACAAATGTGGACCCGGCTTAAGATGAAAATCGCTTAACAGTGCCGTTGAACCTTGCGTACGCACACATACTTACTTGTAAATGCTGACTTCAAACCAGGGCGTCTAGTCAAGATGCATTCTATAATTTCGACGGCGAAGTTCGAAAACAAAATGTATGGGATTTGACATAACGCATCGCAAGCGACATGTCACATAACGATGACTTATATCAAATTCCATACATTTTTGATTTCGAACTTCGCCGTCGAAATTATCGAATGCATCTTGACTATAGGCTCGTCTGCATTCGTTGCGATCACTTCCTTTGTGTTGAAATATTTTGAGGGGTCTTAGTGCAAAGAAAAATGTTTAGAAACTGGTCGAGCAGGAACTATCTCGATTATACATAGTTCCGTTCTCTATCGCCTCTATATTTCTTTTCGTGAGCTTTTCCACTATCAAATAACCCAGACAAATACATGGGCCTACCAACATGTATTGGATTCAGTAGAGTTTCGCTAAAGTAATACATTTATATTATTCAATCAAACATTAAATCACGAACCTCAATTTTATTCTAGAACGAGACATAACCTTTATTTTTTTTAATGCAAATCATTTAAAAACAAACATAAATCTAGTGACAAAAACGTTATCATACAACCGTCAAATATTTGACGATCTCTGTGGCTCAATGGTAGAGCGTGTTGGCGCTCAAGCCAGGGGTCGCGGGTTTGAATCCCGCCGAAGGAACAAAAAGTTTTTCCGTGTTCCTGGGTCATGGATGTGTATTAAATATGTGTACAATATAGTAAAAATCTTAAATATGTGTAACGTGTATAGTATGCAAGTATTAGATACATATATTTCCGATGTCTGGTACCCGTAACACAAGTTCTTCGAGTACCTACTTACCACAGGACCAGATTGATGTAGTATGAAGCGTCCATATTAATATTATTATTATAATTGTTTCGATGTTAGCATCTGTCCGATAACCCGTAGTGGCTGATTGTATTTCTGTTCCAGTTGAGAACGAGACTCGGTGCTACGACGAGCTGGGCTGCCTCAACATCACGCGCAGCTGGTACCACCTCATCCACAGACCCTTCAACGTGTTCCCTCTGCCCAGGGTCGTCATCAATACCAGGCAAGTTCAGTGGCGTGTTGAAGTCTCCCGTCGCCACGACAAAAAATAAAATTTAAATGTGATTTACATCTGCCTGCATTGGAAAATTCAGTTTAAAGCTGCAAAATACGGTTTTATGGAATAGGGATCAAACCGGCTAACGGATCGCCTGATGGTTAGCGCTTGTCTATGGATACCCGCAACAGAGGAGTTACAAGTGTGTTGTCGGTATTATACTCCTAGTTACCACCAAACACATGAAAAACTTCGAAAGTTCGAACCACAGCTAACATAACTTAGTACGGTATGTAAATTACAATTAAGATTGGTGACCCCTTGAGATGAACCTTAGCATGTCAAGGTTTATTGACAATGACTCACCAGATAACACAAGACAAATTACGATGACAACAACCTTAAGTTTTTGGTGAGTTAAGTGCTCAAAGACCCCAGATAAACAAGAATTAAAAATAATAATAAATCTTCTCTTTCGTCATGCCCAAAAATTATAGAAGCGTTGCGTTCTTCATTGAGATTTTCTTATAAATTCTGTTTTAACATTTAACTGTAAGCAAAAATAAATTTATTTTGGTATATTATAGGTTTATCCTATACACAAAAAAGAATCCGACGGATGGCCAGATTCTCAACGTGAATATGAACAAGACGATCGTCAAGTCAAACTTCAGTCCGCGCCGACTGACCAAGATGATCATACACGGTTTTATCGACACACCACTGTCTAACTGGGTAAGTCTCATACTGTGGTTTGATAGATAATCTATCTATACTAATATTATAAATGCGAAAGTGTGTCTGTCTGTCTGTTACCTGAAGAGTTAACAGACAGACTGACACACGCTTTAACCGACGAACCAATTTTGATGAAGTTTATAGGATTACTGGAAAAGGACATAGGATACTTGGGATACTGTATTTACGCGGGCGGAGCTGCGGGCAAAAGCAAAAGTAGTAAAGTAGCCTATGTCCTTCCCCGTGGTCTACTCTACAACTGTGCCAAATTTCATCAAAATCTATCCAGTAGTTTTAGAGCCTATTTAACGCAAACAAACAAACAAACTTTTTCTCTTTATATAGTATAATATTAGTAAGTATAGACTAGCTGGTGCCCGCAACTTCGTTTGCGTAGAACTAACGGAAACTGAAACATGTTTTTTTATAAAACACCTACATAAGATAAAAGTCGCCTAAGTTACTCCTTATAATGTCAGCTATCTGTCGAGGAAAGTGACGAGACATCCAGGGGTTTCTGAAATTAGCTTGAACAAACAGACAGACACTTTCGTAGATTTTTATTCGTAATACAAAATTATTTTTTATTATTTATTCAGTTAATAGCTTTTAGAGACCCACATATTACCATATCATAGCATGAATATTTAAACTATTTTATATTAATTTTAAATACATACCAATATCCATAGAGACAATCACTGCTTTGCTCTCCATATTGTTTATGTAATATAGAATGTATATTGTATATTATGATTATATATTATTGTATAACAGTTTGCCGGTACGTGACTATGATTATATCTCCCGGGTACAGCTAATATGAACTCATAACTCTCATTATGATTTACTATCTACACGCGAACTGATTCCTCGAAGTAATATTGTTGTAAAGAAATAGGGAGGTACTTTAGATTATTATAACCTACATCAGTACATCACACGCTGTAGTTATAATAGTAATTTACGGAGGATATTCCGAAAGGTCTGATATTGCAAGAGTTCTTTAGACTTTTTTGGGAAGCATTGAGTTAGGTACTGTGATAGTAATAACAGTTTGGCCGCTGACTGACAAAATAACATAGTGTTTTGTCAGTCAACGGTGGTGGTATTTCCAAACTTCAGAGTGAATAATATGCTCTTGAATATAAGCAAATTTTAGTATGGAATCAACCCTTTAATTCCCTTTTCCCATTGAAACCCATTCAAATCCCTTATTGAAAAAATCGGCTGTTTCCTACGAAAGGTGTTATGGCATATATAGCACACTTTTTACACATCCTGTATATACATATTATACCTACTGTAGAAATGTAATGATCCGAGCCTCGAAGGCAAAACAAAATGTGGTAATCAGAAACATCGTGAAAGGTTTATTGCCTGATCAGGAATTTAAGTGTTCGTAAATATTTGAAATTAATATATATTTTTTTATTTACACAATATGTTGCTTAAAGTTTTCTCGGACATAAAGGCAAGGCAAGGTGTTAAAATTGTGTCCATGCTATTAGTGGCATTTAAAATTGTGACCTGTCCCAAATTGGTCGATTCTCGTAACTCTTGTATGACTTGCAACTTGCAAACGGTTGTCGCGACGCTATTGTATGTTTTTTTTTAGCTTCTAGTGTTGAATAAATGTATCGAAAGTGTGACCTTTCTTCCGGATAGGAGATGGAAAAATAATAACCTATTGCAATATGTACGGTTTGATATTATTAAACCTTTACACTGGTAACTCTAGGCGTGCTAGCTTAACTCGGTAGAGTATCAGTAAATACTCTACCGAGTTAATTCGGTAGAGTATCGACTGATACTCTTATCAGTAGATACTCTACCGAGTTAACCTTTAGTCTGTATAAATAGAGTAGGTACCTAGTAGTAGTCTGTAGAGAATCCAACCTTCACAACATAAATATAATAAAACACTTAGGCCTTTTCATCCATTAATGGATTGATTTATACAGTATTCTCCGAGCGAAGTAACCACTCTTGAAATACTGTAGTGCCTGGAACAGTCGGTTTTTAAACGTCGTATGGTTGCCCAAGCACATACGGCATTCTCACAACAGTCAGCCTAGTCAAGAGGAATGACTGGTCAATACGTCTGGGGCCAACCATGTGGGAGTTTCCCCAGGGTGATTTCCTTCACCGTTAGAGCGAACGCATAGTGTACTTGAGATCTGAAAAGTCTCATTGGTACACGCCACAACCCATAACGGTCTACCCACCAGTGTCGTGGGGTTCCCACAACTCCACATGGCTATCGGCTTCACATACCACTTACCTTTTGAAGACCCTCATACAAATCCCTACCTATTATATAGGCTAGGGCTTCCCTATGAATGAGAATCAGTCTTCGCTACTGCTACCCACTAGGCGACGGAGCTCTTCATAACATATTTATGTTATGTATGTCATAACTCATAACATAAATATAAAATTATAATTGTAATTATCTGATTCAGTTTAATGCAGACACTCAAGGGCTCAGCCCAACGACATAATGTTTATTTAAACTGGCTACTGCCAAATGGCGTAAACGACATTGTACAATGAACTTGACCACTGCAATCTGCGTTGTTTAGTCGGATTTTTTCATTTCACATGTTTTTTAAATTATTTATTGTTATAGAAATCATATTATCTATAGAATCAAAATTATTTTATTATGTTTATTCATCCACTAATGTTACTAATGTTGTGTAATTTAAGATTATAAAAACACTACAGCGCGGCGCCTTGCCTTCTAACGACCTAGAACTTTATTAAATTATCTCACAATAATATATTGTGAAAGTTTTGTATATTTATATTATAAACTTGAATATATTTTGTTCTTGGGTCACTTTAAAACTTTACTGATTTGGATGTAACATTGTAAGTTACAAATATTTAATACACAAAGATCCTTTTCCACAGTCCTACTAATATCATAAATGTGAAAGTTTGTGAGGATGGATGTTTGTTACTCTTTCACGCAAAAACTACTGAACGGATTTCGATAAAATTTGGTATGGTAGTAGTTTGAGCCCTGGATTACACATAGGCTACATTTTATCCCGAAAAAAGTACAGTGTTCTCGTGGTATACTGTATATAAGCTTGCGGATCCGCGGGCAACAGCTAGTCTTCTAAGTGTCGGACAGCTTATTCACAAGTTTTGTCGCTGCTTACTTACTTTAGGTTGAATATTGAGCGACACAGACAAAACATGAAAATAAGAAATGTATCATTAGATTATTATGAATGTCATGGGATACTCATCCCAACTTATCTGTCCGATAGTTGTGGTATAGTATACGGGTACGCGACCCCGGCTTCCCTAGCTATTACTGTCCTATCCCTTGCCCTCCTGGGCGGTAATATCCTACATTCCCTATTTCCCACTCTAACTAACCAATCTTCCTTTTCACACCACCTATCCAGGCCCTTTCCCTATTCCTACCCTCTCCACCGATCCGTGGAAACGCAACGGATAATCATAAAATAATTTAATTATATAAAATGGCGGCGATGTGGTTCACCACCCATCACGTCTCGTTTCTCGCGGAGGTGAAAAGCGGACCACGGAGAGCCGCTTCGCTACGTTGAATGTAAGAGGAGGAATGGAAGGTAAGAATGAAAGTGAACGAAGCGAAACGAGTATGTAAGGATCGTAGCAAGTGGCAAAAAGTGGTCTCTGCCTACCCCTTTACGGGAAAAAGGCGTGATTATATGTATGTATGTATTATTATGAAACAGGCACTGATAGATACATCTAAATCAGCAAAGTTTTGAAGTGACCCAAGAAGTACGAATTATACAAACGACCAGACTAACAACCTCAGTTGATAACAGACTTTCTACTGCCTGTCTTGGTTAGTCAGGTTTTAATCATTATGAAAATAAACCAATTTGTTGTTAAAATACAGTTGTATTCATTTTAATACTCATTAAAATACCGACATCCACTCGAAAACGAAGTGGGGTTTGTGAGTGCCCTTAAAGTGCATGTTAAGTTGTAGAAAGTTTCCGAGTAGTTTGCGAATGATATAACCTGCTGCTCCACTTGGACATTATCCAAACAAAACTTTCGATATCAACACTAGACGCAGCAAAATGAAAATGCTAAAGCGAAAGAAAGTTCTACAGCTATTTTTTTAATTTGCACGTACAGCTTGCGAATATAATAATATAATATCTACGGACGCTTCACACCCGTTAATCTGATCCCGTGGTAAGTTCTCGAAGAACTTGTGTTACAGGTACCAGACAACGGAAATATATTTAATACTTTTATACTATACACATATTTAAGATTTTTATTATATTATACATATATTTAATACACATCCATGACCCAGGAACACAGAAAAACTTTTTGTTCCTTCGGCGGGATTCGAAGCCGCGACCCCCGGCTTGAGCACCAACACGCTCAACCAATTGAGCCACAGAGGTCGTCTATTATAATATTATTAGGTATGCAGTTTCCATGTTTATGTTAGGGCAGTACAACAAAACTCCCAGTTTGCAATTTAAAAAAAACGGTGACGGATTGAAACCATCAATGAAACCGTCCACCTTCACCGGAACCGGTGTGGGGAGTTATTACCAGCTAAGCAAGAGTTATTTTATAGTGCCCAAATGTGTGCGCAGTACACAAAAGCACTCTTTTTTCTTTAACTCTCGTAACCCAGTGGGACGGATGACTGACAAGACTGACGAGAGATCAGGCGCAGGTCCGATTTTTTACATGCTCATCCGACGTATGGATCATCTTTCTTGTCAGACAATTACATGATCAGCCTGCATGCAACGCGGGAATCCAACCCACGACCTCCGAGTGGAGAGCCAAGCTCTAGACTACGGTGGCAGTCGAACTATACAGCATCATCGTCATGATCCAAATAAAGAATATCTCTAGCACGTCTAGCACCAATTGTTTGAGGACGAATCTTAACGATGGGCAAAAGTTCTTGTTGTTTCTTATGTAATTGCTTGTGTTGATTAGTGGCCTTGTAAAATGCAAAATATGGACAGTTGATGCAACATGATCTCTTAAACAAGTACCTATGCCTCGACACTGGGGCAATAAATATATAGGTATCATAATTCATAACATAGCTATTACTTAACACTTAGATTTAAAAAAAAATCAATTTTAATTCTTACACTACCATTACATTTTAATTAAGAAAAAGAAAAGAGAGAAAAAAAAACAAAAACGGCAAGTTAAAAAAAAAAGTACAAAAAAGACAGTAAACAGCTTAACAAAGAAAAATAGATTTTGAAATGTGACGTCACAAAATTTAGGACCCCTCCTACCCCCTTGTCACACAATGTCACACTTCGTCGACCCCCTCCCTCCCTCTTAATGTGTGACGTAATTTATAGATGGCCCCTTAGAGGAGCTACACGACTATGAGTATGTTACTATCAAGCATAGGCGTAGCTAGGGGGGGGGGGGGCAAGGGTGGGCGGCGCCCACCCTAGAAACTTCTTTGCCTACCCTAGACCATAGACAGTGTTAATGAATTACTAACTTAAATGCCCCCCCCCCCCCCACGCCACGGACGGCTGCAACCCGTAGACAAAATTCCTAGCTACGCCAATGCTATCAAGACAGTTTTCCCGGGGGGAGACGGTTCGTTACTTCAACCGTTTACTAATATGTACATATCGTGCAGGTCAGCGAGATGAAAGACGAGCTAGTGAAAGCGGATGACTTCAACGTGGTGGTAGTGGACTGGGCCGGGGGCAGCCTGCCGCTGTACACGCAGGCCACCGCCAACACCCGCCTCGTGGGTCTCGAGGTGGCGCACTTCGTCAACACGCTGCAGGTATGACGTCATCGTCGTCACTATCATCATTATCGCCATCATCAGCATCTTCTTCCTAGGTATGATCCTTTTCAGCAACAGCAGCGGCGGCAGAAACTGCGGCATCATTGTAATACACCGTTGGCCGCCTTATAACAAGTCTCTTCCATGTCTCTTCTCAGTTTCACTTAAACGTGATAGGTAGACAGTTGAACACAGAGGGTGTACTTCGGTTGCAGCTAAAATACTTAAAATAAAATAAAAAATAAACATTTAAGTGGGGCTCCCACACAATAAACGTTTTATAGCCGTTTTGCAAGGAATCCTTAGTGCGCGCGCCCGACTCGCAGTTGACCGTATTTTATTTTATTAACTAAGCAATGTAATTATTTTTTTCAGAAAGACCACGGGCTGAATCCGCTAGATGTTCACATTATTGGACACTCTTTAGGAGCTCACACGGCAGGGTACGCTGGTGAAAGGATAAAGGTAAGTTTTTATGTAGCTGTTATCAACGAAACCGACACAGTGATGGATTATATTACTGTAAGGCAAGTACCACTACTAGCGCACGTTAACCCTGGATTAAATTATCATGCCTCCTCTTTCATAAATACGAAGAACAAGAGAGATAACATGATATACCAGGGTTAACTTTAACCCAGATATGCGCTAGTGGACCTGAAAGCTTTAAATGTTTAAAATCTATTATAATAATCTTCATGAGTTGTCTATCACTGGTTGGTTACGTTAATAAGTTACATCATTACAAACATCACTCTTTCTCCACATCAACCTTCATATTATCTTTGATTTAGCATTATTTTACATAGGATTTGGGAAGAATAACAGGGCTGGACCCTGCAGAACCCTACTTCCAGGGAATGCCTACACAAGTCAGGCTAGACCCGACCGACGCTCAGCTAGTTGACGTCATACACACAGACGGAAAGAGCATATTCTTATTAGGTAAATATGTACTCTGTAACTCTACTCACTGTAATGTGCTTCTTATTAATAACACTAAATTTCATATTTCCATTGTGGTATTGCTTATCGCTTTCGTTTCTACTACACTAACCAATATGTCTATGTATATATGTCGCTTTTCGCTCTCATGTCACATATTTATATTTATAAATTATTGCTGAATACTAATTCATCAACGTTATCCCACGCCTGCGACAGATTTTGTGTTTATGGCAGGATATGGTATGTCCCAACCTGTGGGACACCTGGATTTTTATCCCAACAATGGGAAGGAGCAGCCCGGGTGTGACTTGACCGAAGCACCCCTTATTCCTCTCACCCTGGTAAAGCAAGGACTGGAGGAGGCTTCCAGAGTGCTCGTGGCCTGCAACCATGTCAGAGCCATAAAACTCTTCACGGAGTCCATCAATGGAAAATGCCCATATATAGGTAAAATAAATATATACAATTTGTAGCTTAATTAATTTTTAAAGGAAATGGGTACGTTATTTAAATGGATACTTTATTTTAAGTAGATAGGTACTACATTAAAAATAACTTTTAAGACTATGTCCAGAAACTGCGTATTCTTACGCACGTAAGGTCTACGCACGTAGTCGAGGTACTAGGGCCCCATACATTGCGTCCAGAAGCTACGTGCGTATTATTTTAGCTATGCGCGTATCGTACAAAATTTCGTCAAAAAGAAACGATAAGATAAGAATCTCTACGTGCGTAGGTTTACGCAGGCTTACGCACTTTCTGGACAGAGTCTAAAAGTGCATAAATTTATCAATGTAACCTTATACAAAGCCATCCTTTTGTAGCATGGATGTATAATCTGTTTTGTAGAGTTAATTGGTTAAAATATTCCTAGTAACAACTTATTTAGGCAAATATTTTTCAGGTCATCAATGCCCGTCATATCAACATTTTGTGGCTGGAAAATGCTTCAATTGTGGTCACGGGTGTGCTATAATGGGGTAAGGAAGAAATATTATTTTCATACCACCTGCTCGACAATGTCCGATTATATATCACGCAATCTCAACGTAAAGCAAGTCATTGACTCCCAAGGGATTAAAGTGATTTGAATTTGGAACGTTAAAATTCGTATGAAAACTCATAATAGATACGTATCTATCATAGAGTTTTTCAATAATAATATGGCATTGCAAAGAGAGTTTATTCGAAAATCGAACTGGCCACCTATAACAAAAGAAAAACGCGATTGAAAAAATTCAAAACAAAAACCAGTGTTCGGTGCTATTTTCAGAAAGTAAAATAGGTACTTACACTACGGCCACTGTATCTTGACGGGTCATAGGGTGAACATAGGCTCTGCGAACTTTAGCGCATGTACAACTCATGAAGAAAACTGTTATTGTATTATTTTTATATACCTATGTACTAATAAAATTTCCCTAATACAGTTGACCAATTAATACAAATAAAATAAATACGAAAACACATAAAAACAGTTATTGCGCAACCTTCTGCGCGAAGTTCAGACTCGCCAAGATACATCGGCCGTATTGTACTACGTTGTTTTATTGCCTCGCAGTAGGTATGAAAAGTAGAGTATGCACCTCTGGGATAAAGCCTGTCTTCGTCTTGGGCAGCTTGAAGCCCTCGCTTCTCTCAGGACTCTACATAACTCCCTCGCTACGCTCGGGAGTTAACTCTAGAGTCCCTCGTTACGCTCAGAGTCCAATATGCTGCCCGTGACGTAAGACACTGCTTTATCCCCTTGGTGCATAATCTACTATTACCGTATTGTTTCTACTTATTTATTTGTGTTATAATATAACGAATTATTTATTTACAAAAATCAATAGCAAAGCAGAAAGCTATGATATATTGCAATAATTGTACAGGTTTGTGGACCTCCTATTCTGATTTTGATTTAGTGTGATGAAGACTGTTTTTTTTATTTAGATTCCACGCTGATAGTTCTCCCGGACTGATCACGAACAAGGACAACCAAACAGAAAACGAAGTCTACACATCTGAAGAGCAAGAGACAATTGGAGCAAAATATTACCTGAGCACGGGCAAAGATCTGCCTTATTGTCGTAAGTTGCAAAATGTCTTAAGAATCTTAAAATAAATAGAGACTCGGCCGAACTCAGACACATTAAATGCTTACATATAGGCAGCGACCACATTAGGTTATGCGGTCGCTGCATATAAGTAGATACTTAAATAAAGATTCCCTTCAAGGACTTAAGTCCTTACCAACCCTCATTCTAAACCGTGAAAAGTTTTTTTTTTTTAATTAAGAGAATATTCTCTGCGTGTTTCAGAACGACATTACAGGATAGTAGTTCACTTGGCAAATCCAAAGGGCGCCGAATCCTGGGTCCAGGTAAGCCAAAAGAAATATAATAGTACGGGTCAAAAGGCTTAGGGACTATTTTGTCTGGAATCCGGTAGACCGGATAAAATTCAGAGCATTGAAAATAGAACTCTGCGGTAATACAATAAAGCTGAAAATCGAACACGCAAGTGTCGAGTCCTATGTTAATGAAAGCTCGACATTCTACACTTTCCTTTTCAACTCTAATGTGTGCACAGATACAATTTCTGTGCTCTGAATTTTCCCGGGCCCGCTGGATTCCGGATCCTAAGTTTGAGTATACGACTCAAACTTAGGCCTTTTTATCCGTTAATGGATGATTTATACAGTATTCTCCGAGCGAAGTAACCACTCTTGAAATACTGTAGTGCCTGGGACAGTTGGTTTTTAAATGTCGTATGGTTGCCCAAGCCACATACGGCATTCTCACAACATAGTCAGCCTAGTCCAGAGAATGACTGATACGTCTGGGGCCAACCATGTGTGGGTTTCCTCATGATGTTTTCCTTCACCGTTAGAGCCTCCGTATAATGTAATTGAGATCTGAAAAAGTCTTATTGGTACACGCCAGAACCTGGGATTCAAATTTCAAACCTACTCTCTCGAGTGCGAACCAAACGGTCTACCTACTAGGCCACGGAGATCTACATCAGAGAAAAAGATCATTTAATATAGTCCCAGCCTAAATAAGCTAATTTTTCTTTCCACTCTATTCTAAAGTATTATGATATATTTTTGCATGTGTAATATTTATGTTCTTTGCAGGGTTTTCTGAAAGTGACGTTAATGTCAGATAGGGGAGCAATTCGAGGCATGGACCTCACACCGAACAATTATGTAAAGTAAGTAGTTTGTTATCTCATAAACACTTTCACTAAATTGCTTTCGCAAATTATCAAAATATTTTTACATTTAGATAAATTTATGTAATTAATTTTCAGATTAGAACATGGCACGTCTTATACAGTTGTGGTCACTCATCCAATGGACTTGGGAGGGAAAGTCAGAAAAGTGAGTGTTTCAAGATTTATAATAGGTATAAAAATATTTTAGACCACGAGTGGAGTAAACGCTCAAACGTACTTTTACTGAATATTCGTACATTTTATCACATCCACATAACATCCTACATGGTGTGAATGTCGATGAATGTATGAGAAACCCTAAAAATGGTATGTTATTGGAGTTTTTTTGGAATTGGAGTTGGAGTAAGTGAAATGAATTTACGGCTGGTAAATTCATTTCACCTACTCCAACTTAAATACCTATATATAATATAAATTACCTACTTATTTTAGTAGATTATTATGTTCCACTAATATTCGAGTAAATATTCGTAAACCATACTTAGTCAACCCTTTCGTAGCTACGGAAAGTTACTCAAAAACTTTCCGTAGCCGAGCAGTTGGTTTAATGCTATAAGTTCGTAGCCATGATTTTCTTTTACTTTGAGTATGACAATCATTTTTGTATGAGCAGTAGATCATATTACATATATAGTGCGGTTCAAATGAGAATAGGATCGAGTCGGCGCCATATTGTTTCGAATTTAGACGGTTACGATAGTTAAATTCATGTTTAGATAATTGATTACTATATAACATTCTTATTTAAATTCGATGCAAGACTATTCATATTTATATGCACATTAGTTTTTCTGAAAATCACACTTTTCAAGTGATATTTGACAGATAAAGGTCATTGACGTTCCTATTCTCATTTGAAACGCGTTATACCCAAACTCGCCGTCGCGACGTCCAAACGCGTCGTGGACGTTACATCTGTAATTGATTTTACCAAACCTTACATATTTAACGAAGAACGATTGATGAAAAAAGTGTATAAGGCGAGTGTGAATGGAAGGGGTAGACCTAGGCGGACGTTTCGAGACCAAATCAGGGACGTATTGAAAAAAGGCCAGGTCAAAAGTACCCTAAACCTAAGAGCATGTATGAAGAGAATAATGAAAGTGGACGAAGCGAAACAAGTATGTAAGGATCGTAGCAAATGGAAAGAAGTGGTCTCTGCCTACCCCTGCGAGAAAGAGGCGTGATTATATGTATGTATGTATATTATAATATCTTTGTAACAGGTGGAGCTATCGTGGGAGTACGATATGAACGTACTGGAGCCGCGATCGCTGTGTATACTCTGGTGCAACGACCGCCTCTACGTCAAGTCCGTACTAGTGGACCAAATGGAACTGCCTACTAGAGGGTAAGCGTTATGTACTTTAAGAGCTACTTATGCCTCGTGTACAAGCAGTTTATATTGAAACGTTTGATGGCCAAACGGTCGCCAAGTGTATTGGGTATCATACATTTTAATATTAACTGCATGAATACGGTAGCCGGTGACGTCACCATGGCGTCTCGATGTGGCTGAGCTCTACATTAATTATAGCCACTCAAAAGAATCTCTTTCTTTATTAGGACATTAGGTACTATAATTTTTTGTTAATTAATATAGTATATAATTACTACACTTAATTACACACCTTAATACAGTACCAGCTGTATTATATGAATTGCAGTTCCTTAATTGTCTCGATAAAACTCGAGAACAATTTGGCTAATTTTAATCATGAAATAATTGTGGATATTCAGGGAAGGTTCCCATACTAACTTTTTGACTTGATTTTTATTATGTCGGTAGGGTGAATTAGTTATTTATTTGTTCCAGTCCATACATAAGACAGAACTACGTATGTCAGGACATCTAGTTATTTATAATTATCACAAAATTTCAGAAAACGGAACGTAGATTTCAGCAGTAAACTGTGCACGCCGAAACGAGAGTTTGCTGAAATACCCAACAGAGGGTCAGCGAGCTTCTACGACAACTGCAACAGTTAGTGGACGGAGGTTCCCTCAGGGGATTGTGATTGAATCGAGTGATGTTTTTACAGGGACGTTTTATTTGACATCTAAATTATTTTGTAAAGAATACAAGGTTGTAAATAAAATTCTGTACATACCTAGTTTTTTAGATTGTTTAAATCACCGTAATATTGTAAAATCCGTTAGATTGTAATATTACTAGAGATATTATAAAATGTCGACAGATTGTCAAATAAAAATTTCTTCTTACAATTGTACGCATTATTTTTCATTATACTTATTATTATAAAAGCAAACAAATATGGCGGCGCGGGGCACTTGCACGGTAAATCTTAAAATATAACGAAAAATAACGCGTAAATTGTAAGAAAAAAAATGTTTTGACAATCTGTCGACATTTTATAATATCTCTAGTAATATTACAATCTAACGGTTTTTACAATTTTACGGTGACATATACAAAATATTGCTTAGGATTTGTCTATACTATGTAATTATTACATATAAGTAATTTATTCTACCGCGTGCGCTACTTTACCTTATAACGTTGAATTGATTATGGCAAAACAACTTTTTAAAGTAGCAACACTCATATTGGTTTATAAATAGATAACTACCTAGTTATCAAGATGTTCGAGACATTTTTATATGTTAAGTAACTTTATTTAAACATAAGAATGTAATATTATAATAGTTTATTATGTGTATGTATTCAGTATTGTGCTTACATAAAATAAAAGTATTATTATAACAAATAATTCATAATAAAATAGGAGATAAAATACTATCGTGCCTTTAAAAGGTCATCTTACGATTTATTTGTTTTAATTCACTTTCCCACATGATAGGGTCGTAATTGTTTGTAAATATGTACATAATAGTTTAAAATGTAAATGTAAGATGTCATCTAAATATATTAGACTATAAAAATAATGTTTTGTTTTATTTTCACAAGTTAACACTATACATTTACCATCTTTAGGGTTCCGTAATTCACGTCTCGGAACCCTTATGGTTTCGTCATGTCCGTCCGCCCCTTCGTCAGTCCGTCTATCCATCTTAGGCTTACCGTCCAAACGGTTAGTGCTAAAAAGATGAAACTTTGCATGGATATATTACCACGTCGACAAAGTGCAATCAAATCACGAATTTTGGGGTACCTCCACTACACGTAAAGAGGGGAAGATTTTTTTCTCGCGTCTACTCCAAAGTCATTAGATAGGTCTTTTAAAAATACTGAGAGGTTGCTAAGACGATTTTTTGATTAAGGTTGTTGGCGACAGTGGCGACTGGCGAAGGGTTCCTATAACTCCATTCCTATCGGCTTCCCTTGTCACTTACCTTTTGCAAACCTTAATAGAAATCCCTACCTATTATACAGGCTCCGGCTTCCCTATGAACGAGAAGCAGCCTTCGCCACTGGTGGGCAAGGCTAGGTTACTTAAGGCAACACACACACACACAATACAAGACTTGGGAGCGGAATCAAGAGGGGAAGGGGTAACTGGGTAAGGGGAAAGTAGAAAAAGGAAATCTGGAAAGGAAAAAGGAAAATACGCGGGAAATACAAGTGAAATAGAAAAGGAAGTCAGATAGGAAAAGAATATACCATAGTTGCTTGTACACTTCGATAGGCGATGAGGCTGGATTTCTTCTATACTGTGCGGCTGTTGTGAGCGAAGTACAAATTGTATGAGAGCCGGCAACTCATACCAACCTTCTAGAACATTCCATGCCTCACCCCCTCAACTATAAATGTCGTTTATTTACACATAAGTTAGATACATTTTTACACACGTTATACAATTTTATAAACCTAATTATATACATGTACAATACAATTTCATATAATATGACATACCTGGAAAGCTGCTGAGGATTGAGTAAGCAAGGGAAATTAGTTTTCCCGATATTTATAATGCCTCGTCCTCCCCTGACTTAACGGACTCCCGTTCGTTCCCTTTCGAACGATAAGTCTAGTGGAAAAACCTTTGCATCTTCCAATTTTCCGTTGAAAAACTAACTCAACCCCCGTGCGGTTACTCAACTTTGAAGTAGGTCGTAAATTTTCTAAATTACAATATATTACATAATAATACGTTACAATAAGCTAAAAATAAACCGGCCAAGTGCGAGTCGGACTCGCGCACCGAGGGTTCCGTACAAACTTGTAATAAAAAATAATGGTTCACGGTTTATGCATAAGGTTTATGCTCATGATACAGGAAACGAGGAAGGCCAACTAGAAAATGGGCTGACGACTTAAAAGATGTAGCAGGAAAAAACTGGCGAGAGAAAGCAAAAGACAGGAAAAAATGGTCAAATATGGAGGAGGCCTTTACCCTTGAAGGGGGTTCTCATTAGAATAATTTGATATAATTGGATATAATATACCTACTGGATATTAATGAAATTGTAAATTGTTCTATCAGAAAGAAAATAAATAAATAAAAAAAAAAAAAAAAAAAAAAAGTTATTGAGCAAAAAGTACATATTGAAATCTTATGTCTATCACTGGTCTTCACACTAGGATTCCCTGTGTCGTGAAGGCCAGTCTCTTTCATATTAGAATCCGTTACATTACATGGCTGTACGAGTTTACAATTGCAATGTTACAAAGTTATTGAGGTAAGTATTTTAATATTTGGTAAGTTATCTATACATCTAGGTATACCTTATCTATACTAATATTATAAAGCTGAAGAGTTTGTTTGTTTGTTTGTTTGTTTGAACGCGTTAATCTCAGGAACTACTGGTACGAATTGAAAAATTATTTTTGTGTTGGATAGTCCACTTATCGAGGAAGGCTTTAGGCTATATAGCATCATGCTAAACTCAATACGAGCGGAGTACCAATCAAGAATGTTACAAAATCGGGGGTCTTTTTTTCCTTTTGAGAGCTTTCGCTACGTACGCTGCGGAAACGGTTAAAGTTTCGCTAAAATGATGTATGGCAGAATTGTTCCCCTTTAAAAGTTCTAAAAAAAAGTCCGCGACAGTATATGTCTATCTTTTAAGGTTGGCTCACTATAACCTTTTTATACTTACCAAATTTGTTCTAAAAGTAAGCATTATTTGTGAAGGTGTTTTCATAAAGATTATATTAATCCTTATCCAAGTAAATACGTTATTCATTACAAGCATTTAATCTAGAAGAAATTTGCCGTTTACATCATTTGATTTCAATGAGTATTTTAGAAGATATCGCAGTAATAAAATAATCATGCGCGCTATAGTAAGGCGCGCGGAGCGGGCGGGCAGTCGTGAGGTGGAAGCGCTTCTACGTAAATGAAGTCGCGGGTAAATTTTAGCGATATCCCAAAGTAACTATTCCACGTGGACGAAGTCGCGGGGAAAAGCTAGTCTATACAGATAAATAAAATTTAGGTGTTTGTTTTACTTAGTTCTATGCAAACGAAGTTGCGGGCATAAGCTTATAGATTATAAGAAATGCTCGCAAGGTATGTATGTATGTGTGGGTGTGTGTGTGTGTGTGTGTGTGTGTGTGTGTGTGTGTGTGTGTGTGTGTGTGTGTGTGTGTGTGTGTGTGTGTGTGTTTGTGTGTGTGTGTGTGTGTGTGTGTGTGTGAGCCCTAGCCCTACGACGATGTCTTGGGTTCAGTAAGCTGTAAGCTAGTACTGCTAGGGTCAAAGTGTACCAACCGTAGTTGCGGGCAACAGCTATCTTAGTTATAAGAAATGCTCGCAAGGTATGTATGTATCTTGGTGTGTGTGTGTATGTGTTGGTGTATATGTGTGTGTGTGTGTGTGTGTGTTTGTGTGTGTGTGTGTGTGTGTGTGTGTGTGTGTGTGTTTGTGTGTGTGTGCGCGTGTATGTGTTTGTGTATGTCTGACTGTGTATGTGTGTTTGTGTGTGGACCCTAGCCCTACGACAGTGTCTTGGGTTCAGTAAGCTGTGAGCTAGTCCTACTAGGGTCAAGTGTATGGTGTGTGAGGCAGTGGCATTATTAAGAGTGTTTACAATCTACTATGCAGTAGTTTTTCCGTATCATCGTAACTGAGGTTCTTAAAAAAGCTTTTGATCATTGATTTGCATTTAGATCTCTTGCATGATAGTAAGTTTATATTTTCATTGATAATACTATAGATAAGAGGACCCATATAGTAAAAGCACCTTTTTCCAAAATCTAGTCTAATTTTTGGTTTATGCCATTTAGGTTAATATAAAATCAAATGTAATATAGAAATTTTATAATTAAGTATATCTTAAATGTAATAATAATAATAATATATAATCAAATGTATTTAATATAAACTAGCTAATAATGTACAAAATAAATAAATAATTATAATGTGTAGCATTTGTAATACTAATAATAATAAAAATAATAATTGTGATGAAATGAGAATTAAATAAAAGGCTTTTTTATTTTATTTTATTTTATTTTATTTATTTATGCTTATGAAATTAAATGTTTTTTTTTATATTTGAGTTGATTGAATGAAAGGTAAATTGCGGTTTACAGTTTATGACGTATTAAAAAAACTACTGACTCGATCTCGTTCAAACCAATTTTCAATGGAAGTTCGCATGGTTATGTACATCATTTTTTTTTTTTCATTTTATCATTCTCTTATTTTAAAAGTTACATACAGTCAGTTTTTAGTGTGTCCTCACACATTTTACCACTTTGAAAATATCTCTCGCGCAAATATTCAGTTTAGAAAAAAATGATATTAGAAACCTCGATACGATATCATTTTTGAATACATATCCATAGATACCCCGCACGTTATGGGTTTGATGAAAAAAAAAATTTTTGAGTTTCAGTTCTAAGTACCCCCAAAATTTTTGGTTTTTTTTTCTATTTTTGTGTTAAATCTTAATGCGGTTTACACTTTACAGAATACATCTACCTACTTACCAAGTTTCAATGGTATAGCTCTCATAGTTTCGGAAAAAAGTGGCTGTGACATACGGACTGACAGACAGAGAGATAGACACTTTGATAGACATGACGAATCCATAAGGGTTCCGTTTTTTGTCATTTGGCTACGGTACCCTAACAATAGTGAACGATAATCTAATTGGAAATAGGCGTCTAAACGTTTATTTATATAAGACGTTTACACATGAAATTGTGACTTTATAATAAAGTTAAACAGTTTTTACCTTTGATTAATTATTACATAGATACGTTATATCCTTACAAAACTGACAATATTTCTGTGCCACGACACACATTGACATGGGACCAGTGACGGATTAACCCTTAATCAAATTAAGCAATTGCCTAGGGCATCACGTCTGGGGGGGCACCAGAAGAGGCACAAAAAATAGTCATAACCCCTCTCCCGCTTGCCTGAATGCACTAGCGGGCAGCGAATACGCTGCCCGCTAGTGCATTCAGCAATTCGAATGGACCGGAATTGCGATCACCCAATCACAAACTACCCCTTCCCCGCGGGGCCCCCACCTGGCGCCCCCGCAAATCTATGTCAATCAAATGTTTTGTTTTTTGAGTAGTAGGTACATGAAATAAGTATTATATGACAAACCTAACTTAATTTTGTCATCTATTTTGTAACATCAACAATTACGCAATTTTACTGTAATTGAAACTACAAAATCATCCTAGTTTTACAGTATTTTATTTAGGGATTTTAGTTGGAACAAATTGAATCTATTAAATAGGAAAAAATTTTGCTCGCTCGCTTCGCTCGCTCGCGTTTCACATGAAAAATATATTAAATTATTTAGTACCGATTTTCTGTTTTAGCTGGTTGATTGTATGGTATTTTTCTGAATTTCACCGTTATTTAGTGTTTTAGTTTAACGTTTGAACAGATTTTAACCTGTAAAATGAAAAAAAAAATGCTCCCTCTATTCGCTCGCTCGTTTGGCTTAAAGAACATATTATAAAATTCAGTACCGACGTTCAGCTTTAGGCTATTGATATTTGTATTTTTTCGCATTACACAGTCTTTCAGGGCTTAAAGCTTAAAGAGGTAAAAACGAAAGAAAAATGAGGGCCCATTATTCTAATGAGCCCATGGCTTCTAATAGGTTAAAGACTAGTATTTAATGTACTTTTAGTTTTATTTTCTTGAACCCTCCCCGAACCTAAAACCTGGCTACGCCCGTGAGTAGGTAAGGCGGCCGGCTTCTATGCATACGTAATACAGTTAACTACCGTTGTCTGGTACCCGTAACACAAGTTATTCGAGAACTTACCACGGGACCAAATTTCATCAATTTATTATGTATAGCTGTTTCCCGCGACTTTGTCCGCATCAACTGATGACGCAATAATGCATTAATTTCGACCAAATTTTATTACCATAAAAAAGGTTATAGTGAGTCAATCTTAAAAAATAGACATACTGTTATGGACATTTATTTGATCATTTAAAGGGGAATAATTCTGTCATACATATTTTTTGGATAACTTGAACCGTTTACGCAGCGTTCTCAACGGAAGCACTCAAATATGAATAATTTTCCCCGTTTTTGCAACATTTTTCACTGATGCTTTGCTTCTATTAGTCGCAGCGTAATGTTATATAGCTTAAAGCCTTCTTCAACAAATCGACTATCCAACACAAAAATAATTTTTCAATTCGATCTATCAGTTTCTGAGATCAGCGCTTTCAAACAAACAACGGAAGCCCTCAAAGATGAATAATTTTCCCCATTTTTTCCACATTTTCCCCTGATTCTTTGCTCCTATTGGTCGCAGCGTGATGCTATATAGCCTCAAGCCTTCCTCGATAAATGGACTATCCAACACAAAAATAATTTTTCAATTCGATTTAGCAGTTCCTGAGATCAGCGCGTTCAAACAAACAACGGAAGCCCTCAAAGATGAATAATTTTCCCCATTTTTTC
Organism: Glaucopsyche alexis; assembly: GCA_905404095.1. Classification (NCBI taxonomy): domain Eukaryota; kingdom Metazoa; phylum Arthropoda; class Insecta; order Lepidoptera; family Lycaenidae; genus Glaucopsyche; species Glaucopsyche alexis. The sequence continues at coordinate 15,189,559 of FR990052.1, read as the reverse complement.
CACATTTTCCCCTGATTCTTTGCTCCTATTGGTCGCAGCGTGATGCTATATAGCCTCAAGCCTTCCTCGATAAATGGACGATCCAACACAAAAACAATTTTTCAATTCGAACCAGTAGTTCCTGAGATTGGCGCGTTCAAACAAACAAACAAACTCTTTAGCTTTATAATATTAGTATAGATTATGGAACCCTAAACTAATGTTTTAGGCGGTACTTTTTAAAGATCGATTCAAGTTGACATACGGGGGCCCCACTGACGTGGATTGCTTAGGGCATCAAGTAGTCTTAATCCGTCACTGCATGGGACGCGTGTCAATGTGTCAACTAGGGAATGGAAGAACCGGTCTGATTTTGAGAACCGGGAATTTCGGGACTGGGCAATTTCGGAACCGGGATTTCCCGGGAATTTCGGGAATTTCGGGACTGGTGTTAAGGTATAAATACAAGCGTAATTACTGTCTATAAAGTAATTCAAAATATAAGAGTAACATTTTATAGTACAATTACAAATTAAATAAGGTTTTAATGGCAACTCGACACATCAACCAACATGTCACCGCCATATTAATGACAATATTACTAGCGATAGTAAAGAGCCGTAGGTCATTTTGGTTTATTAGCATTTATTGGTGGTTTTTAAATATGTTACTTCGAGTTATTTGATTTTTGCAAAACATCAAATAGTTGGGGTGCCCAGAATGCTATTAGTGTACATGCTCGAACGTCTAGGTAACCTATTAGAAGTGACACACTGGCAAAAGCTGACACACTATAGGAATAGAATACCATTGGCTCCAGAATTGGCTACTATGTCGGTCGATGTGTCATACTACATATTAATATTAAATACGGCATATTGCATAATAATATTATGGTTATTATTTCCTCGCACCGTTCACAGTTAACTTTTATGTACAGAATCTATTATCTAATATGAACTACTCATTCTATCCTTTTATCGTTTAATATTTTTCATTTTAACCCCCGATGCAAAAAGAGGGATGTTATAATTTTGACGTGTCTATCTGTCTGTCTGTGGCATCATAGCTCCCGAACGGATGAAGCGATTTCAATTTAGTTTTTTTTTTTTTGTATTAAAGGTGACTTATCTACGAGTGTTCTTAGACATGTTTAATGAAAATCGGTTGAGCCGTTTAAAAGTTGTGAAGGGTGAAAGTGGGGAAGAATAACCGAGTGTCTGCAAATATACTCGAGTGGGTATATTTGCAGTGGGTCTATACCCATATGAGACTATTCTCAAATGAAAGCGCACTGAAAGAGAATATTGATGACTTAATCGAGTGTTCTTAGCTTCGTGTGATGAGAAAATTGGTGGTGGGAAGATCAGCCGTTTGAAGATCATCAGCTCTTTTCTCAGCGGCGTGCACACGGTTATGACACTGGGTATGCGGCGGAGTAGTCGGTCACAAAAACTTTTTCTTTTATAGATTTTTAGCAATTAGCCATAGATAATACAGATATATATTAGTATAGATGCGCAACTCTAAAATTGAAACTGAGTCTTACAAAAGTTTCGGAATGTCGTTTTTAGATGGCGTTGTACCGTTTTAGTTACTATCAAACCCGCTAGATGGAAGTAGTACCGCCTGATAATTTTTATTGAACTGAATTATGGACAGAAATTAAGTTTTATCGAATGTCGTAGACACAACAACGACCAAGTTCCTCTTTAATAGTGGGATATGGTTGCTGCATAGTAAAATGTTCGCGAGCCCTTATACTGTATACGCCTTGTGTTACCGATAGCGCGATGTAGAAGTCGCTTAGTGGCATCTGTTGTGACTATCCGAAAACTTTCAAACTGTTAGTACCGGATATTCATTTTTAGATGTCTCTGTTCTCTGTTAATTTGTGCATGTATGAGAGTTTCACCCCCCTGCAATTAGCATAGCCACAGCCAAGCGACGGATTTCTAAATCGGAAACCATGCCAACAGAACTAACAGAACTTCATAACTTTTAACATGAAACTTTTGAGTTACATTCCCTTTTTGCTGATTTAATTATTGTAACTCGGATACACACCTACCTTTAGTAGACACAATTTGAATCTTTTTACTGAATGACAATTGTGAGAACTTATTATCACTCAAATCAATTAAAAAGCAAATCACTACCTACAATTTTTATAGAACTTCAGTAATAAACTGTTAAATGTACACACTTTCAAATGTTAAAATGAAAAATCTTTTAAGAAAACTATAAATATTAAATATAATGGCAACCGAAAAATAACAATGCGTTTTCACATGAAAAAATGGCTTCCTTGAATCTGATATTTAAACAAATAAAACCTTACTAAAACAAAAACGCATCATGTGCGTAGTGAGTAATTAGATTTTACGTCAATTATAATTACTCGCATTATAGGCCACCGTGCCACGAATATACCCGATTACTTCCGTGTCCCGACAACTGCCGAACTTCGCCGAAGTCTATAAGCATGCCGTAGGAGTTGGACGACTCGCGCCTTGGGATATTCATAGGTGTGTGCGTTTGCGAACTGTGTACGGACACTAAAATTACTACACACATGCGAACAAATCTACTGCTACACGACAAGGCAGGAGTCGCATCACCAACATGTCGCTAAACGCCTGCCAAACATAATGTACTTGTAAATAGGTGCTATTATAAAATATTAGGCGTTTTTAAGTTATTATATTTTGTTTATTCATTTATTTACTATTAATTAAAGTCATATAAAGCGTCCGAACGTTTTATTAAAATATCTGTGAATGGTAAGTAAGTAAAGCACTGCATTTCTGCCTTTATGGAGCGCACGCCACTGTCTTTTCTAGTTGATGAAGGGATCTGACTAATTTTCTTATGTCCGATCGATTCGAAATTTGGTACCGTGTTACTTCAACGATATTTAAAGAACATGGTAAGGTAACCATGACCTGATCAGCCGTTTGAAGATTATCAGTTCCTTAATCTTGACTGTCTTCCATATGTCCTATGGGTTCAAAATTTGGTACGGTGTTACTTCAATGATATTGAAAGTATGTATATGGTAAGGTAACCATTATTTATACCTACCTGAAAAAGGATAAAATAAAAATAAAATTAAAAATTTTAAAAACCCCCCGACACAAAAAATAAACTCTAAAAACTAATAAATAATTATTATTTTAAACCTATTATAATTAGTATTGTCACATATAATATTTTGTAAATTGAAATATTTTTATTTTCCAATCGTCGTCTCGTCCGGGGACCGCTATGTGAGAAAAACAGTCGCAGATTGCAACAAAAGAATTTACTCCGAAAAATATTCGCTCGTACCTAAATGTAATTCGTAATAATTAGGTAATTAGCTGTTGTTGGAAAAAATATTTATAAACTTTAGCGGTCCCCCCGACGAGGCGACGATTTGAAAATAAAAATATTTCAACTTACATAATATTATATGTGACGATACTAATTATAATATGTTTAAAATATTATTGATTAGTTTTTAGAGTTTATTTTTTGTGTCGGGGGGGTTTTTAAAATTTTTAATTTTACTTTTATTGTCGTTGTTTTCGCTTTCAGAAATGATTAAAAATTATTTTTTAGCTAATATTTACAATTACCAATGATAGTTTACTTAAATACTTGTAAATTTTAATACAATGATTTCGGTACCGAAAGTACCGAAATTCCCGGTTCTCAATTTTTGATTCCCAGTTCTCAGAGCCATTCAAAATTTCGGGAATTCCCGGGAATTTCGGGACCGGGATTTCCCGGTTCCATACCCTAGTGTCAACGTCGCATAGTAACACAAAACACGCTATTACTCGCGGAGCTTGCGCGGAGCACACTAACCAAAATTGGTCCGACTCAGGCCAATTCGAGTCTTCATTTTTACGCGTTTATAACATATCTACCTCTTAGTCTATGCGACAAGTTGAAAATGGTACAAAATAGAGATAATGCTCTTAAAATTATGTGCGATAGCTCATTGGATCCGGAATGACGTCTAGAAAAATGTGCCAAAAGCGTGTATTAGCACATAAAAAATTGCAAAAGTTATAAACAATTAAAGATGAAAAAAATGGCATTTGGTTTTTTGCCAATATTTAATAAACTATTAATATTTAAGAAATTTCAAAAAAAGATTCTGAAAGAAGAGGAAATTTCCAATAAAAAACTCCTATCTCCCGGAACTCTATCTCCATTATTTATAATTTTAATTTAACGCTGAAAATAGGTCTGCGTTAAAAAGTTAAAAAAAGCGAGTACGGCACATTAATAAATTTATTTAAGGTATTGAATATTTTTTTTTAAATTTGAAAAAATTATGGTGTGTTCTGAACACTATAAATAATTTATTTCCGTTGGAAATTTTACTTAAAATTAATTTTACAACGAGTTAAACAATTATTAACTAACGAAATTTTCTCGAACTACCGTCTTAATTGTAAGTGAAAAAAATAGTCAAATAATGGTCGTAAAAAATTTTCGCTTCGTAGAGCCTTTCTTACATACATACTTAACAAGATCGTGCCATAAAAGTTAAAAAAATATTTATACTTTGTTTATAACAATTTTTTTACTTTAACAACATTACTTGGATTTTAAAGTTTTTGTTCAAGTAAAAAAATTGTTAGGGAGTTAGGAGTTTTTTATTGGAAATTTCCTCCTCTTTCAGAATCTTTTTTTGAAATTTCTTAAATAATATTAGTTTATTAAATATTGGCAAAAAACGAAATGCCATTTTTTTTTTCATCTTTAATTGTTTATAACTTTTGCAATTTTTTATGTGCTAATACACGCTTTTGGCATATTTTTCTAGACGTCATTCCGGATCCAATGAGCTGTCGCACATAATTTTAAGAGCATTATCTCTATTTTGTACCATTTTCAACTTGTCGCATAGACTACTCTTTTTAATATTATATATCTATGCATGCATACATTGCTTTATAAAACACAATACAGCTTTTAGTAAAACCAGCCAGCCAACCAACCAGCTGACTACCCCCGCTAGGGTGTCATCACTGTGTGTGTGTGTGTGTAAGTATGTAAACCTCTTATAACTTTTGAATGGTTTGACTGATTTTATTGCGGCTAGCGCCATTCGAAAGGGCTTAGCCAAACTTATATTTTGAATACAGAAAACCGAAAAAGGTTTTTTTTTTATTTAATTATTCCAATTTTTTTTCATCTAAAAAATTGTTGTTGTCGATACTTTCAAAGGACATGAAAAACTGAATCGATTGACGCCAATCGCGTGAAAATCGGTTGATTCATTCCAAAGTTATGACAGTTTGAAATTTCAATAAAATAGTGTTTTATTTAAACTTTTGAGCTCGGAGAGCTCAAAAGTCTGACGAAAGAAAATTATCAGTGAAAATGTTTAGAAGCACTTTTATTTTTCAACTCGATAATCTCAAAAATGACGCATTAGATAAAATTTAAGCGCTTAGCGGGAAGTTGCACGGATGGCCTTTAGGCTGGGACTATATGCAACGGAATCCGGTAGGCCGTAGAGAATTATGAGCAATGAAAATAGAACTCTGTGCTAATACAATAGAGTTGAAAGTCGAACATCGGAGTGTCGAGTCAAATGTCAATGTCATATATGACAGCTCGACACTCGAAACTTCCATTTTCAACTGTATTGCATTAGCACAGACTTCTATTTTCATTGCTCATAATTCTCTACGGCCTACCGGATTCCGTTGCATATAGTCCCAGCCTTAGGTTAACTGTTTTCCTAATTATTTTTTTTGTTAAAAAGTAGAGATGACTTCTTCGTGGTAAAAGCGTAAAATACAGTATCTCACATGAACCATACATTATCTCGCTATAAAAAGAACCCTTAGTCCCAACATCCATTTTCATAAATACATAAATACATCCGCACCTTGGCCCGAACTGAAGCATGCTGAACGACCTTCCAACCTGTGGATGCCTACACAATCTGTTGGCCAACTTCCCCTCTCCTGCTTAAAATCATGTGGCCATCTAGATAGCGAGGTTCTTAATCTTAGTAGATAGCCAACGTGTGGAGCCGACAATCGACAATTTGGCAAAGTGCAAACCACGAAGTATAGATAACAAGGAGTCCGAACGTAATGTTAAAATAATGGTCTCAATTACGAGGACAGATTTTTGCCGGTAGAGCGCGCGACGGTCCGACATGCACTCGTTTGAAATTACGCGGGAAGTTTAAAGTTGCTATTGACAGCTCTGGAAAGATTGAAATCTTATTAAATAAAAGTTTTAGGAAATTCTTAGAAACTGTTCTCGAAAAATAGATACCGTAGAACACGGTAATTGCCTAACGGTAATTTAAAAATAATTGTAATAAATAATAGTATTGGCAACACTCGGTATAATAGTATTGGCAACACTCGGTACTCGTCGGTCTCATGTCGGTCTCGCACGCCTAGCGGCAGAAAAGAGAACTAAGATCTGGTCCTATTATTGTGTACCGTAGACAGAGAAAACTAAAGACCACGGGTAAGCGTGCCGGTAAAAGGGACAGGTATAGAGTATAGGTGTACCAGAATCTCATGGCAAATAGGGAAAAAAAAATTTGTAGTGTGCAATACTGGGGAAATTGGATTAAACGATCTTGATACTGGTTAATATTTAATTATGTCTAGTATTATTGAACATGAATTATAATAAGACTGTATGAAGAATGTTCGGTGTATAATATAGAAAACTAGCTTTTGCCCGCGGCTTCGCCCGCGTGGAATAGTGTTCTTGGAGAAAAAACTACTTCGGCGAATAATTCTCTACCTACTTACAGCAATATACTACTGATACAATATTGAACATGTTTTTAGGTTTGCCCAATGCAAATTGTTAAAAATGGGACCCTATCACCTCGATACGACATGCGCGACCACTTGATAATATACTTACATAATAAGTACTTGAATATAAATTTTACCATAATCTTATAATATCTTAAAGACTATTAAATACTTAAAGACTATTATTTTAAAAACTCGCATCAAAATCCGTTGCGTAGTTTTAAAGATTTAAGCATATTATAGAGGACAGACAAAAAAGGGACTTTGTTTTATACTTTGTAATATAATGATATTTCATGAAAAATAAATCAATCGTGAATTACTTTATATACTTATTTATTACGAATAACATACAATTAAATTGGCAACAGTTTATTTAATGTTGGAATTTCCTTCCGAACTGTATAGAACACGTTTACTTTATTCCTAATCAACTATAAATCGAAACTGTCTTATGTTGATTTTCTTTTTTCCTCCTCTCCTCCTTTTACCAGGCATGGAAAACAAACCATCATTCGATGTGCCATCAGCTATGATTCACCTTATAGTAGTACTGGAAACACATTTAAAGAAGTCACAATAATTACCTAAGAAAATATAAAAAAACTAAAAGTATCAAAACAACTCACTCTAACTTACCGGTCAACTCTACCACGAACTTTAAATTATAAGATTGAGTTCGATTTACACCTTCTTCTTTCTGTATTTTACTATAGACATAGAAAACAATATTTCTCGCTTGAGATCGAATTGCCTTTTTGGATATTTTCACAAAAACAACAAATTCCAAGAACATAATCACAAAATTTTAGCAGCGGTTGACAGATCACGTACTTTGATTTGACGGGTCATACTTGACATTGCCATATGAAAATCACATTTTTTATTTTTTTTAAAATGCCATCAGATTCTGGTAGAGCTATACCTATCAAGATTTAGGGTTACCAGACAAGCAAAAAACTCCCCAAAGAAATATTTTGTGTACATTTGTGTATATGTGTTACAGTCTACAATGTTTGAAATTTAGGCAATGTATACATTTCCTAGGTTTATAGGCATTTCTAAATATTTTTAAGTAATTAAATATTGTTTTAAAATTATTTTATACATTAATTCATAATACAGTGCCTAGTCAATGTCTTTCGAAAAATTACTGAATGACATTATGATGTTTATTTATTTATATAAATTTTAAGCAAAAAAGGTCACCAGCATTACATACATTTGACGACCTCTGTGGCTCAGTTGGTTGAGCGTGTTGGTGCTCAAGCCGGGGGTCGCGGGTTCAAATCCCGCCGAAGGAACAAAAAAAAATTCTGTGTTCCTGGGTCATAGATGTGTATTAAATATGTGTATAATATAATAAAAATCTTAAATATGTGTATAGTATAAAAGTATTAAATATATTTCCGTTGTCTGGTACCCGTAACACAAGTTCTTCGAGAACTTACCACGGGATCAGATTGACGTGGTGTGAAGCGTCCATAGATATATAAAAAAATACATCATAACATTAACAAATTTAGGTGACACAAGATTCATAAACAACTTTACTAATATTCAATACTTACCAATGTAATAATATATTTGACCACGAAAATAATATGAAAGTTAAAAAATGTTAGTTGTATTGTTATTTTAAAATAGAAAATAGTGCCACGTTCTTACTGTCTTCCGAGAATCATTGGATTTTTATACATCCTGTCACTTCTATAGAAAAACGAAGATTGCCAAATGTTATATATATTTTGTAAAGTTACTTATACTCATACTTAATATAAAATCATGTCATTGGCAATCATTGTTTCTTTTATCTAAGACTCTAAGTTATAGACGATGAATGAAAAATTATGAGTTCCGATCACACAAAACGTGGTTTTACTGTAGGTACGGTAAATGTTGGTGGCCAGACATTACTATTTACAATAATGAATTTTTAAAATAAATAAGGTTATATAGATAAAATAAAAACAATAGTGAAATTTCTTAATAATTTAATTTTTAAGACAAAATTTTAAATCATTACAAACTAAAACCATGCACTGCACTTAGTAATTCGAAGGAAAAAAAATCATCGTTACGTAACAAAACGACGCGTTAATTCGAACTAATCAAGTTGCAGAGGGATAGAGATATAAAGATTACAGAAGTTGCAGGGGTATATATAAGTACATTTTGAGACAAGTCGAAACTCGTTTAATCGTGCACAAGCCATTGTTTTTCAAATGGTTAGTTTGACACACACTTTCACACGCATTGGTTTGTTGATTCAAGTTTCAAACCATTTTTTTTTTTCGTTTTCGAGCCATTTGATATTTCGAACTCTCGATAATTCGTAATATTTGAAGAGTCCCCCGAGTAGAGGTGGGGCGTATTTATCGTCACAGGTAAAAAGGTATTTAGAAATAACACATAACACTCGATATCCCGTTATTAAATTATCAGTTATTATTTAAAATATTATGTCGCATGCTATAGGTTCGGGGATTCGATGGCAATCGTGCTATAGGTTCGCGATCCCTGTTTTAAACTTTGTATTAATTTTATTGTTTTTTTTCTAAAGTACAAAAGTCTTTCAGGGATTATAGTTTAAAAATATTTTAACAGGCAAAAGAGTAAAAAGCATTTTTTTTTTATTTATTAATGGTAAGATTTTGAACGTTTTCTGGTATTCTATTGTAAAGGCGTATACATGAACCTTTAAATGGTTGTTTTACTTTGCTAAGTCTGAACACCGGTATTTCTAACTTGTTCTTATTTCTAGTAATGGTTGTCGCTTTTGTTTTTGAAATTATTTAAATTCTTTCTGACATACGACACCTTGTCCAAAATGTATTGATGAAATGTAAAAATGTAGCAATTTTCTTGTTCAGCCGGCGACTTTTTTCTCTGATAGCCCTTAATTTTTTCAACCTATCTTCTGATATTTGTTGACTTCGCTTCAACTTTCAGAGTGCTGTCTTTGGTGAGTGTGTAATTCGGTGATTTAGTCTGCAAAACAAAACATATATTTTCAAATATTCTGATTTAGAATAATGATAATGTTTATGGACGTTTCATACCACGTCAACCTGGTCTCGTGGTTAATTCTCAAAGAACTTGTATTACGGGTACAGACAACTGAAATATATTGAAATACACGTCCGCACGAAGAGTCTCTGGTTTTGAATTACGAGATTTGACTGTATCATATTAATTATTATAATAATCATAACTAATTTAATATTATAAAACGGACATAGAACATGTTATGAGGTTCCCAAATCCCATGATGATTGGTAATCTTTGTACAAAAAACTGGCAACACTGAGAGGTAACACGTTTAGAGGTTATGATTACTACGATTACATATTTTGAAAGATTTGATGGATCAATCGGTCCATTACCGAGATTTACTCAAAAACACAAACACACGGAAAAGTTCTAGTACAAAGAATTTATATTACATGTATATAAAGGGAAATACTTACGAATGAAAAGACAAGTCAGGCATTATCATTTCACTGTCGCTTTTACATCCTAATACACAGCACCGCACCATGGTTTCTTAAATATATATTTAGTTAACACCAACAGGAAACTTTTTAGCGAATTTAGCGCTTACTTAACAAAATAATATAAGTTATAAAATGAGATAAATAGTAACTAAAGAACAAGCTGACGCGAACTGTCAAATTTTGTTTAGCACAATGATGTGCTGACCTTGAAAAAACCCGCACGGCTGGTGAAACAGAAAATGATGTCGTCGTCTCTCATTTCTGCTTATGATATTGACATAAGTTTTTCTCTTTCGTGTGCGAATGAGACAAAAGCTATCCATAGGTCTATAGTTTTCTCTGTCTACGTTGTGTACATAATTATTATTAAAAAGCCTATACCGTTCGGACTCCTGGTATCTATGCTTCATGGTGCAAACACTTGACGTTGACACTGACAGTTGACAGCAGTGAACCAAAAATCAAAATTGCTGAAGTCCATGGAAAGTAAATTAAAAATGAGATAAAGTTATACAAAATATATCTTGTTAGTTCTAAACATAAACATAATTACCAAAAAGAAAACATGTCTGTATGAAATTTTAATGCAAACCATAGGAGAAAACGAAATATGTCCTCGACAACGTCGAAATTGGTTTTAGGATTATCATTAGCAGTAACGGGAGGAATTGTTGGTTATGTCCACTTCAAGCAACAATTTGATAGGTATTTTAAATTTAATTATTTTATGAATGCATTCGAGATATCCCAGTGTGATATTGTGAAAATATTTTGTTCATCCTACATCTCACGTCACCCAAATTATTTAAAAATTGTGCTTGTTATTTTCACAAAAGAATAAGGACAACCTCTAAGAACAGAAAATATATTTATGCATAAGATTTAAAGCAAATTATGTAATTATATTTTATTATAATATTATGATAAATAAATTTTAATATTAGTTTTTTACCCGACTGTCAAGAATGGTTGTTTTTCATGTGTATCTTGTATGTTTGCATGTATATTTTTACTAAAGTACAGGTTGGGAAAAAAAGAGTGTGACAGTGACAGCAGGAAGTAAAAACATTTCAACTGCATTGTCTTTTATCCTTTTCAGATTGGATTGAGGAATAAGATTAGGTATTATAAATATTAAATATGTCATTTCAATCTAATAATATGGATAAGATGATAGTCAAAAATGTTTTTAGTTCCCTCTGTCACCATATCATACTCGTTTTTGCAAACCTGTAGTAAAGAATTATGCATCAAAGCTAGCTTTATATGAGTGGTTTAATTTTGCAATTTTATATTTTAGAGATAAAATGCATGAAGGTGTTATACGAGACATTGAACGACAACAAAGAAAGAAAATTGAAAATGTGTACATATTAGAAAAACAGAACGAACTTACAAAGCAGTTAAAAAGGGAATTAGAAAATTAAAATAAATGTTTGTTACATAGCTATTATTTATTAAACAATCTAAATATAAAATATTAAGTAATCTATTTCTTTTCCTTTAACCAGGCTTCAAGCATTACATCTTTAAGATTTAACTCCACTCCAGTAGGTTGAATTTTATCAACAGTGTCAACGAAACCATCAAGTCGTAGTTTTTCCTTTGCTATAGCGGCAAGACATTCAAATGTTTTTGGCTCCCAGGATGCTAGATCTGACAATGACTTTCTGTCTAACATTATGTTCGAGCGGTCTAAACCCTCTTTCAGGGTGAATCTCGTAATATTGTGTTGCTCACATGCAGCGGTTATGCGGGTGTCCCATAACTCACGCATATCTTCTTTCTTTAATTCTCTACCTTTTGTCGCATATACTAACGCGCGATGAACATTGCGTACTGCAACTGAATAACAATTTCTACGTCGACCGATGTAATGAGCCGCTAATCGAAAAATTCTTCTCTTTCTCCAAAATTCATCAGGACCTCGAGCTCGCACTAAATTGGCAACCGTTAAAAATACCATCACGTTTATCAATTTAGTATTTAAAAAAATGCAAATATATCTATTTATCTTTTCAATGCTAGAAATATTCAATATTTTTATTTTTTCGTGCAAATTCTAACCCAATTTGGCCACTTGAAATTTTGACATTTTGATCTCTGACAACAGATTGTCATTGTCAAGATCTTTTTTTTTTAATTAAAATGGCATTACAGCTTAAAACCATTAGTGTCAAATTAAAAAGGCGGTTATCAGCATTGAGGTATATAATATGTTATCAGCGACCACCTATTAAAAAAATTATCAGTACTTATTTTAACATCCTACATGAAGAAAAAAACAAAAAAATTTTTTATCAATAATCTTCGATCAATAATACAATACAACTAGATGAACAATGTCAAATAAAATCGAATTTAAAAGTGTCTTCAAGAGTTTTTGTATAATTCTTTATATCAGCATTACATAAAAATGTATTCACAAAACCACGTACCAAAAGCAAACAATTTTTACGACCTAAGCTAGCTGATCAATATAACAAAGTAAATTAAACCTTATTCGCATAAATTAAAGTCAGATTACCAAAGCATAAAACAAAAATTTGACGATCGAGGTACACCACTGGCTGGGCCGCCGTAAGCAGGCGTGCACCGCACAAGGGCGGCACGCCCAGGGGGCGGCAAATCGAGCAACTCATCACCTTTTTTTGACAAAACTCATAGTAATTAAGTAATCGTAAGGCGGCATAATCGGTATTGCACGCGGGCGACAAAACAGCTAGCGGTGGGCCTGGCCACTGGAACTTGGAATGAATGGAGTTGAACTGTAGATATTTTTTACAGTCTGACAAGGATCTTTTGGCACGTAGACAAAATCAGAACTAACATCGCCGTCTTGTAAAATGCCACTTTTAGTTTAAGTATTGTTTTGTAGTTGCGACACTTACCTTTTGGCACGTGGATAAAATCAGTACTAACATCGCCGTCTTGTAAAATTTCACTTTTAGTAATAAATATTGTTCTTATTTGCGACACTCACGCCTCCATCCAAGTGCCAAAAGATCCTTGTCCGACTGTATGCGGTTATTTTAATTATTTATAAATTATTTCTTTTTTTTTATGAAGTGTATGTGTATGAATATGAGATGGTTCTCCTTAGCTCTACCCTCCATAATAGATATATAATATTTAAAAATAGTTATCACTGATTTTATATAAAAGTTATGTTGCAAGAAGTACCGTCAAGTTTTTAAAATACCTATGTTATTTTTTTATCGCATTAAAAAATAAAAACTATTTTTTAACTATTTTTAACTTAAACCCCTATCTGAAAGACTTCACCTTTAGAAATAAAAATTATGAAATGAATTATCTTAATCATAATGTCAATGCTAAACATGTCAATGCTAAACGTTGTAGGTACGCGAGTGAGCGGAGCGAGCTAACGAAATTTTTATTTTATTTTTAAGTGATTAGTATTCATGAATGATAGGTATAATATGTTAAATGATATATTCTATACTTCGTGTTCCAAACTTAGCAGACTTTTGACAAATAAAAAATTGTTGCCAGATCTTTGATTATTTATTACATAGATAGAGATACCATGAAGCATAGATACCAGGAGTCCGAACGGTATAGGCTTTTTAATAATAATTATGTACACAATAATAGGACCAGATCTTAGGTCTCTTTTCTGCCGCTAGGCGTGCGAGACCGACGAGTACCGAGTGTTGCCAATACTATTATTTATTACAATTATTTTTAAATTACCGTTAGGCAATTACCGTGTTCTACGGTATCTATTTTTAGAGAACAGTTTCTAAGAATTTCCTAAAACTTTTAAATAATAAGATTTCAATCTTTCCAGAGCTGTCAATAGCAACTTTAAACTTCCCGCATAATTTCAAACGAGTGCATGTCGAACCGTCGCGCGCTCTACCGGCAAAAATCTGTCCCCGTAATTGAGACCATTATTTTAACATTACGTTCGGACTCCTTGTTTTCTATACTTCGTGATAGATACGTTATATCCTTACAAAACTGACAATATTTCTGTGCCACAACACACATTGACATGGGACGCGTGTCAATGTGTCAACGTCGCACACTATCACAGAACACGCTATTACTCGCGGAGCACACTAACCAAAATTGGCCCGACTCGGGCCAATTCGAGTCTTCATTTTTACGCGTTTATAACATATCTACCTCTTTTTAATATTATATATCTATGTGCCAGACAGAATTTTGAACCTCTTGATAGTTGATTACAGTCTGACAAGGATCTTTTGGCACGTGGACAAAATCAGAACTAACATCGCCGTCTTATAAAATGTCACTTTTAGTAATAAATATTGTTCTTATTTGCGCAACTCACGCCCCCATCCAAGATCCTTGTCCGACTGTAGTTCCCAAATAATTAATTTATACTCTTGTGTGGCACTGTATAATGGAAGGTTTAAATAAGAATGCACTTCGCCCATCTTCGGTATATGACGATTGATCGCGTCGAAGAAGGTGTCTTCTAATTTTATATCGTTTTACAAATCACAAGCATCATTCGTTCGAATTCGCAAACGACAGACATTCCATTCGAAGCAGCGGTTTCAGCAAACTGATACGTCTAATGAAAACGGCGTGCACAACGGTCGGAAAAAGAGGGAAATAACGTTTTGCAAAATTAATTATAACGCGTTTCAAATGAGAATAGGAACGTCAATGACCTTTTTCTGTCAAATATCACTTGAAAAGTGCGATTTTCAGAAAAACTTATGTTCATATAAATATTTATAGTCTTGCATCGAATTTAAATAAAAATGTTAATTATAGTAATCAATTATCTAAACATAAATTTAACTATCTTAGCAGTCTAAATTCAAAACAATATGGCGCCGACTCGATCCTATTCTCATTTGAATCGCACTATACGAAAACTTTAGGGACATGATTTTCTGCTTGTGTAAAGACGCTTATGCAGAAAAATAATTATTGTACCTACCTAAGTACTTAAAACACGAAAAATATTTCCAGTACGAAATAAAATTACATTGCACCCTTTACGACACTGACCAGCCTTAAGATCATTTACCTTACAGCCGATTGAAGGGTCCCACGGATGGTCGAGCTCCCATACAAACGTAGTTTCGTTTTCATTTTAAAACGGTACAACCAAACTTCACCAAACTTTGTACACATAATTCAATGCATCATATCTAGTCTTATAATTAGGTTTGGTTAGAAAATACTAACCAAGAACGAAATAAGAGCGAATTTAATTTCTGGAGGCAAAAATTAAATTCGCTCTTATTTCGTTCTTGGTTAACATTTTCTAACCAAACCTTATTATAAGACTAGATAGTATGCCTTAAATTATGTGTACAAAGTTTGATGAAGTTTGGTTGTACCGTTTTAAAATTAAAACGAAACTACGTTTGTATGGGATGTCGACCGTCCGTGGGACCCTTAATAGGGTATAATGAAAAATATAAATGGCGGGCGCTACCAGAGCATATTATATAATTTTATATTTCATAAAAATACACATTGAAAATGTCTATCAATAACAAAATAAAAATATATTTGAGACATTAAAAAATTTTGAAATTGTAATTTGTAAAAAAGGTGAAACAAAAAATATATGACCTTTAATGCATGATGCAAAAACAATAGGTACATAAAATAAATGCTACAATATTTATATAAAGCAAATTCCTTAAATCTTGTACAAATACTAGCGATCTATGGTTATTTTATACATTTGATACAAAATATACATTTCATTAATAAAGAGTACTCTTAACAATAAACTGAAAACAAACTTAGCACCATACATTTCACTTAAAATCACTTGTTACAGTAAATAAGTATAGAAAACATCAGCATTTTACCAAATCTTACATAGCCAGGAGCTAGATAAAATATAGAGCAATTCAAATTTCGAACATCACCCGTATTGACCCTTCTCTAGTTATTTTCTGTGATATCGCCCATCTTTTTCAAGTCCTTAGCCACGTTAAATTCACAGCCGGTGCTTGCAATAATGTCTTCCACTTTAACTCCGTCAGCCAACTCTATTAGTGTCAACTCTCCTTTCTCCCTATCAATTTCGAAGACACACTGAAAAAGAATAGGTAACAAATTCAGCAATTTTATAACCATAGACAATGACTCACGTGTGGCACTAGTCACAGAAGCGTCACTTCTGCGGGTCTAAAAAGGCCACTTGCGCAATATCATCGCAATATTGCTATTTGACACTAAAGCAATTCTGCTAAAGTAAATCTGTCAAATTAATGCATTTCAGCCAATTTCTGCATATGAATTGTATCCAAATAATATTATGAATCGCAATTCAAGTGGCCATTTTACGATCGCTGTCATCTTTCATAGTATGAAATATGAATACAGTAATTCATAACAAGAATTGAAAATGAATTGCCGAAACGGCCTTTTTAGACCTGCTGATTTTACAAACTTCCGCGCGCCACTTTAATGTTTACGCTGCATTTCAATGAAAAATAAATAAAAATGCTTTCGGTTTTATCTCCAATACGACTCTGATTTAAGTTTTTCATAATCTTTTACTTTTTCAATTAGAAAATTTAAGGAGAAAAATAAAAAAAACTTAAGAATAATAATTACCTTTTCAGTGATGATCATGTCAACACAGTTTTTGCCAGTAAGCGGTAGATTGCACTCCGGCACTATTTTGTGACCTCCGTTCTTAGCGCTGTGCTCCATTGTGACTATGACTTTCGTTCTTGGCGCTGAAACTAAATCCATGGCTCCACCCATTCCTTTCACCATTTTGCCCTGAAACATTATTAATGTTAATACTCGTTTTTTTAGCTACTAAGGTACAGGCGCCGAAGATGGCCCGGCTCCTAGGATAGCCCACTTTTAAAAAAATACAGTTATGATTATTCGAGACATTTGAAATTTCGTGGGTTTATACTTCTAGTACCATAGACAATAGTGCAAGTGTGTTTCATTACCGGCGCATCGCCATTTTGAATACAGATGACAGTTTGCTTGGTCATGTCGAGCCGATGCACGTTTTATAACCTCCATTATCCTAAATCTTTTTGAAAATTAACAAATTTAAAACAAATCTCTTTGCTCTAAACAGTGGAAATTCATATTCAATCTATTTATCAGCGAATTACAGGTAAGTGTTATTATTTTATTTCCTTTTTTATATTTTTACGAGATTATACTCAACCCGGGTGTAATTTCCTATCATGGCCCATGATATAATTCCCAAACATAGCCCGGGCCTTTCTAGGATTATTGAAATGTAGTGTTAGTATATTTTTATGTTTGAATTTTTTTTTTTTTAAGTTTGACTTGTTATTGATATTGAATAAGAATGTATTAAATTTGAAGTCAGCAATTTTTTTAAGGTACTAAATTTTTCTTGTAAGTGCAATTAAAGTTCTGATTAAGCTATTAAGTAAATTCACTTTTGAGATTCTTTTCAGTTTTTTTTAGGAGTGTACACACTCAATTAAAGACAGTAGCGTCTAATTTGTTATAAATAATTAAGTATATTTTGATTGATCTCAAAGTTAATTTTCAGTATTCCTTAGATAGCCCACCTATGAATGGCATTAAAAAAATTTTAGAAAAAAAATAATGATTTATTTTTATTTTTGATGAGTTACTTTCAAAGTTGATCTCAAAGTTAAATTTTATTTTATTTAGTAGTTTGTTTTTATTTTATAGTTGATTTTCATTTTGATAGATTTAAGATAGCCCACATTTAAATTTTTGGTTGATTTTTTACCTTTTATGAAGAATGTTATGAGAAGGATGTGTTTTTATTCTGATGTTTTATGTTTAAAGTGTTTAAGTGTTCATAATGCATATATTTTCATTAATATTTTTCGGGCCATCTTCAGCGACCAGCTTCCCAAGATAGCCCAATACCAAGTTTCTAAAAAGTGTTTACATTTGTATTAAAATGCCAAAAGCTGTACTACTTTTTTAGATATCTTGTTTCTCAAATAAATTGATTACAACTTCCATTATGTTTTTTCTTCACATTACTTATCTGCAATATTTTACGAGGTTTTGAAATTAGGTGGGCCTTCATTGGCGCCTGTACCTTAGATGGCCTAACATATTTAGTATAATGGCTCATCTTAAACTATGGCTTTAACGTTCTCATCAATGATAATAATTAATAATTAATATCCTACTAATAGAAACCGGCCAAGCGCGAGTCGGATTCGCGGACGAAGGGTTCCGTACAAAACGACAAAAAACAAGTTTTTCGTAAGCGAACTAAGTATTTGTATAAGTTGATAGCGGCAACAGAAATACAACTGTCTATTTTTTGACACCAGATGGCGTGAGCGTGACATGCTTGATAAACTGGCTCATTCCGTAAAACTGAAGCATGAAGCATAAATACCAGGAGCAAGAAGTACCAAGCGCGATTCAGGACTGTGCGCTGATTGGTCGTCACAATAGCATCGGTACGTCCTCGGTCGGTATCGGTAAAATTCTAGCGCAGCCAGTGGCAGAAAAGAGAACTTAGATCTGGGTTTATTATTGTGTGTCATGAATACTATGGCAGAGCCTATACCGTTCGGACTCCTGGTATCTATACTTCGTGGTGTGCAGTGACTCGTATGACGCATCAAATAACGAGTTGGATATGTCTACAGTCGGACAAGCATCTTTTGGCACTTGGATGGGGGCGTGAGTGTCGCAAATAAGAACAATATTAATACTAAAAGTGAAATTTTACAAGACGGCGATGTTATTACTGATTTTATCCACGTGCCAAAAGGTAAGTGTCGCAACTACAAAACAATACAATATAATACTAAAAGTGACATTTCACAAGACGGCGATGTTAGTTCTGATTTTGTCCACGTGCCAAAAGATCCTTGTCAGACTGTACATTCTACTTACCGGCGCGGAGGCCCAAAGGAGGTTGGTTGTTTTAAGGACCGGGAACGCACTCGTAACTCGTAACGCTCATCATCAGTAGATCCGTCTGCTTGTTTTCTGGTCCAATTTAATTAAATATTTGTTTTAGGAAATATGCAGCATTATTTACTTACAGGAATCATCCAATTGGCCAAATCGCCATTTTTGGAGACTTGCATCGCGCCGAGTATCGTGAGATCTATGTGCCCGCCGCGGATCATCGCGAAACTGTCATCAGACGAGAAATAGGAAGCCCCTAAAAATTATTAAGCAACATATGAATTCCATGGCTTTGATAAGATAAACTTGTAACCAGTATCTGGGTTACCGAGCTTTGCTCGGAGTTCTACATACATACATATAATCACGCCTTTTTCCCGTAGGCGTAGGCAGAGTCGCAGAGACCGCCTCTTTCCCGTAGGGGTAGGCAGAGACCACTTCTTTCCACTTGTTACGATCCTTACATACTTGTTTCGCTTCGTCCACTTTCATTCTTACCATCCATTCCTCCTCTTACATTCAACGTAACGAAGCGGCTCTCCATGGGCCATTTTTCGCCTCCGCGAGAAACGAGACGTGATGGGTGGCGAACCACATCGCCGCCATTTTGGATAATTATTATTTTTATGATTATCCATTGCGTTCCCACGGATTGGTGGAGAGGGTAGGAATAGGGAAAGGGAAGGATAGGTGGTGTGGAAAGAAAGATTGGTAAGATAGAGTGGGAAATAGGAAATATAGGATATTACCGCCCAGGAGGGCAAGGGATAGGACAGTAATAGCTAGGGAAGCCGGGGCCGCACACCCGTATACTATACCACAACTACCGGACAGGTAAGTTGGGATGAGCATCCCATGACATAGCTCGGAGTTCTGATAAATTAAAAAGCCTTAGACATCGCGATGAAATTTTTTAAAGTTTATATACCTACTTATTAAACATTATTTTCTGTCTAAATGTCTTTACTTAAGTAGTAGATCATATTCCCAAAATATCCGTTATTGATTTTACCGTAAGATCAGAATTCGTATTTTATGTCGGTATCGAAGGAAAAACGTATTTTAGTTTTTTTTGCATTAATAAAATTTAGTATCTAACTACTTATTTTCTCAAATTAATTATTATGTAATCACAAAACCTACAGATGACAGCTGAAATTTATGTAATATGACCTTGGGTATACCAGCATATTTACAACAACCTACTTATATAAACAATTCTTATCTCCATTACTTATCACAAAAGCAACATTATATTATGACATCGCAATTCATAAGATGTTCCAAACTTTATCAAAGTAGAGTTTCAAGCTATCAGAACTATTATAATAGTCAACACGGCTTTAGTATTTTAAAAACTTTGTTTTTAAAATACTAAAGCCGTTTTGATTTGTCCTTAAAATAGGTATACCTTTATACTTAAATATTATATTACTGGATACTAATGTTGAGACAAATTTTGACGACCTCTGTGGCTCAGTGGTTAGCGCATCGGCGCTTAAACCGGAGATCGCGGGTTCGAATCCCACTGAAGGGACAAAAAGTTTTTCTATGTTCCTGGGTCTTGGATGTGTATTAAAATACGTATACTTAATATAATAAAAATCTTAAATATGTGTACCTATAGTATAAAAGTATTAAATATATTTCACTCTGTTGTTTGGTACCTCTGATACAAGGTCTTCGGATACTTAGTACAGGACCAGATTGAGGAAAAAAATTAATGTACCGTGTGTAACTTGTGTACTTGTAGGAGTATAAACAAACATTTGGTTTATGTAACTTATTTGCGAGAGGCTAAGAGTTTATCAGATAAGATAGCATTTTTCATAAATATTTTAACCCTCAACTGCTGCCTGCTAGGTTATGAGGAGGAAAAAATGTAATGTAATTAATAATACAATAACATCTATGGAAGCTTTCACCCCACGTCAATCTGGTCCCGTGGTAAGTTCTCGAAGAACTTGTGTTACAGGTACCAGACAACGGAAATATATTTAAGATTTTTATTATATAATACACATATTTGATGTGTATTAAATGACCCAGTGACACAGATAACTTTTTGTTCCCTGGCGAGATTCGAACCCGCGACCTCCGGCTTTAGTGCCACTGAGCCACGTAGCTCGTCATTAATAAACATAATATTTTTAAAACTCGCCTTGAATTTTGTTTATACCTAGGATATCTATTTAATAACAAGTATCGAAAAATGCTGTGTCTCTAGTTGTAATAATATAACCTTTTGAAGGTTCCCTTTTTATATTTCGCAACTAACCTGGTATTATTGTGACAGTCTCTTTTCCAGCATTAATAAGATCGGGGTCCAATTCACTCTCGGTAGGGGCAGGCCCAAGTCCAAGTACTCCATTCTCAGATTGTAAGTACACTTTAATTTCCCTGGGAATATAGTTACTGGCTAACATTGGCATGCCTGAAAAAAATGCATTGATTAAAGCTACAGAAGAAAAGTTAACCCGTCAATGGTAACACAAAATAAACGAACAGTGGTAGATTCTAAATAATTTTAAAGAGTTCATTTAGAGAGATTAAAAACATACCAATTCCTAAATTAGCGTGCATTCCATCTTTAAACTCCATTGCGACTCTTCTAATTATTCTCTCTCGTACCATATTAGTAGATTTGAGATTATTTTCTGTAGCAGGCTTTCTTACTACTCTCCTTTCGATGCGCTTCTCAAATTTCTTGCCTAAGACTATTCTATCGACGAATATAGAAGGTATATGGACTTGATCAGGTTCAATTTCATCAACTATTTCTTCAACTTCAACTATAGTTGTCTTTGCAGCTTTGCACATAGGCGGATTAAAATTTCTAGCTGTTTTCCTGAATATTATGTTGCCGTATTTGTCAGCTTTCCAAGCTTTTACTAGAGCAAAGTCGCCAGTTATTGCCTCTTCCATTATGTAATCTTTGCCATTGAATTTCTGCACTTGTCGTGGAGAGCTAGGTATATCAATCTGAAAATTAATGTATTGTTTTTAATACATCTCAAAAAAAACTATCAGCAGCAATTTGTCATTGGCTGCCAGTAATCCAATTCAGAATGTTGGTTATTTAAAAGGATAATCTTACATTACTTACTTTTGTATTTACTATTACTTAATGTAGTGACATAAAATAATAATAGCCGTAAGATTATCCTTTTAAATAACCTTAAATTAACCTTAATCCTTTTATATAAATGTCTAGTGATGACTGCTTGTAATAATAAACCTTAAAAATAAAAGGGATCTTAATATGGCAACACAAGCTACTTGCTGTTAAAGGGGAAAAAATTATATATACTCATAAAACTTATAATAATTTGAATTATAAAACTCTATTTAAATTATTATAATCAATACATTACTTACCTTTCCATCTTTCGTGTACTTTATTGGGGCACCACCTTCTTGTATTAAAGTACCATATCCTGTTGGAGTGAAGAAAGCCGGAATACCAGCCCCTCCAGCTCGAATCCTCTCCGCTAAAGTTCCCTGGGGAGTCAGCTCCACCTGAAAATTACAATTAATTCATTCACATATTAACAAACAGCAAATTTATGTATTGATTTCTTATATTTATGCGAATATTGTTCATAGTTTTAAACACACGGATTGTGTCACAGTTCTCTATTTTCCAGCAGCTGGAAAGTAGCCAAAACGTCAGGAAAAAGAAAAGTGCACCGCGACACAATCCGTGTTTAAAAGTATGAGCAAATTTATGTGTCTTAACATCTTTAAGCTTTGAACCCCATTGGAACTAAAATAAAGTACCTATACAATAACTTAATTACAATACAGTGGAATTATAAACACTTACCTCTAGTTCACCTTTTAAATATTGTCTTTCAAATTCATCATTTTCTCCAACATATGAAGATATCATCCTCTTGACTTGTTTCTTTTGTAGCAGTTTCCCCAAACCAAAATCAGCAACACCTACCATAATAAATTACAGAGCTTAGTATTCATTTATAAAGTAATTCCCACTTCATTTAGTTATAAAATGTCTAAGTATTGTAAGGATTATTCTACAATAATTAGTGGTCTCACATTCTTAAAATATTGGGCTAAGACATTGGAGTTTTTTCATTAAACATAACATATTAAAATTATCATCCTAATTCACATTAACATTTCACAGAAGGTCAAGCCGTTTTATGCAAATTTTATTAATTTTCATACCAGGCCAGGGTAGGTAAATTAAGGGTTAGAGAAAATCAATTTAATAGACACAGGGAACATGCATCTGGGGTAAATCAGCAAAAACGGCAAGGGGACAGGCAAGGGAATGAAAATCTAGGTGTTCAAAGAGCAATTTTAGAAAATTGAATTAGAATAAGACATTAAAATGTGATGGGACTAATAAAGAGCATTTAGATGTTGTAAGTAATTCATTTAAAAAACAACATATAGAATGAAAAAGCTTATTTAAACTGAAGACTGCAAGCACCAATCGCCTTTTAATGTAGAATCATCACAAATATGATCAAGGTATATTATATGAAATGAAGTAGAATTAATTACCAGCATTGTTAGAAACCACAATAAGTCCAGATACAGATTTATTGTTTAGGGCTTCAATAAGATTTTCTGGAATGCCACAAAGTCCAAATCCTCCAACAAGTAATTTTGATCCATCACTGATATCTTTAATGGCTTCACTGGCGTCATGAAAGATTTTACTCTGGCTTTTTGTACTGTATGATGCATATAAAAATATCTGAAATGTTCAACAGAAAACATAACTTTATTGCTCCAAAAATAAATGATTTGATTAAAACTAGATTTAGGGTGTGGTAATGCAAATTTATTAACTTAGGTAAGTAAACATGTTTACAAAAATGCTTGATAACAAGTTTTAATTATCCATAATATTCTACCAAAGTGTTAAGTCCTCTCAGTCCATCTTACCTTATCAACATTATATTTTTTCACAAGTGAAAACAATGGTGAATTATTTTTTAAAAGCCGAGTTGCTATCGACACCATCTTCACGAGTTAAAACGTACGCGAAACTAAAATAAAACGTCTAATATTGTATAGAATCTTTTATCATTTAAGCGAGATAAACAACATTACTTGCCAGTTGCGTAGTCGCCGGTATTATTGAGTTGACTACAAACTAGTTTGATAATTTAAATAACAAATTATGTTCATATTATTCGCAAATTTATAGCTGTGTTATCTGCTGTTTTACATTTCATAACCCTTCGACTCACACTATGCACCTAAACGATTTCTGAAGTAGATAATATGATAATTGTATAAACTTTTTAACATTAATGCTTTCGTATTTTTTCTACTCTTACATTAAAATTATTAACAAATACTTCTTTATAACGCACTTCTGAAATCTGAACTTTGGTCTTTGACATCGAAGTGTCAAGTAGGTACCTATAGTTTTAAAAAATGCGCGAAAATAATACAGATTAGTTACTTCCTGTTGCCTCCGGTCAAGCCTCCGGTCATGAAATTTGTAGTCTATGGAAATAAGCTATAATTCTCTTTGGGGTACTTTATTTTTTATATAAAATATAATAACTATATTTTTTATATAAACTTTAACCGGACTACATAAATTATATGGCCTATCTGGGCTATTAATACGAATCTATTGACACCTGATTTCACAAAATCGTATCAGTAGGGTTAAGGCGCTACGATGGAACAAACATACATATATACATAGACTGCCAAAATCATTAATTAAGTACCCTCCCTTTTGGCTTCGCCGTAGTCGGGTAAGACACCTTAGTGAGCATTCTAATTTCATGTATAAAATCAGTTTATATTATAAATCAGTCGCACTGAAGTTCTAGAACATACCAAAAAAGTATGTTATTCACTACGTTACGTAGGCAACCATCAGTAATTTATGCAAGAATATTTTTTACTTCCAATTATTACAATCTGATAACAATATTGTGATATAGGTACTTGTTGTACAAAGTAATCAGTCAAATATCATACCCCGTCCAGACTATTTGTGAAGTAGGCCGAGGTTGGCCGAATAAGACATTGTGGCTTTGATTATTACATAGATACGTTATATCCTTACAAAACTGACAATATTTCTGTGCCACGACACACATTGACATGGGACGCGTGTCAATGTGTCAACGTCGCATAGTATTACTCGCGGAGCACACTAACCAAAATTGGCCCGACTCGGGCCAATTCGAGTCTTAATTTTTACGCCATAGTGATTATATTCTCTTTGTTTTACGCGTTTATAACATATCTACCTCTTTTTAATATTATATATCTTTGCAGTGTGGACACGCACTTCGCTTCGTCTTTTCATACTTCGGATTACTTCGCGGAGCACTTCCTAGACCTACTTCGCGAGCAGTCTATTGTGATATACTCGTATGTACAAAGTAATCAGTCAAATATCATACCCCGTCCAGACTACTCGTGAAGTAGGCCGAGGTTGGCCGAATAAGACAGTGTGGGCACGTACTTCGCTTCTTTTCATACTTCGGATTACTTCGCGGAGCACTTCCTAGGCCTACTTCGCGAGCAGTCCGGACGAGGCATTATGATTACATTTCAAAATGATAGGTAATAAATTTTATTTGGTTCCTGCACTAGGCTTGGCCTGTCTGCAGGTCGCCAATAATTTTATGATAGAAAAAAATAATATTAACTCATGTATTTTTGCGAGTTGTGAACTTGTGACAAACCGTTGCCAGTACCATAAGGTTATAAGTTGGCTTTGGGGAACTTTAGGGTTAATCATAATCAAAAATATTCCATGATATTAACGCGTTTATTATAAACATAATATATTACATTTTATTATTAAAAATACATATCATTCATATCACACAAACAACATTTTACGAACAATAGCATAAAATAATAAGCTCATAACAACAGCTATATCATAATAAATCTCAATTCCAAATGTAAAATCTGCCCAATAAAATCAAAGTCAAATTACCTACATAGATATTATATTAAAAAAAGCCTTGCAGGTGTGTACACTGTACCAGAATATAATATAGTAACTTTTATTTTTTAATTACAAACTTATAGGGGAGCCTGTTGTACCTCAGTCATATTTTCAGTTATCCATTATTTATTCCAATTTGACTTACGGTACATGCCTTATTTGCATTTTTGGGAAGGTCGGTTATTTAGGTACATTCCACCAAAATAATATGATAACTATTTTGGTGAAAAAGTTTTACAAGTGGCCAAGATACAACATACCGGATGTACCTTGGCAGTGGTGAAAGCTGGTTTTCCTTTATAGGAAAGCCCTAGCCCGTATAGCCGGTACGGATTTGGATGAGGGTCTTCAAAAGGTAAAAGGTGAGTGAAGCCGATAGGAGTGGAGTTATTGGAACCCCACGCCACTGTACCTTGGCCAGTCGTACGTTGTATCTTGGACACACAAAAAATCCGGTCAAAAATGTTAGTACTTAAGAAAAGTATAATTTTTTATTCTTTTGACTATGTCTAGAGATTATACGAAGAAATAAATGTAATTAGGATAAATATTTAACAAAATCGACACGTAAATTATAGAAGTATTGTTTGCATGTTTAAACACAAACATCAAACTTATAATACCTGCTAATCAGACAAAACACATTAAAAATAGTTCATCTACAAATATTCCAACTTATAAATTTAAAATACTACCATTTGTTTTCATTAATACCATTCTCCTGTCTCCATAGGCAATGGTACAACCAGTCGACACTGGCCAAGGGATAACGAGTTTCAAATGAAAATAGGAACGTCAATGGCCTTTTTCTGTCAAATGTCACTTGAAAAGTGCGATTTTCAGAAAAACTTATGTGCATATAAATATTAATAGTCTTGCATCGAATTTAAATAAAAACGTTAAATATTATTCAATTATCTAAATTCTAAACATAAATTTAACTATCAAAAAAGTCTAAATTCGAAACAATATGGCGCCGACTCGATCCTATTCTCATTTGAATTGCACTATACAACACTATTTGAACAAAACGACGGATTTTAAATATTTTAAAGTAACTTATCAGGCAAGTTTATTACTGATTTAATACTTGATAAATAAAAGAAACATACTATACTCTATAATTATGGTTGTTAGAGACGTAGAGCACCCTAGGCACTAGGCAATTCAAAAGCTCAGGAATACCTAGAAAAAGCCAACAGTCCAAGGTACAACTGGCTCAGAGATACATATGTACAACATATTCCCCTAAAGCTTCTCTATTAATGATTTCGGAGTTAAATATTTTTTTATATTATATTAATTTATCATCTCACAAAAATAGTTATTTCTTTTTATTTTACATCTAATACTTAGCTTTAACCTATTATAAACTTTTATATATTAATTTTTAAATAATTATCAATTGACGTAATAAGTAAAGGCACATTTTAATCTAAATATTTTAAATCTAAATTTGCACCTTGGTCTTCTTAAAGTATAATAATGACTGACTTCCTACCTAATTGTAGATAATCATTTAATAAGCAAATGTGAATAGCAATATTAAAACTTAAAAATTATTACAAGTCACGCTCTATTGATTTCAGTATATTTTATAAAACCAGTACACATTGAATATGGCTTACTCAGGCGATATGTACTTACATAATTTATTAATTATTTGTACTAAACAGTTCAGTACATACATATTATCTGGATTTTTAATATCATCTAAGTATATAAAAATATATAAGGTTTTTATATGACAAAAAAATATACTTTTAATGTGCATTTACATTTACAAAATATGCTCAATAACGCGCGTCTACGCTTTTTAACATAATACTTCCTAAAAATTACATAATTGACTACACCTTTCTATAATATCATAAAAAATATTTTAAATATTTGCTGAATAGACAGTAAAACAGTATGATATTTTATATTATGACATCATGACAATACTTTGTGTATTTTCAAATTGAGAGAAAGTCCAGTCCATTTTCTATCGCCTTTAGATCGCTACATTTACTTTGTAGAGAACAAATATATTAGCAATAATGATCAATATTCTCAAGTTCTACTTATTTTATGTATATTATGTATGTTATTTTATAGTATTTTATAGGTTTTTTTATAAAAGTAACAAAATTTTGTGCTCTTAAAATGTTCACGAAAAGTTCATTACCAAACTTAAAATAAAGCATATTTAAAGTTCAAAGTAATATAAGCAAAAAATGTAGACAGTATGTTCCAAAAGAAACTTTGTAAAAAAAATTATAAAGAAGGAATGTATTACAAATGCCATCCATATTGTGCTTATCAGTACTTGCAATCTGGTCATTAGTGTAATATATATAAATATATATTAACGTCATTTTTATATTTGTATTTTTAAAGCATTCCATTATTATTCATAATAAGTAAATAAGTATGCTCTGTAAGTGTTCCAAAATGTAGTGAATTTTAAGTCAAACCTTATCCAAATTTTACAGTTAATTATAAAGTGACTAAGTTTCCAGACAAAATATGTAAATCCTGTCTCTTTTACACTGTCTTGTACCTCTCTTTCTACAAATAGCCCTTTCTATGTCTCTTGCAGATGCAGGTTATAAAAGGTTGGAAAAAATAACTTTGTTATATTATAGATATTCAGTATAGTTTACGACTATAAATTAAATAATTTAAATAAGTCGTCCAGATCTTGCGTCAGTGATAACACCCCACAATTCGATGATGAATTCGTCGGTGAATCCAAACTCTTGTAGATCACTATTATCTATGGCATCAGCAAGTTGCATAGAGTTTGTCTTCCCCTCAGCTAGGTCCCACATCTGTGTTGCCAGCTCATTGTCATTTATACCCATAAATGATTCCAGGAGACCGTTTATTTTCTCTATGCCAGCTTTTGATCTATCGTCATGCTAAAAAAAGAAAATAATTCGATTAGTTTCTATACAGTGTGCTGAGTGCGAGTTTTTATCTCTCCTCGCCGTGAAGAAGTTAACTACAATAATTGTCAGAGGCGGATTAAACGTTGAGAGCGCCGTAGGCAAACATGTCATCGGCGGCGCGGCGCCCCTATATTATAAATATCTTATCAGTAGTGGCGTCGGTGTAGTGTTTGTAGGCGTAAGTTTTAGTCAGTCCATCCGTTAAGCTATTGTTTGTTATAAAATGAAGCAAATTAAGGATGTAAGCAAAAATAATAGTTTTTATTATGTTATAATATATTTTTCTTTATATTACAATTCTGCCCGAGCGCCCTTTTGTACCCTAGCGCCCCTAGGCATGTGCCTAGGGGCGTTAGGGTACAAAAGCGCGCATGTGCCTACTTTGCCTTTGGGATAATCCGCCACTGATAATTGTAGTTAACTTCTTCACGGTTCAACAAATTATTTGTATGACAAATGGATTAGTTACCAATAAACTATTGTTTACATACAAATTGTTGTTAATTTGTTCACGGCGAGTAGAGACAAAAATTCGCTTTCAGACTGATCAAAATGTAAAAAAAAACGTATGGAAATAAATGAAAAATAATCTTATCTTTAAAACGTGACAGTATTATTATGAATTAACAATTAAATTTGATGACAATAATGATGATGATAATCATTTATTGATCATAATAATCTTTTATTGTTTAACTCTTAGTCAAACACTAAAGCTGCGCGTCCACTGCATCGGAATCGGAGCGGACGGAGCGGACGGAGCGTCGGCATTTACAAAATGCCGATGGGGTGCGTCCACTGCATCCGGATTCAGCATCGGCAATTTAGTTATTTTTAATCCGTCAGCCTGAACGTGCACTTGCATTATGGAGGATAGTGACGAGATATATTGTTGTAATCTCAGACCGAATAGGTTGTAATTAGCTTATCTTATCAGAAGAGGAAAAGAGAAACAAGAGGAAACGAAAGATATGGGTTCATAAATCATAATATAAATTCAAAAAGAATAATTTTTGGAGAATTTCATACATTATATTCTGATTTATTAGAAGATGAAAATAGATTTTTTGGGTACATTCATATGACTCGAAAAAAGTTTTTTGAACTTCACTATATTCTACAATTTTTATTTATTATTTGCCCAATTTCATCCCATATATCGTCTCTCCTCAGTTGGTTAAGATAATGTTGATGTTTTAGATTGTAAAGTTCATCATATTTTTCCACTAAAGTAATTAAAATATCGTCATTCGTCGTGAATAAGTATTTATGTATAGCCGTCGCGTCGTCGCAAACACGTCAGAACTTGAAACGTTCGGAATCCGAATGACGGGTTCACTGCCGATGACGTCATCGGCAAAAATACCGGTCGCGGGCGCAGAAATGCCGATCCAGTGGACGCAGTACCATAGAAATCCATACAAAGCAACAAATCCGTCCGCTCCGTCCGCTCCGATTCCGATGCAGTGGACGCGCAGCTTTAAACAGTTTACTTTTCTGATTTTAAACTTAGGCCAAAGGCTTAATAACCTTTGCTATGTAACTTTACTATTTCAAATTAGGAAGTTAGGAACAATCATTATTTCTCTTGTCTATGGCTCAATGGACAAGTAGAAAAGTCTATAATTTCTTACAATAAAATTACTCACATCATTTTCAATAGTAGCTGGGCCGTTGGCCTTAAATCTTAGCGTTTCTTTCCCTGATCCGTAGCTCTGTTTTTTCGCTGACCGAGCACTACCAGTCTTTGGCCCAATACTTCCAAATCCACTCTTCAAAGGTTCCACTAATCTTATTGTGAAGGTTGTTCCAGTGGGTATTTCTTTTAAAAGTTTCGCAACCTCGTAATGTCTTTTCCCAACCATATTTTCATCGTTTAATCTTTCAATATGATCTCCAACCTAAAAGATGATTAATAAGTACTTTTTATTAATTTATTTTCTGTCGGAATTAGAACTTAAAATTGTAGAAGACCCAAAATAGTTTTGATCCTTGGCGGGAATTGAACCCACGTGACACGTGCAGCTAATTAAGAACTTAATAGTTTAAGTACTTAGTCTATAGTTCGTTTCCTGTCGAACAATTAGTGAGGTCAATGACTGATCCTCAAAAGGATCACCATATTCAAACGCTTATCAATAACTTAATGCATTCCAATAATAATAATCGCTGCTTGATAAAATTAACGGAAAGTTGTAGGGAAGTAACAATGTACATCCTCTTGAGTTCCACTCCCTCAATTTATGCCCGTTCCAACTTAATATTAATTAAGATCGTTTTCGGTTTTGCTCATGATTCATGAATGCTTTAAGTATTTGTGGACAATATTCAATCGGCTTCTCGACGAGTCTCCAGACTAAGAAGACTCCAGAAGGTGAATGTGGATAATATCTCGCCCTTTACTACCCCCTCGATTTCACGCTGAGATTTCTTGTTGTAAGTTTGGATGCCGATTGCCGAGCCACGAGGACCTCAAATGCTGTTTTCGAACCGAATCACGAATGCCTTCAAAAGGTGAGACGGAACACTTTCGCGTTTAAACTAGTTTATGGGCGGACGTTTATCTTGCTCTAGATAATATTATGTTTTAACATGTAAACTAATAGAAATACGTAATGTATAAGTAACTTATCTGATTAATTATCGATACCCTATTAATATCTATGAATCAAGGAAAAATTTATGTACCACGCAGTAGTTTCATCATCCACCCTCTTAATATCAAGAAATACATAGTATAATTAATTATATGACCATTTTTAAATATTAAGAAGAATTTCCTCAGTACCTTAATTAATGGTACATAGTTGGTATATTAATTTACCTCGATATGTGGTATCCTAGATATTACAGATCCTTCCCTTATCCTCTTGATGAAGGCGTAACCGGCACCGTTGTCTGTGATTGTGAGACCTAAAGAATCTTCTGTCTTCACTATTTCTATCTCTTTCGGTCTTCCTTTTCTGTGTGCGAATATAAAGTCTTCCAAACCAATTTGACCGCCCAGTAACTTCTTCATGTCCACTTTGTGAGTGTTCAATGTGCAGAACAATATCTGAAAAAGAAAACATTAAAATAATTAATCGAAGGCATACTATCTTCATTCTTAAACATAATATTTGTTGTATATTAGGTAAGCATAATATTTGTCACTAGGATAGCTTATAGTCCAGGTCACGAGGAACATGTTTTTAAATTGATGACTATCAAGCAAATTTTTCGTGAGTGACTTTTTATTGATGAGACGCCCAACTTCCTCTTACCTCTGTAAAAAAAATTTGGTAGTCGTTAAATCGACATATTTTTTCCTTGCTATCCCTGTTAGCTTTCACCATTCAAAGTTGTTGTAAGAGGAAGTTGGGCGTCTCATCAATAAAAAGTCACTCACAAAAATTAGCTTGATAGTCATCAATTTAAAAACATGTTCCTCGTAACCCGGACTATTTAAAAATTACTTATTAGTTTTTGAAGAAACAATATCTAAGCATAATAAATAATAATACATGCACTTTTCATGACCTTTCAATACTGGTATTAGATGACATAGGTAAACAATTCTAGCTAAGATACTCTCTGTATATTAGTTAGAACTATCTTTGTCATAAAATTGCTTTGACCTAGGTTTGTAATACTTCGAAAACTAGATCAAATATTGTTACATTGCTTTGTTCTCTACAAAGGTGCGGATCTAATTTATGTCTACTGGTCACTCCAAGTCAAGGCTGGGTGATATTTCCTTGAGAAAACAAATATCTAGAGGTGTGTCAAAGTAAAATACGATTTGAGGTCATGCACGGTAAAGAATTTGTTTCGAAAACAAATAATTCTTAGGTAATACTAATGGTTATGATAAGGGACATTCCTCGCACAGAGGCCAGGAAGTCGTAGCCCGAAAATAGTTTTATTGGCTTTTTTGTCGCGGGAAAATACACGTTATATTTAAGTACCGTTTTTCTTAGGTGGATAAAGGCTTGAAATTAGAATCAGCCTAGTGAAATTGTAATCAGCTGTAGAAATGTTAAGATTACAATATTTAGAGCTACACACTCTATGAAAGGTGAAAAGTGATGTAATTCATAGAAATTATATTTCCAAAATTTTAAGTGACGCTTTATTAATTTTTTTAGAGTTAGTCAACTTACGATAATATTAATTTATTTTATCTCTGCATTATTATTAGGAATGTATTATGATTTATAAATAATTCAGGTAGTAGGTACCGTTAGATAACTGATTCTTAAATTAGATTAGGTACAATCTACGCAAATAACTGCTCATCTATACAAATTACAAATAAATAAAATCCCACCAAAAACATTCTGTAAAAAACTAGCCAAGTCTCGATGGAGCTGCTTGTTTATCTCTAAAAAGTAATGAAATCTAGACAAAGTCGTGCCAAGTCTAAGGTTCCTTACTGCGATTTCTTTATTATTATAGTTAATGTTGTGTGACTTGGCCGTTGAACATTCTTTATACGTTAGTGGGTACAAGTCAATTTTGTTTACACGTAATGTTATATCTGTTGTAACTACCTATGTTTGTTAAGCGAGATAAAAGCCCATACTGGTATTGGTAATTGGACGCTAGTGCCTCATTTTCGGCTGTTGTTGATTGTACATGTATTGGATCAATGGTGTCATGGAGCCCCTTTTGTACACTCGTGTACCCTTCAACGGCCAAGTCATACAACATTAACTATAATAATAAATAAATCGCAGTAAGGAACCTTAGACTTGGCACGAGTTTGTCTAGGTTTCATTACTTTTTAGAGATAAACAAGCAGCTCCATCGAGACTTGGCTAGTTTTTTACAGAATGTTTTTGGTGGGATTTCACTACTTTTTGTAGAAACGTAAATATTATATATAATACTAAAATCTAGTAAAATAAATATTGATTTATTTTACTAGATTTTAGTGTAATTTGTTTATTTAAGTCATTTGTGTAATGTTCGAGTAGAATAAAGTTAATTGTTCGACTATTTCTTCTTGTAAACTTGTAAGTATAAGTATATACTAATGTAAGTATACTAATAGTTTGGTTGGGCTCTTGTGTTTTCTAATCAAGGTCACCAAGTACTCCAGGTCTTCGATTATCCTAGTTTTTATAGATTTCCCTTTATGTGGCCATTAAACCCTAACTTTGTACCAAATTTCAGCTCTCTGAGTTTATGGGAAGTACTAGTTCTATTCTGATGATCATGAGTAAGTGACTGAGTGAGTGAGTGTCATAAATGCGGAACTTTGCTTTCGCTTAACTTCGGAACTAAATGACCTACAGACTTAAAATTTTGGATTTTAAGTATGTGATTATAACTTACTGGATGACGAAAATTTCTGCGTTCTGGTCTTATCCAGAGGTTCTCAAATAGGGGCCTGAAAATGCGACGAAATGGTTCCAGTAAAGAATGGTACGGCAGTGTTTGCTTCGCGCTCGACTTGGCGGGGGCACTGCCGTGCCCCCAGATCGACGTTCTGGTCTTATCCAGAGGTTCTCAAATAGGGGCCTGAAAATGCAGCGAAATGGTTCCAGTAAAGAATGGTACGGCAGTGTTTGCTTCGCGCTCGACTTGGCGGGGGCACTGCCGTGCCCCCAGATCGATTATCCTAGTTTTTATAGTTTTCCCTTTATGTGGCTATTAAACCCTAGCTCTGTACCAAATTTCAGCTCTCTAAGTTTATGGGAAGTACTAGTTCTATTTTGATGATCATGAGTGAGTGAGTGAGTGTCATAAATGCGAAACTTTGCTTTCGCTTAACTTTGCAACTAAATGACCTACAGACTTGAAATTTTGGATTTTAAGTATGTGATTATAGCTTACTGGATGACGAAAATTTCTGCGTTCTGGTCTTATCCAGAGGTTCTCAAACAGGGGCCTGAAAATGCGCCGAAATGGTTCCAGTAAAGGATGGTACGGCAGTGTTTGCTTCGCACTCGACTTGGCGGGGGCACTGCCGTGCCCCCAGATTGAAGTGTCTCATGTCTGTCAGTAATTTCAAATTAACAGCGATGCACTAAACGCATAGTAGTTATATTATACCGTATATAGGTAGACCGTACGGTAACTACATATTTTTTTTTAAATTTTGTCAGTCTGTTTGTTTCGGCTAATCATTGAAACAGCCGGGCCCATTTTGATGAGAGTTTAACTAATAGATAGATGATATTATAAGGAGTAACCTAGGCTACTTTTATTATCTCAGGGTTCCCTTAAGAAATTGGGGTTCCGTTTCCATTAATAGTTCCACGCAAATGAAATTGCGGGCACCAGCTAGTAATAAATATAATTTGGCCTACTCTGGCTCTACTAACGAGCTAGCAAACACAGACCGTTCATAGATATTATACGGTATACCTCGGAGTGTCTATGAGTGATCCTGCCCCGGAATCCGGAACGCTGGTGAAAATTCAGCTGGTCAAAATTATTGAAAATAGAACTCTATGCTAATATAGCAGAGCTGACAATCGAACACACAAGTGTTGAGTCAAATGTCAATGTTATTTATGACCGCACACTTGACACTTCGATTTTTAACTCTAATTAGTTCTATTTTCAGTGCTATGAATTTTATCGGGACCGCCGGATTCCCCATATAGTCCAGCGCCGGAGCATATAGTCCCAGACTTAGTCATTCGCGTTGGTGTAAAGATACTGTCAGAGGTAAAATAACTCTGAATGGATTGTAGTGGTGACGCGTGTCCACACTCCACATCAAGGAAGAAGGTCCTAAGTCAGGTTTTTGAAATTTCATTTGGAACGTCTCAAATCTTACTTGTAACTTACACAATTAAACATGTACTGATTTAAGCGTGAAAATATCAAGATTAATATATCACAGCTGTTTAACCTTGCAAATTTCACGACAGAATATTATTATGGCTGATAAGGTTTGCGCACACATTATTCAACCTCATTTAAATCTGATATTATGTAACTGCTATTATAATAACACGGAATTACTTTCTGAGTTTCTGCTTTTAATAATGTTGCGTAATTTTTCTACAATTTATGAACAATTGTTTAGAAAATGTAACAATCGTGATTTTTTTATGTTTCAGAACTAAATCACACACACTTTTATGGAAATAACGTTATAGAATTGAGAATAATATATTAGGGAGAGGCCAAACGAGCGTAATTTTATGAGTTGCGAATTTTCGGTCGCGTAAGCGTATTTTTTTTTTTATATTTAAGTATAACTTATTTTACGT
Organism: Glaucopsyche alexis; assembly: GCA_905404095.1. Taxonomy (NCBI): domain Eukaryota; kingdom Metazoa; phylum Arthropoda; class Insecta; order Lepidoptera; family Lycaenidae; genus Glaucopsyche; species Glaucopsyche alexis. Next base: position 15,153,286 of record FR990052.1, on the reverse strand, counting down.
CGCCGTGTAAATCAAATAGAATTTTCTATGAAACCGAATGCCGACCGAAATTCTGCGACTTACGACTCACAAAATTACGTTCGTTTGGCCTCACCCTTGGGGTTTAATTTGCCCTAAACGTACATAAGGAGGACTAAGAATAAAGACTAGACACTATCCGATAGCTGACTGTAGACTAAAGAGTCAAAAGCCATTTAAGTAAGTAATAGGAACGATGCGGGCTTTTGCATAGTAAGTAAGTATAATAGACCTACCTAGATGCTAACAGCTGGTAACTATAAGTATAATAATTTATTTCGATTTCAAATCTACTTTGTAACTATGTCAATGGTGATACGCGAAAAAATCATAATTTAGGATATTATGAACAAAATTAATTTCGATCTACTTAACTGTATTTGTAGGCGGAGTATTGTGAACATAATCATTTAGTATTCGTCCGGTCCTTGACCCACGATAGGTCTGGCATATTGCGTTAATACTAAAAGATTTCCTGACAGCGGAGAATGAACATAAACTCTACTGCATAGAGTTCAAATTATAAAAACAACATTGGAATATCTTCTTCGACCTTATTCAAAAATCGTTCCCTGAGAGAAAGCTGTAAGTGATAATATGTTACAAATAAACAAGGTCCATGCAATTTTAAGAAGGTGCGGCTTAAACCGCATTTTTAAACCATGTTTTAAAAAAAAAATTTAATTCACAATTTTGAATTTTTATTAACATTGGACTTCTTTCATAGCCGATGTCAGTACTCAGTAGTCTCGGTCATAGCTGGGTAAGCTAAAATTCAAAATTAAATACACTCTCTTCTGCCGGATATTCCTTGTTTGGCTAAATGGTTCTTCCTGTCTAACAAAAGATTGATTATAAAATAAAACGTTTCATTTTTTACATAATATTCGCCATTCTTGGCTTCGTTGCTCCATTGAGGTGCTTGCGGAGGCAGCTATATTAAGTCTTACCTAAGTGAACCGTTAAAATGTAAAAAAAAAAAACAATTCACAAAATCCAACCGATTCTTAATCCCAAACTACTCCACAGCCTAGCTAGGTGATAGATTCTAATGTGATTATTCCCTCCAGAAGTCCTAGATTTAACTTTTAGATTAGATAGCATTAATGGCCCGCGGCTTCGCCTGCGTGAAATTAGGTTTTAAACTTTCATTCCCTATTTATCCTCCTTAGGGGTTGAATTTTGCAAATTCTTTCCTTAGTGCCTACGTCATATGACGAATACGCACGTGCAAAATTTCGAATTTCTTTCCTTAAGGGTTTGGCCTGTGCGTTGATACATCAGTCAATTACCTTTGCCTTTTATAAATATAGATAGTGTAAATTTTACCTAGACCGTTGGCCTTTTCAATAATTAAGGGTTAGGTCATATCGCACACGAGACTGCGCCCCTGGGTCGATCTGTTTCCTCACCCAGTGCTCAGCTAGCCGTGTTTCCGCCACGACACTTTTATATTTTGTTACATTTGCATTTGAGATACGATCGCTATAGCGGCCCATGAATTTGACCAATTGTTGGCTAACATTAACAATTTCAAACTGCTTATTTACTGATTGATAATTTAAAGTTTTCTTTTAAGGCTGGAATTACATTACCGGAATCTTTCCGACCGGAGAAAATATAGAGCACTGAAAATAGAACTCAGGACTCATACAATGTACCTAGTTAAAACACACGAGTGTTGAGTCAAAATGTGACAATTGTCAAATTGTATGTCCGATTTTCAGCTCTATTTTCTTGTTCCAGAGTTCTGTTTTCAATAATCTGTATTTTCACCGGTCGGAAAGATACCGGTAATAAAGGCCCAGTCTCAGAGTACATTTTTCGTCAATACTCAATAGACAAATCCGGATTCCTGTTAATTTTTAAACAATTCTCTTCAAAAACTATTGCATTTGTTTGCGAACTTCAAAAGTAGATAGTTTGGCAGAAACCGTACATTTTTCCGCGATAAAAAGTAGCCTATGTCCTCGAGGTCTTCCCTACATCTGTGCCAAATTTCATCAAAATAGGTTCAGTAGTTTCGGAGCCTATTCAATGCAAACAAGCAAAGTTTTCCTCTTTATTATTATATAAGTATAGAAGTATAGAATATAGATACAGTTATAGTTCCTAATTCGTAAGTCGCGATACAGTACATAATGTCAGACATCCGCTACAAACTTATGATTAAATGTCAGGGTTAAAACGGCGAAGTATTCGGTAAAAGGTTTGAAATTCGACATTCGAGAATAACGAGCAAATCAACCAGCAGAGAGGGCTTCAGCAGTCAGCACGTTTAGAAAAGTTCTGAGTTACTTTGAGAATTAAAATGACAATAGCCCAATTTTTAGGGTTCCGTAGCCAAATGGCAAAAAACGGAACCCTTATGGATTCATCATGTCTGTCACAGCCACTTTTTTTCCGAAACTGTAAGAACTATACTGTTGAAACTTGGTAAGTAGATGTATTCTGTGGACTGTGAACCGCGTTAAGATTTTCACACAAAAATAGAAAAAAAAATTGGGGGTTCCCCATACTTACTTAGAACTAAAACTTAAATTTTTTTTTCATCAAACCCATACAAAGTTACAACAAACTACAAGAACTTTTATATTATGTTACTTGCTACTACGGAACCCTTCATGGGCGAGTCCGACTCGCACTTGGACGCTTTTTTATTCAAAGTTTGATTTTTTAATAAGTAAGTACTTAGTAATTTGCGCTTTTGAAATCAAAATTATAATAATATTTTAATATTCAAAATGGCACTTTAAGTAAATATATTTAAGTAAGTACTTACTTAATTAAATATATTATGTTTAAAAAATCTACTTTAAGTTACTCCTTTACAAAACGCCAATTTCATATGTAATGACCTCATACTTGTAAATAGATCAATTGTAAGTACCTTAGGCTCAAAACTTTTCAGCCGCCCCTTGTATAAGTTCTCGGACCTAAGCTGGTGTACTACTAGATACATACTTGATATAACCAATAGCGTGCATTACATAATATTTGGTGACCTTATAGTCCCGCATGCTCTCGAAAATCAACTAATTGTTATGCGCTCTCATTGCTCGCTGTATTAGAAGAACAAATAGATTCTTACAGTACTAACCACAATATTGGGTATACACAAAGTCGGTACAGAATTTTTACGTAATATTTATAATTAGATGTTAATTACTAGCACATACTAGTAACCATCTATAACATCATAGAAGATGTGTTTACGACATGGTGTAATGTTCAGCAAAAAGTCGAACTATAACAAGAAAATGTAGACTAGACTAGATTATGTTTCAACCAATAAAATTTTATTTATGTCATATTATGTGTTTTACTTACTTACTTAGCAAATAGCATGTTTTGTGTTAACTTAATAGTAGTTTTGCAGATAATATAAGTATTTGTATTGTTTTGCAATAATTAGCTAAGTATTCCGCAGTGCATTCAATACCAACATTTTGGTAATGAGGCAACTTGTATATTTTGTTTTAAGTATTTGTAAATTACATTCAATATGAAAATGCTGCTTACATTGATTTAGTAGGCTGTAAGGATTGTTGACTGCTTATCATAAAAACCATTATTTCAGAGTTCACCCTATGAGACCCAAAAGTTTAATCACACTAACCCTCTCAATTTAGTAGCACTGACTAGTCCCCAAGCAATTAGTAATATATTTTCACAAAGAAAACTATCACAAATATAAAATAACCCACAAGGAATGTCAAACAACAATTAATCATAATATTATCTTTTTAACGAATAATATAAGTACTTACATAAATATATGATGCTAATAGCAAAAACATAGTTTGATACCTACTAAAATTAAAATCAGCAAGGGGAACCCCTACAATATGCAAAGAACAGTGAAAAAAAGGTTCAGTTGTACACACATTACTATGGTTTCAAGAACAGGATATGTCATGTGACCTGAACCCTTACAAAATAGAATAATCCTTTTGCGTTAAGGAAACTCCTTTTAAAATACTTTTAAAGAAATATTATAGTGTCAGCTGGGGCAAAATGGTCTATGGACTTATGGGTAAACAGTAAACATGGCAAGTTATATATACATAAGAAGATCCTCTTGATTTGAAAATTAAAATAAAGTACCTCTGGCCTCTACTAATCTTACAGGCTTACATACTCAGTTTATTAAGTTGAGTATGTAGGCCAACATGCAACATGCAAGTTTTGTAATTACATTCACAAACCAATTAAGTAAGTAATCACAAAATATTGTAATTTAATAAATGTTTTATATAATATACTTAATGTAATAATTATTAATTAAGATAATGTAAATATGTAAGTATAATGTTGGAAATATTTATAGAATGATTCATTTTAATTTTAAAATAAAAGAACTATTAGGTTATTGGACTTATTGGTCATTAAAATTCTACTTTAAACAATTAGCACTAGCTATTAAAAAAAATCTATAATACCTAATATTTCTGTAAGTAAGTAAGCAAATAAAATTGAAGAGGCTGTCTGTAATTTTCTTCGCTAAATGCATATGAAAGTATATGGGATACTTAAAACAATTTTTAAAAATTTTTGTCTGTGTCTGTTTGTTTGTTTTGCTAATCTCTGAAACGAATGGACTGATTTTCACGGGACTTTCCCTGGCACATAGCTGATGTTATGAGTAACTTAAGACTACTTTTATGATTTATCTTAAGGTTCCATTTCAGTTTTCTACGCAAACGAAGTTGCAGGTCCAGCTAGTTAAGAAATATACTTCATGCTTCATCTTAGAAATCATTACTATAATATTTTCAAAAAGTCTTTTGACACTAGAGTAAATTATGTCATAATTTATATTGATTGAAATTGATTGTGATTGAAAATTGTTGAATGGTATTTTACACTTATTGTTTCCCTAGTCATAACTCAAACTCTATACTCGAAGCATTCCAGCTAGTTTCTCATTATTCATATAAATATATTTTATAGACAATCGCTTATTATAAACTAGCTTTTGCCCGCGGCTCCGCCCGCGTAACTACATTATCCCGCGGGAATACTACTTTTTCGGGATAAAAATATCCTACGTCCTTTCCCGGGACCCAAAGTATGTCTATACCAAATTTCATAAAAATCGGTTCAGCTGTTAAGGCATCTTCATGTTTCAGGTAACAGACAGACACACTTTCGCATTTATAATAGAAGTATAGATTTAAAAAAGGCAATAACAATACAATCTAAGCCATAATATTCTTATCTCTGATTAAGGTTGTAAATGCAGAAAACCATTAAATAATAACTTCGGTATCAAACTCAACCATTTTATTTAGTCTGTTGTCATCAAGCCATAAAGATAATAATGTAAAATTTATAAGATGAAAATACAATTAAAATGTACTTGAAAATTGTTGTATCATTAACTATGCTATTAGACCATAAAAGCTAAGAAGACATTAAATTACCCAGTCACCCTTTGTAAATAATAATATCTTTGTTATATTTTACTTATAAGCTTTTATATTTTTAAAATATGATACAATTTCATGATTAAAAGCAATGCAATATTTGCATTACATTGATCTCAAATGAGATATTTAAATTTACATTTTTCTAACAGTATTTTAGCAAAAAACAGTTTAAAGCTTAAAAAAAAATAGTTTTAAGGTAATTATGTACATTTAAAAATATATTGTAACTGGAATGAGCTTATTATGACTGTAGATTGTTACTTTAATAAATGTGGGTTAACTGTATTCACATGCCTTCAAACAACTTTTGTTTTTTTGTTACTAACTGAACAATGCAAGCTGATGGGCAATTCCACGCATAAGTCTACCATAAATGTAAAAAACAAATATCTTATTTTGGTTGTAAAAATACTTAAGTACGGTGGCAACATTATGTTTCTTTTAAGATTTTATAGTGGCAACAATTTTTTGATATTATTTATCAGACAACACTGTAATTCTCAAGATGGCGTCGTGAGCTCAGCTGATAGTGGTTTTTTGTGGTGGAGTTTTGATAAAATTTTCACGGTAAGTCTTTTGAATTATTGTTATATTTTGTTGTATACTGACTGTTCAAAGGATGACCTATCGATAAAGAGTTCGAGATTCATGAAAATTGTATTGTTTTAAGATATATCAGGTTTGTAAGATCACAGTGTCAAGGTGTAGTGTCAGTCACAGAATAAACATTACTTTTCTCTGTAACTACTGTAAAATTACTTCAATATCATGAAAATATGATTTTTTTCCTACTTGACGGCGTTACTCAAATGATGCCGGTGGTAAAAATTTATTATCTTTTTTTATAATGCCTTAACTCCTAAAAACATTTTTGTAGTGTCAGTCACATTGTAGAGTCGGTCACGTAGTAGGTAGTCAGTCACAGCCCGTGTCATAATTAAATGTAGCTTTTTTAGGGTTCCGTATTACTTAAGGAACCCTTATACTTTCGCTCTGTCCGTCCATCAGTCTGTCTTTCTGTCTGTCTCTCTCTGTCTGTCCATCTGTCCGCGCTTCTAGCGCCTGTAATTATGAAATTATGAATATAAATTGATGAAATTTTGTGTAGTTATAGATTGTATATAGATATCGGTTTTGGCATCCCAAAATAATAATAATTTTATATTTTAGGGGTGGCTCTCCATACATGTGAAGGGGGATGAAAAATATTTTTTCACTCTACCCCATCGTGTCGAGTATCGTTGAATAGGTCTTTTAAAATAAAGGCAAGGTTTCATACATGACTTTTTTACAAAGTTGGCCATTTTCGAGTAATCGGTCTCCAAAGTGGTTTGTAAGTTCGCCCCCCCCCCCCCCCCCTAGCATTTCTAAACTATAGGAGATAGAAACTTGTAATTTTCCATTTCCAAAATAATTTTCCCTAAAGAGTTTTTAGTATTATCTGTCAGATAATACTAAAAACTCTTTAAAGAAAATTATTTTGAACGAAATCGGACAGTAACTTTTCAAGTAATTTAAAGAAAACCTATTACGCAGTAATAGTTACGGAACCCTCCTTAGACGTGTCATGACATGCTCTTGGTTAGGTTATTGTTTGTTTTTTTCCTCATAGATGGCAAAAACAGCTGCAGAAAGGAAGCGCAAGCAGAGAGAGAAGCTAAAAGCTTCAGCTTATACGAACAATTAAAGAAGAAGGAATCTGAGAATAGTTTAGCACTGCTGTTTGTTTTATTAGACGTTTAATAAAACAAACAGCAGTGCTGTGATTTAAATTCTAAGGTTTCATGTAAAAATCCTGACTTTTACACTACACAAAGTGAGTGTAGTGTCGGTCACGTTTTGGGCTGTAGTGTCAGTCACAATTTATTATACTAATAAATATTTTTGTAAACAACCTGAAGTTTTTATTTCACCGTTTTATAATAGTTTTTTTCACGCACTTTCGATAGAAACACAAATTAAAGTCATTACGCCAGTACAGAGGAAGATTATTGAAGTTTAAAAACACTCCCGAAAACGACTTCCTTTTGCATGTAGTGTCAGTCACGTTTATATTTTACTAAATAAATGATCTTTTAAAATATCATTGGTTGCCATTTTTTCTCTACAGGATAATTGTTGTAACTGCTACGAAGTAATGTTTAAATTGAAATTAAAAACATAGTTCTAATCGTAATATAGGACAAAACAAAAAGCGAATTGTATCAAATGTAGAGTCAGTCACATATGGAATTGCCCTGATACTTATTTTCTATTATATGTCTAGATTAAAATGAGGTCATACAAAAGATTTGTTTTCTACAGTTATGTAGCTTACCGCAAATATATTTTAAGTCAGAATGCATAGTATGACCGCCATAGAAATGGAATAGACAAAATGATATATTGATAAAGGAAATTTCATTCTGTCCATACAAACTATCGGTTGGAGTGTAGCAAACAGTGTGAAGGCAAAAAGACTTAGAAAAATTTAACTGGAACTGTAATAATTTATTAGTTTTTCATTTCCATCTTGTAGAAGACAAGTCTTTTCACCTTCACCACCAAAACCAAACCAAACTATCAGTATATTTTCTATTCTTGTATAGACAAAACGCGTTTGTATGGTGGTTGTGCTTCAATAATTTTTAAATTACCAATTTCAATAATTCACTCTTACTTACTTACCTTATCTTGAATTTTTTTTTTTTTGCTGAATGAATGTCACTCAGAGGTTATATACCTCATAATACCAATACAGTTAGAAAATATTGTGATGTTACATCCTTTATGTTCATAATAAATAGAAACCTTATGAATCAGTTTCACATCAGTCAAGTTTATGAGGCATCGAGGAAAGTATGTAGCACTTAGTCACAGTGTTGTTTTTATGAAATAAGTACAAAGTACAATAAACTTACATCATCAGGTGGAAAATCGTAGCACTCGGCAATTTTTTCATATAGTTCCTTGACATTGGAAAATCCAGATATAAGTCCAAGGGGACTGCCCTGGGCTTGCTGGCAGTGGAACACTAGCTGGGATTTAGGTGCTTCGTTGTTATTGTCACCGTTCGCCTGATGATTATGAATCTCTTCCGCAGGCGGGGCCGAAGGGGGCGGCGGCGCAGAGTATTTTTGTGCTTTCTTTTTAAATAACGACATTTCAAATAGAACTTAAATGTGTGCAGAAACTATTTTCATTACACCGATGTGATAGCAAAGTCACCAGGTAATTACACAACTAAATAATTTAAAAAAACGCCTAGCACCGCCACATAGTTAATCACACATTATCACTGAACACCGATAACTGATAAGATTATTATTATAAAGACGTACGAGTGATTCACAGCTCTGTTCAATGTATAATATACAAGAGAATGTTCGGAAAATTACTTGTAAATTGTAATGCTTTGTAATGTCAAATTGTCAACACAGCGGGATACGGATTCCACTTACGACTTGCCGAAATTCATCAAAACTAAAGTCCACTCACAATTTTTTATGTTGATCAGATACCTACATAATACGTGTATGAAAATGTTTAGGAAAATTTGGCAAAATAGTTTTCTTTTGCTCTGATCGGCCTCAGACTACCACTCCACTCGTGACAAGTTTAGCAACTGTCAAAAATCAAAACTATCAAAATCCAACGTCAAAAGGTCAAAATCCAATCAAAATCAATTAGATTTTTTTAAAATGGCGTCGGCTTTTAACCATATGCCAGTGTCAAGTAAAAACGCGGGAAATTGAATATTCGTTCATATTTTCATAAATCGTCACTAGCTGGTGCCCGCAACTTCGTTTGTGTGGAAATATTAAATGGAAACGGAATCCATTTACAAAACGGCGGCGAAGCCAAACGGAAGAATAATGATTTAGCCTGTCTATGTATAATAATACTACTTAACGTGTTAAAAGTTACGGTCCAGATCTTACGATTTTGGCTTTAGTAGTTTTGCCTCTGCGTCGATGAATCGGTCAGGACATGTAACTTTATTTAATAATTAACCAATTATGGTTAACAAATATTAATTTGTCAAAATTAAATTACCCGGACCCATAGATATATAATATTAAAAAAATAATAATTTAAAAAATTTAAAAACCCGACTGTGTAAAAAGTGAACCAAACTAAGTACATAATTAAAACTGAAAAGAAAAAAACAAGCACTTAGATATCCGGTGGTCTAGAATTCTATAATATATTTATACTATTGGAACATAACAACTAAACAGTCAGGATCCATTGAAAAATTAGATTGGCTGTCGAATAATGGATCCCGACTGTTCAGTTGTTATGTTCCAATAGTCTTTGGTTCCAATCTTTGAGTATAGTTCCAATAGTATTAATATGTTATAGAATTCTAGACCACCGGATATCTAAGTGCTTGTTTTTTTCTTTTCAGTTTTAATTATGTAGGTAGGGTCATTGCGTCGGTTTGCGGCCCTGCGTTAGTAAGCGACCATTTGACGGTGTCACAGCGAAAATACTATTCTAATAAGAATACTGTCTCTTTTTTATAGTAATATATTATGTGATTAAGATAAGGATGACTTTAGTAACCCTAATGCGTATTTGAAATATCGGTCAATTTTACTTAACAATCGAAAAATCGCATCTAGTTTTGCACTAATTTTCGCAAGTCCGCGCACGCGTTGGATTTTACAGAAAAAATAGTGGACAGTGGTGCGTTTGAAAGTTAGTATTACCCAGTCTTCATTACATTATGTACTTGGTGAATATTTTAACATGATACGGGAGCTTAGTTAAACATATTATTACATTGTTTAATGTAAAAAAAACACTACATTCTTAAAAAACTAGGTGGTTGCAAACTGAATAATGAAAATCAGTAAAGTTTTATTTTGCGGCCGGGTGGCCGGATAACTAGCGAAACAGTTGAAAGGAACTTTTGTTTTTTTTTATGGCCCTACTGATAGAGTTCAAAGTTTGAGACTTTATTTTGCTTTTAATTTGGGATTATAACGTAGGTTTTAGTTTACGACCATTAATATCACTTTATTTAACTAACCAATCCATTCAAAATATGAATGTGGTCGCAAATTAATATCGACACATTGATGTTGCTAATTTGCGGCCGTCATATAAATGTATGGAGATTACACGGCCGTAAACTGAATTATTTTTTATTCGTGAGGCGATAGACGACCATTTACTCATAATCGTTAAAAATATCTCGAAATTTCTGATCTGAAAGCGAAAAAAGTGCCCATTTTTTAACCCCCGACTAGAACAGAGGGCTATAAGTTTGACGTGTCTGTCTGTTTGTCTGTCTACCCCTGGCATCGTGGCATCCAAACGGATGAACCTATACTGATCGAGTTTTTTTGTTTGAAAGCTGACACGATCAAGAGTGTTTTAGCTATAATTCATCATCGTCAGCTCACTTTGCTCACTCTCACTTGACGATTCGGGAGTTACATACATTTTTATTAATTGTTTACAGATGCCTTTCTTAAAAGAAGAAATCTGTCAAATATCGACCTGAAGTTAAAGAATAAGCGTTAAAAGAAATTAAGGACGATAAGAAAGGTATCAGGGAGACTTGCAGAAAATACTGAATACCCAGATACCCAGTAGGTAGGAGACACGATGTGCTACAAGCTAGGGGGCCGGTTCCATATTTAGGAGAAAAAAGGGAGTGGAGGTTATCCACTCCTGCTGAACTTATACCCGATCCTATAAACATTAAACTGAATACTGCGTCTCCCCTAACACAGATCACGTCTGCAACTGAAACAAGTGTGCTCACTTTACAGCAGTGGCGTGGGGTTCCTATAACTCCATTCCTACCGGCTTCACTTACCACTTAGATACCTTTTGAAGACCCTCATCCAAATCCCTACTATACAGACTGCTCTACAGCCAGGAAAAACAAAAGCTGTTAGTACTGCAATGACCTCAAAATCAAAAGCTTTTACGGATAACGTGTTTGCCAAAAAATTATATAAACCCCGACCTTCTGGGAAGTCAAAAATCATCCAAGATCTACTTTTCCTCCCTATATATCAAGTCAAAATTGGCGAGATCATTATAAAGAAAAAGAAGAGGCTAAATTAGAAAAGGAAAGGGTAAAACACGAGAAAAAAGCTGCCGCAAAACGCAAAAAATTAAGAATCAGAGAAAAAGAAACAAGAAACTCATAGAGGAAAGAAAAAAAAAATTCTATTACAAAAAAAGAAACAAAGAAAGAGACAAAAAGAGAGAGGAAAAGGATTGGAAGTATATTTAAAAACTTAGTTTGAGAAATACACACATTATCTTGAATTGTGTTGAAAATGTGTGTTTCAGAGTTGGCACCGGTCTTAACGCGTCTTTTTCGGTTCTTCTACTCTTATGGCACAGTCCCGGCATCTTGGAAGACAGCTTTTGTGCACCCAATCCCTAAAAAAGGTGATCGCTCCAATCCTTCCAGCTACGGACCAATCGCTATAACCTCTCTCTTCTCGAAGATAATGGAGTCCATTACTAATAGCCAGCTCCTTCGATACTTAGACGTTCAGCAGTTGCTAAGTGACAAACATTACGGGTTCCGTAAAGGTCGATGGGCTGGTGATCTGCTGACGCACTTAACTCATCGTCGGGCACAGGCGATCGAGTCTAAGGGAGAAGCATTGGCTATAAGTTTGGACATAGCTAAAGCCTTTGATCGGGTTTGGCACAAAGCGTTTCTTTCGAAGCTTCCTTCCTATGGGCTCCCCGAAAAATTATGCATGTGGGTCACGAGTTTCTCAGAGACAGAAACATAAGGGTCATAGTCGACGGTGAATGCTCGGATATTCTGTTTGTTCATGCTGGTGTCCCACAAGATTGTGTGCTATCGCCTACCCTGTTCATACTGCATATCAATGATATGTTACAAACCAATGGCATTAATTGCTATGCAGATGACAGTACGGGTAATGCCTTATATACCGGCCGCCCGAACATCTCTCGGCAAAACGTCATTGAGAGTCGAAACGAAGTTGTCTTTCAAATTGAGATTTCATTGGAGAAGGTCTCTGAATTCAACCCCTCTAACACACAAGTTTGCGCGTTCACCGCTAAAAAGTTACCGATGGTCGTATGTCCTCGTTTTGAAAGCATACCCATAACTGTCTCCTCCAACATTGGAATACTTGGCGTTAGCATATCGAGCGAGGTCCAGTTCCGATATCATCTGGAGGGCAAGGCCAAGTTAGCCTCCAAGAAGCTTGGTGTTCTGAACAGGTCAAAGCAGTATTTCAGTCCGGTCCACGCCTACAACTCTATAAGGCGCAGGTTCGGCCTCACATGGAATACTGTTCTCATCTCTGGGCAGGGGCGCCAAAGTACCAGCTTTTCCTCTGGATCGTATCCAACGAAGGGCCGCTCGAATTGTCGACTGCCATAGTATTTCAAACAGGCTTGACTCCTTTTTGTTTAAGTAGATAATTAATATACTTATGTAATTAATCTATAAAATACTAATTATGAAAGAGTAAAGACAGTTAAGTTTGTGACTATTAAATAAAGTCCCTATTATTTTTATACAAAAAGTAGTTTTTATTTTTGGTAAAGTATTCTATCTTGTGGTGGTCGCAAACTAGCAAACGAGTGGTCGCAAACCAAAAAAAGTGGTCGTAAACTAGCAAATTACCTATTTTTTCATATTTAATTAAATAAAAAATTAACCACTGATGCTTCCTCTTAATAATTTTTGAGTTATAAAACTTAATTATATTAGCAACGATTCTACTAAAAAAAATCTTAATAAATCGTTATTTTTTTATAAAAATTCTCATCTTAAAGTTGTAGGCCTCGCTAATCGGTCGCAAACTGGCGAAACGACCCTACTTAGTTTGGTTCACTTTTTACACAGTCGGGTTTTTAAATTTTTTAAATTATTATTTTTTATTTTATACTTTTTAGTTATGAGTACCTAGCTAGCTATTTACCAGACTGGATTTCCTATCAGCATCAGTACTATATCACAATTGCACTGGAATGTGAGAATGGTTGTTACGCAACTTTAAATCGATATAGATCCTAAACGGTCAGTCGAATCGAAAAATGTTGAGAGAAAACTAACAATGATTTTAATTAAATACCTATTCGACGATACCCCACTTGATATAGTTTGTTGACTTTCATTTTTTTCATTTTCACAATATTGCGTCTTGATTGCGTCCAGTAGTCGCCATATTGAATTTTTACTAACGTCATGTCTTTAGTGACACTCGCCGGACTAAGAGGAATCGATTGACGTGTGAATCATAAAAATCGGCCCAGGCGTTTGGTCTGTATAGTGCTTCAAAGGAACATACATACATACATAGGCTGTTAAACACATTACCACTCCTTTGCGTCGCGCAGTCGGGTAAAAAGACCTGGACCATATTATGGCTAGACAGCTGTTGAGGGATGTTTTATGAAATACAATAAACAACTTAACGCAGACCATCAGACTGTTAAACAACCCTGATTATTGCTAAGAAAAAAGATGTATGCAAACATCACACAATTCTGCCGTCCTAACGAAGAGTGCAGTAAGTGCGAGTGTTTGGGCAAATCGAGTTCAGACCATATTATACAATAAGTCTTAATCCAATTTGCCCACAAACTCAACTTACTGCACTCTTCGTTAAAGACGGCAGAATTATTAACTTTATAACTAAGTATTTATTTAATGAAAATATTGGTTTGAGGATAATCTAAATCACAAGAGGCATATGTAAATTTTCATACAGAAAGCAATGTCACCGTAAAATTGTAAAAACTGTTAGATTGTAAAATAACTAACGAGATTGTAAAAATATGTCGAAGATTAAAAACTATATATTTATATTCCAACCAAAAAATAATGTGTGAAATTGTAGGCAGCATATTTGCTTCGGAAGTCTATCAACATTTTACAATTTCACTAGTTTTATTACAATCTAACGGTTTTTACAATTTTACGGTGACATATATTTCTTACCACTGTAGATAAGTAAAATAATAATTGAAATTGGTAGCATGAAAGGTCAACTATTATTATTTTTGTTTACATGTCGATTAAATCAGATCTGAACCGTGACAAAGATCTGACCAGAAGAATCAACACATTTTAGTATATAAATATGAGTTTACTGGAGTTTAAAATAAAAGAAAATATGGTTTTTAAGTTTTTTAATTAGTACTTAAGATGAGGCTACAGCTTTTTTAGGTGTAGGAATTCCCTCTTTGAAACCATTACGGAAACGCCTGCGCACAATTTTAAGGTGACGCATACGGCCAGTTCCGGTGGTCTTCCTGCGCTTAGCCTTCACGGACCAGTGGTCTGAAAAAAATTAAACCAATATTAAAATTACATACAGAACTTTAACACACAAACCTAATAAAATGTATAAATGTTTGAAGCAGTGATAAATGTTTAGTTATGTTCACTAAACCTTTAATCAATGCTTCAGGTACTCTCCCTACATCTACAAGAAAATAATATAAGAAAATATTATCTCCTCAATCAAAGTAGGTTTATTTTAAGAAATGGACCAGGAAACGAGCAGAGGGATCGTCGCCTGATGACAAGCGAATATTGCTGCTAATGGACACTTGCGATACCAGAGGAGTTAATGCCTGTATTCACTTTGATTAGTGCGAGTGATTATAGGTGTACCAGAATCTCATGGCAAATAGGGAAATAAAAATTTGTAGTGTGCAATACTGGGGAAATAGGATTAAACGATCTTGATACTGGTTAATTTTTAATTATGTCTAGTATTATTGAACATGAATTATAATAAGACTGTATGAAGAATGTTCTTATACATCGGGTTAATAATATAGAAAACTAGGTGTTGCCGGCGGCTCCGCCCGCGTAAACATAGTGTCCCTCGGGAACACTGTATTTTTTCGGGATAAAAAGGAGCCTTTGTTTTAATCCAGAGCCTAAACTACTACCATACCTATCAAAATCTGTTTAGTAGTTTTTGCGTGAAGGAGTAACAAACATCCATCCATCCATTCATACATCCTCACAAACTTTCACATTTATAATATTAGTAGGATATGTCATGAAAAATAAATAAATCGTGAATTACTTTATATACTTATTTATTACAAAATATAACATACAATTAAATTGGCAACAGTTTTTTTAATGTTGGAATTTCCTTCCGAACTGCATAGAACTCGTTTACTTTATTCCTAATTAACTGTAAATCGAAACGGTCTTATGTTGATTTTCTTTTTTCCCCCTCTCCTCATTTTACCAGGCATGGAAAACAAACCATCATTCGATGTGCCATCAGTACGATTCACCGTATTACTGTAGTACTGGAAAAACAATTAAAGAAGTCACAATAAGTACCTAAGAAAATATAAAAAAACTAAAAGTATCAAAACAACTCACTCTAACTTACCGGTCAACTCTACCACGAGCTTTAAAATAAAAGACTGAGTTCGATTTACACCTTCTTCTTCCTGTATTTTACGATAGACATTGAAAACAATATTTCTCGCTTGAGATCTTATTGCCTTTTTCGATATTTCCACAAGAACAACAAATTCCAAGAACATAATCACAAAATTTTAGCAGCGGTTGACAGATCACGTACTTTTATTTGACGGGTCATACTTGACATTGCCATATGAAAATCTATTTTTTTTATTTTTTTTAAAATGCCATCAGATTCTGGTAGACCTATAGTAGAAAATATGTGTGGACAGCGACTGTTTAGTTGTCTGTGTAGTAAAGTGATTAGAAGCGTGTTCTATTTTTTTGTGAGTGGACTGCGAGTATCCCCGTCCCGCACGCCCCCCTTTCCCATCACTCACAGCGTGCCTGCTACTAAACACATCTGGATATTCAGTGTTTAGTTTAGTTTTTTAGGTCGGATGCTCTCATATTGTTGTACAAAATGGCAAAGTGGACAAAGCAAAGTTGGTAGCTTGCACCATGAATGGGTCCTATTAATACATTTTCGAACCTATACTTTTTTTGGTTTTGCTAGTTCAGCTTTCAAAAATTCTTTGGTTTCAGACACCACCACGTTTAATACTTCTTTCAATTGCAAGCGGGTTTCTTGATGGTCGTCCATACTTGCTGGTCGACAGCTAACAAATGAATTTACTAAACAGTTCCACTAAACAGTATTGGACACTACTCGCACTACACACCTACACTAAACACTAATCACTCGCACTAATCAAAGTGAATACAGGCCTTTATACTTGTAACTCTTTATTTTTGAGCTTGCGTTCCTGGTCCTTAAAATCCCCAACCCCCTTGGGGCTCCAGTAAACCCACTGACTCGGCGAAACATAATGCAAGCGTTATTTCATGCCGGTTTTCTGTGAGACCGTGGTATTTACCCGGTCGAGCCGGCCCATACGTGCGAAAGCATGGCTCTCAAGAATGTAAGCACACATGGGATGTGAAATAACATTGAGTTAAAAACTTGTAGCCAAGAAACAAAGGTTATGATAAATTGTTTACTCGCTCACTCGTCCAAAAATTCGATAACAACTATAGAGTAAATAAGTTACGGCTAGAAATTTCGCAGCGGTATAATTTGTAAATATTTACTAAACGTTTCTGTTAAATTTTAATAACCTTAAAAGTGTTCTAACTTCAATAACATGAACAGCAACAAGACAAAAATTTATACTCACAGGAACGTAATTTAGCTGCGGGATATCCACATTGCGCGCATTTAGATTTCTGGATGTGGTAAGACGATCTTCCACATCTTCTGCATAAAGTGTGTGTCTTATTCCGGCGCTTACCAAAACTTGACGTACCCTTCGTCTGAAAAATAAAATGATCACATAAGCACTGCACTAGAAGCAAAAATACTGTTGCTGGAGGAATAATCTATAGTTGCTACAAGTTATCCGGCCATAAAAAATATATTTAAACTCTAAATAATTATGATTTTATTGGATTTAAAAATTTTAACACGAGAATACGCTACCATTTTGACGAAATTTTGACACTGAAAGACAGAATTAGATGACAAGAGAAATGTCAGTATCTATGCAGCTGACTGACAGAAGTTTTTTTTTTCTAAGCACCGACATACCAAAGAAGAAATAGGAGTTTCATAGAACTAAAATTAAAATCGAAGCCGTAGGCAGCTATTTGTCTCACAAAACATCAAAGGCAAAACCAATAAGAGTGAAAGAGAAAGCCATCTCTATGTCTATACGTTTTTTTCGAAGGTTGCTCCAATTTGGAGTCCAAATTGGAGTCCAATTTTAGACGTTGGAATTACGACTTTATTGCTTTAACAATAAGTGACATTTTGAATTAGTATCAGTAGATGTGGCCTGAAGTTAGCCACTGACAGCTAATGTCATTTGTTTACGTGTGCATTATGATACAAGAAGAAGAAGAAGCAAATCATGAATTTATAGTGTGTTATTTGGTAAAAATCTCAGTTTATCTTAAAAAGTCTTATTAGAAAACAAAGCTGTGCTCAAGTTAATATGGCCCGTTTGGTGGAGGGCTGTAAATCACACTCTGCGAGGAAAGAAAATCGTGAAGAAGTGTTAACTTTGCACCAGTATGTTGAGAATTGTTTCAGGTTATATAAATACAAGCAATTACACTGAAGTTATTATATTCTTGTAGATAAATGTGTTTATTGTCCATTATATGCGGATTTCAACAATATATAATAGAAATTTTGTATAAATTTCAGAGATTGTGTATTTACATAGTGATGTTTTGGATATCGATAAACCTTCGAAAGAGAAAATATGTTAATCTGAAAGAAAAATGTTTTGCCTACTTTATATTTACCAAACACCATACAATTATACAAATTAGTAAGATCTAAAATATAAACTAAGCGATAATATATAATATAAAATAGTGTGGTGTTTTTTTTTTTAATTATAATAATTAATTAATAATTCCTGTATATTATAATTGAGTTACGGTTGTACATAATCACAAAAACATGTCACAAATTTTCAAATTTAACTTTGCTTTTTGGTTTTGCAGGGAATTAGGTGGCCTTTTGCAAGGATACTTCTTTGTACTTTTTTAATTGACCAGAAAACGGGCAGACTGATCGCCAGATGGAGAGCGATTATCGCCACCTATACATACTTGCAATAGGAGGAGTCACAAGTACGATCCCGGTCTTAAAATCCGCAACTACTCCTTGAGTACCCGGAGGCACGGCCACGGTATTTATCTGGTCCAGGTGGACCGTTCGTGCCAAAGTATGGCTCTCCCACGTAAACGGGTTGTTGTTGCTCTGTTTTCTTCACATATTTAGCTCCATGCTGACAATCTGAGAGCTTTTTGGTGTTGTCGTAACATGTAAGCTAATAAATAAGTCCAATTGTTAATAAATAATAAATATATCTATTAAAATTTCCTGTTTTCATTTATCTTTCCACGTAGGTACCCCAACTAAAGGGAGAAATGCATAAAGACATAAAAAGTCTATACGTCTACTGTTTATATATTTACCAGCTGTATCCAAGGCAAAAGTATCCTATGTTTTAATCCAGAGCTTAAACTACTACCATACAAAATTTCATTGAAATCTGGTCAATAGTTTTTGCGTGAAAGAGTAACAAACATCCATCCATACATCCAGCCATCGTCACGAACTTTCATGTTTATAATAGTAGTAGGATATAGAACTGACAAGTCGATTGGACGATAGTGTGTGGGTGTATAGTTCAAGAGACTAGCTTCCCCAACATACTTCTGTTTGTTGTAGTGGTGGGTCGTCGACGCTTTTTCGATCAACGAAACGAGACCGTTTATCGTTCATCGTAAACTAGTTGAAAAAACAGTTTTTTTTTTCGACTAGTTTACGTGTTCGACGAATACTGAACTGAGCAATAAACTATGACAAACAAAGTAGTTTTGTTGAATGAACGACTTTTTGCATTAACTGTTTTGACAAACTTGTTGATCGACGCGACTAGTGATGACGACGAACGACGAGACGGTTTAATCTGTGAGCGGTGGAAATTGTTGGCTTACTTTAAAGTTCATTTTTAACCCCCGACGCAAAAAGAGGGGTGTTATAAGTTTGACGTGTCTGTCTGTCTGTCTGTGTGTGTGTCTGTCTGTCTGTCTGTGGCATCATAGCTCCCGAACGGATGACGCGATTTCGATTTAGTTTTTTTTGTATTAAAGGTGACTTACATGCGAGTATTCTTAGACATGATTGATGAAAATCGGTTGAGCCGTTTATAAGTTGTTGGGGGTGAAAGCGGGGAAGAATAACCGAATGTGCAAATATACTCGAGTGGGGTCTCAAATGAAAGCGCACTGAAAGAGAATATTAATGACTTAATCGAGAGTGTTCGTAGCTTCATTCGATGAGAAAACTGGTGGTGGGAAGATAGCCGTTTGAAGATGATCAGCTCTTTTCTAGTTGATGAGGGGATCTGACTAACTTTCCAATGTCCGATCTATTCAAAATTTGGTACCGTGTTACATCAACGATATTCAAAGAACATGGTAAGGTAACCATGACCTGATCAGCCGTTTGAAGATGATCAGCTCTTTTCTACTTGATGAGGGGATCTTACTTTCTTATGTCCAATCGATCCGAAATTTGGTACCGTGTTACTTCAATGTTATTTAAAGAACATGGTAAGGTAACCTTGACCTGATTAACCCCTTAAAAAAATTTTTTTTCCTTATTAGTTGATGATTAGCCGTTTGAAAATCATCTTTTCTTCATTATTTGATGAGGGGATCTGACTATCGTCCACATGTCCTATCGATTCGAAATTTGGTATCATGTTACTTCAATGATGTTGGAAGTATGTATATAAGCTAAAATTATTTCAACTTACATTATATTATGTGATAATATAATTATAATAGTTTTAAAATATTACTTATAATTTTTTAGAGTTTATTTTTTGTGTCGGGGGGTTTTTATACAGGAATACTTTTTCATCGGTACAATAAATTTTACCACGTCATTGGTATCGATAATAGAGTACATTTCTCAAATAAAAAAAAAAATATTTTTTTTTCATTTCAATTATTTTATCCTATAACCAATCTAATACCGCATGTGCGCACTAACTACAAGGCGTCAACGGGTGCGGTATGAGGTAGGGGGCGGCGAGGTGGGGTAGGCGATCGGCCGGGCGGCGCACGAGTTGGCAACAAAGCATCGATAGATGCGTAACGTATCCACATTTTGTATTAGTTTAGCGGATAAGTTCGGGGATTGATAATTTTGTTTTTTTGTTCCAAAGGGGTAGTAACGAAAATCGCTAGTATTTTTTATTTTTGACAACTATTACGTATGTTGATTTATTGTACTGGTGAAAAAATAACCCTGTATTAAAACACCGACCACTCAATGAATGTAATTATTACATAGATTAGAGCACGTCGTCGGTTGTAAAGAACAGAGATAGACGTATTGCTCGTGCCGAGTCGTCGTGCCCCGCGCCCGTCCGTCGATCGTGTCGTCGCGTCGCGAAGAAACGGTCTCTGTCGCACGCACCGTTCCGGCATATGGCAACCGTTCACGCATAGACTAGTTTATCAGTAGACGCTAAACTAGTTTACCCGTTCATGACAAATAAACAGTTTAATAAAACAGTTCGTTCATTCAACGCCCATCCCTAGTTTGTTGTAGACAATACTGCATAAATTCGTTTTTGATTGACTGATAATAATTTATAAATCACAAAGGTGCATAGATCATTACGCATAAATCTTCCACTTTAATCATTCTATCTATTGGCTGCAAACTGCATTTAAATTCATTTAATAGTTTAAAAGATCTAAGCAAACATAAAGCGGAATAAAAAACTTCATTTTATGCTATGAAAAGATTAACATTTTCATCATCATTTTGATTTTTATCGACACAAAATGCCGACTAGGGACTTCACTAGCGGACTGGAATATATTTACATATGAAGTTGCTGATAAATACGAGCAATGCAACTTGTAACCAACTTCAGACAGCTGATCTGTCTGAAGTTGGTTACATATGTTCAAAACCTGTAACCGTCTACAAAAATTGTAAATAACGAACAACTAGATATCTCTTTCTTTCTCATTGGCATGTGTCATATAGGGGGATAAGGTACGATATACAATTTTTCCTCTTGCTAATAGCCTTTACTCTTTATACTCTATGCGACATACAGTGTAGTGACAATGGACCTAGTATAACAACAGGACAGACTACTGTGAGCAAAAAAACGAGCCGAGCGAGAGGTTGGAAGAGAGGCCGTGTGTCCCTTTCTAGTAGGGTGACAATAATATTTTCTGCTGTGGCAAACTGCAAAGCTGTGTGAGACAAATTGTGAAACACTGAATGACATACAGCTGAGGCTTTAATGAATAGTGTAAAATCAAGAAGGTTTGAAGTGACGGCTGCATTAATATGTAACAGATTTTTATGTAATTCTCTGTCTTACTTAAACACGATTGAGCCATTTTTGTCGCATTTCTTCATTGTTGGAAAATCTATAAAAACTGTATTATATTATCATTATAGGCATTACTCGACTTCACACGTTTTTTCTCAGTAACTAGGTACTTACAGCTTACTACGATTCTAGGCGAGTCGCTATCGCTACTGACTAGTTTATAACAAAACGTAGTACAATTATAACTCTTAATAACGTCAGTTGCTATAATGTTAACACTTTTATACTAGAATAACTAGATTAACATTAACAATTAACTTACTAATGTTACTAATAAACGAAATATTGCAACCAGCAGAACTTTCACTTCGACAAGAATATATACAACATTTTTTTCACCATTTTGACTGTTAAATCATCAAACAAATAATAAAAACATAGTTACGGAGATACATGAAGTAAGAAATAAAAACTATTTTCAAATTTAATATTATCCGGTGTTCAGCATAAAATATGTGTAATGGCGTATCTATTGTCTTGCGAATGATACCATCTAATAAAAAAAGAAGGAAAAGGATTTAATGTAAACTGCATTTTTATTTAGTATTATATGACTATTTCTAACTTTTTAATTAGATTATGATATAGTTATAAACATTTGTTAGAACAATAATATAGTACACTCGTTTTATCTAAGATTTTTCAAGTTACTTTTTATAAATACCAACATTTTTCTGGTTGGCAACATGCAAGAACGAGACACACAGCCTCTCTCCTGGCTATCTCGCTCGGCTCGGATTTGCCTCTATGATACGTGCATTGTGAAATACACTCTATTACTAAGGTAATACAGTTCTTTTTAGCAATTACAAAATTCGGAGTCTTCTATCCATAGGTACTATATCCATGGTAGTGACTTGGTAGTGACTGTCCAAAATGTTGGCGACTGGCTGGATCTTAGAGCATTCAACCAACCATTTATTCATTCATTTTGGTTGGATGCCTAAGGCTGGGACTATACGGCACTGGAATCCGTTGCTCCGGGGGAAAATCAATTCCGGTACCAATCCGTCTGTCAAACAATCGTATGAGTTTTTCCTGCGTCGACTACATTGCCGCCGGGTCAGTCCGGGTCGGAAATTTCCCCGTAAGCAACCGTCGGACGTCCTGGTTCTCGCCGGGCACCCGGGCGGAATTTATTCAGCGAAAGGGGTGGAGTTTATCAATATTGTATGCAGTTGTATAGAGCTGACTACATAGCGACGGAATTACGGGCAATTTTGACAAGTGGCACCCGGCCCCGCGCCATTGTGTGATGTGTCAACAAAACTCAAATTAATGCAGTGCACAATGGTCGATTCAGAATCAGAAATATTAATATATTGTTGTGCAGAATTTTGAATGCCTGTGGAACACGAGTCTGCAGTATTTATCTAAAAGTCTTTGCTGCAATACTCATAATTCATAACAGGAACTTGAAAGATTCCCTCTGACCAGTCTGTGAAGAGCAAAGAGATTGGAACAATTTATGTGAATATGAAAAAAAATCTAAACGTAAGTAAGTACTACAATCATTTTATATTACACATTTACAGGTTTTATTAAATTACAGGCAACTATCCTTTAAGCTTTAGTTCTCTATTCAGTTAATACATGTAACTTAAGAGACAGGAATACTTGTGGAGACCAGATATTTTAACCTGAGCTTCAAACTCTAAAAACTTTATTAGCAACTAAGTAGGTACATACCTACATCAAAATATATTGACAACTAAGTTGACAAAATTGAACCTACTTATTTAAAACCGAATATAAACTTAAGAGACTAGATACTTTAAAATTTAAAGACACAGTTTGTATAGTACCTAGTAAGTAGTATGTACTTATTATATAAGGTACCTACATGATATAATTATATTTTCAGTAAATGATATCAAAAAGCGGTGGAATGTCATCAGAGACTATTATAATAAAGAAATATATCAACAGAAAAACGTTACAACTGGCCAGGCTGCAAAAAGCGAAAAAAATATGTGTTTGCCGATATTCTACAATTTTTACAACCTGTACCTAACCATAAGAACAGAAAGTAAGTGTTTATAAAATTTAAAGGTAGATTAAATTAATAAAATGCTGAAACCAAGCTACCTCAATTTTTTGCACACAGTTACCTTCCAGATATTGTTTCTTACTAATAAATTTCTTATAGATTGTGAGTTGTGACGTTATCAAATGGTGTAATACCTACTTAACTTTCCTTATAATTGTTTTAGTACCAGTGGCAACTACGAAAATACTGAACCATAACCTGCAAGCAATACCTACACTTGTTACCGATGTCAGTAAAGTAACATCATCTTCGACATCAAATACTGCTCCCAACAAAAACAAAAAACTTCAAACAAACTCAAGCAAGCAAGCAAAGGCATTCGAAAGCTCTAATTAAAAAGCTTTAGAAAATAAAGCAGATGATTTCATCCAACCTGCACCCGATAGAAAATGATACTGATCTTATGCTTCTTCTATTGTTTGGTTAATACAATATAAGTATTTTAATATTTGTGATTAGATCTCATATTTTACAGTAAGTTTTACAAAAACTGGTTTGTACTTTTTGTCATATTATAATATTTAGAATAAATATAATTTTTATATATGTACTTAATTGTATTAGAATGTTTGTAATTTTAAATGTTAATAAAAATCTTTAGGTATTTTATAACAAAAAAAGTCACCCAGTGGTTAAATAAAGACATTTTATTTAAAAAGCATTACATAAGTATATTCATATTTCTGCAGGAAGTTTTACAAAGACTAATTTGTACTTGTAGTCATATTATAAATTTTGGAATAAAACAATTTTTATTTGTAATAAAATATATAATTTATTAAATATTTATGTGATTTGTGTTATTTTTTATCTAACCAAGAGTAATCCTAAAAATTCCAAATAATCTAGATTAGATTATTTGGAATTTTTAGGATTAAGTACTCTGCGATATTCTAGAGTTGAGACACCACAAGTCACAACGCAGTGTTGGGGGTAGGTAAACCCTATGCAATAATTTATAAATTATACTACCTACCTAATTCTTATGGAATTGACTGATATTCGTTATTATTCGAAAAAATTATCTTCATGGAATCTTATTTTGGGGTAAACAGGTATATTAAAAACTTAAACGGTTTTCAATAAATAAATTACACTAAACAAAAAAACGCAAAACCAAGAAAGCTATGATTACTGCAAGATAAAATAATATGGCACTTGAAGTTACCGCGACCATATTAAGAAAAAATTTACAATAAATTAATTGAAACCTACATACAACTGCTCCATTTATTGCTTTTTCAATTATTGTACATTACATAAATTATAATTTATGAAGTTTTAGTATTTAGTTGACTTGTTACAGACCGTTTAAATCTTTAAAAAAAAAGTAAATATATTTCTCGCATTCCGTCCGGCCACGTGTAGTCGATGGGGTGCCGGGAACTAAATTTTCCCGGAGCAACGGATTCCGGTGCCGTATAGTCCCAGCCAAAAGGCTGTTTAGACTATAGTTTTTATACCTTTTCTATTTTGAATTTAAATGTATTTTTCTATTGTCATATAAATGTACGCGCACATTATGCCGGGCCCGGCCGCAGCGTGCCGGGGCGGAGCGCAAAAATCAGCTCAATCGCGTTCATACAATTTGTATGAAGTATCGCACACTGTGTCGGGCCGCAGCGGCTCGCATTATTGCGAGGCGGATTTGCGTCCTGCGACGCAGCCTGCTCCGCCCCGCTGCACCCCGCGCACCGTGGCCAAAAAAGTAACTTTCGGCAGATCAAATGTCATTTTTACTAAAATTCTCGAATGGCGAATTTCGCCACTATGATCTAATAAACCCATTAATATAATATAATAAAATAATTATATAAAATAATAAAATGTGTCACGCCACGATACCTGCTGCATGAGAACAATGGCAAAAACTCTAATATAACTTAGTTTTGAAATCATTGTAGTGCTCACATTGGGACGAAAAAGCTGTTGAAGACGACAGTCCTAGTTACGTTCTAAGAATATTTCTTCCTGGCTCCTATACTCCTATACACCTAACCCCTTACTAATAAACGCTGTATAAGCTTTGAAAAGTTATACAGTATTTTGTTCACATCACACAAGTGACATGTTTAATTCGATAGAAGGAGACAAAACACTATGTAACTCAGTGATAACTCTTATTAATATTATATATCTATGATGTAACTATTCAAAGCTTAAACAGCGTTTATTAGTAAGGGGGTTAATACACAACTTTAGCCATGTCAAGATACTTACAAACGATACATGGAACGCAGTAAAAAGAAAGAAGAAAATACAGCAAATGATACTGTGAGAATCAGAAAAAAATATAGGGAGATCTCCGACCGAACGAGGTGGTCAGGCCGAAGCCCACTTCTAAGCATTTCAGATATTCTATATATAGCTCCGAACTTCAGAAACTTCGCTGATTGGTTCGCCACATCACTCCCCCCCGAAGACCGGAGGTCATTTTTGTGCTTGAGTCGCCAGTGCCAGTGGAGAAAGTCCCCGTGAGTCGCAACTGCATTGCTGCTGCACGGGCTCCAGTGAGTCGGAGTGCTGCCGTGCGGGGCCGATGCTACGTGCTGACCAGGAGAGGTGTGCTCTGCTTGTTGACCGGTCGTTGTAGTGAGAGTGCCCGTTGAAGCCGATGAGGATTCGACCAGGCTGCGGTGCGTTGAGGCTGGTGGTCGATGTATCCGAAGAGGCTGAAAGCTGGCTGGCATGGGCGTAGCCAGGGGGTGGCCCCCGAAATGGGCCAGCTGGTCCATGTGGATGACCCATATACAGAGGCGTATTTAGAAATTTTGGGCCCCAAGCCAAATTACATATTTTGCCGCCCCATTAACCCTATCTGAAAGATGATTTTTTAAAGTTATTTTAGAAAAAATAAATCAACAGCCTAAAACAGAACTTTAACACTAACTTGTTCTTTAAGACGTATGTGTTTATGTTCAATGCGTTCAAACTGAGAAAGCTAGCGAATGTTTTTTTACGCTTTAACCTGTTAAAATATTTTTATACTTTAAGCCCTGAAAGAATATTGTACTTTAGAAAAAAAAACAATAAAATCGATAGCCTAAAACAGGGATCGCGAACCTATGGCACGTGCCATCGAATCCTCGAACTTATAGCACAATATTTTGGGCACGTCACTGATCAAAAATTTTATAATTATGTACTACGAAAAAAGTGAGAAATAGGTATTCTATGACAAACCTAACCTTGTCATCTATTTTGCAACATCAGAAATTACGCAAATTTTACTTTAATTTAAATTACAAAATCATCCTATTTTTACAGTCTTTTAGGGTTTTAAGTTTGAACAGATTAAATCTATTACATAGGAAAAAAAAATTGGTCGCTCGCTACGCTCGCTCGCGTTTAATATGGAAAACATATTATATTTTCTGTATTTTCTGAATTTCACGGTTATTTAGTGTTTTAGTTTTTAATCTGACGTTTGAACAGATTTTAACCTATAAATGGGTTGGTCACTTCGCTGACTCGTGTTTGGTTTAATTTAAAGAATATAAAAAATTCAGTACCGACGTTCAGCTGTAGGCTATTGATATTTGTCCATATTTGTAAAATGGGGGCCCACTATTCAAATGTACCCTGGGCTTGTAATAGGATTAATGCAGGTACTTCATGTATTGCTTGGACCCCCCCCCCCCCCCCGAAACTGAAACCGGGCTACGCCCATGCTTTCAGGGTTTAAACCTTAAACAGGTAAAAACGAAAAAAAAAATTCTTATGTGCCCAGGGCCTCTGATAAGTCAAAGACGGCCCTGGTTATTTAATGTACTTGTAGTCGTTTTATTTTCTTGAACCCCCCCCTCCCCGAAACTGAAACCTGGCTACGCCCATGGGCTGGCGTGGTGCGGAGGGGTGGGGAGTGATAATGATGATGTCCAAAAGGTGGCATTTCACGTCGGGGTCACCAATGTTGGAATGTGGTAAGCCCCTGTTACATTAATTATAATCTGTGCTAGAATTAGGGTCTATGACTGAAGGTCTGTTGTCTATGGCCTTTTTGGTATTATATCTATATATATCTGTATTATCTATGTTATATCTTCTCGTGTGCGCTCATGCAAATAAACGTGCAATGTAAAGGCGTGACTCCTGTTCGAAACATTACACAGAAAACATGAAACATTGGGGCGTGGCTATACACATTTGTCTAGGAATAGACAATGTTTTTGTTTTCGGAGACGGACGGAAAACATTCCCGCGCGGGTAGAGAGGGGAAGAAATGTTTCATTTCATATCTAGTGTTCACATCGTTCACATGACACCTAGGTACAGGTTTTTTAGGGTTATAGTTTTGCTTGTTGTGTTTTTTGTGTTTGTTTTTGTGATCGCTCATAATATATGGCTGACTTAATTAAAAAAACACCAATTTTGTCAGTTTTCAATAGAAATGCGTAAAATGGCGCACATATTTATGAGTTAAAAAAATACTTTTATGAAACACCTAAAGTGGCCTTTTCAGAACCCCTCTTTTCTCCTAGATTCTACACCTATAATCACTAAAACTGCGAGCGCTAATACGTCTTCCTCGTCGGAACTTAGATCGTGTCTGGACAAAATGTTTTGTTTCGACCAAAAACATTTTCTGTAGCTGGAGACAGCTTGTGTATGAAAACAAATGTTTTTGTTTCATGTTTTCTGTGTAATGTTTCGAACAGGAGTCACGCCTTAAGTAACACCGAGTTTTAATTATACACTAACCCAGCAGACTTGCACATATTTAGCAAATATGTGACAGTGGCGACGAGGATAAAAAGAGAACAGTTAAGTTTTACGTGTTACGCCCGTATAAACTACAAAGGAACATAATAATTTCGTGTTGTTACGTCGGACGAAATTTCACAAAATGGCGGCTGCTGGGCTCTCACTGCCGGAGTTTTCAGCTGCAAAATGCACATTTAAGGTGTACAAACAGGTGTTCGAAAACAAAATGAAGATCCACGAGGTGGATGAAACGAAGTGGTCGCAATATTTAATCTCGTATATAGGTTTTGACATGGTCACGTTGCTATCAGAACTCTGTTTCCCGAAAACACCACAGGATATAACGTATACTGAATTAGTGGAACTTGTTGAAAAACACTTGGAGCCACAGCAATCAGAAATTGCGGAAACATATAAGTTTATGAAACGTGAACAGTTGGCAGACGAGTCAATATGTGAGTTTGTGGCGGCGTTAAAGAAATTGGCACAGACGTGCAACTTTACCACACATTTAGAACGATGTCTAAGAGATAAATTCGTTCATGGATTAAAGAGTGAAAGCATAGTTAAAAGATTATTTGGTGAGAAAAATTTAACATTTGCAAAAGCAGTGGAGATGGCAATGAGCATGGAACTAGCAGAGAAGGGAGCAAAATTGATAACTGCTGGCAGTTCTGGGCAAGAAAGCTCAGACATACACAAAATAAGTGAAAAACATGTGAGCATTAAATGTCATTGCTGTGGGAAAATGGGACATATAAAACCCCAATGCAAATTTAAAGAAGAAGAATGTTTTAAATGCCACAAGAAGGGGCATATGGCAAGTGTTTGCAAAGCAAACAGTAACAAAACTTTTAAACCCAAAAATGTCCATGAAATTACAAATGATGAAGAATTTTCTGTTATGCAAGTTAGCGAAGTACAATTATTGAACAGTGAATCTGCGTATGATAGTTATGATTTGTCCAGTTTATATCAAGAAACAGAGAGTCAATTAAATATTAACAAAGTGGTATCAATAGATGAGAAGCGTCCAAGTCCTTGGTATATAACTTTAAAAATTAATAATGTAAATATATCATTTGAAATTGATTGTGGATCAGATGTGACATTAATGCCCAAATCGGTGTTCATAGCATTTTTTCCTAATTTAAAATTAATTCCATGTAACCTAAAGCTATCAGGATACGGTGGTAACAATATCACTGTATTGGGTAAGACAACTGTAAATATTAAAATTAAAAATAAAGAATACTTAGCAACATTGATTATTGTTAAAGAAGGTAAAAAGTCATTGTTAGGTAGGGATTGGCTGAGTGCTATGAAAATTGATTGGCAAACTTGCATTAAACAATGCAATTTGATTGTTCATCAAGATTCACAAATAAGACTTAACAATTTAGTAGAAAAATATAGCTGTATATTTTCAGGGTTGCCAGGCGAAATTAAAGGTACTGTAGGCACTTTAAAATTAAAAGAAGCTAATATTAAACCCATTGCATTTAAGCCAAGAAGAATAGCTTATGCCATAGAAAACTTAGTTAAAAAGGAGCTTGACAAGTTATGTACGGAAGGTAAAATGTATAGAGTGACAAATAAAGAAACAGTCACATGGGCTACACCCATAGTGACCATCATTAAAGGACCTTATAATATAAGAATTTGTGGAGATTACAAGGTAACAATAAATCCATTTTTGGAGGTGCCAAATCATCCAATCCCTGTAATTGAAGACATTTTTGCAAAATTAAATAAAGATGATTCAAAAGTTAAAACAGTATTTAGTAAAATTGATTTAAGAAAGGCATATATGAACAGGAGAATGGATGAGGAGGCACAAAAGCTTATGACAATTACCACACCATGGGGGTTGTATAGACCAACATTCATGATGTTCGGTATGTCACCTGCGCCACAGGAATGGCAAGATTTTATGGATGAACATTTTAATATGCCAAATGTATACTGTTTCATTGACGATATTTTGGTTGCGAGTAGTGATGTGGATTGCCATTTAAAAACTTTAGAGTGTATATTTCAAAAACTTAAAAATTTAAATATTAAAGTAAATAAAGAGAAAACTGTGTTGATGTCCCCACAATTAGAGTATTGCGGGCATGTGATTGATAAGGAAGGCATTCACAAGACACCAGGGCACATCAAGGCTATATTGGAAGCACCACAGCCTAAAAATATTAAAGAATTACGTAGTTTCCTTGGCACTATTAATTTTTATCATAAATTTCTAAAGAATGCCGCTGAAAATTTAAAACCTTTATATACATTACTAAAGAATTCAGAAAAATGGGTATGGTCTAAACAACAAGAACTAGCATATGAATGGGCCAAGAAAGCCATTGTATCAGATCAAGTATTGATTCATTATAATCCAAAGCTACCAGTTGTGTTGAGCTGTGACGCTTCCAAATATGGGTTAGGAGCTTGTTTAGCTCATGAAATTAGGTTAGGTAATAATATTGTGGAACGTCCTATCGCTTTTGCAAGCAGAACCCTCAATGAAGCAGAAGTAAAATATTCTCAAATAGATAAAGAAGCCTTAGCCATTATATGGGCAGTTAAGAAATTTGATTTGTATTTAAAAGGTAAAACATTTACATTAGTTACTGACCATAAACCACTGATATCTATATTTAATCCAAATAAAACAGCTGGTAGCATATATGCAGATAGAATGACTAGGTGGGCATTAATTTTATGTAATTACAACTATGACATAAGGTACAGGACTTCACAACATAATGCGGCAGCAGATTTTCCATCTAGGTTGCCAATTAAAAATAGTAATGAGGAGAAAAAAATTAATATGGAAGGCAACATTAACAGCATTGTATTGGATAATCCGCCTGTAACTTTATCAGAAATTGCCAAACATACTCAAAAAGACCCTAAATTAAGCAAGGTTTGTACTTACTTAAGAGAGGGTTGGCCAAAAGTTATTAATAGAGAATTATGTAATTTTAAAGGTAAAGAGACTGAGTTATATATAATTAGAGATTGCATTTTATGGAGGGATAGAGTAGTTATACCTGACAGTTTAAAGGATAAAGTTTTAACTGAACTGCATTCTGGTCATTTGGGTATAAATAAAATGTTATCTTTAGCTAATAGTTGTTTTTGGTGGCCAAACATCACAAATGATATAAAAACATTGACTAATAATTGTGCAGGTTGTATCCAAAATAGGAACTTACCACCTATTAAACCTATACATAGATGGGAGTGGCCAGAGGAGCCATGGAAACGTATTCATGCTGATTTTGCAGGCCCATTTTTAGGGCATATGTGGTTAATCATTGTAGATGCACATTCAAAATGGCCAGAAGTAGTTAAAATGAACAATATTACCTCCAGCAGTACTATTAAATGTCTTCGTAGTATTTTTGCTAGATTTGGTCTGCCGGAACAAGTTGTGACTGATAATGGTCCACAATGGACATCTGAAGAGTTTAATGTTTTTTGTAAGAATAATAATATTAGACACGTATGTACTGCACCTTATCACCCAGCCAGTAATGGCTTAGCGGAAAGGGGAGTTCAAACCTTCAAAAGGGCCATGTTAGCATATAAGTTTGATAAGAATTGTTTAGATCACAGTATACAGCAATGGCTATTGGCTTATCGTACAGCACCACATGCCACAACAGGCAAGGCACCGTGTGAGTTAATGTTCGGTAGAAAACTTCGTACACGTTTATCTTTAATAAAAAAGGATTTAATTATTCCTCGGCAGTCGATTTGTAAGAAATCTGTAAAGCAATATTTACCGGGTGATAAAGTATTGATTGCATCATATGATAACTCTAAAAAATGGCTAGATGGTGTTATTGATAAACCAGTAGGAAATGTTATGTATGATGTGCATACTGACAAAGGCATACTCACCCGGAATGTTACTCAGTGTTTGCCTAACTATAGTATACCTAATGAAAGTGTATTGGAGCAAGAAAAAGAATCGGAGAAATTAGAATTAAATAAGCCGTTAATTAGCAAAGAAATGCCAAATAACATTGCTAATTCTCCTATTCTTGTTCAGCCAGAAGTGCGTAGAAGTGCACGTATTCATAAGCCTGTTCAGAGACTTGATTTGTAATAGGTAAATAAAAATTTAGAAGAGAGGAGTGTTACATTAATTATAATCTGTGCTAGAATTAGGGTCTATGACTGAAGGTCTGTTGTCTATGGCCTTTTTGGTATTATATCTTCTCGTGTGCGCTCATGCAAATAAACGTGCAATGTAAGTAACACCGAGTTTTAATTATACACTAACCCAGCAGACTTGCACATATTTAGCAAATATGTGACAGCCCCAATGGGAGATCTCCGACCCAGCGAAATGGTATGCTGATGGTATAAATACTATGAATATATAAAAATACTATAAAAAGTCCATACCGGACCTAAGAGTATAATCTATAGAAGTCTTTGGTTCGGTATCTATAAGGGCCATAGTTCACGACGCGGCGCTTCCATCAAATCCAGCACCAGTACTATCGGCTAATCATTAGTGGATAGTGGATGCTAATCATTAGTGAATCAGGCTGGATGATCAGTATGGCCCATAAGGGCCATACTCACCATCCAGCCTGCAAGCTCAAGGCCGCGGATTTGTAGGCAAAATTTTTAAATGATTGACACTATTGACACTAATGACGGTACATTAGTACCGTTGCTGGATATGCTGGATGCGCCGTGCGTAATATGGCCCTTTAATCTTTATACTTCGTGGTCGATAGTGTCAATCATTTCAAAGTTTTGCAATTACAAGTCGGCGACCTTGGGTTTGCAGGCTGGATGGTCAGTATGGCCATTTAGCAAAATTTATAATAAATTATTGACACATCCAGGGCCGTCTTTAACCTATTAGAGGCCCTGGGCACATTAGATTTTTTTTGTTTGTTTTTACCTGTTTAAGCCCTGAAAGACTGTGTAATTCGGAAAAATACAAATATCTATAGTCTAAAACTAAACGTCAGTACTAAATTTTATAATACGTTTCTTAAGCCAAGAACGAGCGAGCGAAGCGAGCGAGCAAATTTTTTTTCCTATTTTACAGGTTCAAACGTTCAAATCTGTTCAAACGTTTAACTAAAATATAAACACTGAATAACGGTGAACTTCGGAAAAATACAATAAAATCAACCGGCTACAACAGAATATTGGTAATAATTAATATAATGTTAACCGCGAGCGACCGAAGCGAGCGAGCAAATTTTTTTCGTATTTAAAAGGTTAAATCTGTTCAAACTTTAAACCCTAAAAGACTGGAAATAGGATCATTTTATAATATACATTAGTAACCGTGAAATACTGAGTAAATCGAAAAATACAAACATCAAAATCCTAAAACCGAACGTCGCGTCGGTACTAAATTTTATAGTAATATGTTCTGTAAGTCAAACACGAGTGAGCGAAGTGAGCGAGCAAAATTTTTTCCCCTTATTTAGGTTAAATTCTATTCAATCGTTAAACTTAAACACTGAATAACGGTGAATTTCGGAAAAAAATATCATAAAATGAACCGGCTAAAACAGAACATCGCTACTATATAATATAATACGTTCTTTATGTTATAGCGAGCGAAGCGAGCGAGCAAAATTTTTTTCCGGTTTAATAGGTGAAATCTCTTCAAATTTTGAACCCTAAAAAGACTGTGAAAATAGGATCATTTTGTAATTTAAATTAAAGTAAAATAAGTGCAATTTCTGATGTTGCAAAATATATGACAAATAAATTATTATGTTTGTCATAGAATACCTATTTCTCACTTTTTTCGTAGTACATAATTACAAAATTTTGTGATCAGTGACGTGCCCAAAATATTGTGTCGCATGCTATCTATACGTTCGAGGATTCGATGGTACGCGTACCATAGGTTCGATCCCTGTTTTAGGCTATCGATTTTATTGTTTTGTTTTTCTACATTATTTCAGGGCTTAAAGTATAAAAATATTTTAACAGGTTAAAGCGTAAAAAACGTTCACTCGCTTTCTCAGTTTGAACGCATTGAACATAAACACATACGTCATATAGAACAAGTAGTACTAAAGTTCTGTTTTAGGCTGATGATTTATATTTCTAAAATAACTTTAAAAATCATCTTTCAGATAGGGTTAATGGGGCGGCAAAATATGTTAATTGGCCTGGGGCGTAAAATTTCTAAATACGCCTCCGTATATGGGTCATCCACATGGACCAGCCGGCCCATTTCGGGGGGGTTTGAACCCCCTAAACCTCCCCCCTGGCTACGCCCATGTCGTAATATAAATTATATCTATATAATAACTAGTACCCTGTGCTGGATTTGCAGGCTGGACAGTGATTATGCTTTACAATCTATGGTATAACTTTTTTTTCTTTTGTCTGTGACTACTGTCAAATTAGCTTTTGACTGACGTCATTTGTCAGATTGACAGCTGAAGCTGAAGGAAGTATCGAGCACACAAAAAATTTCAATTTTTCAATTGCTAATATATAAAAACAAAGCATTGTCTAGTGACAAATATATATTTTAGGGGTATTTGTGCTTACTAAGAGAGTTCATAGAAAGATTAATAGAGTTTGCTGTGTATATTGTTAAAAATGGCTCAAGACCCAGAAAGGTTTGATTCTATGTTGTTAGCAATGGCACAACAACATGAAGGAGGTGTAAAAGAGGTAAACAAAGATTTTTTATAATTATTTTCCTTCATTGTCTTCTTGGCCAAAACCACCAACAATAATTATATTATAGCTTAGCTAGTTTTCATTTTAATAATAGCAACATGTCATTATTCAACATGCATAAACTTTACTCAATTTTGTAAATGCAGTTTTATTTTTGTTAAAACGTAACAATATAACGTATGATATTATGTAAATACCTATTCAATAACTTGCTTATTTTAATATTTTCAACAGTGTTCTTAAAAGCTAAACATTCCAGAAAGTTCTGTGTACACATGGCTCTAGCATTTCAGTAACATAACCTTTAAAATGGTTTTAATTTTATTATTACCGGTATCCGGAATTTATTATCTTTCTTTAACTTTAATTGAGATTTTAAAATAGGTGTCTCAGGTATGAATCCCAGTTAGACATTTGAATCCCAGTTAGACATTTTTTGTGATTCTTATTGTTTTGTTTTTTAGTACCTATTGCAAATCTGTAATTTTTTTACTACTACTAGAACTCCAAATAAAGCTTGGCTGCCTAGGTACTTATAATTATGTTAAATATTATAATTTCATAATAACATTTTTTCTTCTTTCAAAAGATTATTTTACTCTCAAATGCTTTTTAAAATTTTATTTCCTCAATGACAATATGCTCAGAAATTACTAAATTCTCAAAGAGATTTAATTAATGAAGTATGCATTTCTTTCAACATTTCAGCTTCTTGGAACTATAGTAAGCTTCTTTGCAAGAAAAACTGATTTCTTTACTGGTGGCAAAGAAGGAGAATGGGAAAAGGTAAGAGACTAAATTATAAAAACTATTTCAATGTCTGAAATACATTGAGTATTTTTATATTAAAATCACCTTTTAAAAATTCTTGCTGTACTTCCAATGACAAGAAAGTAAGACAATCATGATAAATTATTCCATACAGAAAAAAAAACACTCCACACATTTAGCACTGGTGTTTTAAATTAGATATTAAATTTTCAGGTTGTGAAAGACACATTTTACACTCACGCCAAGAAAGCTAAAGAAGAAGCAGATAAAATAAAGAAGGAAAAGGTGGAAGCCGAAAAGAGATTAAAAGAAATACGACAAAAGAAAGAACAAGAGCGCTTGGCTAAAGACTTTGAGCCGGCTTCTGTGACTGAACTAACCGAGCAGGAGGCGGCAGAATTACAGGAAACTATTAATAAGGAAAAAAAAATAGGTATGTTTATGTTCTTAATTTTTCTATTTTTATCACAACGGTTTCACTAATACTATGTGCACTGACTAAATAGATGTATGAAGACAAGTACCTGGGTAACCTGATTTTTTTTTAATTTAAAAATAAAAAACAATCACAAAAATATCTGACTAGGGTTCAAACCCACCACCTATCGAATTTTCGAACAAAGCAAAAATTATACATAGTATGTATATGAAACTGCTAATTGGACTAAC
This sequence comes from Glaucopsyche alexis, assembly GCA_905404095.1. Taxonomy (NCBI): domain Eukaryota; kingdom Metazoa; phylum Arthropoda; class Insecta; order Lepidoptera; family Lycaenidae; genus Glaucopsyche; species Glaucopsyche alexis. Next base: position 15,116,569 of record FR990052.1, on the reverse strand, counting down.
ATAACAGAGTTGAAATTATTGATGTATTGTGGCACGATAAAAGAAAGTTTCCTAGGGATAAAACCTAGCTAGATCTATTTTTCTCCCCCAAAACTCCCCATCATTCATGGTAATATTTGTAGCCAATATTAATAATAAATAACTCCCCACATCAATTTCGGTGACGGTGGTCAGTTATGCAGGAGTATTTTTATAGTGCCCAAGTGTGCTCAGTACACAAGAGAGTACTCTCTTCCTTTACTCTCAAAACCCAGTGGGACTGGGGTGAGATCAGGCGCAGGACTGATTTTAAATGCCTTTCAACGCATGGATCATCTTTCTTGTCAGACAAGCAGGTTGCCTGCGTTGTAATAACCAAACTTGGAAACAAAATTTTTTGTTGTTGCCCAATGCGAGAATAGCCAAGCGCTAACCACTTCACCACGGAGCCAATATTGAGAAACCTATTATATATTACATTCAAGATTGTCTCGTTTAAAATCAAAAATCATGAATAACTGCCATTGTTTAAAGCTGTTTGAGGAAATCTTAGCCTGCTTGCATATTATTTTTTATTACCTACCTTTAATGGAGATACCAATATTGAAAATCTTATCTTTTTTATTTTTATCTCTTTTGATTTAGTTACTACATCAAATCACTGTCTATATGTTTCAGAGCCCGAAAATGGAAGTGGGGATGCATCTGGAAAGGAGGAGGACAAGATACCTGAGGAAGATGATCCCGAGGAAAAAGGAAAAATCAAGCCCAACGCTGGAAATGGCTGCGACCTTGAACACTACAGGTGGACACAGACTCTTGAAGAAGTTGAGGTAAGTAACAGATGTATAATATTAGATACTCAAACTCGCCAGGTTTACACAATGTTAGACAGAGATCACACCTAATTGTGTGACACATCTTGTACTTTAAACAAGCAAATCTTGTATTTAACTGGAAGCAGTACTGGAATTTTAAGGAGATCATAAAAACCAAGAAACTAGCATAAGCATTAAACGGAAATTATTCAGCACCTGCATATTGCCTGTAAGTGCCTGTAAGAGGCACACAGACGAGACTGAGGACCAAGCAGATTTCTAAATGAATAGCAAATATGGTAACATTGTTTGAAAATAAAGGCTTATATTATTATTATTATGTCAATTACAATCAAGTCCCGATACACTAAAACTGTCAAACCAGTATTCTTGTAAACGTCACAAAATCAATTTATGATAACAAGTCTCTTCTTATAATACAATCTAAGAAAAAGTCTACTTTAAATACGAGAATTGAGGTTCTGATCTGACGCTGGAGCTGGAAGGTCACCACAAGTACTCCGCAATAAAAGAAGTTTGGGCTCGTATAATAGGGAATATGCATAAAACATAAAAATAACTTAATAAAAATTAAATGAAATGGCGAGAAAATTTTCAATATATTATGTTGATAAATGAGCAGGACAAGAGCGGTTTTGAATCTATCTCTTTCTAGCAAAACGAAATTACATATGAACTTTCTATGAAAGTCATGTTATGTGATGTCACGGTACACATCGGACCTCCCTGTCTAATAGACTACTAGTTAATAGAATCAGGCGTTACTTTGCGGAAATCCATAGCATTAAATTAATTAATATTATGTTTATAGCAGTTTTTCCGCTAAATAATACCCACAACCTGCAAGCAAATGTGTGAGTGCACGCATAAGCATGCGTAACGCACCTCCCTCCTCCCACACTGCTTATGCGTGCACTCAGATGCAAGATCGTGCAAACACCACCACCACACAAGCAACAATGTCGGCAAGATCGTGCAAAGCCCCACACCACCATGCAGGTTGCAAAACTCGACGAGCATTTCGCCCCGAACCCAGAGCATCCTCAGGAAGTGGACCTGCGAACAAAGTTCGTTAGTTTCTAACGAACTTTGTTACGTAAGCAGTGTGGGAGGAGGGAGGTGCGTTACGCATGCTTATGCGTGCACTCACACATTTGCTTGCAGGTTGTGGGTATTATTTAGCGGAAAAACTGCTATAAACATAATATTAATTAATTTAATAGACTACTTTTAACATTCATATCTTTGTTATTTTTAATGATATCAAGAAACTGATTTTACTATCAATCAATCAATCAATCAATCAAGCCTTTTTATTCAAGCATGATGTTGATTATTATTATTATTTTCCTTCTGTTCTGCTTGTTTGCCTTGAAGGCAAAAGGCCTCCTCCAGAGCTTTCCATTTTTCCCTGTTCCTCCCTAGTCTAGTCCAGGTATTCCCTGCTACGGATTTAATCTCATCAGCCCATCTCTTCAATTGTCTTCCCTTCTTCCTTTTCCCCTTTCTCGGGTACCAATCAAGTATGGTTTTACTCCATTTTTCAATGCCTCTTAGTATATGGCCAGTCCATTTCCATTTTAATCTTTTGACTTTGACTGTCACATCTTCAATTCTAGTGGTTTTTCTGAGTGTTTCATTTCTTATCTTGTCTATCCTTTTTTTATTTATCATACTTCGTTCCATCGCCCTCTGACACACTTCCAATTGCTTGGTTTGAGATTTGGTTAAAGACCATGTTTGACACCCGTAAGTGAGGACGGGGAGGATGCATGTGTTGTATAGTTTCTTTTTTATGTGAATGCTGATTTCTTTGTTTTTCATTACTTCCTTGAGGGACCAATATCTCTTCCATGCATTTCCTATACGCGTCTCTAACTCCTTTTGCATCATATCAGTTGGGGAGATTAATTGTCCAAGGTAGGTGTATTCATTCACATAGTCAATATTTATGTTATTCAAGTCATGTAGGGGGTGTATTTCCCAGTTCGTCATCGCTTTGGTTTTGTCTGTGTTGATGGTAAGGCCCACCTTTTTGCTCTTCTTCTGTAGTTCAAGAATCATAACCTGAAGCTGTTCTGCTGACTGTGCGAATAATATTATATCATCTGCAAACCTCAAGTTTGATAATGTTTCGCCATTTATAGTCAGTCCGCAATTTTCCCAACTGATATTACGGAACACTTGTTCTAGCACAGCCGAGAAAAGTTTTGGCGATAGAGGGCCTCCTTGGCGGACTCCCCGTTCGATGTTTATTTCAGTGCCTTCCCTTTCTAACTTAATTTTTGCTTTGCTGGTTTTGTATATGTTTCTTATTATCCATAAATATTTTAATTCTACACCTTGATGTTTCAGTGCCTGCCAGATATCATTGTGATTAAGGGAGTCGAAGGCCTTGCTATAGTCAACAAAGCAGCAATAGAAAGGGGTGTTGAATTCTTTGCTTTTCTCCAGTATCTGTTTTACCACTAGTATGTGGTCCAGTGTGGCATAGCCACTGCGGAATCCAGCCTGCTCTCTTGGTTGATTCTCGTCGAGGCTTCTTGTTATTCGTTGCAGGATTACTTTGGCAAATATTTTATATATGTTGGATACCAGACTAATTGGTCTGTATGTCACTTTTGTTTCCTTTTGTTGTGCAGCAGTGTAATGACTGATTCAGACCACTGTTTTGGAATCTCTTCCTTTTCCAGAATTTCATTAAACATGTTTGTGAGTACTGGGGTGATGTACTCCTTTTTATCCAGCAGTAGATCATTAGTGACTCGGTCAGAGCCTGGAGCTTTGTCCCTTTTTTGTGTCTCTATTGCCTTCTCTACTTCCCTTTCCAGTATTTTTGGGATGCAATTTTCTTTTGATTTGTTGTCCTCGTATGTTTGTGTGGTTTCTATAGTGTCCTCTTGTCGATTTTTGTACAACTCTTTGTAGTATTTGGTAGCAATATTTATAATTTCTGGTTATCCAAAGGGAAACACAGAACGAGAACGTTCTGTGTTTCCCTTTGGAGTCTTTCATGTTAGGTATCCATTCGGTTCTGTCGTTTAATAGTTTGATAGCTTTCTTAATGCCTCCTGTCTTGGTTATATATTTTTCGAGTAGTCTTTGTCTTCTGTGTTGTCTTTCTTTCCTTAAAGTTTCCTTTATTTCCTTGCTTAGTCTGCTTATTTCCCTTCTTATGTCTTTAGTTTTGTTTTCTTGTCCAATTAGTTTAGCTCTAGAGTCCATTAGTTGTCTTGTTTTGTCAGATATATTCTTATTAGCTTTACTATGTTTTGTTGCATTGTTTACTTTCTTAATTGTTAACACTTCTTGGAGATTCCTATATTTGTCTTGAATGCTTAATGTTTTGTTTGTCTCAATAAAGTCTGCAAGTTCTGTTCTGATAGCATCAATGTTCGGTGTACCACTTGATTGAAGAGACTTGAGCATGAAAGGTCTTTTGTTAAACTTTTTGGTGTTGTCAATTCTTAGTTTTGCCCTAACCATTCTATGGTTGCTGTTGAAATTTATCTTATTGAGTGTTGTACAATCCTTGAAACACTTACTTCTGTTTGTGAGGATAAAGTCGATTTCATTTTTGTAACGGCCGTCAGGAGATATCCATGTCCATTTCTTTTCTTTCCGTTTCTTGTAAAGTGTATTTTAAATAATAAGGTTGTTCTCGTATGCTAATTCCAGTAATTTTACTCCGTTCCTTGATCTAACTCCCGTGCTGTATGGTCCCATTATAGTTTCTTCTCCGTCTCTTCTGTAACCTAGTTTGGCATTGAAATCTCCCATAACAATCAAATTTTTATGAGTATGATCTTTGATACATGAGTTTAGTTGTGTGTAAAAAGCTTCTATTTCTTGGTTACTAGATTGCTCAGTGGGTGAGTAAATTTGTAGTATTGATCATTCTTCCTTGTAAGGGGGGATATATATGTTCAAGATTGCAATACGATCTGAGATTCCTATGATTTCGGTTATGTGTTTTTTTAGATTACTTTTTATAATGAAACCTATTCCATGTCTGCCAGGAATTTCTCCCTTGTAGTACAGTATGAATTGGCCATAATCCTCGATTTTTTCTCCTTGTCTGCGTACTTCACTTAACCCAATGATTGACCACTTTACATTTTCTACTGCTGTCATTAGTTCTATTAGGTTTTCGTCTAATCTTAGTAATAATACATTATAAGTTGCTATAAACATCTGGTCTTTTCCTTTGGTACTTGGGGATCTTAGATAACTGGGGTTCTCTGGAGGGTGGTAGTCTTTTTCCCCCACGGTGACCAGCCGGCTTGGGGTACATCTCATTGAGTTTAATTTATTTTGGTGTTGCTTACTTGTACTTGTTATTTTCTTCCGTGGTGTTGTTTAGTTGCTATTCAGAGTTGTCGTTCGTTTGGTGTGGCGTTGTGTTTTGTCTTGAAGTTGCCGGACGTGAGAAACCACCCGTTTTGTTTATCTTTCTTGTCGAAATATATGTTGTGCCAGTAGCTGTGGGGGTTTCAGGTGAGTATGTGGGTGACCTTTTCCTTTTTTCGTTGCTCCTTTCTTTAACTATTAGTCTATCGTATTTGATGTAGGCTTCTTTACCATTCCTGATTTCTTCCTCCATTATTAATTTTAGTTCCTTTCTTTTAATCAAGATTTCCTTAGGGTAGTCCTCTTTTATATATATAGTTTCGGGCAGAAGTTTCTTATTTTTAAGCAATTGTATTTTCCTCCACGTCAGTGTTAAGGACATGAGGATTGGACGTATTTTTTTCTCTGTTTTCATGCCTATCCTGTATTTTGCTGACCTCCCACTTATCCCAATCACTTATTTCGGCTTTCTTGCTGATGTCATTTAATACTTTTAGTACTAAATCCATTAGTTCTTCGTTGGATTTTTCGTTTTCAGGTAATCCGTGGATAATGAGGTTGTTTTGACGTGCCCCTTTTTCCATTATTTTTACTTGGTTTTTTAATTTGGAGATTTCACTTTTAAGCAATTTATTTTCTTCTATTAGGGGATTTATTTTTTCATCAATTTTTGCCGATAAGGTTTTTGTGACGCTTTCGGTAATCAACTTTGTCTGTATCTGTAGTTCATCTTTGAGTTTTTCCAATAGGATATGCATTTGCGGTTCCATTTTCCAATTCTTCCTCTTCTTCTTTTTTCCTTCTTTTTAATTCGTTGCTGGACTAGCGGTGCTGGACCGATGTATCAGGTTTGTCTATGCTTTTTGAAACAGCAACACTGGTTTTTGTAATCTTTACCCTATACCGGATGTGACGGTGATTTTGAGGTTACAACTTGATAATGGACGATGTATAGTTATAGTTATGTATGTAGCGGATTCTCGTATTTATGCACTTTTCAAGTTAATTAGCACTGTTTTAGTTGTTATTATCACTGATTTTAGTGGAGCACGGTTCCCTACGCAGATTCACGCACTTTTAACTAGTTTACACTCTTTTTAAACTGTAGTTATTGATTAAAATTTCGGAGCAAGTGAACGACGATGTTTTCTTGACAGTAGCCACTGGAAGTCCTTTTAATTTTAATTTTACTATACGATTTATCAAAAAAAAATACGTGCATATTCCCTATTGGTCTTGGAGAGTACTTTATCTCTATATGGTATTCAGGGTCTGATAAGGAATGAGCTCATAAAAACTCTGCTTTAAAAAGCTTGTTTTTTTTTAATCTTCATAAATTATTTTAACCCTTTAGTAGCAAAAAGTATTCTGGTGATGTAGATGAATGAAATAATTTTACACAGTGTTCTTGTAATAGTATATTAAATTATCACAGTTTCTAAAATTTCACTAAACTATAAAGAAATTTACAATTATTATTATTAATTAATAATAAGATTATGAGTAAAAATATAAGCACATTTTTATGTTGTATTTACAAAAACGTGCATATATGTATATTGAGATAATTATCCCAGTCATAAAATAATGCTTTTGTTTGTTACATAATATATCTAATATGAATTCCCAAAAGCTCTTGTTATTAATTATGGTAACAAATATTATATAATTGAATCTTAAAGCCAAAAGTCAGGCAAATTAAAGTGGTACAGTGGTATTTATATATAATAGGTTTATTACTTTTAATAAATCAAAACTTATGAAGACATTCTGTTTTACAGGATAGCATTATTTTTAATTATTTTCCTACAGAACAAACAAAACATTCTTTAAGATTGATAATAAATACATATATTATAATTTTAACATTGTTTACATTTTTTCTTTTTAAAAAGTCAATATGAAGTAATATTTACCATGTTTATTTCAAAAATATTTTAATTAACTAATTATTAATTGTATACCTAGTTCGTACATTAAATTTATATTATATACAGTTACTTATATTGCACTAATACATAACATACTCCTTGTTATAGAAGATTATAAAGATTTAAAATATATTTACCAATTTTAACCAAGTATGGCAATTGACATCCCAAATTAGTAATGAGGCATTGGGATTTGGGGAAAAACAGTTATTATACAATCATTTCAAACATTAGCTATACACTGTGATTTAAAAACAATAATTGGATATTTGACAACATTTTTTTTTTTGGTACGTGTACATTCGGAAATAATGAGGTTTTACAAGTTGATACAAGTAAAAAAAACATATTTTATGTGTTGCTTTTGAAAGTTACAAAAAAGATGGAATATTTATTACATTTAATAAGTGTAAAAAAAACGACTTAATTTACTTACATCTGATACAAAAAGATTTACAAGTATGTTAAGTATGAACATAAACACTGTATATAGAGATAGAAGATATTTAAAATTTTTTGCGTATTTCGTAGCATCTTACGAGCAATGTGTTAATAATATTGATTTTTAGTATACTATTTACTATTACTTTCTTATTTTTCATTATTCATTTATAATATAAAAAATTACAGTCAAATTCCCAATTGCATTAATATATTATTAACACCAACGCAAATAATGTATTATTAGTTTAGTTCCATTGTCATAAAACATGGTTTTGAAGGCTTATTATTAAAATATGGAAGTTTTAATTTTGTACTATTTATATTTACGAAAAATTTGAAATCTAAATGCCTCATATGCTCATAAAACAAATTTTACGGGCGCTTTAAATTTATTCTGTTCACCCAAATTGGTACCTAATAGGCTAATAGTAAATATACACTGACATACTTAGTAACAGTGTAAATTTAAAATACAATATTCTACAATACACATCTAAAATCTCAGTACATTATATTATGTATATTGTATATAATATAATGTATTACAGATAAAGGCGGTCACCCATCCAGCGGAACTTTCAGTAACCGTCGCTTTACTTTTTCAACTATAGCTAAATCTAGCGACTGGTCCAAAGTTTTTAAATTAAAATAGGATAAATTATTTACTTACATATCTACACATAGTAAAAACCTTTCCATCCACAAATTAAATGTTTATAAAACAAATTCTACATCTCATCAATTTGATTTAAATTTTTATCCTTAAAAATATGGTTTTGTTAAATATATCTGCAATAAAAAAGTATGTTAAGGATATTATAATGAAGGTTCTTTTCGTTGGTTTTAAGCGTCGTTTTCCTACAAGATTGCATAACACAATCTTCGTGTCATCGTAGCGAAAATCTGGCTTCATAGATCGTGTGATGTTTAACATCTTCAGGAATATTTGTATATGCCCGTCTCCTTTCGCATTCGCACTGAAACATATAAAATAGCAATTCTTATCCTTACTAATATAATACATTACTAATCTATACCTATACTAATATAATAAGGAGGAAAAGTTTGTTTGTTTGTTTGTATTGAATAGGCTCCGAAACTACTGAACCGATTTGGATGAAATTTGGTACAGATATAGATTAGACCACGGGGAAGGACAAAGGCTACTTTTTATCGCGGAAAAATGTACGGTTACCAGTTACCACGGGATTTCTTGTTAATTATAAAATATGTGAATGTTTGTGTCTTTTACTCTTTCACGCAAAAACTTTTAAACGGATTTTGATGAAATTTGCGATGGTAGTAGTTATAAAGGCTCCGGATTTACGGTTAACACATATTATACTACTTTTTATCGCGGCACAATGTACGGTTTCCGCAGGATTTCTCTTTGTTGACAGAGCCAGTCGCGTTAGTTCATAATTTATTATATATGCAAACATGATTGGTTTTAGATATGCAAAAAAAAGTCGTGTTAGTTACACTATTTATGACTCAAGAATGGCTGAACCGATTTGGCTGAAAATTTGTGGGGAGGACACTGGTATCTTAGAACCTGGAGAAGGACATAGGATACTCTTTATCCCGTTCCTGAGAGACTAAAAACTCGAGAACGGCTGGACCGATTTGGCTTATTTTGGTCTTGAAATAATTATGAAAGTTCAGGGAAGGTAAAAAGTGAGAAATATTGGAAAAGGTGTAGGTGTAGGAGTAGGTGTAGCCATTTATTCATTCCAGTTCATATTTAAGGCAGAACAACGAGTGTCGGGACTCGGGACAGCTAGTATATTATATAATACCTACTACAAAACCATTAAATAAATATGTGGTATTTTACGATAGACTGCAAAACATGAAGCAAACCGATTATTTTTTACTTAAATATTCTTTAATTAATAGATCCGCATTCGCAGTGGTCACCGACTGCTTAAGCAATTTAATCCAAATGCTTATTGCTTAGTGCTATAGGAAATAGCATTAATCATTAGCATTTGATGTTTAGTTTTGTAAATGTAGTTCTTAAACATACATACATACATACATACATACATATAATCACGCCTCTTTCACATAGGGGTACTGGGGTAGGCGGAGACCGCCTCTTTCCCGTAGGGGTAGGCAGAGTCCACTTCTTTCCACTTGCTACGATCCTTATATGCCTACTTGTTTCGCTTCATCCTCTTTCATTCTTACCATCCATTCCTCCTCTTACATTCAACGTAGCGAAGCGGCTCTCCGTGGACCACTTTTCGCCTCCTCGAGAACTAGACGTGATGGGTGGCGAACCACATCGCCGCCATTTTGGATATTTAAATTATTTTTATGATTATCCATTGCGTTCCCACGGATTGGTGGAGAGGGTAGGAATAGGGAAAGGGAAGGATAGGTGGTGTGGAAAGGAAGATTGGTTAGAGTGGGAAATAGGAAATGTAGGATATTACCGCCCAGAAGGGCAAGGGATAGGACAGTAATAGCTAGGGAAGCAGGGGTCGCATACCCGTATACTATACCACAACTACCGGACATGTAAGTTGGGATGAGTATCCCATGACATATAGTTCTTAAAACAAACAGGTAATACGTATACTCACTTTCTACAAAACATATTGCCGCTAATATACACGCCGAGAACAGTATCGTCATGGATATAACCAGAACAGTGATTTGATGTGAATGATCACAGCAACATGTCTTTGGTTCTTTGGCGGAGCATGGTTTCGTGAATCCATTCACTACGGTAAAATGTGTCGAGCTGGCTATGGACGTCGTGTCCTTCTGAGCTATGGAACCTCTTTTGACGTCCGACCAGAACGTATCTGTCGGCTCCTCGGGTATCGACACTACGCTGGTATGCTTCGGGAAAACGGTGCGGTTGTGATTTAAATTGTGATTCAAACCGCACTCTTCTTTGGGGTGTCTGATGTTCATACGCGCTAGCTGTGCAGCGTTCAGTAGCAGCGATCCCGATGAGACGCTCTGTAATGAAAAATAATGTTGATGTTAATTGTAAAAATAAGTAAATAGTTTATTTCCAAAGTTTTTTCAAAAATTTGCTATTTATTCTGTCTCCCAAATTAGGCGATGCCTGTACTAGGGGGGGACTGTATGTGCGTGCGAGTGCGTGTACGCGTGCGTGTGCGTGTACGTGTGTGTATGTGAGGTGTTGTGTTAAATGCATACTTTTATTAGATTTTCCTAATCTTTGTATGTCCATGATTGGAATAAATCTTTTTTTGCTTATCTAACGGAACAATGTTTAAAGTGTTTCTTAATCAAGATAAAAGGAAATAGGAATACTTATTCCGAATCTGTTGGCAATATGAGTATTAACATGGATATTTGGGACTGAAAACGCGGCTGCTTAGCATCTCTTCGTAGTTTTGCTTCGATTGAGTGACAGATTTGAGTATCTTTTCAACCACCCGATTATGATTTTAACCACCGAATGGCATGGTTGGAGCAGGAACCTGCGGTATCATAAAAGTGTAGCAGACAGAATTCTGGGCAAACGTTTCTATCTAAGTACAAAATAAATGTTATCAGGATTTTTATTACTTCGATTGCAATCTAAAATCAGTGTGGGGGCGTTGGGTTTTACCGTTTTTAAGATGATTACAATGGTATCTCAGTACATAAAAGCGTATTGTGATCTTGGATTGACATGTATGGTATTCCCAGATCATACGTGACACAAATAATCTCCATGCTGCCATTCATACGAACAAATCCGGTTTGCGCAATCCATTATTCCTGAGTATCCGTTTTCATATACGTGTTTTATTGTGTTGTGTATGTTTGTTCATATTGTGTATATCCGGAATTCAAGGTATAAATGTATTCTATTATCAAAATCGTGTGACTATAAACAACGTGTAAATCTATCTTGGCCAAGGAACCTATAAAATAAATGGGCAAATTGTGAGGCTGGGCCTATGAAATTACAAAACAAATTCCTAAACTTTACCAGATGCTTGGTATTTGTTGCGTAAAAAAGGTGTGTTCCGTTTTCCAGTCAGATTGTTATGAGCAATGAGGGACGTGAACGAGCAAAGCATGAGCAATTAACATACAACAGGCGTATCGAATTAAGTTGTCATCAAGCTAACCATCCCAAAGTGAATATGTAAGGTTAGATAGGGCAAGAGAAGCATGCTTTATTTCTCTTCTTCTAGGTGAAGAAATAAGAAGAGATTTAACTAGCCACCAGAAGCGAGGTGTGTATATGTCACCGTAAAATTGTAAAAACCGTTACATTGTAATATAACTAGTGAAATTGTAAAATGTTGATAGACTTCGGACGCGAATATTTTGCCTATAACATTTAACATATTTCGTTAGATTATAAATATAATATAGTAATGAATCTTCCGACATATTTTTACAATCTCGTTAGATATATTACAATCTAACGTTTTTTACAATTTTACGGTGACATATACAACTCGACATCATATCGGCTTCCCTTATGAATTAATTAATAGAAGGCGCTAAGTGCAATAAAATAAAATGATTATTCTGTATTTCAATATAATTATACTAAGCTCACGCGGCTTACCATTCTGCAAATCTCACGCTTCGCCACTGCTTCGCTACCAAAAAATCTTTGCTGAGAATGGAACAGGAAATTACTGCGGTTGGTAATGAGTTGCGATGATTGTCAGAAAATATCGGACCCTTGGAAAAAGCGTGGGAACGCAATGGATAATTATAAAAATAATTTAATTAGGTATCTAAAATGGCGGCGATGTGGTTCGCCACCCATCACGTCTCGTTCTCGCGGAGGCGAAAAGTGGCCCATGGAGAGCCGCTTCGCTACGTTGAATGTAAGAGGAGGAATGGATGGTAAGAATGAAAGTGGATGAAGCAAAACAAGTATGTAAGGATCGTAGCAAGTGGAAAGAAGTGGTCTCTGCCTACCCCTACGGGAAAGAGGCGTGATTATATGTATGTATGTATGTATGGAAACAGCTGGGTGTTGCAATCGAAGATACTTACGTGTGTGCTGTGATTGCTCGATGAGCCTTGACTCGACGAAGAGCCACCGCGCGACCGCGAGTCGCAGCTGCCGCTAGAGCTCGACAGCGACGGCCGTGGAATATGCCATTCTTGCGTTGAGATCTGAAAAGATATGATAATCTGTTACGCTGCTTAACTTGCTGTATGTCATTAAAATTGAATTATTCGATGCGAGATAATCAAATAACCTTTGCATGTTTGTAAACCAAATAAAACAAGAACTTATAACCCCTTACTAATAATCGCTGTATAAGCTTTGAATAGTGATACAGTGTTTTGTCTCCTTCTATCGAACTAAAAATGTCACTTGTGTGACGTGAACAAAACACTGTTTATCTATTCAAAGCTTAAACAACGTTTATTAGTAAGGGGTATAAGGGTTAATGAAGTGACAAGAATTCTTATTGCATATAGGCTATATGCAATAAGATTACGAATTTAAATTTAACGGGACTAGATCGGCGTTATGTATTTAAATGGTTACATAGTTATCTACGTCGAAACAGGAATACGAAGTTCCTAGTTGTAGGCATGGGTTCGGTATTATTTAACCAAATGAGGTAACTAAATCTGTTCTGATAATATTGAGCTTTTGGAGCAATAATAATAGTTGCTTTGTCTTCAGGAAAATTAAATCCCACCAAAAACATTTTCATGTAAAGTGATGCCAAGACGATACCATATAACTCGCACTGTCAAAAAGCTATTAGATCTCATGTAAAACCAAGCTTCTGACTCTACCAAACTTCTAACTCTACACGCCCTAACCCTACAAGCCTAACTCCACAAACTCCACACTTTAGTCAAATTATGTGACCTGGCCATTTCGTAACATTCGCTAAGGTGCTAAATGAAAAAATTAATGACTGTTATTCTGTTATAATATTCTTATAGGAACGAAATGGCCAAGCCACATAATTTGACTAAAGTGCGGAGTTTGTGGAGTTAGGCTTGTAGAGTTAGGGCGTGTAGAGTTAGAAGTTTGGTAGAGTCAGAAGCTTGGTTTTACATGAGATCTAGTAGCTTTTTGACAGTGCAAGTTATATGGTATCGTCTTGGCATCACTTTACATGAAAATGTTTTTGGTGGGATTTCACTTCTTTTTGAAAGACAATTTTTAGACCTCTAGAGTAGAAATTTACGTAGGCCTCTTACAAATTTTCATCCCCTAGTTTAAAGGGTTGGAGGATAAAAGTTTCAAGTTTGTTAATTTTTGTGTTGGTTATGTGCTAAAACTAGCTTACATACCAAATTTCAGCTTTCTATGACATCCAGAAGTAGCCTATAATTTTGTTGATCATCAGTGAGTCAGTGACGAAATCAGGGGTTTTTAGATATCAATAAAATCTAAATTATAAGACCTATAAAATCAAAACTTTAGATGTTTCATTAGTCCGCTACTGGGAACATATCCTGAAAATTTTGTATATCTGGTATAATCCAAACCTAAGTTATGAGGATCCAAAAAATCGACGAAGCGCTTCGAGAAAAGGTAGTCTGGTAGTGCCCTTGCGCTTCGCTCACTCGTCTTGGCGGGGGCACTACCGTGCTCCCAGACATTTCGGCTTGTGCAGCCTTGAATTAAACTATTATTGGACCAGATATTCAAAGTTTAAATGAATTAATTAGGTAGCATAGATTTCGACAGCACCCATGATGTAATTTGTGTATGCCTGCCGTAAGCTCCTTAAGTATGTACATACATTTTTTTCAAAGGCAAGGTTGTATATGTCCGCATCCGGGAAAATGTGTAACAATACGTATTAACTCCGTTTATCTTTGTGTTGTTATCGAATCCATCTCTCAATATCAATGTCAATGTCATTATCACAAAAGGTGGAACTTGCTCCACAAACAGTTTGACCGAGTATCGCTTACGTTAACTTTTTATTACGCAGAATATTGCGTAAACGGAATCCATGAATACAATAATGCCGATGACTCAAAATAAAGCAAAATTAGTAGAGTAGCTATAGCTTAACTAAAGTATATACAATTTCAGTTCATTGCAGACTTGTCAACTGGCGTAAGTATTGTTTGCACAATGGCTCCAACGTCGCCTTTACCTTGTCCGAAATTGGTTAATGCGGTCGTGGGAAAAATATCTGAAAGGACCCAAAATATTGCGGATATGCCTCTTATAATTGCAGGTTTTGTTCATTTTATTAATAATTTCGTATACTGCTTTGTGTCTTTTTATGTGGCAAAGCATTAATGTTTAAATTGCGCCAAGGGCAGACATTTTCTGGCAGTTCCGGTGGAAAAAAAATACTTAATAAAATGTGAACCTATAGCCTGGTTTAGTTATAGTTTAGTTTATATACCAACTAATAAATAGATTCGGTAAAATTACATTCTAAGATTTAGTCACATAATTGAATTAAATATGATACTAGAGATTCCTGCTTAGTTATTAATGTCATGAAATGCATGTATATTTACTAACTCTGGAGATTAACAACCTGAATGTTTTGCAATAAGCTAGGCATGACCTAAGCTGCAACGTTTCTTGTCTGTTTTGAACTTTAACCATGTAGGCTAAGAAACCCCCGATAACATCATCTGACAACCTAGATTTAGATCCAAGAGAGATTGGAGCAACTGATAATCGTGCACAAAATTGACACGTTTTATTTTCGCAAATTTGACATCAAACGATGATATTGCGAAAGGTTAAATGATGAAATCTCCTCCACACTTTAAGGAGATAGGTCTAGTTAAGAATAAATTAACGTGACAAGAGTTATATAACTCAACGATGTCAAGTAAACGCGACTCGGTATTTTTGCGTTGCAAGTTGCAACACAAGGTGTACTGTTATTGTGCCTATGGGCACACAGAACAGTCTACAATTCACAACCGGCATGTCATACTATACTCAGTTTGTGATTTTGTCCACGTAACACAGAAGTGTGAATAAATGACCTTACGTTGTGCGGTTGTAATGGGATATGTGGTTAGAGGTCAAGTTATTTGTCAGCTGATTATTAAGATAGCGTTAAGCTGTCGCCAAAATTTTAATTAGGGGAAACTGGGGGCATTTTATTCCCTTTTGTTTTTAAACCTTATTTCTTACATATATGTAAAAGTGGTAAGGTAGAATATGTGGAATTTATCTGAGTACAAGAAAATGCGACAAACAACAAAATATCAGTGAAAAATATACCAATAGTAGGTAAACTGAAATTAAAGACAATTTATATTTATAATGCTGTTTTGTATGGAACCATTAGTACGTGAGGCCGACTCGCACTTGGCCGGCTTTTTTGTCTCGCTTGTAAGGCATTTAGTAAATATCCAGTGAATCCATCCACTTCCATGTAATATGATGCTAAGGGTAATGAAATATAACGAACGAGCTGGACAATATTGGACTGTAATCTACTAATTGACGATAAAGAAGCAATACAGCATTTTCAGTATTTATAAATATTTCAATTTTTAGTTTTCTTGATGCAGACAGACAGACACGTATATGACGTCGAACTACAGTATAAATTAATCATGTTAAGTTTCATCAATTTAATTTTTAGGTCAAGTTTTGCTCAGAGTCCGATTGATTTTGTCAGATACGCCGTTCAAGGTTTGCGTTCTCTTTATTTGCGGTCTTGTTTCGTCGGCCTCTTGTGCAATAAATCTTGGTTTTGCTTTCGGCCCCATCATCCTCATTGTTGGTTTGATAATATTGTGATTGATAGGCTCTTTGCCTGTTTTACTTTATCTGGCTTATCTCATTGGCATTTACTATTAATTACTATCTTTCGTCCATGGCATTTTTGGTATCGGTTTCCGTGTATTATTCGGCAATAATTGAAGATCAAATTATAATGTTTTAAGGAATTAATTATTTCTTAAATAATACGTCAGCAACTGAGCAATTATTATTATTAAGTATTTTTATTAAGATTTAGGATCGGTTGAAGATTTTATTAAAATTTAACGTTGAGTGGATACTGCTTGAAACTTGAAGCTTGCAACTGAAATAACTATGCAAATATTGTCCTTGCAATATGTTTAAATGTGGAATCTTTTCAAACCTCTGTAGTTGTAGCAATAGTAAGTACGAATTGTATTTGGTTATTACAAATTGTCATCCATAAGGCCAGGTCTGGGTCGTTAGAAAATTTTGCAATAGCATTAACATACCTAGTTGGAATGTTTGGCGAGAATTGCAATACATTTCAGAGGAAAACCGGTTTAGGTAATAGTGTCCATAATGTCTCTTTACTGAGGAGCACTTGACACTTCAAGTGTTTTAATGACTCTACAGTAATAATACACAAAATTTCTTGCACTATTTCCACTTTAATAAGTATTTTACATTAATTTTAATATGTTACACGACCGGTTTCGACAACGTCATCACCAGATGATGACGTTGTAAAATACTTATTAAAGTGGAAATAGTGCAAGAAATTTTGTGTATTATTACTGTGAAACATGAATTTCCACCAAGAACCTACAGTACAATCAATAACATATTTAATGACTCTAAATGACATCAAGAAGTATTTAGATAAACAAATTAATTTTAAGCCTTGAAATATCTATAAACTCTATGGCTCCATATAAATAGTATTTTCGGAACTATTTAATAACTTCACGATTTCCTAGAACTATAAAACTAACAGATTTATATCTTGTAATTTTGCGATTTAGTCGGAGACTAAACCTTGTGAGATAATAATCCTCTCAAGTACACAAAGCTATAGGCTTTGGTATTTTAATAATAATTTGCCTCGTTCAAGTTTGGACACAATATTAAGATATAAAATGTTTTCTCATAAATGCAGTCTTTTATCTCACACTATTTTGTCAGAATTGGTTACTGCTTTCAGCTCGTGACGGTTTCAAGAGGAATATAAAATTTTAAATTTTGCCTTTTTTTAAATAAGTCTAAACTCCCAAAAATGTTGTGACCTACCAAATTAAAAGGTTTTCATTACGGTCTTAATTTTTCAAATGCAAGTGATTTTCCATAGCAAATCTATTCTATTATTTATTGTTAGCAATAATCACGTGCTAATTTCTTATTCAAACATGTAAGTAAGTATATTAATTGGGAATAATTACTCATCCACGCAGAACATGCGCGTTTCTGATCCTCACGAGACTATTTACGTATGTGATTTTATTTATTGCAGGTGAGCCATACACGTGAACCTATGGTTTATGAGTGTATATTGCATAATCATAATTAACTATGGAATTTAAATGTTTACTCTAATAGCAACTATTAGCTGCTTAAGATTTCTTGGCTAAGATATTGCACGATTTTTTACCAGGTTGTGAAATATACTCGTTCCCCATCTGCAAATTCATAGGATAATAATTAAATTAAATACTCCAAATCGTATTTTATTCTTTTAAAATTTACTTGGACTAGTTCTAAAGAATGGGAATACCCTCCAATAGCAATAGGATATTAATTATATTCTGTCGTAATCGATGGTTCCTTTCATCTGGAAACAACAATTGTTATGCCAACTTTGACATTACTAAGTTGTCAATTTGCACTTATGGGACAGTAAAGATTTAAACAAACAATTCAACTTTTAGTCTATCATTATAATAGTCGAGTTGTTTTTCTTATCTTCAATCAATACTTCAACCGATTCATAATCGTAATGGTTTTTTGAGTCATTAAATCAAGCCCGATATATAGAATCAGGTGTAGAGTTGAGTAATGCGTTCGGATCACCGACTAGACAGTTATGCAACGTCTGTAATCTTGACGAATCTAATTTAATTGACGAGCATGTACGTGTCAATAACGGTACAGTGATTACGGAACGTAATAAAAAGTTCACTTGTGAACGCGTTAGTGATGTACCCGCTGAGTACACATCACTTTATGTAACTGTTAATAGCGTAAACGATGTGAAAATCTGTCGAACTGGAATATAAAAGTCGAAGTAAGTAGTAACAAATAAATGAAAGGAGATGAACATAGAATTTAAAGTTGCTCTTGTTAACACTTCAGTTGTATGTTCAATGAGACCTACAAAATCATTCATTTATCCAAAAAAACCTTTAATCTTACGTGATTAGTTAAGAAAGAAATATTCTAACAAGTGTCATATAGCTTATTCGGAAGTTTTGTCACTGTTAATTCCTTTATATCGAGCAACAGAGACAGACCATGCAATGACGCTATCTTACACTTATCCGTAGATAGTGAAACAGGCCCTTATACTCGTACTATGTTGTGTAGCTTTCGTAACTGTTATAATGAACTGAACTTTTACGTCAGTAAATGTATTAACCACGTCAAAGATCGTGATTGATTGAATCCCACATATGTAAATATTTCCCAGTTCTTTAGAAATACACCTAAAGTATTCTCTGTAAATGACTAGGAAGCGTAAGCGATCATTATTTCTATGATTACTGAAGTGATCCTTTGGTGTCTTATTGCATCTCAATACAAATAAGGCATTACATAAGGCAAAGAGCATCACTCGTGATGCCACAAATTAACGATTCGCTTTTGTTATACAAGCGGTGCATTTGTTAAAGTGGATTTGTAAATTGTAAGTTCAGTTACAAACGGGGAAGCGTGAGCGTTGAAGGCTTAGACAATGTTACATTTACCATGGTAATCAGTTGACAAGCATCAACTTTGCTCTCCTTTAAGAGAAAGCGTGTTCTTCTTGGAACACTTTCGATTGCGAATGTCACGATGCTTAATAAGATTCAGATTTTAATTTTGCATTCAATTGTATTGTAATGTATTATTCGAACTACTTTCTTTTGATAAGACTATGTTAACATAGATTTTGTACACAATAGATTTTGTTTGTCAGTGCGAATGTATTTGGGCGGATCCGTACTTGTGGTCATACTTGTTATTTCGTGCCCTCTTCCGGCCGAGCTACTCCCACTTGCAAGACTATTATATGATTATTGACAATACAGGTTTTTGCTATTATTTGCGCGGTGCTCATTGAACACATCTCGGAAGTCATCAGCGGATCATAGTGCGAGGGCGTATGTTTATGCTCTCAATGGTCCACCAGAAAAAGCAAATCTTCATTTTGCTTTGATGGATTCATCTCATTTCGTATTTCAGATCTTTCCTGTTTTTTAACACATTCAAATGTTTTCCCGTGGAGTCATTATCGTATTACCTTTTTGTAATAAAAGTTGTAGTAACCTCCGCCTCCGTGGTCTAGTGTTAGAGCATTGGCTCTCGACTCGGAGGTCGTGGGTTCGATTCCCGCATTGGAACAACAAAAAATATCGTTTCCAAGTTTGGTTAGGATAATGCAGGCATGTAAAAAGTCGGACCTGCGCCGGATCTCTCGTCAGTCGTGTCGGTTATCCGTCCCACTGGATTATGAGAGTAAATGGAAGAGGTTTGGAACTTTGGAACTATAAAATTACTCCTGCGTAACTGGCCTGGTTTCAATGAAACCGGCCACCGTCACCGATATCGGATATAGTAACTAAAACATATATTTTTCCTTGTTTTATTATAATGTAGGTCACACCTCACAGGTAATAAGGATCGACATAGACGTTTTCATTGCCCAATTATCATATTTTATACGCGGCTGCATGAGGACACGGCCACATAATTCATTGTTCACGCTGGTCACAAACTTAAGCATGTTCATCGTGGTCCTTGAACTCAATCGGTTGTATTTATGATGTTAACGGGAATAGGGTCAATGCGAATCGCTTTGGAAGCTGCTAGGCTACCGACAATGAAGACGATCTTAACTTATACGTGCTGTTTTTTCTTATATATTTTTTTAAATATTCATGAGTAACTCAATGATTTTTCTACGACGAGGTCGTTTTAAATAATTGACTCACTAATCGTTCGAGACTTGAATAAGCAGGAATATCAAATTTATATTAAAAAGATTTTTAAGAAAAGACCTTTGTGGATTATCCAAATAACAAATATTGTCGGAAAACGAAATAAAATGCAATTCATTATCTGTAAAAATATTTTAGATTATTATTCTTTTTATTAATACGTGAAGTAAGAACTTTCAGTACAGTTTTACGAGAATTGTGCGAACGAAGGTGTATGATATTTAGCACAGTTCAATGTTTTAAACACTTACGGATTTTGTCGCGGTGTTTAAAACAATGAACAATATTCGCGTAAACATAAGAAATAAATATAGCACAGTTAAAGTTTATGTGGAGGAAGGTGTGCAGAAAGCTAATATTTTTTAAATAATGTTCAAAAAATAATAAAAATAACAACACACACTACCACAAATTATGAACACACACTACCTGATAGACTGATGTTAGATACAATTTTGTAATTTGTTACACGTTGACGTTTGTCTGTTACAACATTTCATTTTTTTATTTACATTTACATCTAAGAGGCAAATTAACCCTTATAAAGACGTTCAGACTTAAAAATTATAAAACATGCATTATTACGCGCGAATTTCGACAACAGGGCCGACCTCTAGTTCTTTTTATTAGTCAATAATTCGCAAAATACGATTACTAAGTAAACATTTATCATTTAATCCATTACACGGATCATGCTATTAGCCAATATTAGCACATATTATTTATTTGAGATTAATATACCGTGCTGTCTGTTGATGTCCGAGATGTCTCGGTTTATTTGTGAGCGAGTTGAGAGTCGAAAAATTTGAACGAATTATATTAACCAACGCGACAAATTCATGTGTCAGTTGCTAATAGATGTTTGGACTTCGTTTCCGACGCCTTTATTGCCTGTAGGCATTTTAGATAGTCATGGTTTTCTGCCTAATTTTTTTTTTTTACTTGTAATTTGTCTGGCAAAATTAATCGCCAGATTAAGCCAATTAAACATTTCATACATATTAACTGTGGGAGAGCCACGCTTCGGCACGAATGGGCCGGCTCGACCGGGTAAATACCACGACCTCACAGAAAATCGGCGTGAAATAACCCTTGCGTTGTGTTTCGCCGAGTAAGTGAGGTTACCGGAGGCCCAAGGGGGGATTGGGGATTTTAAGGGCCAGGGGGCGTATTACAAGCTCTTAATTCCAGCCAGTTTACGCCATAAAACAAACTGGCTTGCATTTTCGTATTATGACCACCTATTGCCAGCCAGTCAGCAGTCACGTGACACTTGACTTGCTTCTGCATTGAAACTTGAATGGTATTTTCGTATTACGACTATTTAACTGACATTAGCTGGCTTGTCTTTACGTCAAACAAAGCCGTTCAGTTTACGCCACAAAATATTAACTTATACTGACTGGTTTATTCTAAAGTGTTCTCAAAACAATTAACATTATATTGGGTAATCTAGTAACGTAAAATATCGCTAAAATAATTGCCAATATTTGTTTATTTTTAAAATGAAGGTTTTATTCTTAGGTTCATAGAAAATAATTAATATAATTATTTAACTAATTAATTGATTAATAATATTATAAACTAATGTAAACGTTTGTGATGATGTATGGATGGATGGATGGATGGATGGATGGATGAATGAATGGATGAATGTTTGTTACTCTTTTACACAAAAATCATACATATCGTACATTCCGGTCAGATCACTGTTACCACACTAGATTAAATAAATTTGCCGCCATTTTTCAGTTTCATCATTCGCTAGCCAGAATCTAGCTATGAAGTATGTAGGTAAATTGGCAATACTGATTTCACTTCTAACAGGTCCTTTAAAAGCCGACGATCACTACCATAGAAACTTCGAGGTTAACTGAATACCTTTTTCCAAAATTTTCGTAACCCTTTCTTTACAATAAATTGGGTTATTACCTTAACATTATTTTTTGGGTAGCCCTTAAATTTTATTTTTATATTTTACAAATGTAAATATTCTATATATAGTTAAAAATATATTACTTTTAAAATGCCTTTCCATATATTGCCCCATGTCGCACTAAATACATCATCCAAATATCTCATTATTTCAAATAGTTCCGACAGTACAAGTTTTCCGTTCGTTATTAACTCTGTGCCTACGAGAGCACGCCATAAAAAAACAGACTGTCAAATTTGAGTCGAATTTGACGTTTCAGTACGTCACATTCAAGCTCGTATGACCAGCCCAAAGAGAATATAATCACTACGTGACCAGCCAGCGACAACCAAACTAGGATGAATCCAGTCAGAATGAAATGTCGTTGTAATACGAAAAAAGAACCAGGCACTTTAGGGCCGTATATTGAATTGCCTGGAAACTGCCTGGTTTCTTAAAAGATCATAATACGGCCCCTGGAACTCAAGTCGCAACACCAGAGGTGTTACAAGTGTAACTCCTCTGGTGTTGCGAGTGTCCATGGGCGGCGGTAATCGCTTACCATCAGGCGATCCGTCTGCTCGTTTCCTGGTTCATTACATTAAAAAAAAACCTACCTAGTGTTCTTTGAGTGAGAAAGGTTTTAGTATAACTGGCTAACGGTCTAGAACTAACGGATACTAGAACGATAGTTAAATTAAGTGACGCTCAACTCTCAAGTCACTTGCTGTCCTTGTCATTTCAGCAACAGCGACCTGCGACAGCCTGTGAATAGGAGTAAGGGGGGCTCACAATTTTGATTAGCTTTTCGGCATTCGGGCGTAAGTGGACAATGTTCGGGAGATACTTTGTATTACTTGTAACTAACTACAAGTTAAATAATAATAATAATAGCCCCCACACCGATTTCGGTGACGGTGGCCGGTTTCATTGAAACCAAGCCAGCTACGCAGGAGTTATTTTATAGTGCTCAAATGTGTGCGCAGTACACTAGAGCACTCTCTCTTCCTTTACTCTCGTAACCCAGTGGGACGGATGACCGACACGACTGGCGACAGATCAGGCGCAGGACCGACTTTTTACATGCCCATCAGACGCATGGATCATCTTTCTTGTCAGACAATCAGGTGATCAGCCGGCATTGTCCTAACCAAACTTAGATAATAGATACAACATTTTTTTTTGTTCTAATTCGGGAATCGAACCCATGACTTCCGAGTCGAGAGCCAACGCTCTAACGACTAGACCACGGAGGCTGTTAAATAATAAAATTCAAGTTAAATAATACAATTAAAATTAATATGTAAGTGATGGTAATGATTATAATTTGATTCACCGCTGCATAATCTAGGATTTCCTTTATGATTTCCTTACTAGAATACTACAAAATAATGTCTATTAACGATCGATTCTCGTAATTGAGTGGGAAGATCTGTTAGAAAAAGTGGCATTGAAATAGGTTACCTATCCGGATTCTTCGATATGTTATGATGACATCATAATATCATATGAGCTGCCGCGAAGAATATACGGTTATAGTTATTACTATGTTGCAGACTGCAGTAGTTGCTAGGTGTTGACGTGCAACTTTGTAGTATATGTAAATTTATTATTTTAGGGGCATGTTTTATAATCTACTGATAAGTGTCAGAGCTTATTCATGTTTTTTTTTTTTTAATGAATATGGGGGCAAACGAGCAAACGGGTCACCTGATGGAAAGCAACTTCCGTCGCCCATGGACACTCGCAGCATCAGAAGAGCTGCAAGTGCGTTGCCGGCCTTTTAAGAGGGAATAGGGTAATAGGAGAGGGTAGGAAAGGGAATAGGGTAGGGGATTGGGCCTCCGGTAAACTCACTCACTCGGCGAAACACAGCGCAAACGCTGTTTCACGCCGGTTTTCTGTGAGCCCGTGGTATTTCTCCGGTCGAGCCGGCCCATTCGTGCCGAAGCATGGCTCTACCACGTAAGAGCATGGCTCTACCACGTACATGTTTTGTCTTTGTCCCTCGATTTAAAGTAAGCGGCGACCAAATTTTCGGATAAGTTCTCCGACACTAATTAAAAGATTATGAAAGAGATCCTAAACATAATAGGTTGGGGAAAAAGTCTTTTCGCATTATAGTATGTATGAACTTGTCATAAAATATCTTGGGCTATACCAATTGTATCTGGCTGATTTTGGTATCATTAAAAAGTTTTAATTTTACAGAAGACAATTCCAAATTCAAATTAGGTAAATTTGAGATTTTCATTTGTTTTTCTTATTGTTAAAATGAGTGATTCTTATGAAGAATTTCGATACATTTTAAAATTTTATTACAAAAAAGGTAAAAATGCAACACAAGCCGCGAAAAAAAATTGTGATGTTTATGGACCTAATGCAGTATCTGTGAGAGTAGCGCAAATTTGGTTTAAGCGTTTTCAATCCGGAAAATTTGATATCAAAGATGCACGTCGCTCTGGTCGCCCTGTTACGGACAAAACTGTTGCCATTTTTGAAAAAGTGGAGCAAGATCGGCATATTAGTAGTTACGATGTAGCTGAATAACTGGGGATTGACCACAAAACGGTTTTGGCGCATTTGAAAAAAGCTGGGTACACAAAAAAGCTCGATATTTGGGTGCCTCATGAGCTCACTGAAAGAAACCTAATGAACCGTGTACTCATTTGTGATTCTTTATTACGACGTAATGAAACCGAACCATTTTTGAAGAAGCTGATAACTGGTGATGAAAAGTGGACGTACGTAGTGACGTACGACAAGAACGTGCGAAAAAGATCGTGGTCAAAGGCCGGTCAGGCTTCACAGACTGTGGCGAAACCCGGGTTAACTCGCAACAAGGTGATGCTGTGTGTGTAGTGGGATTGGAAGGGCATTATTCATTATGAGCTGTTACCGCCAGACAGGACCATCAATTCTGAATTGTACTGCGAACAACTGATGAGATTAAAGCAAGAAGTTGAGAGAAAGCGGCCGGAATTAATCAACAGAAGGGGTGTGGTTTTTCACCATGATAACGCTAGACCTCACACATCTTTAGCCACTCAGAAAAAATTACGGGAGTTTGGCTGGGAGGTGTTAATGCATCCGCCGTATAGTCCTGACCTTGCACCTTCAGATTTCCACCTGTTTCGGTCGCTGCAGAATTCCTTAGGCAGTGTCAGGTTGACATCACAAGAGGACTGCCAAAACCACTTGTCGCAGTTTTTTCATCAGAAGCCCCAAAAATTTTATAGCAATGGGATCATGTATCTACCAACAAGATGGCAAAAAGTTATCGAACAAAATGGCACCTATATACTTTAGTCACCTGTAAATAAACTTTATAAATAAACCTTTTGAATTTTTATATAAAATGCGAAGAAACTTTTTCCCCAACCTAATATTTTATACATGGACTGAACCGAAGTGTGAATAACATATTTTATACATGGACTATGTCTATTTTAACTGTCCCAAATATTTTACGGTATGCTAACTGCTTAGTCCCAAGAATTACCCCTTAGGATCAGACCTTACCGCAATGATAGCCGACGTGACGCGGCGCTGCATTCTTAAGATATCTATTCAACATTGAACTTTATTTCATATGACATCCGTCATACACTGCACATGCGATCTGCAGCGCGGTACAACTTGACATTCCAACTCTTACAATGAAACGTGTATCTTCTTGTGTTATGAATAAAGTTAAATAACTAATAACTAAATACCTTTAATATGCAGCGCCACGTCGCGTATCGTTTCGTTTCGGTGTGAATTGACCTTTATTTATAGTTACTGCGCTTTGTGTGCTAGTATTTTTAGTTTCATAGACTCCAAAATCTTCTGCAATAATATAACAACACCTTAAGGCCCTCCCCCGAGCAAAAGACCTTGAGGCGGTCAGCCGCATAACTCAGTTGAAAAATTTTCACATAACTTAGTTCAAAATTGACCAAAAAAAAAAATTTTAACGGCGAATATCTAGCTTATGAAATTGCCTATCTATTGGTGTGTGTCCCAAATAAAATTAACTTGTAAATACTATGGAGACGCTGAAACTATAATTGAATGTTCATTGAATTATAGTTTCAGCATCTCCATAGTATTTACAAGTAAACTTTATTTGGGACCCACACCAATAGATAGGCAATTTCATAAGCTAGATATTCGCCGTTTAATTTTTTTTTTTGTTTATTTTGAACTAAGTTATGTGAAAAATTTATGCGGCTGACCGTCTCAAGGTCTTTTGCTCGGGGGAGGGCCTTAAGCTAAGCGATCTTAAAGTTCAGACTTAAAACACTTAATACAAAGCTACTTTTAGGGTGAGGCCAAACGAGCGTAATTTTGTGACTTGTGAGTTGCGTATTTTCAATCGCGTAAGTTTTTTTTCATTCTAAAGTAGGTACAACTCATTTTGCGTCGCCGTGTGAATAAAATAGGATTTTTCTATGAAACCGAATGCAGCAGAATTTCTGCCGACCGAAATTATGCTACTCAAGACTCACAAAATTAGTACGTTCGTTTGGCCTCACCCTGAATTTTGATTTAATTTTATTTATTCCGTATTTTGACTTAAAACATATAGTTTAATTTTATAGCCGTTGCGAGTAAGAGAACGGTTTTAGACAATGTGTTACCTTGATCACTAGGATCCATATTAATGTACTTCCTGACGTTCTGCTAACCAGATGATAAATACTAGCGCGTCGTTTTTTTACTCGTCACTTGACAATTGAGATTAAGGTCAGCATGGACAAATGTTGTTCATAAACAACTAAACTTTGAGACTTGTTTGTTTCAGCTACTGTAACTTCCACGTAAGAGTATTTTGTTCATATTAATTCAAAACCTTGAAAATGGAGAGCGTCTGCAAAGTCTGTTCAAATAAAAATCGTTTTTTCGAATTCTTTGTGTCATGCTTGTGCAAAAAATTATCATAAAATTACCATGCATATTGATACCTAACCTCTTTGTCGTTTTTAAAGCCTTTAAAAAAAAAGTAAAATATCGTTAGTTGTCAAGTCGTCACGTTTCTGTTGTTCGTGATATCTTATCCCAAGCAATCACGGATAAACCCCGAAATATCCTAAACAATGGTTTGTAACTGTGTACCGTACCTGGCTTTTCCAGACGCGACGCCAATAATTACATACACTACGGCCGCTGTATCTTGACGGGTCTGAACATAGGCTTTGCGAACACTAGCGCATGTACAACTCGTGAAGAAAACTGTTATTGTATTATTTTTATATACCTATGTACTAATAAAATTTCCCTAATACAGTTGACCAATTAGTACAAATAAAATAAATACGAAAACACTTAGAAACAGTTATTGCGAAACCTTCTGCGCGAAGTTCAGACTCGCCAAGATACATCGGCCGTATTGTAATAAATGAAGCTTTGTTTACATTTTGATGATACGTTGTTGGTATTTTGTAATTAAAGAAGTGATCATTGATCATAAAGGTATAAGGGCATACATTGGCCTTCCAAGAGGTATAATTATTTATAATAATTCTAGCACGGTACGTTATTAGCCAATGGGCATTTTGGATCAAAGATACTGTGTTTACAATGTCGAATTGTACGCAACGCATCCTATTATAAAACCAACAATATATCATGTTCGTTTCTTTGAAACTTTGTTTAATTATTTATGTACAGTACGACCACGATCTCAATAGCTTTTGGGAATCGTCGTTTTTCAT
This sequence comes from Glaucopsyche alexis, assembly GCA_905404095.1. Classification (NCBI taxonomy): domain Eukaryota; kingdom Metazoa; phylum Arthropoda; class Insecta; order Lepidoptera; family Lycaenidae; genus Glaucopsyche; species Glaucopsyche alexis. The sequence continues at coordinate 15,088,569 of FR990052.1, read as the reverse complement.
ACATCGTCTGTCATTTCCATATAAAATGATGGTAGTCGAAGCCCGAGGGTCATTATCAGAATGGTTTTACTGTACCTGATATCTATGGTATGGGCGTTCCTAGAATTTCGTCTGCTTTTTGCAGAATTTATCTTTATAACCTGTTTATCTAACTGTTAATTTGTATTTTGTATGCTTATCATGATTTGTATGCAGCGGCTACAGACTTTGAGTAATATTTAGTTACCACAATATTTTTGACCTCTGCAATATATACTTTTGACAAGTGTGAAAAAGATCGATTGTTCAAGGTGTGTGAAAATGATCATTTTCTTAATAGAAACATTACATTTGTAACATTCCTCGCGGCCTAAAAATAAGAATTAAATCATTGTTAAGGTGTAATTAATTAACAAAAGACTTCTAAATTGTAAATAGTTAAAAATTGTATTATTCTTATAAATACACTCTTTATATTATGTAGGGCTAGACTCTATTCTGAAGTATAACCTTAAATACTTTGAACAATCGGATCCTCTAAGATAAGAATACTTACCCGAGAATAATTTCTCCTATAAATGACAGGACTAACGACAATCCGTCCTTACAATTTTGCGATATTTTTAGCTGGCATTGAACTTACAGCAGCTTATTGGATACCTGGGTTGTTGGCCTGGATGGCCGGGTCCGGGTTGTGAATGTGAAGGCCGGGCCTCATTGTCACCAGTGCCATTTCGGCCCGAACCTGTCCGAATCTGTTGCCAAGGCCGATTTTGTCCGACGAATCGGAACTTTCTAACGAAGCGGAGTCTCTATTTCTTGTGTATGTACTTTGCTCGTTTGACACCCGAGTTGTTGGCCTAGGGCATCGTTTCTCAACCGGTGGGTTGCGACCCTTGGGGGGTCGAATTTGTTTTTAAAGGGGGTCGCAGTCGTTTTTCGAACGAATCTTTTGTATCGAACGTCGAAAAAATCGTGACGGGGGTACGTTAGTAATATATATTCTTTGACCCCGTCAAGACTCTTTCTTTAATTTTTGGCTTTTTCGTGGGTTGCGACATAAAAAAGGTTGAGAAACGATGGCCTAGGTGGCGGGGTCCAGGGTGTAAATGTAAATCCCACCAAAAACATTCTGTAAAAAACTAGCCAAGTCTCGATAGAGCTGCTTGTTTATCTCTAAAAAGTAGTGAAATCTAGACAAAGTCGTGCCAAGTCTAAGGTTCCTTACTGCGATTTCTTTATTATTATAGTTAATGTTGTGTGACATGGCCGTTGAAGGGTACACAATGGTACAAAAGGGGCTCCATGACACCATTGCTCCAATACATGTGTTCTACAATCAACAACAGCCTAAAATGAGACACTACTCACTAGCGTCCAATTACCAATACCAGTATGGGCTATTATCTCGCTTAACAAACATAGGTAGTTACAACAGATATACATTACGTGTAAACAAAATTGACTTGTACCCACTTGTAACGTATAAAGAATGTTCAACGGCCAAGTCACACAACATTAACTATAATAATAAAGAAATCGCAGTAAGGAACCTTAGACTTGGCACGACTTTGTCTAGATTTCACTACTTTTTAGAGATAAACAAGCTGCTCTATCGAGACTTGGCTAGTTTTTTACAGAATGTTTTTGGTGGGATTTCACTTCTTTTTGTAGAAACGTGGGCATATTGATTTATTTTACTAGATTTCAGTGTAATTTGTTTATTTAATTTGTGTAATGATCGAGTACAATAAAGTTAATCGTTCGACTATTTCTTCTTGTAAACTTGTAAATATAAGTATAAAAGCCAGTCTAGTCTTATCCAGAGTTTTCCTTTAATTTTATTTATATGCGTATCAAAAGCAGAAAGGGAGGCATTCGCCCAGCAGTGGAATGCTACGGACTAGATTAAATTAGAAGATGTGTCCCACTTCGCTAGGTTTTTGCAATGACAGTCGATTTTTTTATGTACCAATAGTAGAAGGGGGGCATTACCATATCTCTAATCAGCTGAAACCAGCTGAGGATTCTTCATCAGATACTTCAGACCTTCGATTTTTGACATCAAATGAAGCGGCCCACCAAGTTGAATATTTTTTGTAAAGGCGGTATGTCGATCTCTAATAGTTTGGTTGGGCTCTTGTGTTTTCTAATCAGGGTCACCAGGTACTCCAGATGTTCGATTATCCTAGTTTTTATAGTTTTCCCTTTATGTGGCCATTAAACCCTAATTCTGTACCAAATTTCAGCTCTCTGAGTTCATGAGAAGTACTAGTTCTATTCTGATGATCATGAGTGAGTGACTGAGTGAGTGTCATAAATTCAAAACTTTGCTTTCGCTTAACTTCGGAACTAAATGACCTACAGACTTAAAATTTTGGATTTTAAGTATGTGATTATAGCTTACTAGATGACGAAAATTTCTGCGCTCTGGTCTTATCCAGAGCTCCTCAAATAGGGGCCTGAAAATGCGGCGAAATGGTTCCAGTAAATAATGGTACGACAGTGTTTGCTTCGCGCTCGACTTGACGGGGGCACTACCGTGCCCCCAGATCGACGTTCTGGTCTTATCCAGAAGTTCTCAAATAGGGGCCTGAAATGCGGCGAAATGGTTCCAGTAAAGAATGGTACGACAGTGTTTGCTTCGCGCTTGACTTGGCGGGGGCACTGCCATGACCCCAGATCGACGTTCTGGTCTTATCCAGAGGTTCTCAAATAGGGGCCTGAAAATGCGGCGAAATGGTTCCAGTAAATAATGGTACGGCAGTGTTTGCTTCGCGCTCGACTTGGCGGGGGCACTGCAGTGCCCCCAGATCGACGTTCTGATCTTATCCAGAGGTTCTCAAATAGGGGCCTGAAAATGCGGCGAAATGGTTCCAGTAAAGAATGGTTCGGCAGTGTTTGCTTCGCGCTCGACTTGGCGGGGGCACTGCCGTGCCCCCAGATCAACGTTCTGGTCTTATCCAGAGGTTCTCAAATAGGGGCCTGAAAATGCAGCGAAATGGTTCCAGTAAAGAATTGTACGGCAGTGTTTGCTTCGCGCTCGACTTGGCGGGGGCACTGCCGTGCCCCTAGATCGATTATCCTAGTTTTTATAGTTTTCCCTTTATGTGGCCATTAAACCCTAACTCTGTACCAAATTTCAGCTCTCTGAGTTTATGGGAAGTACTAGTTCTATTTTGATGATCATGAGTGAGTGTATAAGTGAGTGAGTGAGTGAGTGAGTGTCATAAATGCGAAACTTTGCTTTCGCTTAACTTCGGAACTAAATGACATACAGACTTGAAATTTTGGATTTTAAGTATGTGATTATAGCTTACTGGATGACGAAAATTTCTGCGTTCTGGTCTTATCCAGAGGTTCTCAAATAGGGGCCTGAAAATGCGGCGAAATGGTTCCAGTAAAGGATGGTACGGCAGTGTTTGCTTCGCGCTCGACTTGGCGGGGGCACTGCCGTGCCCCCAGATAAGGGACGGGCATAATTAATGATCAATTACCCGCATATCTGTTGTCAAAGCCGAATCTGTCCGACAAATGTGATCTAATGAATGGGAGTCTTGATTTCTTACGTTTACGCAAACTTTGCTCATTTTATCGGACCAAAACGAAGGTATGATAATAAATAAAAAACCTTAAAGAAAAATTATTTGCAATACGAAATGAAGAATATATATTATAATTATGTAATATGCTAAATCTTTAACAGGATTTTTATAAAAAAGGTAATAAAACTTGCTAGAGAGTCATATTTGTAGTCATGTGACATTTGTGTGAATGAACTGTTGTTTTTTGGAATTCATTATAGATTTGTTGCCAAATAATATGTATGGCTAATTGATTTCACGCCTACTGAGTTCTGCACACTAACAGACGCTGTTTAAGGAAAACCTTAAGCCGGAAGTAGGTTATATTTGGATATTGTTACAAAAACGTCGATCTACATTCTACATAATAGAGAAGATGTATAATTTTTATTGGCTTTTCAATGAGTACATAATAAGCCAGGAAATATTGTCTTTGCGATGCATAATTTTTTATTAGCTTTTTGATGAGTACATAATAAGCCAGGAAATATTGTCTTTGCAATGGCATATCTACGATCAACCGTTGACGAAATAAAGTCATCAGAAAAGTGAGATTGTTAGAGAGCATCAAAAACGCTTTATACAAAAAGGAGTGACGTCACAGCTGTTGTGTCACAACGAAAATGTATAAAGATAAATACAAAATTGATTTTATTATCTTAAATACTGCGTTTATGTATATTATTGTAATTACAAAAAATGGCATAAATAACAAGGATTTGAACAGTACTTTTCGTTATGCGATCAAAGCAAAAAAAATAATTCTTTTTTTTAATCCTGTATCTTTATAATTTAGAAGTACTAAATTATTGTACTTTTTGCATTTTCGGTCCATATTTATGTTGCCATTCGGAAAATATTGAGAATTTTGCTTATTTAAAACAAATGCATCTTCTCTATTTAACAAAAATGTCAGACATCACGATTCACGTAATAGGAATACGGATATTGTGATTGTAGTAACGAATACTAGATTAAAACTTGTAAATAAAGTTTTAGTGTATGTTTGTAACTCAAGTATTTTATTGGAAAATTTTTACTCCATAAAAAAAAGTTTTTGTCCGGATCTAGATACACTTGTCGTAATGGCTCCCAAATAATATCAATAAATAAATTTTAAAATTCAGAAGACAGCTCAAGTTCCTTGAAATACCTACACGACGTAGTGGCGGGTATAGGTAACGTAATTTACATAATTGACAAAATAAAATTTTAATCTAAACCGCCTTAGGTTATTGGCATATTTGTTTTCGCGTTTTTACTGATTGAGTCACGCTGTTCCGCGAAAACATGTTCTAATTTCGGCATCCCGTGCCTAGTTTTTACCTATCTCTTTATTGTCTGAATAAGTAAAATGAATCATTAACGATTATGTTGCTTAAAAGAGAGGACATGCGGTACTTTTTATCGCGGGACATATACGGTTCCCGTGGGTTACTGTACTTACGCAGGCGGAGCCGCGGGCATCAGCTAGTTTTTACATATTATTCTAGTCTAATTTGTTTAAAATATTATACTACAGAAATATAAATCAACATGTAGTAAAAAAAGTATATTATATCTAATTTAAAACTAGCTGTACCCAGCAGACGTTATTCTGTCTAAACTATGAACTGGAATAATTGAATAACTACCTATGTAGGTGTATGTACAATTGTACACCTACAGTTTCTGCACCAACAATTACAATAACTACAACCTACCCCTACAACCTACAGGCGATGTATGAAAGAGTTATTGACCACTGAGGATTAAAAATTAGGGGCCCCATACATGGTCCGGTCTACCTTCAGTTCGGCCTGAACGGATGCAAAATCGTATCGTGTGTGTGCAATTTCGAGATCGCATCAGGCGGCCGTACGGACTGAAGCGATTCGTTCCAGTGTTGCCAGCTCTTTTTTTGTGAAACTACTAAACTCGTATCGATTTCTACTAAAACTACTAAAAAACTACTAAAGAGGCTACTTAACTTAGGAATTCCTGAAGCCCCCCAAAAACCACTGCATTTTAGGTTTTATTATATTAAATTTTTTTCATTAAGTAATTGAATTTGATTATAAATTTTATCATTAAATTAAAATATACTAGGAAATATTACATATTTAGTAGCTATTTTGCATATCATTACTGTCTGGCTCTTTCCTACTTAAACACTACTAATAACTAAATTTCTACCAAGGAGGGAATAAAATACTCAATTTAGTAAAATTTTGTAAAATAACTAAGTTGGCAACATTAATTCTGGCCTGACCGATCGGCCTGAACGCGCGGCCTGTCCTGACCGTGTGTGGACAAATCGCTTCAGTTCTTGCCCGACCCGCTGCCGTGCGGGCGTGTATCTTGTAAAAGCGTTGTATGAGTTTTCGCGGTGTTTAAATACAAAATTGATAAACACGACCGTAGCGCGCGGCAAACCAGAATGGACTGATGCGACTGTTCCGTGTGTGGGCACGAATCAGATCAGGCCGAACTGACGTAAATTGGATTGGACGCGATTTTTTCCGTGTGTGTGCTCGAATCCGTTCAGGCCGAACTGACGTCAGTTCCAGCTGAAACGATCGGCCTCTCGTCTGTGGGGGCCTTTATTATTGTACCAATGTCGCCATTAAATAATGGGTTATGCCAAATAATAAAAAAAAACAAATAACTATGTAGTAGTCGAGGTTGCTAAGATCGGAATGCTACCTTAAGTTTACACGACGTTATAATCGCAACATAATAAATAATAATAATTAATTGAAAGAAGTGCTACGCGCCGCACTCGCGTTGATGTCTAATATACGAGGACGTTCATTTCGCTGAAGTTGAAGTTTTATAACATATGGAAAATTTTATTTCTGAAATGTTATTGTTACTAATTATTATTTGCAATATACCTAAGATTAATTATTACATAGATACGTTATATCTTTTGGTGTCTACAGACACACGAATTTGGTACGGAGCGTACAGCGGATCTGGTACGCTCCGTACCAGATCCGAGCGTGTGTAGGGCAGTCCGGCGAACATATGAAGAAGGCGAAGAGTTCACCGTTGTCCGCATCGGATCTGGTACGCTCCGTACCATATTCGTGCGTGTGTAGAGCAGTCCGGCGGTTTGGCCGTACAACAGTATCAGTGTTGCCAACTTAGAGATGTACCCCCCAAAATTAGGGAAAATATCTACGGGGTTTACTAGAGGACAGGATGTTTAGAGTTTACTCCTTATGAATCGTTTTGTATGTAATAATAAAAAATATTTTAATGTGTGTATATAGCCAGGGATATGAAAATGTATTGGGAGTGAAATCAGATTAAGACAAGTTAGTTTTATGTTATTCACGCGTAAGTCTTTATGTTAAACACATAACCTTTCTTTCTAGCTTATTATCTCTTAGACCTGTCAATGGTATAAGTAATCAGGGGTAAAATTTGGGGAGAAATATTTTTTAAAGTGTTGGTATCACTGCCCGTTATCAATGAATTGCGGGAATCATCGTCGTCGTTTAAAAACCGCACTGTAAATAGAACTCTGTGCTAGTATGTAATAGAGCATAAATCGAACACACGAGTGTCGAGCGTTTCGCTTCACTGCACCGTACCAAATCCGTGCGTGTGTAGCGACACCGAATTTGGTCTCCGGATATGGTTCGCTGTACGCTCCGTACCAAATTCGTATGTCTGTAGATAGCATTTACAAAACTGACAATATTTCTGTGCCACGACACACATTGACATGGGACGCTGTCAATGTGTCAACGTCGCATAGTAACACAAAACGCGCTATTACTCGCGGAGCACACTAACCAAAATTGGCCCGACTCGGGCCAAATCGAGTCTTCATTTTTACGCGTTTATAACATATCTACCTCTTTTTAATATTATATATCTATGCAATATACTATTTAAATAAGTTATATATGACATTAATTTGAATTATTCTAGTTAAGTAGTTGGTGGAACGACCCATAGGCATACTACAGATCCCTTACAAGTAAAACATGACCTTATTCTGTAAACGTAAAAACGATGCGATCTCATTATAGTACTTCCTTAATAGATTACTCCATATTATGTTAGTTTTTTTGTTTGTTTTATCTGTGTTGTGTGCGTCTTTAATAGCATCAACAGTGAAACTGGCGCGGTAGGTTTACTTATGAATAGTTATTAATTGTTTATCCAATACTAATTTTATATTATTCTTTATTAAATTTGACGACCTTTGTGGCTCAGTGGTTCAGAGCGTTGGTGCTAAAGCCCGGGGTCGCGGGTTCGAATCCCGCCGAAGGAACAAAAAGTTTTTCTGTGTTCCTGGGTCATGGATGGATACCTATATTAAATATGTGTATAATATGATAAAATTCTTAAATATATGTATAGTATAAAAGTATTAAATATACTTCCCGTTTTCTGGTACCTGTAACACAAGTTCTTCGGATACTTAGTACGGGCACACGGGGCCAGATTGACGTGGTGTGATTGTGAAGCGTCCATAGATATTATTATTATTTATTGCAAATGTATGTTTTATATTTCTATGTTCTAATGTATTTTATCCTCTTTTCATGTTTATTATAGTGCTGTGCGAAAATACAAAACTAATATTATTATGCTACTACTAGGAACCTACTTTGCCTTTAAAGATTTTTATGGTTATGGTTTTTTTATTTTTACTAAAACAATTTCAATTATGCCAATAGTTTTATTATATACAAAGAAAAAACTTAAAACAACTGAGTTTTCTGGAGATTAAAAAAAATATCTAATAAGTTATTTACAATACTTAAAACTTAAGTGGTATTTTGCAAGGCATGACGGATATAGCTAGTATAAATTTTGTAAACTCTTTTACAATTTAATGTTTATTTTAACTACATTGATTAATTAAACAGGAAATAGCTTTTCGTATTTTAATTACTTAATAAACGAAAATTGTTAAACGACTAAAGTACCTAGACCTTAAAAGTTTGGCTGTCGTCACTCTTCCTCGAATGTTAATTTTTAAATTCAGCACTCAAATGTGATGTGAAGATTTCCGTTTTTATTCACCTTCGAATTGCAGTTATTGTTTGTTGTACACATTGGCAGAAATATAGGTTTGGTAAAATCAATTACGAATACTTCGGGCACATGATCTACTGCTTATGTAAAGACGTTTGGGCAAAAAAATAATTGTCATACTCAAACTAAAAAATCATCTCATGTGTGGGTGACTCCGCAAATCGCACACGCCCATACCTATAAAGAAAAAAAAAATTTTTTTTGAGTATGACAATTATTTTTCTGCTTAAACTTCTTTACCTAAACAGTAGATCATGTGTCCGAAGTATTCGTAATTGATTTTACCAAACCTTATATGTATATGCCAATATTCATTACTAGCTTTTGCCCGCGGCTCCGCACCGCAACCGTACTTTTTTGGGATAAAAAGTAGTATTTGTGTTAATCCAGAGCTTAAACTACTACCATACCAAATTTCATTAAAATCCGGTTAGTAGTTTTTGTGTGAAAGAGTAACAAACATCTATCCATTCATCTTCACAAACTTTCACGTTTATAATAGTAGTGTATTATTTTTCAGTCAGTGCCCAAACATTCATAAATAAAATATAGTATTAAGCATAAATTAAAGTATCCACACTTAAATATATATTTGAAACTTTGATATTTGTGAAATAAAATTACTAAGTTATTATACCAAAGTGCTAAGGTATTAGAATCTTTGTATTAAGCAGGTGATTTCTTTATCTAAAAATTTTCAAAGCGAGTAAACACATTAATAGGTTTGTTAATGTAAATAAATAGGATAGGCAGCTCCTAGTGATGTCCTAGGGATGAGAGCCTTAAATGTAATTTAAGCCGTTTTAGATGATTAAATTGAATATGCGCCTGCAAATTATTTAATAGGTATATCATACGTGACTAAGGATTCTTAATTCTTTTAAATCCGGTTGACAAATCATGATTGCTGATAAGGATTTAATAATCGCAATAAAATAAATTAAATATTAAAATATAGAGCAGCTATAAAAAGTCTGGTCCGTCCAAATTCTTTGCCAGCCTGTTTGTTAGTAATTCAAATAAACTTTTTCTAAAGATTTTTTATATTTATTCAGTCACCTTGACATGGGTGGTTCAAAGTCACAGCCAATAATGTAATCTGATGAATATTCATTTTAGTTGAGTACTTATTAATAGAATTATGAAAGACTTGAGAAATTATATAACCTCTTAAACTGGTTTGGATATAATAATAATAATAGGCAAGCGGACTGTTTTTTTTATTGCATGAATGAATAGTACTCTTAAATATGAGTAATTTCTCAGAAGAAAGCGTATATCAAAAGTCAATATTTTCAAAGGTACAGCGATTTGTATATAAAATTTCGCAAGTCTCGTAAAAACGCTCCGTACTAAAATCAAATATCAATCATACAAATGACGTCACTATTGGATTAAAGTGTATTATGTAGGTATAAAGTATACGGCCGCAGGAACATATTTGTAAATATCTCCCATATTTGTGCGTTTAAGTTCATACTTATAATAATGAATGTTTTTGTATATGATGTATGGTGAAAAAAACCTACATCATTAGTTTACTACTAATGATGTAGGTTTTTTTCACCAATTACGCAAAAAGAAATAATTTTTTTTGTACTTTTTAAATGTATTAGTAAACTACACATAGAATAATATATTTTTTTACATTTACCAGCTAGTAATGCCTCAATATTTCTGAATATATTGATGAAACTAAATATTTCAGATGTTGTCCGATCCCCTATTTCTATGCTCTACAAAATTTAAGGCTTTAGAGAAGTAGAGCTTTAAATACTATATTATATTGTTTAAGTGACAAGTAGTAAAAACTTGAATTGTTAGCTTTGGTGGTCCACTGTCCAAGTTATAAATAAATATAAAGTAAATATTTCTTGCATACCACCATCCATGTTATAGATCTAAATCAAATCAAAATCAAATCAATATGAACGTCGATATACATGATGCCTACCACCGGTTAGGAAACTAGGACTAATTCGGGATCAAGATACTATGTCAAGTGATTGTGTGAAAGAAGAACGAAAACTTTTATGGTGTCACTTTGATATTAAATGCACAAAATTTACGAGCTTTATTCAGTTTAAGACTTTGGATTGAAAGTGATTTAGCTTACGAGAAATACATCGTGTATTTTGCCGGCAAAACAACATCAGCTAAATTACTCGAGCAGATCTGTAGCCATTAAAGTTACTCTTACTTTCTATTACACAATAACTACTGTACCATCTTACTCTGACGACTACTAATAAAGTCTATTAAATAACATTGGTTATCATTCATATTTCAAATATTCTACATTTAATGTTTGAGTTGTATGACAACTAATTTTGTCTAGGTCCGATAATAATGACTTATAAATAAATATTTGTTTTGTTGCAATTATGGATATCTTAAAATCTTTGGCATTGAATTTTTTATGATAATTTGCCAATAATAATTTAAATATTTATAATCAAGGATTTTTCTTAGGCCATGATGTGATAAACATTGTTGTATTTTTTGCATCAATATTGATTTATTAATTAAGTATTTCATGTGATACACAAGCACGCCAATTCCAAACCGCAAGTAAAATTGAAAGAAAAGTAAAACCCGGACCTCCAAGATACAGGCTATGCCTAGTTTGGGGTCCGCTAATTTGTGATTAAATAGCATTACATAATGAGGATTATCATGTACGCTTTAATGGTTTATGCAACATTGCATGCGACACTAAATACTATTATTGTATACTGTTTATTAATCTAATATCTTGGTAAATAAATAAATAAAAATATTTTTTTGCATCTACTAGCTCTTGCAGCATATTTTCACTTACCGTGCTGTTAGTATCCATTGTTAGGTTTCCGGGCCTGTTTTGACGGGATGCACTTATTACGTCACAAAACACTGCATTCACTCGGTCCACATATTAGTCGTGCTCGTCGGCGTATACCTCTCTCGCCCTCTCCGTATGGCGGGCAACACTTGCCCACTCCAAGCGGCAAAGCGACTAGAGTCGTACTGAGGCGGTTGCAACACCGCCCAACCTTTATATATAAGCTTACACCTCGACCGTTTCTTCTTAATTCCATTATATTTAAATAATTTTATCAATAAAATGGTTAATATATTATTTGCTAAATATTTTTACGTGTCTAAAATTTAATAATTTATCGGAAATCGTTTATTGGAAAACCGTGACCGATTTGTGTGTTTGCACAAAATTGTGTAACTGTTTATTTTGTGAATTTTGTCATCTTTGCTCCTGCTTACTAATGTACATGGATAGCCTAAACTTAAATTAGGTATGGAAGTCGACCAGGCTAGATCACCTGAGATGGGATTTCGTGACGCACCCTTTACTGCTTTGGTGGTTTCGCAACAGCCGACAAGGACAGCTCGTATTGATTCATCGAGGATTCGGAAGGCAATAATTAATTAAAATTCAAAGCACGATTTCGATGCAAAGGATATATTTTAATGTGTGTGATGTATTCCTAACGCGTAAAAGTTCAATGATTCTAACAGAAAGTATTTTTCGGGGTAATAAAGTGCATACAGCATACCAAAATTCCTAATTTCAATGGTGTTGTAAAATTTCGCCTAAATATGTATGTACTAGATGATGCCCGCGGCTAGCCCGCGTAAGTACAGTAACCCACGGGAACATATGTCCCGCGATAAAAAGTAGCCTATGTCCTTCCCCATTGTCTACTTTATATCTGTGCCAAATTTCATGATAATCAGTTTAGTAGTTTTTACGTGAAACTGTAAATAAAGTATCCCACGGGAACGATACATTTCCCCGCGATAAAAAGTAGCCTTTCTCAGGCTCTAGACTATCTGTGTACCAAATTTAATTTTAATCGGTTCAGTAGTTTTGGCGTGAAAGACGAACAAACAGACACACGCAATAAATGGGAAACATAATATTATTAGTATGGAGGTATGGATTTTGTGTACAGTTCACAGTTTCACCCGACTACAGCGAAGCCAAAAGGAAGGGTAACGATTTAATCAGTCTATATTTATGCATGTATGTTTGTTCCACCGTAGCCTCTAAAGTAATGGTCTGATTTTAATAAGTGAGGTGTCAATAGATTCGTAATAGTAGCCCGGGTAATATAGGATGTATAATTTACGTAGTCGGGTTTTAGTTTTTTTTTTAATAAAAATTGTAGTTCTGTCTATTAAAAGTTTTACTTTAGGTATTATACAAGAAGATATACGTCTTGTTTCGGCATGAACTGACCCTATACGCGAATAGCAACTATTTAGAGGACTTTTTCAATCAAATTCATCATCATCAAATTATATTTTTTTTTGATTATAGATTGAGTAATCTTTACTCAATCCTGTATTAGTTTTGGCAGGTGTTATTATGGCAATGTTTTGATTTTGCATGGGTGTCCATCAGTCACCGTCAGTCGGCGAATATTGCAAAACTTCATTTGAAACATAAAGCACATTCATTTGTTTGACTACTTAATTAATGGCTCGAAGTATACAATTATTATTGTCCGCAAAAACTCATTAAAGGTACGGACTAACACATTAGGAGCTTTATAAAAGTTATTGACCTTAAAGTCATTTGTATGTCATAAAAACCAGTCAAGTGGGAGACGGACTCGCGAATGAAGGGTTTCGTATAAAACGGCAAATAACAACGTTTGTTGTATGGGAGCCCCACTTACATATTTATTTCATTATTTGTTGTTCTAACGGCAAAATATATATAACATCCACTGTTCATGAGGTTTTCGTTCGTTCGTTTTTACCCTGTGGTATGGAAAACTAAAATTGTTTATATTATACCTATACCTAGATCAAAGTGTAACTATTAGATAAGATCACTGTAATGCCAAGTTTCCTGGGCGTAATAACAATTAGTTTAATACCATATCTGGGGGCACGGTAGTGCCATCGCCAAGACGTAAGACCACCTTTTCTCGAAGCGTTTCGTTGATTTTTTGAACCCTAATAACTTGGGTTTAGTTTTTACCAGATAAACGAAATTTTCAGGATATGTTCTCAGTAGCCGACTGATTAAATATGTAAAGTTTTGATTACATAGGTCTTATACTTTAGATTTGATTGATATCTAAAAACCCCTGATTTCGTCATTGACTCACTGATGATCAACAAAATTATAAGGTACTTCCGGATGTCCTTGAAAGCTGAAATTTGGTATGTAAGCTAGTATTAGCACATAAACAACATTAAATTTACCAAACTTGGAATTCTTATCCTCCAACCCCTTAAACTAGGGGATGATAATTTGTAAGAGACCTACTCATTTTTTTACTCTAGAGGTCTGAAAATTGTTGTAGGAATGCGTGTTATAAATAATAACAATAAAATAAAAATAAAATGTCATAACTTTCAAAAAGAACCGAAATCCCACCAAAAACATTTTCATGTAAAGTGATGCTAAGACTATACCATATGACTCCCACTGTCGAAAGGCTATCAGATCTCATGAAAAAACAAACTTCCAACTCTACACACCTTAACTCTACAAGCCTAACTTCACAAACTCTACACCTTAGTGAAGTAAGGTGGCTTGACCGTTTTGTTTCTACAAGAGTAGTATATCAGAAAAACAGGCCGTAAAATTTCACCTTACACCTAAACGAATGTAGCGAAATGGCCAGGTCACACGACTAAGGTGTAGAGTTTGCGGGGTTAGGCTTGTAGAGTTAGAAGTTTGGTAGAGTCAGAAGTTTGGTACAGTCAGATGTAACCAAGTTACATCTGATAGCTTTTTGACAGTGCGAGTCATATGGTCTTAATATCACTTTACATTATTTTTTTTATTGGGATAATTTGCAAAAAATAACCTCTGTCGTCTGTGCATAATACATAATAATATTATTATATTATTTTTATTTTATTTTTTTTATTTTTATTAAAAAGATTTACCAACGATTGCTAACACTAGTTACATTTTTATATAAATTACAGTACATTGATGTTAACGTGCCACAATCACTTATAGGTAAATACAGCATGCACTAACCAAACAACAAAAATGTCACAATCATCTGCTGTTCATATTATTTTTCTTAAAATAACAAGTTCTACTTCCAATCAATAGACTGTTACAAGCAACATATTAACATAAAAAATAATTACAAGGAAAAAAATAATAATATTATATTTTATTTTATTTTATTGTTCCTGTGTGGTTTGAGATGTTAAGTGTGTGGTGCGTAGTGTGTGTTTGTATGATGAGTGATTATACGATGTGTGCAAGTGTGCGAAAGTGTATGGTGTTACTTGTTAGCTCGAGTACGACTTAGCTATATAGTCAAGCACTGTCTTTTTGATCTTGTTAAGAGGTTCCGACCAAATGTCTACTAGGTCACTAACATCATTCACAGCCTTACACACTCTTACACATGGGGAGTTCATACCGAGCACAGTTCTTCGAAGTGGCGGATATAGCGGGGTGATAGGGTAACGCGGAATTCTTCTAGGAGCTCGGAAATTAAAATACTCTAGTGTTTGTGCACAGTCTATTTCATTTTTTAAAACTTTGTATCCAAAAATTGTGTCACTTAGACGCCTCCGATCTTCTAGAGAAATCATCTTAAAATAGGCTAATTTACTTTTGTAGGACATCAATGTTTTTGCATTACCCGTAGAATAAGCCAGATGCCAAAGAAAACGTTTTTGTATACGTTCTATACGTAAGCAATGTGTGGCAAAATGCGGACGCCAAACTACGCTATTAAATTCAAGTATGCTCCTGACTAGGCTGTAATAAAGTAAGACCTTAGTTTTAACTTGCCTATAGACTTTACAGTTTCTCAGAACAAATCCTAACATTTTGGAACTTTTGCTTATAATACCTTCAATATGCGGTATGAACGATAATTTGCTATCGAAAATTACTCCAAGATCGCGAATTAAGTGATCTTCTATAATTTTTTCATTTTCTATAAAGTATTCAGATTTTATAAGATTACTTTTCCTTGTGTAAGTTACGTGATGGCATTTTTTAGAATTTAAGTGCATATTATTTAACTTACACCAATGGACAAGTCTAGAAAGATCACTTTGTAAGAGCATTATATCCTCTTTAGATTTGATAGTTCTTACAAATTTAAGATCATCCGCATACATAAAGACTTTAGAGTAAATAAAACAGAGGCAAATATCATTTATAAAATAATTGAATAAAATGGGACCTAAAATCGAGCCTTGCGGGACACCAGAGTGTACGTCGAGCACGGAAGATCTATAATCATTAACTACTACGAAAAAAGTACGTTGGGTCAAATAAGACTTTATCCATTTAAGTATGGTACCAGTAAAGCCGTATGATTCTAACTTACTGACTAAAATTTTATGGCACACTTATATTTCTAGTCACTATCCATGATTCATAGGGATGTCTCATGTCATTAATTTATTAAAAAATGTAATGTGATTTTAAGCTAGTGACCGAGGTTTGGCAAGCTACTCCTTTTTTTTTGACTTTTCAATTGCAATGAATCTTTTAAAGCAACAATAACAAACTCCGAAAACCTCAAGGCTATGAGCAGTGGTTAGCTCGTTGGTGCTCACATCGGATGTCGAAGAAAAAAAAAAAGAGTTCCTGGGTCATGGATGTGTATTAAATATGTGTATAATATAGTAAAAATCTTAAATATAGATATAGTATAAAAGTATTAAATATACTTCCCGTTGTCTGGTACCTGTAACACAAGTTCTTTGTAGGTAGATATATTTATAACGGAGCCAGATTGATGTGGTGTGAAGCGTCCATAGATGTCATTATATTAGGTCTGAGTCATGGATGTGTATTAAATATGTGTATAATACAGAATTTCCTTCCAGAAGAAGAAAAAAAGAAAAAAATATTTGATCTCCTTACCCAAAATCTACTTTGTGGTCTTCAACCATCACGTCTATTTGTGTTCAAGGACTTTCTTTTAAGTTACCCACAAAAAATACCATTATCGACATTGAACCCTATGTGAACTTTAATTGAATTTTTTCCTAAATCTTACGTCTAATAGCATAATTTTTTGCAATGTCAATTATGTATGACATACGTTCCTTTTAATAGTACATCTTTTTGCGGAAAGCAAAAAATGGAGGCTGCATTAACTTTATCATACTTTTTGCGGTTAGTTCTCTTTATGACTTGATTTTTTTTACTTTGTGTGATTTGCAACAGGGACTGTATCCCACAATACTGACATGTTACCATTTATTAGAAATGTACGGTACATTTCCCGCGAAAAATTGTAGCCTATGTCTTTCCTGATGAAATTTGTCACGGATATAGAGTAGTCCTCGGACTACTCTATATCCGTGACAAATTTCATCAAAATCGGTCCAGTACTTTCGGAGCCTTTCCAATGCAAACAAGCACACAATTCTTTCCTCTTTATAATATGTATTTAGTTTATACGAGTATATAGCATAGATTGACATGATTTCCCATATTAATCTGTTAATGAATAAATAGTTATTTACTCGTAAATGTTCTCAGATACTCTGAAATTTCTTATCTAATATGCAGTGGCGAAGGCTGCTTCTTCAAAGGGAAGCCGGAGCCTGTATAAATAGGTAGGGATTTCTATGAAGGTGTGCAAAAGGTAAGTGACAAGGGAAGCCGATAGGAATGGAGTTATAGGAACCCTTCGCCACTGCTAATATGTTCTGTCTTTGTTACTAGCCAAGGTTGTTATAGTTTTAAGTCTCTTATGTGAAGCTTAAATGGGTTTTATCTCCAAAGAACGAATAGTATTTTTGAGATTAATATATTTTCTAATTTATGAATTCTGTGAATATATAGACTTTTAGTTTTGATTAAGAAATAGCTTAAAATTTATTTACTTCTTTTTAATACTTGTGGTCAGTGGTAGTTAATTCTTCGTCAAAATTATATGCAGAAGAACCCACGCATCTTGTCAATAAAATTACACGTTTCATCCATTGGTATTAAGTTATTATAAGTCCTAAAGAAGTAATTCATAATTATATAGTGCGATTGTCCCTAATAAGAAAATAATCGTGCGAAGGTATTATAACATAACGCTATTGAGCACGGTTACGGCAAGGTTCTTAAAAAGCAATTCGTTAAAACAACAAAAGATTGAAGGTTTGCTTAATTTCTCAGTCGCACGCTCGGCTCTAACTGATTGGAATAGAATTACCGGTTGCTTTGTGTAATTTTGTAATCGTTGATCCGCGGATCTTACAACAAAACTGATGACATTCTGAAAATTGTGAAACAATCTTACAATAAGGTTACGAATATTTAATCCTTTCTTATCTCAAAACAATCCGTTCTTTACCCCGACTAAGCATCAGTGGCAAGGAGTTCATATACCTAACTCCATTCCTATCGGCTTCACCTACCACTTACCTTTTGAAGATCCTCGTACAAATTCCTACTTATTATACTAGCTAGGCTAGGACTTCCCTACGAAGGAGAACCGGCCTTCGTCACTGTAAGCTTTCATTTTAATTTTTTCGGATTCGCTTTTCAATACTTAGGTGAAAATTTTGTCACCTTCAAACCTACGATTAATTACTATCGCTATACAATATAAGCCACTAGCCGCGAACGGTTGACTACGCGATACACATCCTTCCACTATTATTGATAAGACGATGAAGTATTTGTAAGCAGATGCTTGGACAGAACTAGGACGATAAGACAGAAGATAAGTCTTCTGTCTTATCGTCCTAGTTAAACGTATATCAAGTATAGCATTCTCATGATACCATAGCCTTAGTAGTTAGTACGTTGCCATTATGCTAAGTCTCTTCTGACCCTATCCAATTTGTCAACCAGCTTGACCCTGGGTTGTAAGCCGAGGTCACGAGTCTTGGGTTTATATAATTCAGTTTATTGACCAAAGTGCAGTGTCTTGTCCTTATGTTGGCTATACGTGACTTGGTCACTGATACAACGAACCTAATCTTTGCGTAACGTTTGTTCTTTGATTGATTGTTTCAAATGTCAAGAACTTTGTTTTAAAAATTTGTAAATAGTTGTCCATTCCCCATAGTTCAATTGCTGGGAAGTTGCAAATCTATTTTTGATTACATCTCATTTTAGTCAGGAATTGTAAAACCTGTTAGGTTCCTAATTCCTATCTTTATCAGGTCGGGATCTTGAGCGGAGTAGCTGCGTGCTATAGTCCAATAAATACCATAATTTTATGTAGGCACATTACAATAAATTTTATTTTATTACTCAATTTTAAATCACAATTTCTTAATCCGTTTTCATTGACGTGTAAAGGATTTGCTGTTATTATTCATTACTTTAATAGTTCACAATTTACGCGGGAATTGTAGTACCTACCTCTGGTTAGTGTATATAATTAAAGGGCGAGGTTGTTTCGTGTTGAACAATCATAGTGCCCTGAGAAATGTTTCTTACTACAGCCGGAGCCCTACTATGATACCTTTAACATTGAGCTGTCTATAGTCTAGAAAATTATCTTCACCTCGTAAACAGGTATTTTACATATTTTATATGATATTGATTATTTATATCACTTTGAAGAACTTCACTATCTCCTTCGGCGTTTATTTCTGTATATCCTATTGGGATTTGGGAGCTAATCGGTTAGTCAAAATCATCTGGTACATTTCATACTAATATTTTCATATTAGGTATAGGTCTTACTCAGTAGGCCAGAGACTACACGTTTTCATCACGGAATCAATTAAATACTACTTACACAAACATCCCACTCACTGCTAAAAATAGAGATCTCGGACATTTAAAAAGGAAAAGCATCTTTGCAAATAGTTGATATCCTATACATCATATAGTGAATCTGATAAAATAGACATTTCGCAAGTTTTGAGAGCCTAAAATATCTGAGTTTACAATAGTAGTACCATCGGTTTAAAACGTAAGGGTAGCCAAAATGATATGTCTGTTCAGTTTTGGTCGTGAGAATCTAACTGAGACAACTTAATTTTGAATGCGGGGTAACAGAATAGCTCTTTACATAAAAGTTTCTCTATATTTTTGGATACTGCCGTCTTAACGAAGAGTGCAGTAAGTCGAGTTTTTGGGAAAATTGGATTAAGACCTTATATTATGGTATAATATGGTCTGAACTCGATTTGCCCAAAAACTCGACTTACGCACTCTTCGTTAGGACGGCAGGATAGTAGAGTGAATATCGAGTTATTGTAGTGTTGTACATGTTTTTAGTTTTTATATGAACATCATCGATCCGGTTGAGTGTCTATAAATTAATGTGTAGATCAATCGTCCTTGCCAGGAATGCGAGGTCACGCCCCGTGGTCGAACGTCTTGTCTTGTGAAACATAATGTGCGTTGTCTCGAACTCGATCATTCCGTATTCTGTGCATGTCATTATGACGTCACCTTGCTAAAACCACCTTGTACAGTCAGCAAATGATTCTAATAGAGATTACCTCTTGTGACTCAGTGGTTGAGGTGCTCAAGCCTGGGGTCGCGAATCCCGCCGAAAGATCAAAAAGTTTTTCTGTGTTCCTGGGTCATGTATGTGCATTAAAGTGCTTAAGTTTATGTATGGTATAGGTACTGCTCTCGTGGTATACTGTACTAGCATTAATTGTCCGCGGCTTCGCCCGCGTGAAATTAGGTTTTACACTTTCATCCCTTATTTTACCCCCTTAGGGGGCGAATTTTCTAAAATCCTTAGCATCTGCCTACGTCATTACAACTATCTGTATGGCAAATTTCAGCGGAATCCGTTCAATAGTTTCGGCTGCGCGTTGATAGATGAGTCAGTCAGTTTTGCGTTTCGTATATTTATAGATTAATGCGGGCGGAGCCGCGGTCAACAGCTAGTTATTAATATTGCTAAGCCTTTGTGCCTAGTAACAAATAGGTATAATAATATAAACCCGATATAGAATACCAGACATAATACGATGCAAATGGATCAATTTAATTCGATTGAACGAGAGACGTCAAGTGCAATGTCTATACGTTTAATAAAGGATGTAATTAATTCACGGATGTAATAAGAGAATCAAAGATGGAGTATTAAGACGATATACAATAATTTCTTGATTATCTACCAGAATGATATGATTTTTAACATATTACACAATTCAGATTAATTATCAGATACAGTAGCTGATATAGAGTTCGTAGAGAGATCCTCAAGCGGCACGATAAAGCTACAAAGCCTGGTAGCCGGTATGACGAGATAGAACAATCGACTTGCGAGACCAAATTTATTATAGCTTCACGTGAAGGTAACGACTAACGAGTAATGATAAACTACAATGACTATACTTATTTTCGCCAATTTTATAGATAACTAGCTATTGCCCGCGGCTCCGCCCGCGTAAATATAGTTTTTTCGTGGTCGCGGATATGTGACTGATGCAAAAAATAGATAAAAACAATCCTTGATGCGGATTATATAACGTGCTAAAATTTCAGGTCGATCGGTGCAGAACTTTTTGAGTTTTTGAAGCGTACCTACACAAACCAACATAACGTTTTTATATATATAGATGGTACGGAACCCTTCATCCGACTCGCACTTAGCCGGTTTTTATCCTATTTTAATATTATACTAGTTGTCCCGACACATGTTGTTCTGTCTTAACATTTCTCACCGTTTAAACCTTCCCTGAACTTGCGCAATTATTTCAAGACCAAAATTAGCCAAATCGGTCCGGAGGTTCTAGAGTTTTAGCGAGATATTGGAATTGCAATCCATTTTTAACCCGACTCCCAAGAAAAGGAGGCGGTTATTATATAAAAGAAGTTAACAAATATAAATTATTGTACATAGCTGGATACTGGAGCGCAGGTCCCAGTCTCGAGTCTAGAGTGTGGTGAAATGCCTGGTGTGTGAAGTGTGTGGTGTGTGAAGTGTGATTGTGTGTGGTGTGTAGTGTGTGTGTCTGTTTAGAACCTTAACCCTACGGCTTACGACAAGTCTTGAGTTCAGAACCTATTTCCACTAGGGTTTGTGTTTATGTTATTACAACATTTTCGATTTAAGCAAGCAAGTTTTTATCTTTCTTTTTTATGTAATGAACCAGGAAACGAGCAGACGGATCGCCTGATGGTATGCGATTACCGCCGCCCATGGACACTCGCAACACCAGAGGTGTTGCACTTGTAACTCCTCTGTTGTTGCGACTTGCGTTCCTGGTCCTTATGATCCCCAATCCTCCCCATGGGCCTTCGGTAACCTCACTAACTCGGCGAAACACAACGCAAGCGTTATTTTACACCGGTTTTCTGTGAGTTTGTGGTATTTACCTGGTCGAGCCGGCCCATTCATCCCGAAGCGTGGCTCTCCCACAGTTAAAATCTTAAATATAGATTACCAAAAGGAGTCGATATGAAATAAAATTTATAATATTAAATTATTATTTAGATACTCGTCTGAAAAAGCTATGTTTGGTATAATTCGAGAGTCAATATTAAATTGATATGTAAAGAAAATCTTTAAAATTTGAAGATAAAACAACTACACAACTAGGTATGTACGAGTATTAATGTAATATTTTAATGAGTATTATTATTTGTATGAACTTTTAAGGATCTGTCATATGACGCATGTTTCGTGTTGCCTGTTCTATTACTTAAAACAAACCAGAATTAAACAGGTATAAAATTTTTGTACTTCAAGAAACTTTATCTAAAGCGCAAACATAAAATTCACAAATCGATGCAATTAAAATATCATGAAGTTTTTGTTCCTCTACAAAATAATGATGTCCATAAATGAATATGCTATTAATGTGAAATTTATCAATTGATGATAGTAATTAATCGTTAGTGACTAATTAATAGCAACTAGCGGAGTTCTGATAAATGTAAAAAATAAAAAGAATTACAAAAATATTTATCTGACTTGAATTCGAATTTTCGAGCAAAGCAAAAATTATACATACAAGGAAGTATAAAATTATATTGCAATAGGTATAGGAAAATCTTTCATTGTACTTAAACCTTTGTCATTAAAGTTAATAAAATCAAAAGAACATAGTAACGAGTGAAAGGCTCTCGGCTATGTAGTGTGTACATAATTTACGTTATAGACTAGGTACTTTGTTGACAAAACATTATGACGTATTAAAAAAATAAAAGTTAAGTAACCGGAAAAGTTGTCTTAAGCAGGGTGTAAAATACAAAGTACAAATCTGACGTCATTTGTACACGAGGTCTCTTTGAATGGGATTGTCGTATTAATCAAATGAATATGTAATAATATGGTCATTATTGCAAGATCTGCTTCATAAAAAGGTATAATATTTTCTTTAATTAGTGTAAAGCTCTCTGCGGTTTGAATTACGTAGATCTTTATTGTATGGATAAAGTAGGTATTGGTATGAATTGTTTAATATATTTTATTACGAGCGATTAAGGATAATGAAAAATAATCATAAAATATTTAATTGCATTTAGAATCTTCTAGATGGCACCAGGATTTGATAAGTAATATGACTTGAGTATCCAAACAGTATCATGTTCTTTTTTAGGGTTCCGTAGATCATTACTTGGAACCCTTATAGTTTCGTCATGTCCGTCCGTCCTCGGCTTACCTTCTAAACGGTTAGTGCTAGAAAGATTAAAGTATGCATGGA
This sequence comes from Glaucopsyche alexis, assembly GCA_905404095.1. Classification (NCBI taxonomy): domain Eukaryota; kingdom Metazoa; phylum Arthropoda; class Insecta; order Lepidoptera; family Lycaenidae; genus Glaucopsyche; species Glaucopsyche alexis. The sequence continues at coordinate 15,065,386 of FR990052.1, read as the reverse complement.
TATGTGTATTTACCACGTCGCCACGAAAAACATTTTCTTTGGGGTACCTCCTTCTCTACTTTATTCTCGCGTCTACCCCATAGTGTGGTGTATCATTCGATACCTGGAGGTTGCTAAGATCAGCTTTTGATTTAGGTATCCATTAGCGAGATATTATTCTTAATTTTTTATTTGTTAAAATGGGGTCCCCTTCCTCTCTAAAAGCTAAAGAGCTAGTTAGAAAAATCTGAAAAAATTAATAATGGTAGTCCACAGTGGCGAAGGCTAGTTCTTTTTCATAGTGAAGCCCTATTCTGTATTATAGGTAGGGATTTGGATAAGGGTCTTCAAAAGGTAAATTCTAAGTGAAGCCGCTAGGAATGTGTTATAGGAACCCCACGCCACTTTGATAACTTTGGTAGTTCAGGAATTATACAGGCCTAAGTTTAAACTTCATAAAACTTCATAAAAAAACAACGAAATAAAATCATAATCCTACGAACTTGGTCGGTTTTTTGTTTGTACGATCATAATATGATGTGCTCTTTTAGCATAAAAACTTGAATTTTTGTATTATTTAATCTTCAGTATTAAATCAGCGTAATATTTTATATAAGGTAAATGTAAAGCTTTTACCTGGTAGTAGTAAAATTGTACCATTACTATTCGAAATGCGTATTACGAACATTGCCGTTCACTCCATTATTTTCCTTGTACCTACTCGTAACATATTATTATATCCTGTGTAAAAGTCATTGAATTCGACGCCATTACATTTCTTTCATTATAAATTAGTTAATTACATTCGCTTACGTAAGCTTCCTTATTGGGCTTGATTCAATTTTTTTACATTTTCAATGGTCGATTCTAGAATTGTAAAATGTATAAAGCAAATATGTATAACTCAAGATAGGCTATGACGTACATTAGATAAAACAAATATTCATACAAGAAAGTTACGCCATCTTGGTTTTCACCATACCTCAAATGTCAGATGACCCTGCTTTTTTCGATTGCTTGGATTGTACTTTGAACTCTAGTGTATTGTGGTGAACCCAAGTTTCGTCCATACGAAACGGCTAAGAAAATCTTTATTGGTATTTTCGTCTGTGGTAGCCGTCGGCGGCCTACCACTCTTAGGTTCATCTTGCGCTGCTTCTCTGCCACGTTTGAAATCCGCTACCCATCTTTTGACAGTGGCATATGATGGAGCAGATTCCCCCAAGGCCTCGTACATATCTTCATAAATTCGTTTTGGCGTTAATCCTTTTTTTTGTAAATATTTTATGACGGAACGGTGCTCAATTTTATCCATTTCTACGGAAACCGCGAACTTCGTTTGTTAAATCGATCACAAATTTTGCAATTTTGACAGAAGAAAAACAAAAGACAGCAGATTATATTTAAAAATGAAATGGTTATTGCGCGTCAGTATTATTTTTCTTTTCAATTTAAATGTCAACCTTAGGCTCAAAACTTTTCGATGTGCCCTCGTACGTCTATGTGTGTCTTTGTTTCAACAAACCCTTTCTAAAATCTTATACAGAGTACCTATCATTTGGTACTCCGAATTTGATTTTAGATGGTTAGGACCTAATCTAACATGGTTAGGAATTAGGTTCAGTTCACATCGCGACGATTCGCGTCGCTGCATTTTTAAGATAGCTATTCAAAATTGAACTTTATTCACTTCACAAAAAGATACACGTTTCATATGACATCAGTTATACACTACACATGCGCTGTGCAACACATGTGCAACTTCACAAAACGTGTATATTCTTGTGTAATGAATAAAGTTCAATTTTGAATAGCTATCGTAAAAATGAATTGCCGCGTCGCCTTTTGTTTCGTTTCTTTGTGAATTGGCCCTAACTGTTTTCTTGGAAAAATCTGTTATCCGGCACATAATAATATTCAGGGGTAAACAAAATTCAGTTATTTCGCATGTAAAAGCACTGTATAATGAAATATTCTGTTACAGTTGCGTGTGCCCCTACGTCAGACGCTGCGCCCGCGCGACCTCAACATAGTCATAAACAAGCGTCACCTGAAAGTCGGCGTCAAAGGCCAGCCCCCCATCATAGACGGCGAACTGGACGCCGACGTGAAGATTGAGGAGTCCACGTGGGTGCTGCAGGATGGACGGAATATACTCATCAACTTGGAGAAGGTAATACAGAAACGTTACTTGAAAAGTTCACACAGTATTTTACAGTTTTTTTTATTAAATTGTTTATTCAGGTACACCAACAGTATAGGTGTACCAGAATCTCATGGCAAATAGGGAAATAAAATTTTGTAGTGTGCAATACTGGGGAAATTGGATTAAACGATCTTGATACTGGTTAATATTTAATTATGTCTTTAGTATGAACATGAATTATAATAAGACTGTATGAAGAATGTTCGGTGTATAATATAGAAAACTAGCTTTTGCCCGCGGTTTTGCCCGCTTGGAATAGTGTTCTTGGAGAAAAAACTACTTCGGCGAATAATTCTCTACCTACTTACAGCAATATACTACTGATACAATATTGAAAATGTTTTTAGGTTTGCCCAATGCAAATTGTTAAAAACGGGACCCTATCACCTCGACACGACATGCGCGACCACTTGATAATATACTTACATAATATTATATTTATCGCACTTGAATATAAATTTTACCATAATCTTATAATATCTTAAAGACTATTATTTTAAAAACTCGCATCAAAATCCGTTGCGTAGATTTAAAGATCTAAGCATACAATATACTATACCTACATGCATAGGGACAGACAGATAAAGCGACTTGTTTTATACTATGTAATAATAATAATTAGTAAAGTTATTTGACCAACAAAACTGACAAACCACCTCTGGATATTCCATAAGAATTAAGAACTGCAGTTACTATTATACGTATTCTGTGCTGCAGTTCAAAATATTCGTGAACAGAGTTATACTGTATACTTCCCGCGTTTTCGATAGCGCGATGTAGAAACGCGAGCGCCCGCGCCGCGCAGCAACACTATATCCCTGCATTTTAAATCTGTAATATCTTCGAAAATATTCATTTAAATTACATGTTGTAAAGGGCAGTATTGATCTATCTTAAATGCACAATGTATTTAAGGTACTTAATTGGATAAGGATTAATACTGTATTGCTTAAAATCGCTTTGTAAATAAGCTATTAAATTAAAATCAAAGTAAAGGATAAAAAAATGGTTATTGTGGGTTATCCCTAAGAGATAGACATATGACATCGCGGACTTTTTTGTAGGCTTTTTTAAGATGAATAATAAAACTGTAGTACATAATTTTGATCTATCTCGTAGTGTTCAGCCAGCATTTTCAATATAAGCGCAAAATATGTGATTTTTTAGGACTTTAGAAACCTCTAAAATTATCTGTGTACCTCTACTATGTTATGCATGTTATATAACTAAAAATCTTCCCGTTAAATCACTTTATCTGTTAAAAAAAACGGCATCAAAATCCGTTGCGTAGTTTTAAAGATTTAAGCATACATAAGCATAGCATACAGACAAAGAAGGGACTTTGTTTGTTTTATACTATGTAATATAATGATATTTCATAAAAAATAAATCAATCGTGAATTACTTTATATACTTATTTATTACGAATAACATACAATTAAATTGGCAACAGTTTATTTTATGTTTGAATTTCCTTCCGAACTGTATAGAACTCGTTTACTTTATTCCTAATCAACTATAAATCGAAACTGTCTTATGTTGATTTTCTTTTTTCCTCCTCTCCTCCTTTTACCAGGCATGGAAAACAAACCATCATTCAATGTGCCATCAGCTACGATTCATCGTATAGTAATACTGGAAATACCTTTAAAGAAGTCACAATAATTACCTAAGAAAATATAAAAAAACTAAAAGTATCAAAACAACTCACTCTAACTTACCGGTGAACTCTCCCACGAGCTTTAAATTTTAAGATTGAGTTCGATTTATACCTTCTTCTTTCTGTATTTTACTATAGACATAGAAAACAATATTTCTCGCTTGAGATCGAATTGCCTTTTTGGATATTTTCACAAAAACAACAAATTCCAAGAACATAATCACAAAATTTTAGCAGCGGTTGACAGATCACGTACTTTGATTTGACGGGTCATACTTGACATTGCCATATGAAAATCACATTTTTTATTTTTTTTAAAATGCCATCAGATTCTGGTAGACCTATACCTACACACATAAATTAGGTACATTAATTAGACACATAATTTTGTGATATTTCGAGTAGTTTAGGTTATCCTTTAATATTCCCGTATAATTATTTACACGTGTCGTGTACTTGTATAATGCACTAGCTTTTGCCCGCGACTTCGTCCGCGTGGAATAGTTACTTTGGGATATTGCTATTTACCCGCGACTTCATTTACGTAGAAGGAGAAGCGCTTCCCCCTCACGACTGCCCGCCGCGCGCCGTACATCATTATTGCGCGCTTGATTATTTTATTACTGCAATATCTTCTAAAATACTCATTGAAATCTAATGACGTAAAGGCAAATTTCTTCTAAATTAAATGCTTGTAATGAATAACGTTTTTACTTGGATAAGGATTAATATCATCTTTATGAAAACATCCTCACAAATAATGCTTAATTTTAGAACAAATTTGGTTAGCAATTAGCATAAAAAGGTTATTGTGAGCCTACCTTAAAAGATAGACATATACAGTCGTGGACTTTTTTAGAACTTTTAAAGGGTAACAATTCTGTCATACATAATTTTAGCGAAACTTTAACCGTTTCCGCAGCGTACGCAGCGAAAGTTCTCAAAAGGAAAACATAAACCCCGATTTTGAAATATTCTTATTTGGTGCTCCGCTCGTATTGAGCTTAGCATGATGTTATATAGCCTAAAGCCTTCCTCGGTAAATCCAACACGAAAATATTTTTTAAATTCGAACCAGTAGTTCGTGAAATTAGCGCGTTCAAGCAAACAAAACAAACTTTTCAGCTTTATAATATTAGTATAGATATAGGTAGCGTATCTACATTAACGAGAAACGTTATTATTTATCATTTAGAAGTTAGTTAAGAACAAAAACGATTTGTGTACTTACACTGTACCTACAGCAAATATCGTGAAATATTGTCGCGCGAAGATAATCTTTTTTGTGAGCTTTGTTCATTCGTTTTCAAATTGTATACCTAAGCTTAATGCAGTAAAAACTTAAACCAACATAATAATATTATACTCAATATTGAAAACAATCCGCATATTAAATTAATGAATACCTGTGTATTATGTACATATTAATTAAAGATGCCTAAGCCGCGACCTTTGTCTGCCAATGAAGGCCGACTGAGCGTTTGATATCCCAAAACATACTATATTTTTATTCTTGTAGTTATACAGATTTTTACACTAAAAATAATAAAATAATCTATACTACGAGTATCTATACTTCTATACTATAATATAATAAAGAGGAAATGTTTGTTTGTTTGCATTGAATAGGCTCCGAAACTACTGGACTGATGTTGATAAAATTTTGCACAGATGTAGAGTAGACCACGGGGAAGGCCATAGGCTATTTTTTATCGCGGAAAAATGTACGGTTTCTGCGAAATTAACTTTTGCGCGCTCGAAGTTGCGGGCAACATCTTGTAAAGAATAAATTAAATAGTTAGTTAAAGTTAGTTAGTTAAAGTAGTTGTGGTATAGTATACGGGTATGCGACCCCGGCTTCCCTAGCTATTACTGTCCTATCCCTTGCCTTTTTGGGCGATAATATCCTACATTCCTATTTCCCACTCTAGCTTACCAATCTTCCTATCCACACCACCTATCCTTCCCTTTCCCTATTCCTACCCTCTCCGCCAATCCGTGCGAACGCAGTGGATAATTATAAAAATAATTTAATTATCCAAAATGGCGGCGATGTGGTTCGCCACCAATCACGTCATCGTTCTCGCGGAGGCGAAAAGTGGCCCATGGAGAGCCGCTTCGCTACGTTGAATGTAAGAGGAGGAAGCGAAACAAGTATGTAAGGATCGTAGCAAATGGAAAGAAGTGGTCTCTGCCTACTCCTACGGGAAAGAGGCGTGATTATATGTATGTATGTAGATACTCTTATACCATCTGAATATTAATGACTAGCGACCCGCCCCAGCTTCGCACGGGTACAATTATACTGATACTAATACTACAGAATGTCTTTAAACCTTTAACAAAACGGACGAAATCTAGTCAAAACAAACAGAAACAAATTAATATAGGTACCTACTAAAACTCAATGAAATAAGTAGATGGGTATACTTTTATCCTATGAAATACCATAGATCTAAACTCCCCCGCACGCGCACCCCCGCCTTGGTGACGCCCACTTCGCAACAGGCCGTGCAGCAGAAATCGTAACATTTTAATTTCGCCATAACTTCAAAACCACACGTCCAATTTCAATCATTCACAGACCAAATATTATCTACATAAACTGTACTTAGTGATGAAATAATTTATTTTGATAAGGATTAATAGCATGAGTAAAATAAACGCGTTTAAATGTAGTCCAAAAAAAATTCAAGATTTCTAAATAAAAAAATGGTTGTTGAGCCTCACTCGACATAGATAGGTATAGTGTGTCGCGGACTTTTTTGTAGATATTTATAAGATCTACAATTGATTAGAACATTTTATGGTTCTATCTTTTATAGTTTAGGGAGCGTACGCAAAATAAGTAACTTTTCTGGTTGATTTTTTACACCTTGTGTCCGAAAAACCCAAATATTTTACGGAACCCTATTTTTTTCCAAAATAAAATATAGCCTATGTTACTCGTGGATAATGTAGCTTTCGAATGGTGAAAGAATTTTTGAAATCGGTCCAGTACTTTTTGAGCCTATTCATTACAAACAAACAAACAAACATACAAACAAAGTTTTCCTCTTTATAATATTAGTATAGATAAGGATTTGTTCTATTGATCGATAGCATCAATCATAAGACTCACGTTACAATGTTACAACCTCTACTTTTTAAGCACCTAGTGAAAATTCAACTTTAAATTACGTTACATCGATCATTTTTTCAGGTGAACAAAATGAACTGGTGGAGCAGACTAGTAACGACGGATCCACAGATTTCCACAAAGAAAATTAATCCAGGTAATATTAGATACAAACTCTTTAGTAAAAGAAAAACGGGCGGTAAAGAAAATTACCAATTTCCTTCGCCTTGCCCTTACTTTTTCTGATACTTTTGGGTTATTTGATTTTCTGAACTTTGTGAATTGATTAGTAAGCTACGCTTAAGAATATCGAATATCAAGTGTAGAAATTAGTCTATAGGAAATCAGGAGGAGGGTTCTCTACCTATTCTTTGCTTATTAGTTTACAATATGCAAAATATAAAATTACTCAAGATTATAAAGTAAGAGAACCAATATAATTGATAATTTGCTTAGATGCCTGTTTTTTTACTAACGAGTCTTATATTACTATCTTTAGGGAAAAGGAGATGTAATTTGAGTTTTCAAAGCTACCACGGGGATTCTCGAGAGATGTACTTATTGGCAAACACTTTTCTAGACATACATTATTATTAACGCGTTTACATTAAGGCATGTATTTAAACTTGCGACAAAACAATTAAATTTTGTATGTGAAAATACCCAATATTGAATACTAAATTACCAAGTTGGCGAAAGAATGTAAGGAACAAAAAAATTGCTAATCTGGTGACTAAATAATACCACTGAATTTTCCAAACTGGCAGACAGATTATGTTTTAGCGACTAAATAACCATCTTGGCGACAATTTGTGAGTACACATTTAATTTAAGAATAGGCACATACATTTTCCCTGATGTAGGTAACTCAAAAACCATACAAGCAGCGAAACGAGCGCACACAAAAAAACCATAAAGGAGCGTACAAAATTCCCAATTTTAAATTTTTCGAAAATCCTGAATTTTCCATTTCTATACCTATAAACATCCGCCGTATCTCAATGTACAGCATTTACTTCTTTTTTTTATAAAATTGATTCTATCTCGGAAACGGTGCATCCTATTGAAAAAATAATGAAAATTTCGCCCCCCTTTAAAACCACGCAACATCATATTTTCTTCATGATGGGAGAAAAAAAAAATCGAAAATCCTGAATTTTTCAACGTTTCTATAACTATAAACATCCGTCGTATCTCAATGTACAGCATTTACTTCTTTTTTTATAAAATTGATTCTATCTCGGAAACGGTGCATCCTATTGAAAAAATAATGAAAATTTCGCCCCCCTTTGGAACCCCACAACATCATATTTTCTTCATGATGGGAGAATTTTTTTTTCGAAAATCCTGAATTTTCCAACATTTCTATACCTATAAACATCCGTCGTATCTCAATGTACAGCATTTACTTCTTTTTTTATAAAATTGATTCTATCTCGGAAACGGTGCATCCTATTGAAAAAATAATGAAAATTTCGCCCCCCTTTGGAACCCCGCAACATCATATTTTCTTCATGATGGGAGAATTTTTTTTTCGAAAATCCTGAATTTTCCAAAATTTCTATACCTATAAACATCCGTCGTATCTCAATGTACAGCATTTACTTCTTTTTTTATAAAATTGATTCTATCTCGGAAACGGTGCATCCTATTGAAAAAATAATGAAAATTTCGCCCCCCTTTGGAACCCCGCAACATCGTATTTTCTTCATGATGGGAGAAAAAAAAATCGAAAATCCTGAATTCTTCAACATTTCTATAACTATAAACATCCGTCGTATCTCAATGTACAGCATTTACTTCTTTTTTTATAAAATTGATTCTATCTCGGAAACGGTGCATCCTATTGAAAAAATAATGAAAATTTCGCCCCCCTTTGGAACCCCACAACATCATATTTTCTTCATGATGGGAGAATTTTTTTTTCGAAAATCCTGAATTTTCCAACATTTCTATACCTATAAACATCCGTCGTATCTCAATGTACAGCATTTACTTCTTTTTTTATAAAATTGATTCTATCTCGGAAACGGTGCATCCTATTGAAAAAATAATGAAAATTTCGCCCCCCTTTGGAACCCCGCAACATCATATTTTCTTCATGATGGGAGAATTTTTTTTTCGAAAATCCTGAATTTTCCAACATTTCTATACCTATAAACATCCGTCGTATCTCAATGTACAGCATTTACTTCTTTTTTTATAAAATTGATTCTATCTCGGAAACGGTGCATCCTATTGAAAAAATAATGAAAATTTCGCCCCCCTTTGGAACCCCACAACATCATATTTTCTTCATGATGGGAGAAATTTTTTTTCGAAAATCCTGAATTTTCCAACATTTCTATACCTATAAACATCCGTCGTATCTCAATGTACAGCATTTACTTCTTTTTTTATAAAATTGATTCTATCTCGGAAACGGTGCATCCTATTGAAAAAATAATGAAAATTTCGCCCTCCTTTGGAAACTCACAACATCATATTTTCTTCATGATGGGAGAATTTTTTTTTCGAAAATCCTGAATTTTCCAACATTTCTATACCTATAAACATCCGTCGTATCTCAATGTACAGCATTTACTTCTTTTTTTATAAAATTGATTCTATCTCGGAAACGGTGCATCCTATTAAAAAAATAATGAAAATTTCGCCCCCCTTTGGAACTCCGCAACATCATATTTTCTTCATGATGGGAGAAAAATTTTTTCGAAAAAAAAAGATCTTTTAATTTAGTATTCATATTCATTTTCCGAAGATTGAATATTATTCTCCATTTTGGAAAATGAAATTGGAAGACAATTTTGTAACCCCCAGAAACCGGGAAAAGGACAACCTTGTTAATTTTTATAACAAAAATTTACGCCATTGTGGAATTACGAAACAGATTTTATTTTCATATTATTCTGCACCCCCAGAAACCTAGAAAATGACACCCATGACAAAGAAAAACATACTCCAACAGTATCCAAAAATAGGATTTTCCGTAGCCTGCAAATTGAATTTTTAGCAGCCATTAATTTATCAACCAAATCTGGTTTTATAGCTGCTTATATGGTATAATGGTCACCAACTCGGAAATTAAGTCACCAACTTATAAATGTCGGTGCTAATTTGGATTAAATTTCGCCTCTTTTTATCTGCCGACTTTAGAATTTTTTGTCACCCGAGTGTTTTCGCCAGTTTAGTAATTTAGTTGCCAACATATTAATTCGCTGCCAAATTCAGTAATACAGTATGCTCACGTGCAGCCGCCAACTTATTTTTTGTTCGCTCGATTAATTATATCCCTTACATTAAGAGCGCCATTGAGACAAATGAAGTCTACATACTTCATTTGTCTGAGCCCTCCTCTTTTTATAAACGAGATGGGTATATCTCGTTGGGTATAAAAAAGTGGCATTTCGAGTTACGTACATATTTGTGAATACACTGGCGGAATCCCCTTTATAGCGAGTATCGAAATTATCATGCGAAGTCGTCGGACGAGACTATTAATTATCGAATATCGAAATATCTCACGCAAGAAAGTTATGTTAGGTCAATGTCGACGGCTACCTGCGAAGATCAACGTATTTCGGACATTAATATTACAACAGTTTCTAGAAATATTTACATTTTTGATCAACAACTGTATAATAGGCTAAAAAGCTTTGAAGTACGAGTATATTTTTAACCGACTTCCCAAAAAAGGAGGCGGTTATACGTTCGGCTGTATATATTTTTTATTTTTTTTTTATTTTTTTTGTATGTTCAACGATTACTCCGCCGCCTGTGGACCGATTTTCAAAATTTTTTCTGTGATGTATAGGGTATAATCCCAAATTGGTCCTTTTGATATCAAAGTGGTGACCTGATGATGGGATCCATGAGGAATCGAGGGAACTCCTCGAAATTTATATGGACACATATGGTGATTTTGACTTTTTCTGAAGTAGTTCAAGCATATGCTACCAAAAAGTAAGATTTTGCTCCAAGGTATACCCTGGATCCAAAAGTACAGAATAGAACTCCTGACTCCTTATAGATACATGTTTGGGAATTTCGGCGTTGTTTAAAGAACTGCAAGCATATGCCACCTTGTCAGTTAGAGTAATCATCATCATCATCACCACTATCACACCACACATCATCAGATTATGATGATATAAAAGGTATTTCTCATAGTATTTTACACTAACACGGAGATCATTGAACATTACTCTGCCGTTTATGGACCTATTTGCAAAATTCTTTTGTTGTTGTAAAGGGTTTAATTCGAAATTAGTCCTTTAGTCACTAAATTGGAAACCTGATGATGCGAGCCATGAGGAATCGAGGGAACTCCTCAAAATTTATATCCACACATATAGTGATTTTGACTTTTACTGAAGTAACACAAGCATATACTACCAAAAAAATAAGATATTGTACCAAGGTATACCCTGGATCCAAAAGCACTGTACAGAACTCCTCAGTCTTTAAAGATATGCGTTTGGAAATTTCGGCATTGTTTAAAGAACTGCAAGCATATGCCACTTTATAACTTACAGTAATCATCATCATCATCTTAATAGCAATACCTAATGGAAGCTTGGCGAGTATTTAATTATACATTCGATCGTTTAGTTTAGACGTTCTTAAGACGTATTAATAATAACTTAAGAAAATATATCTCTAAAAAGGGTGAAATTATTATTTTTAAACAAAAAATTAAACCGACTTCCAAAGTAAAAATACACAAAAAAGTATGAAATAAAACTTAATCTCTAAATAATTCCCCTTTCAAATTCGGCTAAAATTTTTACTATTTCTCTACTCAATCTTATTAATTTTGAAGTCGGTACCAGCAAATATGAACGTAAGTTGTATAAAATATTGTAGAATATTGTTTGGGCTGGTGCCGAATTCAAAATTAAGAAGATTGAGTAGAGAAATAGTAAAAATTTTAGCCGAATTTGAAAGGGGAATTATTTAGAGATTAAGTTTTATTTCATACTTTTTTGTGTATTTTTACTTTGGAAGTCGGTTTAATTTTTTGTTTAAAAATAATAATGATCTATATTGATCTATAGCAGTTACGCATATTTCGTTGTTATGGGCCAGCTGACAACTCATTCTTAAACTTTCTTATCAAATAAAATATTTACAAATCTGGGCATAGATTAGTAGGTATCTAAGTAATAAATAGAACTTCAGAGTGTTTTAGGCAGTTTCAAACTCAACTGCGGACAATGTCTGCTTCAATTCAATTAAGTTTTTTTACTAAGGTTTTCCTTATTTTATTTATAAGGCCAGAGGCCCAAATTTCAATTTACTAGCTACCTAAATCAGCAAATCTTCCTCTAATTTGCTAAAGACGAATTTGTTTTAAATTGCGAGTATATTAGCTATAGGTAGTAATAATTTATGAAGTATGTACATATCACAGTAAAATTGTAAAAACCGTTAGGTTGTAATATTACTAGAGATATTAAAATATGCCGACAGATTGTCAAATAAAATTTTCTCCATACAATTGTACGCATTATTTTTCGTCATAATTATTATTATGAAAAAGCAAACAAATATGGCGGCGCGGGGCACATGCCGTTTAACAAATCGGCACGGTAAATATTACAATATAACAGTGACGTAAGGTTCCTATAACTCCATTCCTATCGGCTTCACTTACCACTTACCTTTTGTAGATCCTCTTCCGAATCCCTACCTATTATGCAAGCTAGGGTTTCCCTATGAAGGAGAACCAGCCTTCGCCACTGCAATATAATGAAAAATAATGCGTACAATTGTATGGAGAAATTGTTATTTGACAATCTGTCGGCATATTATAATATCTCTAGTAATATTACAATCTAAAGGTTTTTACAATTTTTACGGTGACATACATAAGTTGTAAGTTTAGAATACATTTATTTATCCCTAAGGCGCCTTGTTTCTGTACATTTATGTATTTCTAAATTATCTTCCATTTATTACAACATCGTTAACCTAAAATGAGCAAAAATTTTGTGGTCGGTTCTTAGGCAATGTTATAGTACTAAATTACCAACATGTAAGTATCATAAATTATCATGCAATTTGCTGCGGTTGAATTAAAAAGCATAGGGTTATTACAGTTCGTATTTTGAACGTAAATTTTAAAACCTTTAAGTAATAAGACATTCTATGTCAATGAACGATGGAAAAGAAAAGGCCTTTTAAGTGTAAGGGTCAATTCATACGGAAACGAGATAATACGAGACGCAGCGCTGCATTTTTAAGATCGCTATTCAAAATTGAACTTTACTAATTACACAAGAAGATAGGTAGTTTTCGTTTCATTTATTACTAGCTGATGCCCGCAACTTCGTTCGCGCAGAACTAACGGAAGCGGAACCCTATTTTTTTAAACGGAACCCTAAAATAAAAGTAGCCTATGTTAGACCTTAATACATCAGCTATCTGCTAGCGAAAGTCCCGTGAAAATTGGTCCAGCCGTTTCAGAGATTAGCCGGAACAAACAGACAGACAGACCGACAGACAGACAGACGGACAGACAAAAATTTTAAAAATTGGTATTTTACTGTAAGTACCGAATATACTTTCAGATACATTATGTGAAAAGCTGTCAATTTGAAGTTACAAACAGACACTTCAATTTTATTTATCTGTATAGATGTATAGATATAGATGACATCAGTCATACACTGCACAATGCACATGCGCTGTGCGGCGCAATACAATTTGACATTTTAAATAAGCAAATTACCTTTATACAGATCATAGCACATTGAACATATTTACAAATCACAATATGTTATGAAACAAACAATAAACTTTCTTCTTCCAGAACCATCGAAACTATCAGACTTGGATGGAGAAACACGTGGACTAGTGGAGAAAATGATGTACGACCAACGGCAGAAAGAGATGGGTCTACCCACCAGTGACGAGCAGAAGAAACAAGACGTATTGAAGAAGTATGTTACATGAATTTGTGATTATTTACCGTTTAATAGGCTGAGGCTTGATCAGTAAAATGTCTTAAGCCGTAGGTGAGCCGTGTTACGTCATGAATGGGCCGACTTGACAGAAAATCAGCTTGAAATAAAGCTAGCGTACCTACTAGTGATACCGCAATGGAGTGCCGCGTCGCGTAGTTCCGCTGCCGCGTAATGCGTTATACAAAGAATATTTGGTCGTGTCCCCGCGAGTAGCCTAGTGCGGTCTCACCTTTAAGGGTGCCCGCCCACGAGCAATAATCGGTAACCGATTTTTTTGTAGGTGAAAAATTAAATAGAACATACTGATTGTAATAGTGCAACGCACATGTCATACAAAAAGTCGGTCACAAAATTGGTCATATTCTTATAGATAACGAATTCGATGTTATACAAATTGTTGGTAACTTCCTCACGGCGAGTACACAAAAATTCGCACACAGCACCTGACGAATTGTCTACTCGTGAGTCGTGTGTTGACCGTTATTCCTTTTGAAATCCTTTTTGAAGTCAACTAAAAAAAAAAGTTTTTGTATTTAATTCGTCTTTGTTTAAATTAGATTTTCGGTTGTATTTAATAAAATAACGTTGTAATTTTTTGCAGATTTATGGAGCAGCACCCTGAGATGGACTTCTCGAAATGCAAATTCAACTGAAGAATTCACACGGATAGCGAATTGCACTTATTGTTTTATGTATCACTAACAAGAAGGAACATGTTTTAATTTTACACATTACAAAGTTGCTTTTGGACAAATTAGGTGAATTTTATCCTTATGCAAGTATTTTGAACCGATAAGTAGAACATTTAACTTAATTCTTACATGGATAAAATTTATTCTTATTTGGTCAAATATGCTTTTAGGAATTTTACATAAATGATACCAGTTACTAATGTTTCACATAAAAGAACTGAAGTGTCAAGTGATATAAACCATGTTAGACTTACAATGTCTGATTAGTATGTGTATTTCTAAGAACAACAAAATATGCAACAATAAATATTTAAAAATTAATTTCGTCTCTTATTACCTTGTAATGTACCTTTTTCAAAAACCTTGGAATTCACATTAGTAATAATTACTAATAACACTTACTCAAGTGAACCGAGTGGAATCGAGGATTGCAGATTAAGATTGCAGACACCGTTCAGTTATTATTATTGAACTATGGTGATTATTTTTAGTCTTAAATCATTTTGGAGTTTTTTTTTTACTTTTATGTGTTGTTGACCACATATTTTAAAGTAGGTAGGTACTATTGAACTCAAATTGAACTCAAAGAAGAAGTATGGCTGACAAGCTGTCAATGCAGTTTCGCCGGGAATGTCAATCAGCAATGTTGTGTTTTTGTGTTATTTTTCTAAATTCGTGTTAATTCGGTTTTTAATGTGTAATATTTGTGGAATATTAACCATAAGTTATTCATTGACGTGCACAAGTGTGGGCAAGTGGGCAAGGGCAACTACAAAATGCGTGCTAAATTAGGTTTCCCGCCAAAACTCCCTAGGAAGTTTCAGTAAAGCGTCTACCACTTTACTGAATCGACTGACTTGACTTAATTAACACCCCGATTATTTATTTCACGAAGTTTAAATACCAGGAGTCCGAACGGTATCTATAGGCTTTTCCATAGTAGGTATTCATTACACACAATAATACCCCCGATCTTAGTTCTCTTTTCTGCCACTGGCTGCGCTAGAATTTTGGACGTACCTATTACGACGCTATTGTGGCAGACCAATCAGCGCACAGTCCGGAATCGCGCTTGGTACTTTTTGAAAAATGGCGCGCTCTACCGGCAAAAAATCTGTCCCCTGAATTGAGACTATTATTTTAACATTACGTTCAGACTCCCGCGGGCTTATTACGTATCTTGCAAAAGCTAAGCAATAGCAAAAATTGCGCATATTTTGCTCCAAAATCGCAAATTCGTATTCCGTATCTGCAAAAACCTAGCAGAAGCAACCTAGCGACAGCACTGCCTCTACCGAACAATCGAGGAACTATATATTGCAATAAATCGTTCGATCTCTTCACTGCTGTTAAATTTTTCGTATTACGTAAGGACTTTTACATTAAAGCGAAAGCAATCAGCGAGCGATTTGAACTGTCAATTAGCAATAATAAAAATGATATTTTTTTTCTCGATTGCTTGCCTATCGTGAAGTGCTTTTATAAGTATTTATATACGAATTTATTTAACGTTCAGGAATCGATTGCGCGTCTATCGCGCGATGACTGCAAGATTTTTGCTAATCGCTATTTTTACGTAATACGGCGACTGGTATCTATACTTCTTGATTTTTTATTTAGACTGACGAGATTTTTGACTTGACGATTTAGAATTATACGGTGATGAAAATTTGAACGAATATTCTATTAAATACCCGCCTTTTTTATTTGACACTGGCGAATGGTTATAAGCCGACACCATAAATAAATAATAAAAAATAAGCTGTCAATGTCAAGTGTCAACTGTCAGGTGATTGTTTTTAAAACTTTAGTCAGAGGTGATCTCTAATTTTACCGATTTAATTTTTGCTTATTAAAAGTAGAATCGATATATTAAGGCGTGTAATAATTCTACATGATATACCATTTTAATTTACCGATTCAAAAATGGTTAGAACAGTTTATTCTCCCGAATATTGCCTGCAATATTTAGAGCAATATGCTAGCCGAGAGAATTTCGTATCTGGTTTAATACTGGGTCAGGTAAGTAATAAAAACTTATAAGTATATAATTCACGTAATATTATTATCAAACGGTTTATAAAACAGATTACAGAGGCTCGCGAAAATGTAATACACTTGGCACGAACGCCAGAAGAAAAATCAGACACAGACTCAGAGCAGAGTTACACGTCAGAGAAGACTACAATTAAAAACTTGTCTGGAGTGTCGGAAGCTTGGGTGGCTGACCATGCCAAACATGTCACGAGAATGTTACCAGGAGGGATGTTTGTTATGGGTGAGTTTTCATTGCTTAAAAGTTAAATGATGATCAAATAATTTCAAGAGTGTATTTTTGTTGTTTTTTTTGTGTTTTTCTCCAGTTGAATATATTAAAAAAAAACAGTAGATTTAAAAAAGTAGATAAGTGCATTTTTGTCATAAAAAACATCTGTTTTTATGATTTCATTAAATTTCACCAATAACCTACATTACAATAACATATATCTATTTTATGTTCCAGGTATATTTATCATAAGTGAGGATGATATCTTTGAGGATCCTACTTCTTTTAGTAAAGCTAGAACTATTCTCAATTACATACACAAAGTGTTAAGTGCCAACCAATACATGTATGGTAGTTATCCACATTCAAATGAAAGGCTAGTCCTTCATATGTCTACAAGTACAAAAGTGTTGACTTGTAAAAGTATTGAAGTAGGTGCTCCTAAGACTATTATAAAACCTGTAGAGTGGAAATTCTTGTCAAAACCGCAACAATGGCAAAGACTTGAATGTTATTATGATTTTGATGAAATTTACCCAGTCATTGTTAAGCAAAAAGGAATATCTGTTAAACAACAATTTCAGGTAATTTTTATACATAAATTAATAATGTACACTTGCGCAGCTATGGTGTCATGATGTTCTTTGTATGGGTCACACTGCTGCCACAGCTCTTGTTTAGCGGTCACCATTGGTGCTGCTGCAAAATGACATCTAAACCTAGTGCATCAATGCGCCCCGTGGGAGCTACAGCTGGTTTGTAACAAAATTGTTTAACTTGCAGCAAATTTTGGAATCAGCACACAAAACAATCGAAACTAGTGTTATGTTCATTGATGGAGAGTTGAAAGATGGAGCAGAAGTGCTGGAGCAATTGAGTAAAAAGAAGACACCCAAAAACAGTTCCAAGAAAGCTCAAGACCCACCAAAATCTATGCATGCATCCATATTCGTGCCTTATGTAAGTACAAAATATTTTACTGCAGTTTTAAAACTACAAAAATATAATAAACTTATCACTAAAGTAAAAATAGAAAGTAATGTAACAAAATGTATAAAAAAGTTATTGAAAATTTGTGAAATCAAAACTATGTTACATAATAAATATTTGTCAGTTGTTATTTTGGTTTTGGAGAGATTCGGAAGGACACTTTTTTATAGTTGTATAATTTTTAGGAAAACAGCATGCCTGAGACTGTAGAATACTTAGAATGTGATGGTAACATTCACTTTAGTGGTGTTGTCTCATCCTGTGTGTTTATGTGTCCAAAAGCAACAGTAAATGAGTCTATTGCAGCAGTGAAACAGGACATCATCAGATCTTTAGCGTCCAGATTTACAATGCACTGTGATGCACTTATTGATGATAACTTACTACCTGAAGGTAAATATTTGGAATAGACTTTATGGTTTAATAAGCCTTAATATTATTATGTTCTCTTCTGATTTTGCCTTAATATTTGGTAAATTAGACATAATTATAATATGCCAATAACTAAAGGACCATAGGCAAAAATGTATGGAATGTGGGACCAATAGTAATAAGATGTATGTGTTGAATAGGAATTTTCAATTGGAACAACAATTAGGGAGACAGCTTGTTTTTACTACTGTTCGTTTAGATTAAGGAGAGACTTTGAATTACGTAAAAAATATTAAAATTCTATTTTTTTATTAAAAAAATGTTTATATTTTCATACCCATGTACTTTCGGATACAAAGGTTGAAAGTGACATATTTTTAGAAGAACAAGTTAAAAACACAATAATTATTTAATGTGCTAGCTTATGTTAATGTAAGGTTAGGTTACCAAACCTAACCTAACCCAAGAGGAGGGCTCTATGTGTCTACTGTCTAGGGTCCATTCACATATTACGTCACACCTGATGGGGGGGGGGGGGGGGGGGGGTCATACTAAGTGTGACTGTACATGTTAAATACAGGTACAGGGATACTAAAAAGCGTGACATGGGGGAGGGGTAGGGGTTCAAAAAGTTGAAATTTTGCGTGACGTAATATGTGGATGGCCCCTGAACGCTTATGCAGTGTCTAATCAAGATGAAAGTACGTAGGTATAAATAATAAACAAAACAGTACTACAATATAGTATTCTTAATATTTGTTTAAGTATAAATATTTCCCATTACCCCAAATGAACATAAGTAGTAAAAAATCTGTTATTAATACAATTCTTGTTCCAATTGAAAAGACCTGTCCAACAACATTTATTGCAATTGGAGCATGATCCCAATCTGCCCATTGTCCTTTATTGTCAAGCAAGTCAATAGTCATCTCTTTTGTTTATGAATTGAATGAGGCTTAATCATATCATTTGTTCAATTGTGAAGCGAAGATAATACAAGTAAGAACTAAAAAAATTATGTGGGTGACAATTATTCAGTTTACGATTTAACTTAACTATAAATGTTACAGAAAAAGTGTGCTTCAATGAGCCACCAAGGCGTGTGCTAGTACCAGTTGGTTCGCTCTACCTCTGTGACTATCTCTTTCCCGGAGAATCTCCTGCTGAGGCTCTGCTATCTGTCCGAGAACTGCTCGATCTGCAGCTCACGGAGACAGATGTTATCTGTGATGTGGAAACACCTGCAGGTAATTTTTTCTAGATTATATTTTAGTTCTTCGCTCAGCCCACCATGATTTTTAGGGTTCTGTACACAAAATATAAAAATGGGACTCTTAAATAAATAAAAAATATATGTTTATCGCAGAGTATTACTGAGACTGTCCGTCTGTCTGTCACAAGGCTGTGTCTCATGATCTGTGGATCTAGACAGTTGTCACAAATTATGTATTTTGTTGCCGCTATAAACACTAAAAAGGCGCCGTCCATTAAATATGTGATGCTCAAAGGGGGAGGTTATAGATATGCAGTATTGTTTAAATATCACTCCAACTTACAAGACAAAACATGATTCGTATAGTATTTAGGTGCTTAAATAATTCAATTAAACTGTTTTTGTTGCTAATACATCACTTGATTAATGGATGGCCCCAAACAATATGATTTATGGGTATTAAAGGCTCCCATACAACAAACATGTTTTTTTGCCGTTTTATATGGAACCCTTCGTTTGCGAGTCTGACTCGCACTTGTCCGGTTTTCTCACTGACATTGCAAAAGGAACATACCTACTTTGTTCCATTAATATTTCTTTTTAAAATTTCTATATAAAATTTCTAAATATCGTAACGTATTAATAATACATCCTACTAATATTATAAATGTGAAAGTTTGTGAGGATGTATGGCTGGATGTTTGTTTCACGCAAAAAAGTACTAGACGGATTTTAATGAAATTTGGTATGTAGTAGTTTTGGCTCTGGATTAATAAAACATAGGCTAATTTTTTATCCCGGAAAAGTATAGTATTCTCGCGGCATACTCGATAGTATTTTTACGTGGGCGGAGCCGCGGGAAACAGCTAGTCTTTTATAATATCCTTACATACTTACAACGGTTTATCTATTTTCTATTTTAGACACATCGGAGTTTGACGCACTAGACCGCGACAGAAGTACGGAAGAAATGCTTGCCACGCCGCAGGAAGCTAGCCATTTCATGTATATCACCGGCATAGGATTTGCCCTGTTCGTGTTGATCTTTTCGATATTCATGAATTACTATTATCAAGGAATCATAGGGTTTTTCAGTAAATTGGTTTCGAAAGACTGAACAAGTGTTTATTGGTAAGACCTTCAAAGTATAGACGTAACTCAGTATCATAATATGTAGACTGGAATCAAAATCAATAATTTGTTTTTTAAATTAGGTATATTCTATGCATATTGCTTGCGAGTTTCAGAGAAGTTTCTTAGTCCTTAACATTATTTTAGTTTGTGTTAAAAAGAAACTAAAAGTAGAAGATGCCAAGCATGTGAATATATCATGGTCCATGAACAAGATTCAGGTGAGAGCTTCACATATTTCGTTAGTTACATCTATATTTTGAGGCTTGTCAGCTACGGAATGGCCTGTGAATAGTTGGTGGGAGATTGGGAAATAATGCAGAGGACTGTGTCTAAGATATTATTCCAATAAATATAATATTTTTGTATTCTATAATATGTTTTATTTTATGTGTAAAAATTTCCTTTTTAAATATATTTCATCTCCTTTTACCTCGTTATGTGTGAAGACACTTGTGCAGGTTTAATTTATAATTTTTGCAAATACTTGTTGCCAGGGGTCAGCCTTGGTTAAAAGTTCTTAAACACCATTTTTTATTATGTTTTAACCGGACATTGTTTTTTTTATATTCTTTAGTAAAAATTTATAGTTTAGTAAGTGGCCATGGGAATTGTCTTGATACAATAAATATTTTTGGAGCTATGAACATTTTACGTTTTGGAATATGATGCGGTAATAACGGGAAGCCACAAAAATTACTGATTTATTTCGGAATTCATTTTAAAATTATTGTAATATAATTTTTATTATTTTGATACCAAACAAATTTTAAATAATAATCAAGGTTGCTTTTAGAAAACCTTAGTATAAAAGTAAAGAATCGTACACTCAGGCACGGATCTAGCTTCGTAAAAAGGGTTTCAAAAATCATAAATATAAAAAACTTTGAATATAATATTTTATCTGGCACACTACAAAGTATTATTAAATAATTAAATAATGTGTAAGGCAAATATTATAACTCCGACAAAGCAAATGGAAATCATGCAGGTTGTAGTTGGATCTAAACATGATATTTTCTCTGATAGTACCTACCTATTGATAGTTCAAGAACAGACATGAGCATAATTTTGGCGCTGATAAAAAAGACTCTTGCGCAGTAGACCGACCTTATGGAAATCAGTCGCCCTAACCTTATTGACTGTTTACTACGCCATCTGTTATTACCTAAGTCAATGTTTAATAAAATCTGATGATGTTTATTAACAGATGGCAGCACATACACTAATGTGTGATAACACCAACAGTATAAAAAGGTGCTTTAGAGCGAAACCAACATATGGCTTGCCTTGTCTTATCTTAAAGGGTGATAGAGATGGCAATAGTACTGTATATTACATCATAATTTATCATATTATCGCTAAACGTGTGTTTATCGATACAGCGTTTCTGGTTAGTGGTTACTGAATACTGGTTAGTTGATAGTTGTTATTCAAGCTGGTAGCGGCAATATCTCATATTACGATATTAACGATCGTTAAACGTTCGAATTTTACAACATCTTTCAAGTTGTGTGACAATATGTGATAGTTCCTGTGTAGTTGACAATCGATTATAATCAGTAGATCTTTGTTTAAA
Organism: Glaucopsyche alexis; assembly: GCA_905404095.1. Lineage (NCBI taxonomy): Eukaryota > Metazoa > Arthropoda > Insecta > Lepidoptera > Lycaenidae > Glaucopsyche > Glaucopsyche alexis. The sequence goes on along the minus strand of FR990052.1, from coordinate 15,043,215 downwards.
TTCTGTAATAAAATGAAGTTTGAACTGCGAAGGTTGAGGTTTTTGTGTGTTAATTATTCATTAAACCGGTTTTAATTGAAGTTTAAGTGCGATAGCGCGGATCGAAAATGGCATTCTCATTGAATAAATTGAAGAATTTTCTGAACAACAACAAAGATGGACAGCTGGCCGGTAGTGGAAGTTTGGAGCCGGAAGTTGGGTTCAAACTCGCTCTACACCCGACAAATAAGAGCATGTACATTACGGTTATAGGTGCAAGACACCTCCCATCCTTGTTTGGACTCAGTCGCGCCCAAGGATACATTGTTAAGGTAACCAAGACGTGATTGTAATATAAAGTAAGAAGAAAGTCGGGAGAAACCAATTGTTTGCATTACACACCGCATTTCTCAGAGCTGTATGCGAAAGTTTGTCCAGGGACATTCTGCGAGCAGGTAGTAGATAAGATAAATGGTCCTAACGATGACTGATGACTTTTGAGTTCATAGATATGCTTATTTTGGACTTATGACTACTGAGAGTCCATTATCACATCACCATCATTAACCCATTAACAGCCAAATTAAAGGCAGCAATGTAAATTGAACGACTTAACTTTATATATATTACAAAAACCAACTTTTTCCGAAAATGAATTGATTTGTTTAGGTCACAATCAAAATTCGGTAGGTACTTTTACTGCCATCACCTGTCTAGTTTTAATAATATTTGTTTCAGCATTATTATTAAGACAATAATTATCGATCTTTAGTTTGTTATCGTTCGTATTGCTAGATTAGGACAGTCGTTCTAACAATTTCTCATGTGACAGAACATCTTCGTAAGTAGGTACAAAATACAGGTCTGTCAAGTTTTTACATATTTACCTAATATATATTACCTACTACCTAGCAAATATGTTTTCACAGTTAACGCACCAAACATTTCCACAATAATATCTCTTTTTGTTATTGATTATTTTTACCAGATACCTAGGTAATCGTTTGTCAGCTTTTACGAATGACGCAACAGATGTATGTTTATCTGATATTACAATTAGGGTCAGTCGCTTTATTACATTAGTCGACGAATATAACGTGGGCTGTTTGACTCATACAACCTACAAGGCAATATCCTAAAATGTTTATATTTAGACGCATCTACTTTAACCTGATGTTCAACTATTTTTTTGAGAACAATAGGTACTGTAAGATGGAAACCTTTAGCTTTTAGGAATCATGTTATACTAGTAGTATTTATGTAGTAATAAATAGGCGCCTACTGCTTATTGCATAGCGCACAAAACCATCGCAGTCAACCAATATTTGAAGACTATTTCAAATAATGTAGAAAAATACCGAACATAAGTTTTTTAAAATACATTTCCACAATTAATCAATGACAAAAACAGCAACAACTACCTAAGTCTTATTATAATAATTCAAATAGCCACGAGCTTAGAGCAGCTGAATCATCCATAAAAAAAAACAACAACAGACTCATGTCAACAATGATAAAAACGTGGGAAAACTAGACGCTCGACTGTCTTGGTACCATTGTATTTCTTCAAGGAAACGGAAATTACATAACTAATTGTGAACATTACAAATCTTACAATTAAAATATTGCTATTAGAAAACGTCAATAATGAATACTGTCCGTTTTATTAACAGCTAAATAAATTAACATTACGCCGATCTGTTATTTCAATTTTATTTTACAAAATATATTTTACATCTATACCATAATACAATAAAGAGGAAAAGTTTGTTTAATTGTTTGTTTGCGTTGAATAGGCTCCGAAACTACTAGACCGATTTTGATGAAATTTGGCACAGACGTAGAGTAGACCATGGGATACTTATACATAGGATACTTTTTATTGCGGAAAAATGGACGGTTTCTGCAAAATTAACTTTTGCGCGCACGGAGTTGCGGGCAACATCTAGTTACTATATATAACGAACATACACCAACACATACCTAATATTGGAATGCAAATAAATGCTACCTAGAAAAGTCGACACTTTGTCGAGCCTCGAAAATGTTGTCCTAAAATGTTTAACCTAGTACCGCCCCTGACTTCAAATTGCAATTAGATAGGTATAGTGTTAATCAGTTTAAGAATATCTTTAATCGACAATCATTACTTTTCGTTACGTTATTTAACGGGAGGCTTAATCGAAGTTAATATTCTTCTGCTCTCCGACTAAGTAAGTAATTTGGAGATTTTGCGAAATGAAAAGGAAAGTAATTTACAGGTAGGTCAATAAAGATCCGGAAATTTATTATATTATTTTCACCAACTGTACAAAATTGGATTCGGCAGCTGTAATTTCTCTACCTAGTTAATTTTGTATCCTACTAATATTATAAATGTGAAAGTTTGTGAGGATGTATGGATGGATGTTTGTTCCTCTTTCACGCAAAAACTACTGAATGGATTTTGATGGAATTTGGTATGGTAGTAGTTTAGACTCTACCGTACTAAATTCCATTGGATTAAAACAGCTATCCCGAAAAAATACAGTGTTCCCGAGGGATAATGTATTTACGCGGGCGGAGTCACGGGCGCTAGTACCATATAAATTTGATAAATTGCTGCACACAAGGCTTAGGTAGGTACAGCAATTTTAGGCACAGGAAATGAATCATGATTCAATATTAGGTTAAAGTTAGGGCTTAGGTTTTCTTAATCTAAGTAAGTAATTAATTTTCGGATTCTACCTGAAAGGGAACGGAAGAAATAGGTTTCTATTTTCTAACGTTGCTGATAGTTCGGGCTCGGATAAAGGGCTTAGTAACAAAAGGGTTTTTTTATAATCTGTCTAGTGCCTCATAAGTACGCTTACACACGCGCCGCAGCTCTCGCGGCGCCTGCGCCGCCGGTGCACTGGTATAAGTTTAAGCATTTGTATCAAAGATTCCAAAACTCAAGATAGGTTATGACGTACGTTTGACAGAGCAAATCTTCATACAATAAAAAATTACGCCATCTTGGTTTTCGCCATACTTCAAATGTCAGTCACAGGGGCCATTTAACTGGATTACACTTTTTGCCTCAACATACCTCGTCTATAATATATATACGAGTACGTCTATGGGCTAAAATTTACTTTATGGACCGTAGAGTAGGGGGCTGGTGATTTTTTAGGTGATAGATATCATTATTAGGAGTAATCCTGCAAAGTTTCTAATTGCGCAAACGCGTAGTTTTTTAGGAAAAAATTAAACAAGTTTCGATTATTTATATGCAAAAAAAAAAAAAAAACTGAAATCAGGCTATAGCAGTAGGTCTTACAGCCAGGTAGCATGCTGCCGGTCAAATTATGCCAAATTTAAAGTAAACTAGAGACGATTTTGGCGTTATTTACTATAAATTTGCAAACTAAAATGGGAGGATCGTCGTTTAATGCTCAATTTATCAATAATAATATCCTTTTAACACTCTTTATAAAAAAAATTAAAAGGTTTTGAAACTAGTTGAAACGAAACGCAAAGATCTTTATTTAACTAATAGATATATTATGTTTTTAAAATAATGTAAAAATTAGTTTAATAGAAAAATAAATTATGATAAATAATCTTGTTAGCGACGGTGCTGAAAGTAAAAAGTGATTCAAAAATCAATTTATAACTAAGAAATGAATCGATCAACCCCGACTCCACGTAGTACTTGTCTGTCAACCCCTAGAGTGTTATATTTAAGCCCGGAGGCGCGGAGGGAGGGTAGCCCCCGCCCGCCGTAACGAAAGGAGAAACCAGGACTCGCCGTGGCGGCGGAGGCTGGTCGCCGAAGGCGACCAAAAAGCCGGAGCTGCCTAAGGCGAGTGTTGGTTTCTGCGTTTGGTTACGCTAGGGCGAAGGGGCTGCATTTCCCGCAGCGCCGGAGACGTGACAGACTGACATTGACCCAAAAACCGTCCCAAACAGTAAATATCAAGTAGGGACAATTCTTTAAGCATTACTTTGTAACCAAATATGGAAATAAAACTTTTTTGATTTTGATTTTTATTTCATATTCCCTTAACAGACTAATCTAGTCAATAACAACAGGAAATTACTAGCTTTAATTTATTTTGTACAATAAATAAGTTTTTGGTTGGGTTAATTTGGTATTTTTTAAAAAACAAGATGGGATCCTAACATTAACTGCATACTAATATACTGCATGTTACAAAATAGCTCAATAATATTTAAAAATAAATATAATAAAATTTGAATCATGCCCCACATTTATCCTATTAGTAGGTTTATGGTAATTTTACGGTTGAAAGTATAAGTATAATAATAGTAATAATTTTTTGAATCAGAAATATTTTTATGATACATTTTTGAAAATATTTTAAATTATTAAAATTATAAGTGTTTTATTTTACCTTTATTTAACTAATAGATATATTATGTTTTTAAAATAAGTAATGTAAAAATTAGTTTAATAGAAAAATAAATTATGATAAATAATCTTGTTAGCGACGGTGCTGAAAGTAAAAAGTGATTCAAAAATCAATTTATAACTCAGAAATGAATCGATCAACCCCGACTCCACGTAGTACTTGTCTGTCAACCCCTAGAGTGTTATATTTAAGCCCGGAGGCGCGGAGGGAGGGTAGCCCCCGCCCGCCGTAACGAAAGGAGAAACCAGGAGAAAACAGGCGGAGGCTGGTCGCCGAAGGCGACCAAAAAGCCGGAGCTGCCTAAGGCGAGTGTTGGTTTCTGCGTTTTGTTACGCTAGGGCGAAGGGGCTGCATTTCCCGCAGCGCCGGAGACGTGACAGACTGACATTGACCCAAAAAACCGTCCCAAACAGTAAATATCATCTAAGAGAGAGTGAGGAGGGGGAGTGGTAAGGAGTCCGAAAAACCCCCACCCTCCTTTCACCACACCTCTGACATAAGTCTCGTAAACATCCTATAAACACAGTCATAACCTCAAAATTTTAATCATTAACAACTTATAAACCGGTGGTTTCCTAGCCCTCTAGGGAGTGGTACGGGGGGGGGGGCAGGCTCCCACCAAAATAGGTCAGAGCATAAACCCCCCCCCTCCTCGTATCGAAAACATAGCTTTTGTAACAGTCCTAACCAAACATAAACTCAAAACTTCAACTGTAAATATCTTGGAAACTATGGGTTTGCGCGGGGGGGGGGGGGAGTGGTATGGGGGGACTTACCCCTCCCCCCTCCTTCCCCCTCCCCCTCCCTCCTTCCTTAAATCGACGGTCCATAATGTAAATTTTTACCCGTCTATGATTTGTATGTAATTTTTTTACCGCAGTGCCACCGGTTGCGGCGTTTGCTTTCGGCGGCGGCAAAATCCATATAAAATCTTATGGGACCGCCCGCGCCGCTGCAGCCGGAGCCGCAGCGCGTGTGTAAAGGCGCTTAGTAGTTAGTACTTAGTACCTACTACCTATACTACCTACAGGCTATTTAAGTATGACTTGCCTAATTTTTCTGATTTATTTATTGGTTCACCAACAGAACAACAGTAGGTACATTTTTAAAAAGAATTTTAATTTCATGATGATCGGTCAACTTAGTTTTTACGTGAATTCGTAACGAACAAACTGACATTTATAAAAGTAATAATAATCTTCTATGATATAAGTCCTTACTAACGTCATAGACGAATTATATTAATATCGAGATTTGTTCTTTAATGAATTAATGACAATTGAAAATTGTAATTTATTATTGTTCTTACCTACTTAATATTAAGTAGTTACCTAGGTAGGTCATTTTCTCTGGAATGTAGAATTGAAACGAAATGGAATAGCTTAGGTACGTAATACCGGAGAAGCGATAGCTGGTGATAACAAAGTCGTGAATTGGTTTTAAAGATAAAGTTATGATAAGCTGTAAGCGGCAATGAACGAGTGTGACACTGCACATAAGCGTCATAAGTGTGAACCGTCTGGAATTCATAATAATGTACCGGAAAACGCATTTAATATTTACTAACATTAGTTCTCACAGTTGAAACTCTAAGGCTGGGACTATATGATCCGGAATCCGGAAAACCGGAGAAAATTTAGAGCACTGAAAAAAGAACAAGTCTGCAGGGCTAGTACAATAGAGTTGAAAATTGAATACACGAGCGTCGAGTTAAATGTCAATGTCTTTGACAACTCGACATTCGAGTGACATTTTGGTCGAATTTTCAAACAAAAACCAAAACGAAAAACCAAACACAAAACGGATACAGAGATTCTGCAAACGTTCTAGTTTTGTTAACAGCTCGGTAACATCTAAGTAGCAGGAGTCGGCATAGTCCTGGATAGGGAAAATGAGTTTTTAGACAATGAAAATTTTGGTGTGCAACGGCAAAAAGTTTTGGAGCCTCTTCAACATGTGCAACGAGTGGTGTATCTTTTTGCTCACTTCATTAACCTGAGGATTCCAACAAAGATTGCTATCTAAAATTAAGCCTAATTTTTTAGCCGATTCTGAGTAATCAATAATGGTACTATAGGTGTACCAGAATCTCATGGCAAATAGGGAAATAAAATTTTGTAGTGTGCAATACTGGGGAAATTGGATTAAACGATCTTGATACTGGTTAATATTTAATTATGTCTTTAGTATTATTGAACATGAATTATATAGGACTGTATGAAGAATGTAAGGTGTATAATATAGAAAACTACCTTTTGCCCGCGGTTTCGCCCGCGTGGAATAGTGTTCTTGGAGAAAAAACTATTTCGGCGAATAATTCTCTACCTACTTACAGCAATATTATACTACTGATACAATATTGAAAATGTTTTTAGGATTGCCCAATGCAAATTGTTAAAAATGGGACCCTATCACCTCGACACGACATGCGCGACCACTTGATAATATACTTACATAATATTATATTTATCGCACTTGAATATAAATTTTACCATAATCTTATAATATCATAAAGACTAAAATATACTTAAAGACTATTATTTTAAAAACTCGCATCAAAATCCGTTGTGTAGATTTAAAGATCTAAGCATACAATATACTATACCTACATGCATAGGGACAGACAGATAAAGCCACTAATTGTTTTATACTATGTAATATGTAATAAGTAAAGTTATTTGACCAACAAAACTGACAAACCACCTCTGGATATTCCATAAGAATTAAGAACTGCAGTTACTATTATACGTATTCTGTGCTGCAGTTCAAAATATTCGTGAACCTCTTTATACTGTATACGTCCCGCGTTTTCGATAGCGCGATGTAGAAACGCGAGCGCCCGCGCCGCGCAGCTACACTATATCCCTGCATTTTAAATCTGTAATATCTTCGAAAATATTCATTTAAATTACATGCCGTAAAGGGCAGTATTGATATATCTTAAATGCACAATGTATTTAAGGTACTTAATTGGATAAGGATTAATACTGTATTGCATAAAATCGCTTTGTAAATAAGCTATTAAATTAAAATCAAAGTAAATGATAAAAAAATGGTTATTGTGGGTTATCCCTAAGAGATAGACATATGCCATCGCGAACTTTTTTGTAGGCTTTTTTAAGATGAATAATAAAACTGTAGTAAGTAGGTACGTAATTTTATTCTATCTCGTAGTGTTCAGCCAGCATTTTCAATATAAGCGCAAAATATGTGATTTTTAGGACTTTAGAAACCTCTAAAATTATCTGTGTAAGTACCTCTACTATGTTATGCATGTTATATACCTAAAAACCTTCCCGTTAGATCACTTTATCTGTTAAAAAAAACGGCATCAAAATCCGTTGCGTAGTTTTAAAGATTTAAGCATACATAGGGACAGACAAAAAGGGACTTTGTTTGATACTATGTAATGATAATGATATTTCCTGAAAAATAAATCAATCGTGAATTACTTTATATACTTATTTATTACGAATAACATACAATTAAATTGGCAACAGTTTATTTAATGTTGGAATGTCCTTCCGAACTGTATAGAACTCGTTTACTTTATTCCTAAACAACTGTAAATCGAAACTGTCTTATGTTGATTTTCTTTTTTCCTCCTCTCCTCCTTTTACCAGGCATGGAAAACAAACCATCGTTCGATGTGCCATCAGCTACGATTCACCGTATATCAATACTGGAAACACCTTTAAGGAAGTCACAATAATTACCTAAGAAAATATAAAAAAACTAAAAGTATCAAAACAACTCACTCTAACTTACCGGTCAACACTACCACGAACTTTAAATTATAAGATTGAGTTCGATTTACACCTTCTTCTTTCTGTATTTTACTATAGACATAGAAAACAATATTTCTCGCTTGAGATCGAATTGTCTTTTTGGATATTTTCACAAAAACAACAAATTCCAAGAACATAATCACAAAATTTTAGCAGCGGTTGACAGATCACGTACTTTGATTTGACGGGTCATACTTGACATTGCCATATGAAAATCACATTTTTTATTTTTTTTTAAATGCCATCAGATTCTGGTAGACCTATACCTATCATAATATATTTACTGCCTATGATCATGGCCTGTGATTTTTTCGTGTTTACCAGCAGACGAAAAGACCTAGCCCAGATCAGAGTTAGCAGAATCAGAGTAGGTACCTAATAGCAGAGTAATACACTACAAAATATTAAAACAAACCAATCGTAAAGAGAAATTAGCATATCAACTCTAATTTTACAGGCCGAATTAGCAACTTTAATCAGCAGGTATTGTTTTGGATATTTAGACTTTAGATAATGAATATTGATTTCATAAGTCTACGCGAATATTGTTAATGGTAAATTAAATAAATAAAAAAACAGTTACGGAACATCGTGTTTTAATTTAGGTAATGCTTTAAGTAGTCTGTGGCGAAATATTTGCTAATACACAAATCTAGTGAGTAGGTACTAAGTAGTAAGAGTATCTATTTTATTTGTAAGTATAGTGTAGCGTCAGATAGTTAAGTTAAAACAAAATTAAATCTGTATTCTGTACCTACCAGGCCAAGATCTGATCTGACCTTGCACGTAGCGGGCTACAAAAGAAAAAAAAAACATTTCAAAGAGTTGTTAGACCTTGCACGTAGGAATCGACAAAAGTAAGGAAAAAATCTGTAGGATAATTTCACAGACCGCAGTGTAAAGGGAAGAAACACTCGTACTTAGCCCATTGTCATGCTAAAATTATATTATTTGTTTAAAGTCTATAGTTAATAGTCAAGGTACTATTATATTAGAGGTACAGTAACGAGTTCTACATTCAGTCCGATCAGTTAGTTTCCTCTGACAATACTTTTATCATTTATGCCTGCTTTAAGGATCACTTTAACAGAAACTCCCAAGTCCGCGGTAAATAACTCTGAAGTCTAAACGGACTGTAATTACGTGCTAAATCATAATTTATGTATGGTGCTCCCACACTGCTGTTAGAAAATGTTTAATATCGGTAGGAAACATTTGTTTACAAACATTTGATCACAATTTTAAAAAATGTTTTCATGTAAGGTAATATTAGTAGAGTCCGACCGAAACTGGTTTTCCGGCCGAAACCGAAACTGAAACCGAATATTCGGCCGTGGCTTCAGTTTCGGCCGAAACCGAAACCGAAACCGAAACTCACGTGGTCAAGTAGAAAATTCCTTAAAATACTGAAATGTGGTGCATTTTATCCATTATTCTGCATTAATTACGTGATAGAGCCATGCTTCGGCACGAATGGGCCGGCTCGATCGGAGAAATACCACGGGCTCACAGAAAACCGGCGTAAAAGAACGTTTGCGCTGTGTTTCGCCGAGTGAGTGAGTTTACCGGAGGCCCAATCCCCTACCCTATTCCCTTCCCTACCCTCCCCTATTAACCTATTCCCTCTTAAAAGGCCGGCAACGCACTTGCAGCTCTTCTGATGCTGCGAGTATCCATGGGCGACGGAAGTTGCTTTCCATCAGGTGACCCGTTTGCTCGTTTGCCCCCATATTTCATTAAAAAAAATAGGACATGAAATGGAAACAATTTTTGTCTCTTTGCGACATTTTAGTCTGAAACAATTAAAAATAAAAAAAAACTGTAATAATAACCCTAATACAGCAAAACTATATCAATAGGTCATCGGAATCAAAAACAAACCCTGAAATAAGTTTACCTATACAACGTAATTTAACAAATTAAACGCTTCACATTTTTCATTTACAATCTCTTTTTTACATGTGACTTGATTTGTTAGTAACAACAAAACAAAGTTACTGACTCAATATTTAACTATAAAATCATTCAAGTACAGAAACGAAACAAAAACTTACATATAATCAGTTCCATCAAAACAACCTCTAAAGAATGTTTGCGTCGGGCGATAACGCACTGACTAAGTTGTGTTGCTACAGAGCTATCCGAACGGCGCACGACAATTCCCGAACAGGGCCGCCAGCGTCCGCCAAAGCGTTGCCGCAACAAACGAAGTTAGGCGAGCGTGCACAACAACTTCCGAAATCAGTTTCGGTTTCGGCAAAAGTTTCGGCCACTTTTGGCCGAAACCGAAACTGCCGCCGAAACTTGATTTTTGGCCGAAACTTGGCCGAAACCGAAACCGAAACCGAACTTTCGGTCGGACACTAAATATTAGTAATAAACTGAGATTCTAGCCCCGCCAGACTCCCCTTATATTCTTACTGATAATTTGTACCTACACACAAATCCTAAGAACAATATGATATATTACATTATATTATGTATTTCATATTGTAGGATTAGTGTGTACAATGAACGTATGCATACCCGCCAGATTGGCTGTGGGCCAAATATTAGGTACAAGGCGCTAAAGTTGCGAAACATCTTACAGTTCCTAACAAAATGTAACAATTGTTAACATTTGTTAGTAAATGTTTTAGTCAAAGATTTCAACTCAAGATAGGCTATCACGTACATTTAGCAGAAAAAAATTTCATACAAGAAAAAGTTACGCCATCTTGGTTTTCACCATAACTCAAATGTCAGCCATCTTGTTTTCACCATACTTCGAATTTCAAAATGGCCCCAAAAATTTAAAAATTGGGGCCAATTTACCGGAGACACTTTTTGCCTCAACATGCCTCGTCTATAATATATGTCTATGGTTTTAGTGTAAAAAAATGTTTGTAAACGTTTTGTAATGGCAGTGTGGGAGCATCATTACATTATCTATAAGGTGTAGAGTTAGTGGAGTGACTCTACACGCCCTAACTCTACAAGCAGAGTTAGGGCGTGTAGAGTCAGAAGCTTGGTTTTACATAAGATTTGATAACTTTTTGACAGTGCGAGTCATATGGTTCCGTCTTTGCTCGCTTTACATGAAAATGTATTGGAGTTTACTCCTTAAGAAACGATTTGAGTTATAAGGCCCGGTACGGAAATTTTATGAGGAGTAAAATTAAGTGTAACACGGAAAGTTGAGGCGTTACGTAGAAAGAGACAAACATATGCATCTGAAGGATTGAACGTGCAAAAGAATGAGATGGAATACATTACACAGCGTATCTTATTACGACCCATTTCTATTTTTAAATTTAAATATTATGTTCGAATTTTAAATTTAAATTTGTTCGAAATATTTCATTCACAGTCCTGAAACCAGCTCGTTATTACCGTCAGATTTATTACTATTAATATTATTATTATTATTTTGTATTATACTGTTTGTAATACGCTTTTATTGAAGTAATATGAATAATCCGAATAATTACAGAGATATGTTTGTTTCTCATATCATTTTAGAAGATGCGTTCATTTACCCTTTTTTTTTTTCGATATATTAAATCATAATTATCGTTCGTACGGAGGAAACTCCAGTCGTGCGTCGAAGCTGACACACACACATTTTTTGATAGGACATAGGTATTATGTCCGACCTGAAATGTATTAGGTATGTACGGTCAGGGTCAGATCCGGTGTACCACTTTTCGACCTTATTACTTGGCAATAAGGTCGAAAAGTGGTACACCGGATCTGACCTCGACCGTACCTACACTACACCTTCGACCACGATACTAATAACACTATACCATTATCACTACGACAAAAATTACACTGTAGAGTTCTACAGTTTTAAAAAGTTCGGTTTGTATCGGTAATACCACAGATTAATAAGTAAGTAGTTACTACGTAAGTAATACTTAGTACTAATGTGGGTATACCCAGATATTGTAGATTTTTTGTATTTTGTCAATACATATTTATATTAGGTAGGTAAATGAACATTATTCATTATTCTGAGTTTAGCATATTCAGTACATTTTATGTCCAGAACGACTTTGATGGCCTCGTAAATTATTTTACGACTTTTGCATGTCGTTTCATATTATGATGAATGGCCGTTTTTCTACTTACCGGCCCAGCACCGGTCCGGCTCCGGGGCGGCTGGTAAGTGAAGAAACTTGCCATAAATTTGGGCTCACCGGCCGCTGCCGTCAGCCGGTAAGTGGAAAAACAGCCAATCATAGCAAGGGGCATCACAATCCATAGTCGGTAAAGATACTAAAATATCGCTTGCTAATTGCTATACAGTTTATATAAACTCTATCACAAACGGCTAAGATAATTTTTATTTTCATATAACATACGTACCTACCTACTGCAATAACAATATATCCAGGCATCTTAAGATAGAATATTATAGTAGCCTACTCTGACGTCCTTTAGGTACATATTAATGTAATGTCAGTACAATCAGTAATATTCTACCTGCGAATATTTCTTGCAAGTTGTTGTGTTGTATTTGGTGGAGCAAATAAAATACACGTGACAAAGAAATAAAACAAAAGTTGCATTTTTAACGGTAAAAAATTGAAAAGGTTCATTGTAATATGAAAATCATATTCAAAAATTTACAGTTTAGTAATAAATAGGCAATATACACAATATAAGGGCCTGTTTCACTTAATAAGTGTCGGATAACATTTGGAATACTTTATATCGATCAACGAAGTAAAACATACAACAGCCATCTGAACCTTCTCCGTAGATTGTAAAACAGGCCCTTAGTCTCCATAGGTAATTAAATTTTAAGAATACGTAGAAAGTATGTACTGTATCTACCTCTACCTGTTTACCTATGTTTATGATGATAATATTATATTCACTGTAAAGCTCAAAGGACCTGAGTAAAGACTGAAAGCATTTTTAGAGCACCTAAAAGCTAATGCAGCATATAAAGGTAGAAATAAAAAGATAGTAGACACCACCTGGGAATATGTCGGATTTACATAGCACTCTACTAACTAATGTCTAATTAGTAATTAAGTATGTAATATGCTACCTAATTACAGCTTAATGTTGTAACCCTTAGAAAATTAATCCCTACGTGGCCATACGTTGGATAATAATTATGCTTGATGCTTCATCAGATTTTACATATACGTTAGGTTAGGTTAGGTTATCCTGACCGTCATGCAAATCCAATGCCGCGACCTTGAAGCGGACTTAAAGCCAAAAATTTTAAATTATTTAAAATACTCCCTTTGGGGCTTGCCACCATATCCCCACACACGCATTTGAAATTATTCTCAGAGCATTTTAAACACACGTAGCCAGTTATAAGAATTCATTTAAGGATAAAGGGCCGTCATTAGTGTCAATCGTGCCAATCATATCCAATTTTGCCAACTGGTCTGCTTCAATTCGACACTATCGTCAGGCTGGATTTGCATTTTGCAGGCTGGAGGGTCAATATGGCCGTTTAATATTTATCTGTTTAATAGTGTCTTCGTTATAAGTTATAACCGAATCCATGTTATTTTCAGGTGAAAGTTTTCCCTGGCGATAACAAATATGAAACTTCATTACAAGAAAGCTCCTGGCCGGTTTGGAACGAAGACTTCAAATTCCAACTGAAGCTAAAAGACGCAAAGAAAAGTACAGATAAAATCGATCTACAAAGTTTGGTAGCTGGACATTTTCTCTCGTTGACAATCTACGCTGTTCTAGAAGCACCGAAATCAGAAATAGACAGAAGAAAAAGCACGAAAGAAACAAAAACAAAGATTAATGAGGAGGAGCCGAAATCTAAGACTAGTATTTTTGATAAGACCTTTAGTTTTAAGTCTACAAAAGCAGAAGCGGCTATTCAGAAATCGCTTTTGGAGAAGAGACGTACTGTGGGGGCAGCGACCTGGAATTTCGATTCGAAATTATTCCAGAATGATCTGAAGAATGGACTGATAGGAACACCTGACATTTGGAGACCCATCAGTGCGATTGCAAGTGGATTATCAGCTGCCGATTCAAGGGTAAGTCTTCGTCTAGATAAATCTTCTCTATTAAAGATATACTCAGGTAATTTTAATCTATACTAATATTATAAAGCTAAAGAGTTTGTTTCTTTGAACGCGCTAATCTTAGGAACTACTGGTTCTAATTGAAAAAATATTTTTGTGTGGGATAGTCCATTTATCGAGGAAGGCTTTAGGCTATATTATAACATCATGCTAAGCTCAATACGAGCGGAGCACCAATCAAGAAGTTTCGCTAAAATTATGTATGACAGAATCGTTCCCCCTTAAAAGTTCTAAAAAAAATCTGCGACTGTATAATATTATGTCTTTGTTGTATAATTTTATGTATTTTAAGGTTGGCTCACAATAACCTCTTTATGCTAACCAAATTTGTTCTAAAATTAAGCATTATTATATGTGAGGGTGTTTTCATAAAGATGATATTAATTTGTATCCAAGTAAATACGTTATTCATTACGAGCATTTAATTTAGAAGAAATTTGCTATTTACATAATTTGATTTCAATGAGTATTTTAGGAGATATCGCAGTCATAAAATAATCAAGCCTGCAATAATAATGGCTTATAATAATTGTGTGGGTGAAATATTTTTATAACTCTGGCGCTTTAAAACTACTAAAAGTCCGTCCCTTATACAATAAAATAACAGCCTTAATGACTACTACGATTAAAATTAAATCGTTCTTTGTATTTATCGAAGTTGTACGTGATCAGTAATTAAATGTTTAACACAAAGGACTAACTGGCATCATTAAGAATAATTGACGATTGCATCCCGTGCGTGCAGTTTAATCGTTAAAGGATTATCGTCTTTAATTTTACAAAAATAAAGTAAAATTTAACACATTACCATCGTAAGTCGTAACGCTACCGTATATCATAAGCGGTCTTGAAAAGCCAGAAATAAACTAGAAGGTGAAATTTCTTATCAGCTAATTAAAAAGATAACCATAATAATAATAAAACTCGAATGATAACAAATTATATTTGTTCCGTTTCAGTTTTTTCTTACATATTATTTTATCTTATCATATTTTATCTTACATATATTAGGCCCACTTGCGCAGGCTTAAAGTTAGCCCTGGGTTAAATATCATCCTCCGTGGTGACTAGACCACGGAGGCTGTGAGCCTCCGTGATCCGTAGTCCGTAGTGGTAAGAGCGCCAGAGTGTTGGCTCTCGACTTGGAGGTCGTGGGTTCGATTCCCGCATTGGAACAACAAAAATGTTGTTTCCATGTTTGGTTAGGACAATGCAGGCTGATCACCTGATTGTCTGACAAGAAAGATGATCCATGTGTCAGATGGGCATGTAAAAAGAAAAAGAGTGCTCTTGTGTACTGCGCACACACTTGGGCACTATAAAAATTACTCCTGCGTAACTGGCCTGGTTTCAATGAAACCGGCCACAATCACCGAGATCGGTATGGGGAGTTATTATTATGTTATTAAGGTCTGGGATACCCCCTTTTTACTAAATTGTTTATAACTTATGCAATTTATTCGAGCCCCTCTTGAAATTTTTCAAAAAGTTTCTAGAGATCATTCTGAATCGAATGAGCTCTGGATCATAATTTTCGGTGCCCTTGGACAGAAATTCACTGACAGGGATCTTGTGAATTAGACTATAACTAAGTATAATAACTATATACACTTGCAAATTATTATACCACATATACATATTTTACTTTAATCAAGTAAACAGAAAAAGTATTGTATGAACAATGTATGATGTCATATTGGGCATAAATTAGTCGGTAATAATTTTATATGTAGGAACTATACGTACCTACTATGTAGGAGAATAGCTGTGACCTCGAACGCTCCTTGTGCGAGTATATACATGACCTATCATTATTTACTGACGTACTGAGACAACCTTGGTTAGTTTTTTTATGGATCTTCCGAATCCAATTTTTTTCTGACTTGCAGTATGTGCGGTTAGCTCTTTCAAGTTTATATAACAGACTAGCAAGAAGAGGCGCAAAAAGTTATTGCATTTAGCAGTAACTAAGAAAATGTAAAGTGGCATTTAAATATTTACTTACATTTTAATTGTAGGTACATGTAGTTACTCTAACTTATTTAGCTGAAATGTCCAAATGCAATTAATGGTGATTAATTTCAACATATTTTCTTTTAATACCTGTATAATATTATGTATGTAGGATTAATTTATTTACTTCTAGTTTCCTAACACGGGTCACGGACATGATTACAACCCACAAAATTGATTTCCAATCTTCGATAGATCGAATCAAATCTGGAATGGCATTGGATTGACATCCGATCCAATTACACCGGATTGACACTGTCAAACGGATCCATGACGGTTCACGCTGACATTTACAACTGTCAAAATGTAATATTTGGGCCGAATCCGGGGCGAAATCCCCGTTGATGTATTGTGCCAAATGTTACCAATTTCACTACATATCGGTTAGGGGTGGGACTCGTAACGAATTTACGACTGCGTAACGAATATTCAGCTAAGAACGAATTCGGAATAGGTACGTTAGTAATATATATTCTTTGGAATAGGTACGAGTAGAAGCGCAATGTCACTTATTTTTTAAGGACTCTTGAGGTTTGTTCACATCTCGTCAACGTGAAACAATGCGGTATCGTGGCACAGTGCGTTGCCGTACCTACCAGTGTTCCCAACCAACCCCTCACGGTTCCTATAACTCCATTCCTATCGGCTTCCCTTACCGCTTACCTTTTGACGACCCTCATCCAAATCCCTACCTATTATTATACAGGCTACGGCTTCCCTATGTAGGAGAACCAGACTTCGGCTTCCCTATGAAGGAGAACCAGCCTTCGCCACTGGTACCTACCGTATTCTAGCCATGTTCTAGCACGACATGACATGGCAATTTTTTTGAAAAAGCTTAAAGACATGTGAACATGTGTAATATTTCTTATATTTTGGTGAAGTGTACCCAAATAACCGACCTTTCAAAATAAGCAAACATAGTACCGTTTCACGTTAACAATGTGAAAGTCAAGATGTGGATAATATGTGGACAGGCCCTAATGGGGTTAGATCTACCAACCCTGGGAGGAACTTTTGGAGTTTAACCGAATATATGGATTGTCCGACATCGCATTAGATTACTTATTTAGTAATTTCAACAATGCTTAATAATCAGGTATTTATTATCTTAGATAAGAAAAATAAATAAATCGCGTTACAGATACTGAAATAAGTTCCGAAAACTTACCGAATATTTTAACATCCCTACTTTGATATAACAAGGGATCAATCGTTGTCATGTTGAAGGGCCGTTTTAGCTTATAATCCCGAGTCTATCACATACTGAAATGGGAATTACAAACATGTTCGTCTCCAGAAAAAATAAAAGCGATTTTCAGCGATACCAAACTGAACTAAATTTGCTTATTTTGGACTTAGATATTTTATAATTCGTTTTAGAATAATAGTTGTATCTTAACACTAGGGGTGTAACTTACCTTTTTCCCATAGGGGTAGGCTAGTTTGTATAGACAAAGACTAGTGGACTGCCATTGAGTGCGATTCTGTTATAATATTCATCAGCTTCATCCACACTCAAAGCCTTTTCCATGTATATGTCATCGTCAAATTGTAAAAACAGTTAGATTGTAATATTACTAGAGATATTATATTATGTCGACAGATTGTCAAATAAAAAATTCTCATTACAATTGTACGCATTATTTTTCGTTATATTCAAAGCGTTAAAGCAAACCAATATGGCGGCGCGAGGTACTTGCCGTTTAACCAATAACGGTATTTTACAACTTTACGGTGACATATTATACATTCGCTGATTCGTAACTTAATAATGTATAAAGCTATAGCAACTCTTTCGTAACCAAACTAACTTGACCTCTCTCCACCTTACAGCGTGAGAACAAGAAGGGTCAGCTGGAGGTGACGCTCCTGTATACGGCGAGCGAGGACGGACTAAACGATGTGGTACAGCTCACCGTGAACCGGCTGAGATGTAGCGTGCAGACTATGCAGGAGCAGGAGCAGTATAAAGGTAACGGAATAACAACCTCCGTGGTCTAGTGGTTTAGAGCTTGGATCTCGACTCGGAGGTCGTGGGTTCGATTCCCACATGGGAACAACAAAAAATGTTGTTTCCAAGTTTGGTTAGGACAATGCAGGCTGATCACCTGATTGTCTGACAAGAAAGATGATCCATGCGTCGGATGGGCATGTAAAAAGTCGGACCTGCACCTGATCTCTCGCCAGTCTTGTCGGTTATCCGTCCCACTGGGTTACGAGAGTAAAAGGAAAAGAGAGTCCTCTTGTGTACTGCGCACACACTTGGGCACTATAAAATAACTCCTGCGTAGCTGGCCTGGTTTTCAATGAAACCGGCCACCAGTCACCGAAATTGGCATAGAAAACGAGCAGACGGATTACCCGACGTTAAGCGATACCTTGAACTTATAACACCAAGATAATTCCTTGACATCCTCCTACTAGGTACCGGCATCCTCTCTCGTCGAAACCCAAGCAATATTTTCGTAACCATTTTCGATTATATTCACAGTTCGGTCAACGCGCTGACTCTGATCGGGATATAACCGAATATTTCCCCCCAGAATTTTCCTCCAGATCCGTGGTATTACTACCTATTACTACCTACCCCAGGAGTACATACTCCCCTATTACAAAAGAAACTATAGTGTATTTGTCACCGTAAAATTGTAAAAACCGTTTGATTGTAAAATACCTATGTGAATATCGGACGCGAATATTCTGTTTATAATTTAATCTTTCGACATATTTTCACAATCTAGGTAGTTATTTTACAATCTAACGGTTTTTATTTAACAATTTTACGGTGACATAAAAATATAAAGTCCTTTTAGTTTTTTTTTTATACAAAATGCAATTATCTTTACAATGTAGAGAATGTTTATGCGCTTATTTAAAATAACTTATGCGGGTGCCCTGGTAATTTTATATAGGTACATAATCTTATTATATGCCACAGAATAAATAACAGTACAATTACTTATGCTTAGTACTCTATGGACGGGCCTTTGACCGCTGCTGTGAAATTTTTTGTTCTACGAGAATGGAGTCGCGAGTCAGATTTATGGTCAGTTCACACCGTGACAAACATAGCCACTATGTGTGCTTAAATCTCTAAATTAAAAAAGAATAAAAAATAAAAAAAAACACCGTGACAAGACACAAGACCCTCTTTTTAATATTATATATCTATGCACTAATAATAATAATAATATCTATGGACGCTGCACACCACGTCAGTCTGGCGCCGTGCTAAGTATCCGAAGAACTTGTGTTACGGGTACCAGACAACGGAAGTATATTTAATACTTTTATACTATACATATATTTATATTATACACATTTTAATACACATCCATGAGCCAGGAACACAGAAAAACTTTTTGTTCCTTCGGCAGGATTCGAACCAAGAGCACCAGAACTGAACCACAGAGAGGTCAAAAGACGCGAAGAGTTTGAATGTCAAGTCAATCAAAGTCAATACCGAAGGCGCTTGTATGAATAAAGTTATATTTTAATAGCTATCGTAAATATGCAGCGCCGCGTCCCGTCGCCTGTTGTCGCGGTGTGAATTGTCCCTTAGTAAGAAGTACTTATTATATTCAGTACTAAGTATATAGTTCATCATACTCACACTTTGAACTTTATCATACACTTTGAACTTTAGTCGCGATTTCAAGGGCGTGAATGTGATATATATTTTTAATGAGGTACTTATATTCTCTGTGGTTGCGGGTTGACGTGCGACATGTTTTAATACGTTACTTTATTAGGCAATAGAATATAATATTATATACGAACATAAAGCCCAATCTGCCTGAAATTATATACTCAACCATACCTATAAAGACCATTTTAAAGCTCGTTTTACGTTTTATAAGGCCTGCTAAGGATGAGATAAGTATGTAGTATATTCTTTGTACTTTTATGCCTTTTCATTTTGCAGTCTCATTGGTTTTTAGTGTCGCTTTTTCGTTTGATTCGACTCAAATCAAAACGACATTGAAAGGTTTTATTTAAAAAATCTTATTTACCTTCAAGTCAAGAACAATAAGAGGGGGAGGTTAGGTTAGCAACCAACTCTTACGTAAGATTTTGTAAGTCGAAATTTAATACATATTAAAAAATAAAATATTGTTCCATTTTGAATGGAAGTTTATAATGTACAATTCGATTTACTCTCCAACTATTTAGAAGAGTTTAAAAATGAAACTAATTAATACCTAAAATCTTCAATGTGTCCTATCGTAATCCCTTAAGGGCCGTATACGGAGACGCGCCGCGCGAAGTTTAGGTTTTTAGCGCTACTCTCACAACAGTAAACCATCTGCATACAAACGTGCCACGTTTCGGTATCCGCAATTCCGCACGCATGCACACACCTCGTATAATAATTATTTTCAAGAACACCAGTCAGTGGGCTTAGCATGGCGATCCGAAGAAATAAATTTAAGGAAGAAATATTCCATCCAAATAGTGAGTTGCAAAATAGTTCTTAATCCATGGCGACAAGGTTGTCAATAGAAATCAACATTTCTAAACAGACATAATATTATGTATATTTTTTTAAATGGCTGTCGGGAAATCTTCTGTGAGAAAAGAAAGAGAAAATTCGGGAAGAAAAGAAAGATTGTTTCTCAACGACAAGCTAAGCCTGCTGCTCCTTAGCAGAACCGGTAAACCTTCAGGTACCATCGACAAAGTGTCCCAATACCATAAATTTTTTGACCCCACCAATAGTCGTCACCAATACCCCAATGACCGAGTCAATTTTCACAATGGCCCCAAAAATCTCAAAAATGGGGCCATTTAACTGGAGACACTTTTTTCTCCATAGTGTTTTCACCATACGTCAAATTTCAAAATGGCCCCAAAAATCTCAAAAGTGGGGCCATTTAACTGGACACACTTTTTTCTCTATAGTGTTTTCACCTTAGCACACTTTCCATAGTGTTTTCACCATAAGTCATATTTCAAAATGGCCCCAAAATTTCAAAAGTGAGGCCATTTAACTGGAGACACGTTTTTCTCCATAGTGTTTTCACCATACGTCAAATTTCAAAATAGCCCCAAAAATCTCAAAAGTGGGGCCATTTAACTGGAGACACTTTTTTTTATATAGTGTTTTCACCATACGTCAAATTTCAAAATGGCCCCAAAGATCTCAAAAGTAGGGCCATTTAACTGGAGACACTTTTTTGTATATAGTATTTTCACCATACGTCATATTTCAAAATGGCCCCAAAAATCTCAAAAGTGGGGCCATTTAACTGGAGACACTTTTTTCTCCATAGTGTTTTCACCATACGTCAAATTTCAAAATGGCCCCAAAAATCTCAAAAGTGGGGCCATTTAACTGGAAACATTTTTTTTCTCCATAGTGTTTTCACCATACGTCAAATTTCAAAATGGCCCTAAAAATTTCAAGTGGGGTCATTTAACTGAAGACACTTTTTTCCATAGTGTTTTCACCATGTCATATTTCAAAATTCAGTCAAATTTCAAAATGGCCCCAAAGATCTCAAAAGTAGGGCCATTTAACTAGAGACACTTTTTTGTATATAGTATTTTCACCATACGTCATATTTCAAAATGGCCCCAAAAATCTCAAGTGGGGCCATTTAACTGGAAACATTTTTTTTCTCCATAGTGTTTTCACCATACGTCAAATTTCAAAATGGCCCCAAAAATCTCAAAAGTGGGGCCATTTAACTGGAGACACTTTTTTCTCCATAGTGTTTTCACCATACGTCAAATTTCAAAATGGCCCCAAAAATCTCAAAAGTGGGGCCATTTAACTGGAGACACTTTTTTCTCTATAGTGTATAGGTTTCGTGGGAAGGCTATTGGTGAGGTCAAATTTTTTTAGAGGGGGGTTGACTTTATATAGGGGGTGGGGGTGGTTTTTGGGGTGGAGGGTTGTTGGGTTTGGTTGATGAGAAAGAGAGAGAGAGAGACACGCCGCACGGCTTACAACTACAGCAAAAAGTGTCGTTACAACTTTTGGTCTTAATTTTTTCCGTCTAGCCTTTTCGCAACGCACGATAAGGAACTTCGTTCCAAAAGAAATATACTTGCTCAACAGAACACTTGTACCTACTATTATATTTTATACTGTCGATCGCGATCTGTGGATGCGGCGTAAAGAGACGTGCTCTCTCTTCGGAGTTGCGTGGCGTACTGACCGCCGCGAGCGCTCGCACACGTATTTGTGGAAACTCGCCTGTTCATAGTAATTTGTATGAAGAATTTGAGCGAAAAAATTGGGCAAGTTTGTGATTTCTTAACACAAAATAAGAATATATTTACTAATAAATGAAAATTTCATCTACTTCTTAATAGTTTTAACTTTATTATTATTTGATAAAATTAGTTTAATAATTCTTGATAATTACGACTCAGTTGTTATAATACGAGAGTGCGATTTACACGTTTTCAGTGATATTCAGTTTTTTTTTACACTTATCCATAAATATTATCTTAAATTCGAATGTTTCAGCGGCTAGTAACATTCATTGAC
Source organism: Glaucopsyche alexis (assembly GCA_905404095.1). Lineage (NCBI taxonomy): Eukaryota > Metazoa > Arthropoda > Insecta > Lepidoptera > Lycaenidae > Glaucopsyche > Glaucopsyche alexis. The sequence goes on along the minus strand of FR990052.1, from coordinate 15,020,477 downwards.
TAGCCGTGTGATTTTTTTCAAGGTTGTGGACTATCTTTTTCTGTATAATTCTGTTATATTCCCGACCCTCGATTGCCGTAATGGGCCCTTAAATTATAAAACTTTTTCAAACGGAGGTCAAAAATCTCCCTTTTTTCAATATAGGGCAATCGCAAAGCTGATTGTTATATTATTATTCACCCGGTATATTAGGTTGGGGAAAAAGTTTCTTCGCATTTTATATAAAAATTCAAAAGGTTTTTTTATAAAGTTTATTTACAAGTGACTAAAGTATATAGGTGCCATTTTGTTCGATAACTTTTTGCCATCTTGTTGGTAGGTACATGATCCCATTGCTATAAAATTTTTGGGGCTTCTGATGAAAAAACTGCGACAAGTGGTTTTGGCAGTCCTCTTGTGATGTCAACCTGACACTGCCTAAGGAATTCCGCAGCGACCGAAACAGGTGGAAATCTGAAGGTGCAAGGTCAGGACTATAGTTGCAAAACTTCTGAAAAATTCCGAATAATTCCGGAATACTTCTAGGAAAGTTTCTTTAAGGACCGTATTCGGAGACGCGCCGCGCGAAGTTTAGGTTTTTAGCGCTACTCTCACAACGATCGAGCCTCGCGCCACAGTATAAAGAACAGTAAACCATCTGCATACAAACGTGCCGCGTTGCGGTTTAAATCCGCAATTCCGCACGCATGCACACACCTCGTATAATAATTTTCAAGAACACCAGCCAGCGGGCTTAGCATGGCGATCCGAAGAAATAAATTTAAGGAAGAAATATTTTATCCAAATAGTGAGTTGCAAAATAGTTCTTAATCCTTGGCGACAAGGTTGCCAATAGAAATCAACATTTCTAAACAGACATATTATCTAGTTTTAAAATGGCTGTCGGGAAATCTTCTGTGAGAAAAGAAAGAGAAAATTCGGGAAGAAAAGAAAGATTGTTTCCAAACGACAATGCATCGACCTTGCTGCCTTACAATAAGACCTATTTTGCTACAAATGGTATTAATGTTTCTTCAATCTCTCATTTTGTCGACTCTCCGATGTTTCTACGATGTGCATGCTAAGCCTGCTGCTCCTTAGCAGAACCGGTAAACCTTCAGGTACCATCGACAAGTGTCCCAACCCAACACCATACATTTTTTTACCAGACCAATAGTCGTCACCAATACCCCAAAGACTTCGAGAGTCAAATTTCAAAATGGCCCCAAAAATCTCAAAAGTGGGGCCATTTAACCGGAGACACTTTTTTCTTCATAGTGTTTTCACCATACGTCAAATTTCAAAATGGCCCTAAAATTCAAAAGTGGGGCCATTTAACTGGAGGCACCTCCATAGTATTTTCAATTTCAAAATGACCCCATTCACCATACGTCAAATTTCAAAATGGCCCCAAAAATCTCAAAAGTGGGGCCATTTAACTGGAGACACGTTTTTCTACATAGTATTTTCAATTTCAAAATGGCCCCAAAAATCTCAAAAGTAGGGCCATTTAACTGGAGACACTTTTTTCTCCATAGTGTTTTCACCATACGTCTTGACGTTTTTGGGATATTTAGGGAATCTGATGGAGCCAAATTATAGGGCTCGTTCTCCCGATTCCAATGATACCTCACTCGGGGGGTCTAGGGGTCCAGATGACTGAGATATGCCTCGAGGGGATTTTGGGGGGGAGGGGGAGGGGAGGGGGGGGGGAAGGTTTCGTGAGAAGGCTATTGGAGGGGTCAACATTTTTTGAGAGGGGGAGGGGGGTTCTTGAGGTTTTTGAGGTATATCCCGGGTCCCGTTGGGAATTTAGGGGATCTGATTAAGCCAAATTATAGGGCTCGTTCTCGCGATTCCAATGATACCTGACTCGAGGGGTCTAGGGGTCCAGTTGACTGAGATATGCCTCGAGGGGATTTTGGGGGGGAGGGGGAGGGGAGGGGGGGGGGAGGTTTCGTGAGAAGGCTATTGGAGGGGTCAAAATTTTTTGAGAGGGGGAGGGGGGTTCTTGAGGTTTTTGAGGTATATCCCGGGTCCCGTTGGGAATTTAGGGGATCTGATTAAGCCAAATTATAGGGCTCGTTCTCGCGATTCCAATGATACCTGACTCGAGGGGTCTAGGGGTCCAGTTGACTGAGATATGCCTCGAGGGGAATTTTTGGGGGGTGGGGGGATGGGGGGAGGTTTCGTGGGAAGGCTATTGGTAAGGTCAAAAAATTTTAGATTGGGAGGGGGGTTACATTGTATAGGGGGTGGGGTTTTTGGTGCGGAGGGTTGTTGGGTTTGGTTGGACCACGCGCCATAAGGAACTTCGTTCCAAAAGAACAAATGTACCTACTATTATTAATTATACTGTGGTTCGATCGCGATCTGTGGATGCGGCGTAAAGCGACGTGCTCTCTCCTCGGAGTTGCGTGGCGTACTGACCGCAGCGGGCGCTCGCACATGTATTTGTGGAAACTCGCCAGTTCATAGTAATTTGTATGAAGAATTTGAGCGAAAAAATTGGGCAAGTTTATGATTTCTTAACACAAAATAAGAATATATTTACTAAGAAATAAAGATTTCATCTACTTCTTTATAGTTTTAACTTTATTATTTGATAAAATTAGTTTAATAATTCTTGATAATTACGACTCAGTTATTATAATACGGGAGTGCGATTTACACGTTTTCAGTGATATTCAGATTTTTTTTTACACTTATCCATAAATATTATCTTAAATTCGAATGTTTCAGCGGCTAGTAACATTCATTAACTAGCCGTGTGATTTTTTTCATGGTTGTGGAGTATCTTTTTCTGTATAATTCTCTTATATTCCCGACCCTCGATTGCCGTATAGGGCCCTTAAATTTGAATTATTCAAAATGAATTTAATTAAGATTTTTATTTTTGCTGAAAAATCGTATTTTGCATCAATCGCCGCTGCCACACGAGCGAGACGGCGGCGCGGCGCGGGAGGGAGATGCTCCCCGGAGAAGTTTTCCCCCGCGCGAGAAAGATTCGTACCCCGCAATCACCCCGTAATCGAATGTTTCCGAATGTTTCCGTGGAATATTTCGCCGGAATAATTCAATGGTAATATATACCTACGTGTTTGTTTATGGTGTATGGTGGTTGAATGAATTATTTGTTCAGTGGCACATACGTAAGTAAAATATAAATGTTTATCTACACTAATATTATAAAGAGGAAAACTTTGTTTGTATGTTTGTTTGTTTGTTTGTTTGTAATGAATAGGCTCAAAAAGTACTGGACCGATTTCAAAAATTCTTTCACCATTCGAAAGCTACATTATCCACGAGTAACATAGGCTAAATTTTATTTTGGAAAAAAATAGGGTTCCGTAAGATATTTGGGTTTTTCGGACACACGGTGTAAAAAATCAACCAGAAAAGTTACTTATTTTGCGTACGCTGCCTAAACTATAAAAGATAGAACCATAACATGTTCTAATTGATTGTAGATCTTATAAATATCTACAAAAAAGTCCGCGACACACTATACCTATCTATGTCGAGTGAGGCACAACAACCATTTTTTTATTTAGAAATCTTGATTTTTTTTTGGACTACATTTAAACGCGTTTATTTTACTCATGCTATTAATCCTTATCAAAATAAATTATTTTGCTGCACGGCCCGTCGCGTTGCGAAGTGGGCGTCACCAATGCGGGGGTTCGCGTGCGGGGGGAGTTTAGATCTATGGTATTTCATACGATAAAAGGATACCCACCTACTTATTTCATTGAGTTTTAGTAGGTACCTATATTAATTTGTTTCTCTTTGTTTTGACTAGATTTCGCCCGTTTTGTTAGAGGTTCAAAGACATTCTTTAGTATTAGTATCAGTATTGTACCCGTGCGAAGCTGGGGCGGGTCGCTAGTTTTATTATAAATGGGATTGATTAAGTATATAATGTTGATATTTTTTGTATGTACAATAGCTCTGTACGCATCGATTTTGATGCAGTTTTCAGAACAATATTATTTAGTACCTACTATATTATGTATACGTGACATAAAAAAATGTTGAAATAAATAATGTTTAAATAAGTAAAAAGATGGAACCGTGTACCTAGCTCGAATTAGAATATGTATTCCAATATCTATACTAATATTATAAAGCTGAAGAGTTTGTTTGTTTGTTTGTTTGTTTGAACGCGCTAATCTCAGGAACTACTGTTACGAATTGAAAAATTCTTTGTGTTGGATAGTCCATTTATCGAGGAAGGCTTTAGGCTATATAGCATCATGCTAATCTCAATACGAGCGGAGCACCAATCAAGAATGTTACAAAATCGGGGGTCTTTTTCCTTTTGAGAGCTTTCGCTACGTACGCTGCGGAAACGGTTAAAGTTTCGCTAAAATGATGTATGGCAGAATTGTTCCCCTGTAAAAGTTCTAAAAAAAAGTCCGCGACAGTATATGTCTATCTTTTAAGGTTGGCTCACTATAACCTTTTTATACTAACCAAATTTGTTCTAAAAGTAAGCATTATTTGTGAAAGTGTTTTCATAAAGATTATATTAATCCTTATCCAAGTAAATATGTTATTCATTACAAGCATTTAATCTAGAAGAAATTTGCCGTTTACATCATTTGATTTCAAAGAGTATTTTAGAAGATATCGCAGTAATAAAATAATCATGCGCGCTATAGTACGGCGCACGGCGCGGGCGGGCAGTCGTGACCGTGAGGTGGAAGCGCTTCTCCTTCTACGTAAATGAAGTCGCGGGTAAATTTTAGCGATATCCCAAAGTAACTATTCCACGCGGACGAAGTCGCGGGGAAAAGCTAGTATCAAGATAAAATTATTGACAATATAAGTCAAAGTATTAATTCACTTTTTAAACTGTTCTACAATACAGAGGTTTTATTAATTGGACTTTTGTAGATACCAATAGAACCGACTTCAATGAAGCGGAACACCTCAATTGACCTCAAACCACCACCAAGCGAAGACTTTATTGAAGAGGTGCTCTGACGACTTTATTAAATGATGCGACGTGCAATCAAGTCACAACCATAAACTCAAATATACCTACCGCTCACAACACAACTGAAGATAAACCCCCTTTCTAATAAACGCTGTATAAGCTTTGAATAGTTACACAGTGTTTTGTCTTCTTCTATCGAATTAAAAATGTCACTTGTGTGATGTGAACAAAACACTGTATAGTCTATTCAAAGCTTATACAGCGTTTTAATAAAGTTGTAAAGTTGGAAGTTGTAAACTAATACCCCCTTACATTAGGTAAGGGGGTATTAGTTTACAACTTCCAAGCGCAATTTTTCTCGTTTTTTTTGAGTTGAAATATTCCCAAAGTTTCGGAATATTTCGGAATACTTCCGAAGTATTCGACGGGAATGATTCGGAATTTTTCCCGCCAGCATCTATAGTCAGGACTATACGGCGGATGCATTAACACCTCCCAGCCAAACTCCCGTAATTTTTTCTGAGTGGCTAAAGATGTGTGAGGTCTAGCGTTATCATGGTGAAAAACCACACCCCTTCTGTTGATTAATTCCGGCCGCTTTCTCTCAACTTCTTGCTTTAATCTCATCAGTTGTTCGCAGTACAGTTCAGAATTGATGGTCCTGCCTGGCGGTAACAGCTCATAATGAATAATGCCCTTCCAATCCCACCACACGCACAGCATCACCTTGTTGCGAGTTAACCCGGGTTTCGCCACAGTCTGTGAAGCCTGACCGGCCTTTGACCACAATCTTTTTCGCACGTTCTTGTCGTACGTGATCCACTTTTCATCACCAGTTATCAGCTTCTTCAAAAATGGTTCGGTTTCATTACGTCGTAATAAAGAATCACAAATGAGTACACGGTTCATTAGGTTTCTTTCAATGAGCTCATGAGGCACCCAAATATCGAGCTTTTTTGTGTACCCAGCTTTTTTCAAATGCGCCAAAACCGTTTTGTGGTCAATCCCCAGTTCTTCAGCTACATCGTAACTACTAATATGCCGATCTTGCTCCACTTTTTCAAAAATGGCAACAGTTTTGTCCGTAACAGGGCGACCAGAGCGACGTGCATCTTTGATATCAAAATTTCCGGATTGAAAACGCTTAAACCAAATTTGCGCTACTCTCACAGATACTGCATTAGGTCCATAAACATCACAAATTTTTTTCGCGGCTTGTGTTGCATTTTTACCTTTTTTGTAATAAAATTTTAAAATGTATCGAAATTCTTCATAAGAATCACTCATTTTAACAATAAGAAAAACAAATGAAAATCTCAAATTTACCTAATTTGAATTTGGAATTGTCGTCTGTAAAATTAAAACTTTTTAATGATACCAAAATCAGCCAGATACAATTGGTATAGCCCAAGATATTTTATGACAAGTTCATACATACTATAATGCGAAAAGACTTTTTCCCCAACCTATTATGTTACATACTTTAATAGCTGGCTAAATATTATGTTAATGATATTATCTTAATTAATTAAAATAGCTACTTAGTTAAATAATTCTACGCAATTTCTCAAAACTATTTCAGATTACAAAAATGAAATTGTGTAACGATATTACTTTATAGTTTATACAATAAACGTTAAATGTACGCGTTATTGAATTATTAAATTACAATGGCTGTGGTTTTTATTATTGAACGTTATTTGCAACCCGAGAATGTTAAACGCGATAAAGTGGTTGCAAACTTGCAACTTGATAAGTGATAACGTTTTGAGTGGTACTTAGTGGTTATTGTATCTGTTTGGCACAGAATACAGAACATGCAGAATGAGTGTTCGATCACATTTGTATGCAGCGCAATGTGTCCAAAACCATGGCGAAATACCGCCCCGCCCGCTCTTTTTAATCTTTAGTCTTTACACTTACAAAACAAAACAGGTTATTATATTACGACAATTAGGTATTCAATAAAAAATAATTGAAAAAAAAATTAAAATATTCCGTTATTCTGTGGCAACATATTATGTGCATTATGTATGGATAACCATTCTTATTTGGAGTAGTTGTGACGGCCTCACTTTCAAGCCTGTTGACGGCTTCTGGATGATTTCTGTATTCTGTGCTGTTTGGTTGCAGTTATATTATATCGCTCTTGAAAAGATGTCACGAACACTAACGTATTTCAACATTTTCGGCGTTATTAAACCTACATAATATGTAATTATGTATCATGGCTTGTACCTACTAATCTGTATTTTCATAATGTGTATCAGTTTAGAGCTACTGAGTAGTAACTAGTGAGTACTAATTCTAGTGACTGTAATCTGTATACGGCACAGGCCGCTAGGCGAGGCGACATAAAATGTCATCATCATCATCAAACATCCATACAAGCCACCTTCCTTTGTGAATAGTACCTACTGTTCTTTAAAAAAAAATATTTTTTTAGAATACGGTACTAAAATAAAACAATAATTTGTGCCCACCCAATGCACACAAATAAATGCGCTAAGACCTTGTGACTAAACAATCCCGTTCGACGCATGAGACGTGCCGAGATTAATAAAATATAGGTATAAAATGTCAGTAGGTTTTTGCCGGATCGTATGGCAAAATATAAAACCTATATTGATACAAATAAAAACAAAAAAAAAAAATGACATAAATATTGAGTTTTATTATTTCAAGGAGGGTAAGGTTCATAATATGGCCCTCTGTAAATGAAATAAAAACTAAGTATTTTTTTCGTTCGTTGTTATTTGTTCTGTATTATCTATACATATTATACAATTCTTTGTTCTGAATGACTGACGGATCAACGCATAAACCGCCGATCGTAGAGACCTGAAACATGCAGGGCTTTCTCTTTGTAATGCGTAGGGATCTGATACGAAGGGATTTTCCGAAATTCGACCGGGGGTGCAATGGGGAGAAAAATGTTGTATGGGGCAACGTGATTCCTTGGTCCAATCTACTTCACTTGCACAAACATTCTGCACTTACACACAAATCACTATGTCATAGCGTGTTTGAGAAAATGCTTTCAATTGTGATGACGATTGACGACGGGCTACAAAATTTATTAATCGAAAAATTTATAAATACTTTAAAGAAAATCTTGCTGTTTAATTCTTCGTTTTCCATTTCGTTTATTTAAATTATAAAGTAACCTGTCTCAAATTTTCAGTGCTAAAATGTACAAAGAGTCAAAGAACTAAAGGATTATTAATTATTTACTAGCTTTTGCCCGTGGCTCCGCCGGCGTAAATACAGTAATTCCTACGGGAACACTGTCCATTTTCGGGTTAAAAATAGGCTATGTATTAATTCAGAGCCTAAACTGTTACCATACCAAATTTCATAAAATGCCGTTCAGTAGTTTTTGCGTGGAAGAGTCACAAACCATTCATCTTCACAAACTTTCACAATTATTTTCCAGCCATTTTTTCTTCAATTGACGACAGTATTAGGTATCTGTTATCTGTACAATAATAACCTCCACACCGATTTCGGTGATGGTGGCCGGTTTCATTGAAACCAGGCCAGTTACGCAGGAGTAATTTTATAATGACCAAGTGTGTGCGCAGTACACAAGAGCACTCTCTCTTCCTTTACTCTCCTAATCCAGTGGGACGGAGAACCGACACGACTGGTAAGAGATGAGGCGTAGGTCCGACTTTTTACATGCCCATCCGACGCATGGATCATCTTTCTTGTCAGACAATCAGGTGATCAGCCTGCATTGTCCTAACCAAACTTGGAAACAACATTTTTTTTGTTCCAATGCGGGAATCGAACCTACAACCTCCGGGTCGAGAGCCAATGCTCTAACCGCTAGACCACGGAGGCTGTTACAATATCAGATCGTTAAACTGATTTACCACGTCTTCATGATAAAGCTATCCAGAGTCTTAACCATACATAAAACATATCTATAAATAAAAGAATCATTTTGTACAATCCACCTAATCTTGCATTGTGTTCATTTCAGCGCCGTTGTATTTGAAAGCGACGATATTGGAAGCCAATAAGGCGGAATGCTACTGGAAGAGCGATAGATTTCTGCCGACCATCTCAGCCAGATGGGATCCGAAGTCCGCTACGGTGAAGCTCAACGTATTCAAAGCGAATCTAGACAAAGTCAGTATTTACATAAGCCTAGGTTGTAAGACTAAGATGGCGAAGAAAGAGATGCTCGGTAAGGCGCACATAGAGGAGAAATCTCCGTATTCAGATAGCTGGAGAGAGTGCCTCCGTCAGCCGGGCATACCGAAAACGTTTTGGATCAACTTCGAGTGATATTTGTGTTGTGGAAATATGTATACCGTTTTGACTAGTATTAACTATTTGGCTGGGATTGTATGCTTAGGAACTCGGCGGGCCCGGGAAAAAATTCAGAGAAGAGAGTAGAGACATTTGAATCGACACTTGTGTGTTCGATTTTTAGCTCTATTGTATCAGCGCAGAGTTATAGTGTCTCCAAAAATTAATTACGGTTACTTCAGACACAATATTATGATCCACTGCTTATGTGAAGACATTAAGTCAGAAAAAACAATTCATAATAAAAAAAATGCTTTCTACGTGGCCGAGTTTGCTTTTTGCGGAGAGTCACCCATACATGAGATGATTTTTTACTTTGAGTATGACAATTATTTTTCTGCCTAAACGTCTTTACATAAGCAGTGGATCATAATATTGTGTCTGAAGTAACCATAATTAGTTTTTGGAGACACTATAACTCTGCGCTGATACAATAGAGCTAAAAATCGAACACACAAGTGTCGATGCAAATGATTTTACCAAATCTTATATTTTTCAGTGGTCTGAATTTTCTTGGGACCGTCAAATTCCGGATAATATGGTCCCAGCCTAAACCAATGTATTCTGGTTGTGAGTTACACCCATATCATTAGTTGTTACCTCGAGATTTCCTCCACTCGACTCAACCTCAATCCACGAAAGTTCAACAAAATTCCTTAGACTTAAGGAATTTCCTTACGCGAGTGGAGGAATCAACTGTCAAACTTAAGGTACCTCAGGACGTACCTATATCAATTCTTTTTACAAACAGAGTGGAATTATTTGAAGTAATTACGCAATTACAGAGGGATACTTAATTAAAGATAAGCATGGAGGATTTTTTGGATCTTTACGAAAACCTGCCACTGCCTTTACGAAATTCCGTATAATTTATACAGCGCATAGATATTCATCATTCTGTAAAATCTGGATCGAGTTTTAATGGTTACTGTTGGTGTTAACATAAAAAAATATAATTTTCCATGATTATTTATCTCAACTCAATCTTACTGGAGGAGCAAACAGCCGAGGTAGAAATTATGTTTAAGAATACCAAACTCGAGGAACTTCTCAAGGATACCTCAGATGAGGTTGAGTCGAGGCGGATCTGAGGAAACAACTAATGATACGGGTGAGTCTTTTGTATATGACAAGTAGGTTTATTAAAAGGCACACACCTCTAGGTAAGACACAGTTGGACTCCAGATGGATGTTACACATAATATATATATATATATATATATATAGGTATTTTTAACTAGCTGTTGCCCACGGCTCCGCCCGAGTAAATACAGTATCCCTCAGGAACACTGTATTTTTTCGGGATAAAAAGTAGTTTAGGCTCTGGATTAAAACATATTTAATCCAGAGCCGAAACTACTACCATACCAAATTTCATCAAAATCCGTTCAGTAGTTTTTGCGTGAAGGAATAACAAACATCCATCCATACATCCGCACAAACTTTCACGTTTATAATATTAGTAGGATACATGACAATATTTTGTGCTTCGCTCGATATGACAACATTCAACGCTATGATTCTCATTGTTAAGTATCACTGTAACTTTTGGTAATGATTTGCTAAATTACCTTTTCCATTGTATCTTTTCTAAAATCGGAGAGGGGTACAAAATATAATACATATAATAATTTATTAAAGGTACCTATATTTTATCACTAATTTGGCCTATTCTAATCGTACGAATTGACTGACATATTGCACCTAGCATTTAATACTTATCTTGACAATTTGTTCGTATATTTTCGTGCATTGTTGTAGAAATGTAGGTACGTATGTTTTGATGTGGATCAGATTGTTACGCCTGTTGCTTAAGTTATTGTTATATTTTGATATTGTTTTATATTTAATCGTTGTTGTAATGAATGAAAAAAGACAAACAATATATTGTGTATTAAATTTTTATATTATCGGAATTGTATTATATTATCAGAAGTATTAACTGGTCATGCTATTATAATTTTGAAAGAATTGTAAGAAAGAACAACTGAGTTAAGTTTTTTTGTATTTTCCTTGTCGTGAAACAGACGATATTTTCACTAAATAACTAGTAAAAATATTAACACAACGGATAAGTTATTCAATGTTTTGTCCTTGTCTGATACGTCGGAAAAGTATCTTGACAGACAAGGAAAAACATTGTTCAGCATAATCCATTGTGTAAATATTTTTATAAGTAAGGGGGTTTATATTAACTAAGACGTTCTGTATATTAAAACTAATGTAAAATTATTTAATCTTTCGTAGTCGCGTCAATTTTTATCGAAAAATGTATACTACCCAATTTAATATGATGTGATGTATAATGTTTATATAATATTATCTTAGAAGGCTTGTACCTATATCTCTGATTTTACTCGTGATTGTACTTGGTTACTCACACAATATTGTTTTTTACACATATTTTATGTCAAGCGATAAAAATTAAATTGCTAGTACTCACAACATTTTTTTGGTATAATTTTAAAATATATTATGTAATATATTAATCCCCTTAATATTAACATCATCTATACTCTGTACTCTGTAGTATAGTCGGACCAAAGACGTAGGCTAGTGATATTAATTTTGCTTGATAAAAAAAGCGCTTGTTAGCGCTTGCTAGCGCTAAAGCAAAAAAAAAACAGATTATCGGCCAGGACACGTTTGCTACCTTCAATACTCCTAACTATAATCCGCCTTTTTGCTTATTTAACGACAGCGGTCGCCATTTTGCTTACGTTTTTTATAAGGGCTATTTTCCGCGGAAGACAGCTATTGAGTTTCTGCCACATCTAAAAAAACCATGACGTTTACAGTGCAAGTGTGCTATGTACGAGTTTTTGTTACTACTTGGCACTTGCCCTGAAAATCTAACTATCTAATTTGTATCGCATCGAAACAACGCCCCTAGTGGCAAACCATAAAAAAAAATTGTACACCTAGTGCCATGTGTGTATTGAGCTGTACTTTAAAAAGTTAGGTTGTTATACAAGATGTATAAGAAGCTTTCAACAGATGGCGTTATATGCAAAATCGTGTCGTGAGTCGTGACGCGTGTCATGGCGTTTTGACTTTTGAGTACCAGCGACCGGCTACACACGTGCAGTGAGTATTTAATATTTAAAATAATCGTTTTAAAAAAATCGTTTTGGGGTAAAAATACGTAAAGATCGTTACGATAATATAAGTACAAAAATACCTCATAGGAATAGGTAGCTTTTAGGTACGTATTTACAAATCTGTAAAAATTGATAAATCGGCTTTAACGCATTGAATAAATTTTGCCTAAAAATACACAATCACGATTGTCCACAGACCTAGGAAACCATTTAAAAGTCGTTAATGATTAAATATATAGTTAAGGTCATGCCTGATACTGTGTTTAATATTATTTTCCAAAGAAGATGCGTCATGGAGTACGAACACTTTGAGGTCTGGATGTTTGTCGAGACGTTGGGATGAATTTAAAGCCGATAAACTTTTTCAGGTAATTTTTTACATATCTACTTACCTACTTGTTATCCTGGCCAAATGGTCTCCGCGATCCGTGGGAGATAAAATATTCGAATTGTTTTCAGATTTCACGTTGCCATATCTTTACATATCTACGTCTATGGTTTACCCTTTCAGTTTCATTTTAGCAGCAAAGCTTGTGGACATGAAATATGTTATGACATGCCAAATTCCGACTCAATGCTTACTAATGATGCGTGTTCCGCTCAATGAAAAATTGCGGAATAAAAACTCATTTTCAGTAGAACATTACGTAAGTAATTTGGCTCCTTTATTTATAAGTGCACATTATATTTAGAAATCGCACTGTATCTGGCTTAGCAAAGGTTTAAAATAACGTTAAGCTTGGCGTTGCTATATTTTTCTTGCAGGCAGACGTTCTTTCTTTATGTACTGACTACAGTCGCCGACAATCGACATACTCGGTGTACCAATTTTGAACCTTGTGCCATAGTTTTAAGATCGAGAAGTGGTCCGTCGGTGATTGTACATTTGTGTTCGAATTGAATTAAATTTAAATAAGTATATTAATTACTTATGGCAATAAATTATTATCAAAGGACATAAGTCCTAATTTCGCTGTGGAAACATTTCTCTGTCCGCCGCTTAAATTACCTAAACAAGAAGATTAATTAAGCACAAATGTTTGATTGCAGTAACGTGAGGGTTTGTTATGATTTACTGTCGGGCTGTTTAGCTGTTTACAAAAACACTAACATAGTACATACCTATTAGTTATCCGGCTTCGCTTTCCGGATCAGAATAAAACGTAGAACTTAATGTTGTGAAACTAACTACACGTTTAAAATTTGTTAAGTTGGGGCAATAGAGGCATACTCTATTTTTCTTTCCGAGTCTAGTAACGTAAAACGTTTTGTAAAGTCTAGTAAAGTAAAACATTTTGTATTGCATTTCTTTTCCGACAGTAAATAAATATTAATATAAGAGCCTTAGAGGGATACCAGATGTAATAATTGTAAGTATCGATTATTTTCATCGCTTGATTTTGTTTTCATCTGTCTTCTGTTGTATAATATTATATACTTATTATGTGACCGTATATCGCATATTATATGCAAACGAGTAGACGGATTACCTGACGGAAAGAATTACTGTTTCACATAGATGATGAAATCTTATATGATGGAGCTTATATACAATGGCCTGAAGTCGCCAGTCGTCCTTATCTTTTTAGCAGAGACGGTGAAAAAAGTGAAAGTAATTCTAGAGATTTTAAATATCATAACTAACGAAAATAAGTTACATGACAAAAATGTCCGCTCAAATCTGTAGTCACGTCCGCAAATAGACAAACTTATTAACATTGTCTACAGCGGGTCCAGGCGGTCTAGACTGGAAAATGCCTGCACGTAGCGAACTTGAATCACGCTAGAGCACTTTTCATTCAGGTAACGATTACTACAAATCGATATATTGAAAAATGGAAAATGTAACAGAGCTGTAATAATCATATTAGGTTGGGGAAAAAGTTTCTTCGCATTTTATATAAAAATTCAAAAGGTTATTTTATAAAGTTTATTTACAAGTGACTAAAGTATATAGGTGCCATTTTGTTCGATAACTTTTTGCCATCTTGTTGGTAGGTACATGATCCCATTGCTATAAAATTTTTGGGGCTTCTGATGAAAAAACTGCGACAAGTGGTTTTGGTAGTCCTCTTGTGATGTCAACCTGACACTGCCTAAGGAATTCTGCAGCGACCGAAACAGGTGGAAATCTGAAGGTGCAAGGTCAGGACTATACGGCGGATGCATTAACACCTCCCAGCCAAACTCCCGTAATTTTTTCTGAGTGGCTAAAGATGTGTGAGGTCTAGCGTTATCATGGTGAAAAACCACACCCCTTCTGTTGATTAATTCCGGCCGCTTTCTCTCAACTTCTTGCTTTAATCTCATCAGTTGTTCGCAGTACAGTTCAGAATTGATGGTCCTGCCTGGCGGTAACAGCTCATAATGAATAATGCCCTTCCAATCCCACCACACACACAGCATCACCTTGTTGCGAGTTAACCCGGGTTTCGCCACAGTCTGTGAAGCCTGACCGGCCTTTGACCACGATCTTTTTCGCACGTTCTTGTCGTACGTGATCCACTTTTCATCACCAATTATCAGCTTCTTCAAAAATGGTTCGGTTTCATTACGTCGTAATAAAGAATCACAAATGAGTACACGGTTCATTAGGTTTCTTTCAGTGAGCTCATGAGGCACCCAAATATCGAGCTTTTTTGTGTACCCAGCTTTTTTCAAATGCGCCAAAACCATTTTGTGGTCAATCCCCAGTTCTTCAGCTACATGGTAACTACTAATATGCCGATCTTGCTCCACTTTTTCAAAAATGGCAACAGTTTTGTCCGTAACAGGGCGACCAGAGCGACGTGCATCTTTGATATCAAAATTTCCGGATTGAAAACGCTTAAACCAAATTTGCGCTACTCTCACAGATACTGCATTAGGTCCATAAACATCACAAATTTTTTTCGCGGCTTGTGTTGCATTTTTACCTTTTTTGTAATAAAATTTTAAAATGTATCGAAATTCTTCATAAGAATCACTCATTTTAACAATAAGAAAAACAAATGAATTCTCAAATTTACCTAATTTGAATTTGGAATTGTCTTCTGTAAAATTAAAACTTTTTAATGATACCAAAATCAGCCAGATACAATTGGTATAGCCCAAGATATTTTATGACAAGTTCATACATAGGTACTATAATGCGAAAAGACTTTTTCCCCAACCTATTATTATTATAATTTATTTTAAAATGATAATAACTAAATTAAGGTACCTACTTTGTAGATTAATAGCTGCCCACACTGGTGTCGGAGACGGTGGCCGGTTTCATTGAAACCAGGCCAGCTATGCAGGAGTAATTCTATAGTGCCCAAGTGTGTACGCAGGTACGCAGGACACAAGAGTACTCTCTCTTTCTTTAGGCTGGGACTATATGCAACGGAATCCGGTAGGCCGTAGAGAATTATGAGCACTGAAAATAGAACTCTTTGCTAATACAATACAGTTGAAAATGGAAGTTTCGAGTGTCGAGCTGTCATATATGACATTGACATTTAACTCGACACTCGGATGTTCGATTTTCAACTCTATTGTATTAGTGCAGAGATCTATTTTCAGTGCTCATAATTCTCTACGGCCTACCGGATTCCGTTGCATATAGTCCCAGCCTTACCCTTGAAACCTCACTAGGTAGGTAGGACGGTCCGACGCGATTGGCGAGAAATCAGGCGCAGGTCCGGCTTTGACATGCCCATCCGACGTATGGAGAATCTTTCTTGTCAGACAATCAGGTGACCTGCATTGTCCAAACATGGTAATATATTTTTTTTGTTCCAAGTTCCAACGCGGGTTCGAATCCATGACCAACCACTGGACGAGAGCCAAGCTCTATTAAACCACTGGATCACGGAGGCTGAGTAGTATGGTTAACTACGAAAACTGTATATTACGACGATATGTTGAGGTCCAACACTCTAGCATCGGTATTAATCTGTCATTAGGTACGACCACAATTTATAGGTAACTTCAATGTCGTTTTTGGTTCAATGCGGTTTTCACTATAGTTAGTATTTTATGATACCTACATATTCGTAGGTATTTCGTACTATTACTCCTAAAGTATTATTATTGTTATATGTACATTGCTGCCGTCCTCAAACTAAAAGGCGGTTAAATAAAAAAATATTTTTTTAGGCAGAGCTAAAAACGCGGGATTATTTTGAAATCTATGCTAGTGAATTAGTGATTGTCTATATGTGCTATAAACTACTGTTTATATAACTGCACTAGTTTATAGAAAATCACTAGCATAGGTTGCAAAATAATCCCGTGATTTTTAGCTCTACCCAAAAACTCTTTTTGTCATTTAACCGCCTTTTAGTTTGAGGACGGCAGATTGACGGTCCACCTTATGGTTACCTACTGTAGTTACTTTGAACACGTTTTTGATGACGGTGCCTAAAGTTGAATAAACTCAGTCATATAATAGGTACTAATTCCTCTTCTAGTTTCCTATAGACATTCTATTTATAGAAACAGTAATGTAGGACGTTAGGCAATGAGATTAGTATCTAGATACTATCTAGTGTAAGAAGTACCTAATCTAGCGCTAATCAGCAGCTAACCGCGTAACAGCAGTAGTTTATACTCTAGACATAACGAGTCTGCGTTATCTGGATTATATTTTAGTTTCAGATTTGGGATTTAAGGCAAGTGGTTGCAAATTCGAATTGTAAATAGAGGGGTGTACGGTTCAAATTCCTTTGGAGCAATATCAGGATTCAGGATCTCGAACTAATGTAATGATGAACGATCATTACTCATTCTCATTATAAGTAGGTAAGGTAATTCACAAATCTTCACAACTTTTATACAATAGATAAGATACGAGTGTTTAACAGCTCGGTCATTAAACCCATATTTTGTACACTTGTCGTGTGCTACCGTTAAACTGGCACATTAGAAATTATCAAAATACATATTACGAGTAGTTATTAACCCATTTCAGTCAATCTGTGTTTCTATTCTAATTATTATTTTCTGTTGTGTTTGTCAGTGCAAACTCCTTAATTTCATGCCCCCTTACTAATAAACCCTGTATAAGCTTTGAATAGTTATACAGTGTTTTGTTCACGTCACATAAGTGACGTTTTTAATTTGATAGACGATGACAAAACACTGTGTAACTAACTATTCGAAGCTTATACAGCGTTTATTAGTAAGGGGGATGGTGTTTACAATGGATACCTATACCTATATTATGTAGGTACTAATTTTTACAATGTCATTAAATGCTAAAGGGGTTAACGTAGTTCATTGGTTGATTTTTACATTATTTGACTCTTCAGTCATTGAAACGAGACGATACCTACGCTGCTGCACCGCCGCAAGGTGATTCAAAATTTAACTTTATTCAGTGCACAAGAAGAGACACGTTTCGCGGCACTATGCAGAGCGGTCTAATTTAACCGTAATTTCACATTCGAACTCTTGAAATTAAACGTGTTTCTTCTTGTGTAGTAAATAAAGTTTTGAATCGCTATCTTAATAACCTAACCAAGAACATGTCACGACATTTCTAAGGAGGGTTCCGTAACTATCAACGCGTAATAGGTTTTCTTTGAATTACTTTATTGTCCGATTTCACCTAAATAATGTTCCTAAAGAGTTTTAACACCAACTCACAAACCACTTTGGGAGCCGAATACTCGAAAATGGTCGACGTTGTAAAAAAGTCATGTATCAAACCTTTCCTTTATTTTAATTTTAAAATACCTATTCAACGATACCCCACATGATGGGTTACCCCCCCCCCCCACTTCACATGTATGGAGAGCAACCCCTAAAATATATTAATTATTTTATGATGCCAAACCCGACATCTATACACAATCTATAAATATACCAAATTTCATCCATTTATATTCATAATTACAGAAGCTAAAAGCGCGGACAGACAGACAGACAGACAGACGGACGGACAGAGCGAAACTAAGGGTTAACCCTTAAAAAAATGGAGCACCTCTTATAATATAAATATTTAATAATATAAGAAGAAGATAATGTATTTTATAATTATTTCGATTTTTTTTAAATTGATTTACTGTCTAGACGTCTTTACATAAGCAGTATTTAGATCATATGCCCAAAATATCCGTAATTGATTTTACCAAACGTAAATTATGTATTTAGCGGCGGCCCTCGCTACTAGATAGTATTTAGATTTTAGGTGTATTTATGTAATGTAGTACCTAGTTGTAGTAGTTCTTTGAATAAAGCAAAGCGTAATATTTTTTAATTCAATGGTTTACAATTTTACAACAACTCGCTGATTAATTAATGTCTCGTGACCTTTACGTGAATAAGGAAGTTTCTTTTCTTATTTTCGTTTAATATTCGCTAAATATGTAAATTATAAAAGAGAGAGTGAACAAAACCTGCGGATGTATGTAGTTATTAAGTAATAAGTTATTGTGAGGAATAATTAAATAATTTAAGTTTTCATGCAATTAATTCCAAACCTTTTCTATTATGTACTTATTTCATTACAAGATTTTATTATTTCCTTGGTATTATGCACATTGCACATTAGAAATACAAACGATGCACAATTAACCTTCAATGTCTGGACATTTTTAATGTTTGTACTACTGTAATATGAATCGTCTAATAAAAAACGAAACTCAACGAAGAGTCATATTTTTAACCGACTTCCAAAAAGGAGGCGGTTATACGTTCGGATTTTTATATTTTTTTTGTATGTTCAACGATTAAATACTCCGCCATCTGTGAAGTGTGGATCGATTAAAAAAAAAATTTATGTAGCTAAGTACCTAAAGGGTATAAATTCAAGGGGATCTATGAGGAATCGAGGGAACTCTTCGAAATTCATATGGACACATATTATAGTGATTTTAATTTTTTTCTGAAGTATCCAAATAATAATATGATGCCAAAAAGTTAAGATTTTGACAACCATTTCAAAATTATGAAGATGTTTTACAGGGTTCAAATCATTTGAACTTAAATAGCCGATATTATAACGTTTTTGAGATATTCGCCATTTTTTTTCTTTTGTTTTCCTAGACAATCAGTACAAAAATTTAAGTATGCAAAATAGCGCTTCCGTTTTTGTTTGGAGGGATTTTTTCATATCTATCTATATCATAAAGTTTTAAATTTCATTATATCAAAGCGCATTAAATATAGCAGTTTAGTTTTTAAATAACTTTTATTTTTAATTAATGGTCCCGGTAACTTCAATGAGCAATTAGGATCATACACCATACCTACTGTAATAAATATTTTTACTTTGAATTTTCACGATCCAAAAAAGTCAGGTTACAGATTTTTATTGTTTTGTCTGAGTCCTGATATCCTATATTCTCATCTCGTACTCTTACAATGTGTCTATTCATAATGATGATGACGATGAAGATACTGCTGGTACTTAAGGCGTGGAAGCATAACGAACCCTTATAAAATCGGATCGGTACTCAACTACTCACTACTCACTTATTTTATAGGATTATTTTGAGTTCATTGTAGTTTAACTTGATTTTTATTATGGATTAGAGTCCTTATTCCTCCATAACATACGGGTGGACAATAAATTTAAGGCCATAACAGTAAAAGTAAAAGCATAATATTTTATGTGGTCGTTTTCTAAACGACAACCTCGGATTACGGAAACCAAGATACATCTATTACTTCTAAAGGTTTCGGCAGATACTATTATTAGTGAGAAGTAGAACAAGGAAATAAATGGCGAAATGAGCTTGTAATATTTGTGTTTGATTAATTTTTATTAGGTAGGTTCTTTAATATATGAAGTTTGACCTTTGATAAGGTTTAAAAATAAACTAATTTAATAAGAAGCTCTCATTACAGATATGATAAATAGAGCAAGCGACTTGCATTCATGCATTCATTTAATTGGTATGGTATATTTTAAAATGTAAGGATAAGGAAAATTATATTTTAAAAAGCAACTTACTTTATTAATTAAGAGAGGGTTTATTAATTAAGAAGGAACTTCACACATTGATTTTCTAAAGTTGACGAGTAGAGTAGATATTTAAAACATAATATTATCTACTCGAACCACAATAGTAAATTGAGCCTCGAACGAATTATATTTTGTTAAGATCTTAGATAAGGTTAAAAACTATACTTTGATCAATTTTACGGCGGCAATTATTGTATAGTAGAGTTTTAGTAATGTAGAGATAATTTCGGCGCGGGCGCAGTACGAACCTGAGCGTGATGTGAGCCAGTGGCGTTAACGTTTGTTTGCCGAAGACGCGACAGTTAAATCCATGCAATAGGTAAGTATCTTTTTATAATTAATGTAAGTAGGTATGTCGTTAATTGCAATATTTTTTAATTAATATTTATATATAAACAATTATGACACCTGTCACTTACCAAATTTAAATTGAATTTTAATTTTGGAAGGAACTTAAAATTCTGACAGTAAGACCATACATACCATATATACTTCATAATATGCATTTAGTGTAAAGCTTTTAATTTAAAATCACAAACAGATACTTCAATTTAATTTATTTGTATACATTCTATACACTATAAAGCTTGTGGTCAGACTTTGTAACTCGATCACGAACGAAAACAACAATTTTTATCGATAAATGTAAAGCCTTTTACGGTAGCACTATCGTAATATTTAAGTGCTTTTTGCTAAATAAAAACCATTAAATACCCATGTCATAGAGGATGATTTTGACCACTTAAATCTGGTTCCCAGATATGGCAACTGGGATTTTGCACTGCGGGTTCTGAAGAGTGTCAATAAATTTCAAACTTATTAGTTTAAAGCCGAGTGCACTAATGCCAGCTGAATGTTATCCCGGCGATAAATTTAATTTTGACAGATTTTCAATAAATTGGCAGCTTTTATCCTGCTTATCTACGTGAATTTTAGTAGGCATTTAGTAAAATTTATTGTCATTTGTAACGCGAAATTTCCGCAAGTTGAAAATGCCTTTGCAGTTTTAAAAGGACACTTAGCTAAAATTCTTACAAACATACAACGCGAAAATTTGGATGTATGGATGTTACACTTTCGCGCAAAAACTACTGATCAGATTTTGATGAAATTTGGTATGGTAGTAGATTAGAGTCTGGATAAGCACATATACTTTTTATCGCAGCAAAGTAAACGGTTCCCGCGAGAGTTCTTTATGTGCGTAGGAAGTCGCAGGCAACATCTAGCAATAAATTACTGAATTGTGCATTTAGTTAGCTCCTTTGAATAATTATTACATAGATACGTTATATCCTTACAAAACAATATTTTTGTGCCGTGACACACATTGACGTAATACGTGCTACTCGTCAACCGGCTCGTCGCACACTAATACAAAATTGGCCCGACCGTTTGAGTCTTCACTTTTCACGCGTAATGCCATATCTACCTCTTTTGAATATAATAATCTATGGTTAGCTCTTTGGTAGGGTGTTATCCAATATTGACAATATTATTACCTATAATAATATAATGTTGTAACATAACATCTTGAGGAATATTATTAATGGCTAAACAAAATGTTTCCATCAGTATTCGTCGTCTGCGAGATCCGTAGACGAAACAATAACAGACGCTGTTATTATAAACGATTATGTTAAATCTTTATATAATCCTGTGATCTTGGACTTGAAAAATTTTAACGATAGTTTATTTTTGCCCTATCTTACCTCTCTAAAAGATACTAGCTGACGCCCGCGGCTCCGCCCGCGTAAGTACACTAACCCAAGGGAACCGTATGTCCCGCGATAAAAAGTAGCATATTTCCTTTCCCGTGGTCTACTTTATATCTGTGCCAAATTTCACGATAATCGGTTTAGTAGTTTTTACGTGAAACTGTAAATAAAGTATTGCACGGGAACCGTACTACAGCCTATGTCCTTTCTCAGGGTCTAGACTATCTGTGTACCAAATTTAATTTAAATCGGTTCAGTAGTTTTGGCGTGAAAGACGGACAAACATACACACTTTCCCCTTTTATAATATTCGTATTGACCTCGTCTTCGTACATGAAAATCACGAAAACCGTTACCGAGATCAGGGCCTTTGCTCTAGATGCATTCGATAACTTCGCCGTCAAAATTATCGAATGCATCTAGACTAAAAGCCCAGATGTACGCTGTAGCCTATGTGCTAAAGCAGGTTTCCAACTATATTTGTGTTCCACGTTTATTCGAAATCCATTATGGAATATTTGCGTCAAAGAGCGGAGTAAACACTAGTGATGTAACGAATGTCTTTTTTTTAGCATTCGCGAATGCGAATGCGAATGCGAATATTCAGTTTTTGTTCATATTTGGCACCAATTTGTCTATGGCTTGGTGACAGTCGCGTTCGGACAAGAGGGCCTAGTCAAGATGCATTTGATAATTTCGACGGCGAAGTTCGAGAACAAAAATGTATGGGATTTGACATAAGTCATCGCTAAGTGACATGTAGGTTGTGATGCCTTATGTCAAATCCCATACATTTTTGTTATCGAACTTCGCCGTCGAAATTATCGAATGCAACTTGACTAGAGGCCAAGGTTCGTTATGGGTTCGTTACGTTCGTATCTTCCGAGTATTGCCGAGTTCATACGAACTCATCTATGATCTAAATAAAGCGTCATTCATTCCGCTCCGCTCACTCAAACTTAAACTAAAAATTTTTATT
The DNA here is from genome assembly GCA_905404095.1 of Glaucopsyche alexis. Classification (NCBI taxonomy): domain Eukaryota; kingdom Metazoa; phylum Arthropoda; class Insecta; order Lepidoptera; family Lycaenidae; genus Glaucopsyche; species Glaucopsyche alexis. Next base: position 14,997,505 of record FR990052.1, on the reverse strand, counting down.
TCTATGTAGGTTATTGTTATATCGTGATTCTTGAGGTTTAATTAATTAATAAACTCACTTTAAGGAAACACGTTTATTCGGATCTTTTAGTAGACTTTACAAATCAATTCCATAGACAAGTTACCATAGATTACACACACATCACTTGAGGACAGTGTTGCCCCTAGTACTTAATATTATATACAACACTCTCCCCCACTTTACCATGAAGGAAAACTTAAACATTTACTATCTAACATAATTATAATAAAGAAACATAGGACAGATCTAAGTAATCTCCTTAATAACATGACAAACATACATTAAATCTTATTCAAAATTTTGACCACATTCCAAAAGTTGATTGGCATGTCGTTTCCATTTAAGCCCCTCCACTTTTACCATATAAGTAACGCCTCGTACTAAGATATCAACAATTTTACCTAATGACCAATTCATTTTTTTTTCTCGAGTCTTTTACCATTACTTTTTCTCCTACTACAAATGATTTATAAATATCTTTACTATTTATTGTTAATTTTACTTGTTCAAAGTCTATTCTGTCATCTACTGGGTTTGGTCTTAATAATGAGAAACGACATCTCAAATCTCTTCCTAGCATCAACTTTGCTGGGCTATACCCTGTGGTTTTATGAACAGTACATCTATAATCAAAAAGAAACAAACTACATGCATACTCTAGTTTTCTACCACACTCTACAATTTTAGTTATATGTGATTTAAATGATTCTACAAAACATTCTGCTAGCCCGTTTGTAGCGGGGTAGTATGGTAAAAAAAAATTAAATTAAATTAAATTCCTCACAAGTCCAGGTCCATTGTCTGTGACCAAGTGTAAAGGAAATACATATTTAAAAATATAGATTTAAATAAATACCTCAAAAGTGTTATGTTACTCATAGCAAACGGCTCTGGCCATTTTGGATAGGCGTCCACTATAACTATAAACATTTTTGAATATAATGGCCCCAAGAAATCTGCATGTAACTTATGCCACACAGTTGGGGGTTGAGATCAAGGGACACTGTCTTGAAAATTGATGGCTACCTGTGACAAATAGTCTGCTGAATTATTTTTGGATTTTATGTGCTCAACTTCATAATTAAACCCACACAAGAAAATTGACCAATACTGCAATCGCCTTGCTGCCATTTTTGGAATACCACATTTTGGTCCTAGTATTTTATTTAATGCCTCATTATCCGTTTGTAGAATAATTTTATGGCCAAACAAAAATTCATAAAATTTACTTACTCCAAAAATAATTATTGCATAAGCTTCCTTCTCTAAGATTGGATATTTTCCCTGTGTATCATTTAATTTTTTACTAGCAAATGCTACTGGTCTTATGATGTTATTACTGCCCTTTACAGATAGTACCGCTGTTACCCCAGTATCAGCGAAATCACAAGTTAATACAACTGTAGTGTTATGATCAAAATGTGATAATGGGATTGTGTTCGCAAGAACTCTTTTTACGTCTAGAAATGATTTATTACATGCCTCGGTCCACTCAAACTTATCTATCTTTAAACACTCACATAGTGGTATTAATATGATAGCCATGTTTTGTAAAAATTGGTTATAAAATTTAACTTTTCCCAGGAATGATCTCAGCATTTTCATGTTGTTTGGACGAGACAATGACAATAATGGTTCAATTTTACTTAATGTAACTGTAATTTTTATTTTGTTTACTTGAAATCCAAAAATATTCAGTTTCTTGAAAACTTTACATTTATAAATTTTCAATCTTAGTTGTGACTCTAAAAGTCTTTTCAGTACATTTTATAATTTCTTATATTTTTCTAATAATGTTTTTCCATATACATATATAATATTATCTATGTGGACAATGATGTCTAATCCACTTAATTTTTGTGACATTAATCTTTGAAATGAGCCTGGGCCAGTACTAACACCAAAAAGTAAATATAAGTAAATACCCTCCACAGTTACAATTGTGACTAGTTCCTGAGACTTTTTGTCTAAAGGAGCTTGTAAATATGCCTCCTGCAAATCTAATTCACAGAAATAATTATTTCTCTGCATTTTCATTAAAATCTTATTAATAGTAGGTAAAGGGTAATGATCAATCTGTAAATACCTATTTATTGTGACTCGAAAATCACCACACAAGCGAACCGTTCCATTTGATTTTAACACCGGGACCACTGGAGTACCCCACTCCGAGTATTCCACTGGTTCAATTCGTTTATTTTCAACCGATCTCTCAATTTCTTTTTTTACTTTGCCTTTCAATGCAAATGGAACAGTCCTAACCGGCATGAATATTGGCTTTATGCCTGGCTTAATAGACAAATGGATTGGCTCTCCTTTAAAATGCCCCATACCTGGTTCAAATAAGACACTATACTCCCTTTTTACACTGCTTATTAATTTATCTTTAGTAATTTTTTTACAAACTTTTTGCTCAAATCTCGGAGGCCACAATTGTAATAAAGAAAGCAAATCCTTGCCAATAATCTTTGGCAGTCCGTCCTTTACAACAAACAATCTTTGATTCATTACTTTTACAGACTCATAACTGACATTTAAATTTTCAATAACTCCTAAAGGTGTTGAGGTTGACTGATCAAAGTTGGTAAATATTACATTACGTTGTTTAATTTTTAAATCTGCAAAATATTTTTGTTTTTCAGCTAGGGTAATAGTACTCACATCTGCGCCTGTATCAACCTCAAAGTTCACCAGTTTTCCATTTACACTAACCTGCAACGTTGCAGCTGGAATTTTGTTTTTATCACTGAAGTAGAAAATGTCAAATGTTTCTGTTTCCTCTTCTATAGTTTTGTTTTCTTCAACATCTTTGCCATCTCTTGTTTCCACCAAATTCAGATTTTTCAGTTTGTATGCTTTGTTTTTACCACAAACTTTGTAGATATGTCCCTTTACACCACACTCACTACAGAATTTTTCTCGGAGTGAACATTGTGCTTTCAGATGTCCATTTTTCCCGCAACAAAAACATGATCCATTTTGTTTATTCATATTATGTGTGTTTGAACGAAAACTACTGTATTTATTCTTGTTGACGTTTTTTCCTTTTAACTGGAACATCTGTGTTTGTTCATGTTCTTTCTCTTGGTTAAAAGCTAGTTTATAGGCTATCTCTGTTGTTTTTCCAATATCAGTCAACCTTTCTAATGATTGATCGGCTTGTTTCAATAATTCAAATTTTACTGAATTACAATAAGTCCCATTTAATAACCTTTCCTTTATTTCGTCATTTATGTTATTAAAATTGCAGTTTTTTGATAACTTTTTTAAAGCAATTATGAACTCTTCTATTGATTCATTTTGTTTTTGACATCTTTTCCGGAATTCTGCTTGATGTAGCGCGTAATTTTTTACTGGATGATAGTATTTTCTCAGTTTTTCACAAATACTGTCGTACGTTTCGTTCACTGGTGATTTTGGTATGCATAAAGTTGTTAGCAACTCATAAACATTTGTACTTAATTTTGTGATAAGTAAAGGCACTTTTTTTTCTTCTTTTACATCGTTCAATAATAAGAAACATTCTAATTGTTGTTGATACGCACTCCAGTTACCGCCGGTAAATACTTCCAAACTGGTGATCGTCGTCATAATGGCGACACGCGACTCTCCTGTTTTTATTTTGTCCACGTATTCACGTAAGAATTTTCTTACCTCGTCAATAGAATGCGTTTCCACAAACAGAATTTTCTGTGCTAATTTATTTGCAATCTGAATTAATTCTGTTTTAGTTTTCTCTTGTATCCAGGCTTTTTTTCCTTGTTCTATTTGTTGTTCGATTATATCCATGAATTTATAAAAACCGACGCTTTTCACTTTTAGGTTAGTTTTTATGACACTAATAATTTTATTTCTACTGGGGTTGTTACATTTGTAGTTACAAAGTAAGGTTCGTTTCCAGCTCGTCGCCAATGTTATATCGTGATTCTTGAGGTTTAATTAATTAATAAACTCACTTTAAGGAAACACGTTTATTCGGATCTTTTAGTAGACTTTACAAATCAATTCCATAGACAAGTTACCATAGATTACACACACATCACTTGAGGACAGTGTTGCCCCTAGTACTTAATATTATATACAACAGTTATGATATAACGCTTATAGAATTGTCCTACATGATGCCTACTGGTTCAGAAACTAGCTCGGCGAGAAGAACCGGCGTAAGAAACTCGCACATTTGCTTTTGTTTTCTGATATTCATATTCGCAAAACATTCGCAAAAATTTTGCGAATGCGAATGCGAATATATACAAAAATGTGCGAATATTCGCGAATGCGAATGCGAATGCGAATATTCGTTACATCACTAAAACACACATCCACAATCCACATAGTATCATCACAAACTTTTGCATATGCACGTTTATATCATATAGGTGCTCGTTATACTTACTTACACGTGTCTATATTCTATACATTCCATACATATAGATACATACATTTCGGAGGGACTCAGGCAAAGAATATATATTACTAACGTAACTCAGGTTAGATTGCATTTATTCATCTTCTGGTGTTGCGGAAGGTCAACACCAGACATACCTTTTGACATTTCACTCGTTTATTTTGATTAAAACTCTAGTTATTTTAATAACATTTATTCATAGGATAACAGAAATTATCAAAATCCATCTTGAAACATTTAGAATCACTTTTACACTTAAAACACGAGACTCTACTTAACTTTTAAACTTGAACAGTAATAATTATAACAAAAGAAATATAATGATTCTGACGAGCTAATTAATAACAATTTTAATAAAGAGATGTTGCTTGGACCAACGTCCCCCATAATAATAATCTTCCTGGCGAACACGCTGTAGTCCCCACTTCATAGGAAGGGGCGAATGGTGGGGCATCCCCACTTTGCGGATTCACCACTCTTGGTTCGATGAGTAATATTGCACTTGGGCATGATAAACAACAGCAGATACAATAACACCTGCGCCGACATACAGATAAAGAAATTTGAAGTGTCTGTTTGTAATGGCTTTTTGGATTTGGAGCATAATGAAAGTATGTTCCGTACAATAAAATAGCAAATTTTAAAAATTTTGTTTGCTGTCTGACTGTCTGTCGGTCTGTCTGTCTGTTTGTTCCGGCTAATCTCTGAAACGGCTGGACTGATTTTTACAGGACTTTCACTAGTAGATAGCTGAATAAGGTCTAACATAGGCTACTTTTATTTTAGGGTTCCGTTGAAAAAAATAGGATTAATAGGGTTCCGTTTCCGTTAGTTCTATGCAAACGAAGTTGCGGGCATCAGCTAGTATATTATAATACTAACTGATGCCCGCGGCTCCGTCCGCGTGAATACAGCATCCCACGGGAACACTGTTCTTTTTCGGGATCAAAAGTATCCTACGTTTTAATCCAGATCTTTTAAACTAGCACTTACAAAATTTCATCGAAATCCGTTAAGTAGTTTTTGCGTGAAAGAGCATCAAAATTCCATCCTCACAAACTTTCAAAATTATAATATTAAGTAGCATATACTTTTGAATATAAATAGAGCCCGTTGGTAGAAATTCGAAAATAGTCTATAGAATGTATAGAGTTATAATTACTTACTAATAATTTAAATAACCAAGAGCATGTCAGGACATGTCTAAGGAGAGTTCCGTTACTATAAACGCGTAATATGTTTTTTTCCAATTACTTCAAAAGTTACTGTCCGATTTGGTTCAAAATAATTTTCGTAAATAGTTTTTAGCATGGACATCAGCATAGAAAATTGCAAGTTTCTATAGTCTTATAGCTTAGAAATGCCAACTTATAAATCATTTTGGAGGCCAATTACTCGAAAATGGTTGACTTTATAAAAAAGTTATGTATGAAACTTTACTTTTATTTTAAAAGACCTATTCAACGATACCACACACTATGGGATAGAGAGAAAAAGATTTTCTCATCCCCACTTCTTACGTATCTAGAATATAAAATTATTATTATTTAACGATGCTAAGTCCGAGATCTATACACAATCTATGACAATACCAAATTTCATCCATTTATATTCATAATTGCCGACGCTAGAAGCGCGGAAAGACAGATAGACGGACGGACAGAGCGAAACTATAAGGGTTCCTCGAGTATTACGGAACCCTAAAAATGTGTAAGTTTTAGCGTAATATAACTTTTTATTTTATGCATCTCTAAGCATATCATTATTAAAAATGTTTTCGCTTCTGCACACCTTCCTCCACATAAGCTTTAACTGTGTCCAGTTTCATACTCCTCCGGTCACACCATTCTCGTAAAACTGTCTCCAAAATGTTTTATATCACATATTAATATTATAATATAATTATTATTTTTCTAAGTCTGTAAGTTTTTGTTGAAACCTCAGCGGAAAAGCGATAAAAATGGTAGGGCCGTAGCAAGAATATAATATTGTGTAGCTGTAACTTCCGAGTTCTGACCTAGTGGTGGTATCGTACACTACGGCCGCTGTATCTTGACGGGTCTGAACATAGGCTCTGCGAACTTTAGCGCATGTACAACTCGTGAAGAAAACTGTTATTGTATTATTTTTATATACCTATGTACTAATAAAATTTCCCTAATACAGTTGACCAACTAGTACAAATAAAATAAATACGAAAACACTTAGAAACAGTTATTGCGCAACTTTCTGCGCGAAGTTCAGACCCGCCAAGATACATCGGCCGTATTGTATGTATATCTTAGACACTAGATATTGCCCGCGACTTCGTGCACGCAAACGTTAATTTCGCGGAAACCGCACATTTCTCCGCGATAAAAAGTAGCTTAGGTCCTTCCCAGTGGTCTACTCTACATTTGTGCCAAATTTCTTCAAAATCGGTCGAGTAGTTTAGGAGCCTTTTCAATGCAAACAAACAAACTTTTCCTCTTTATTATAAGAGTATAGATGTAATGTAAATAAACGGTAAACTTACCTTTAAATATATAGCTACTTATAGAAGCAGCATTTACTTTATAGCGGTGGTAGCTTTTTCTGATGATTTTCCGAAAAAAAAAAAACATTCATTTCGTTTTCATTTCATTTAGACATAAAAAAGCTTGTAAAAATAATCATTTTTATTTCCATAATAATTATATAGTATATCTAAATAATCTAATAGTATTGCAGTAGTGTAGAGTCGTAAACGATAAACGTCAATGACAACGTAAATATGGGATCGGGTCCGGTCGATCAGTTTAAATAAAATAAAGTAATAATCACAAAGCACACTATATTTCACTTAATTTATGATGATGTCATTAGACAAATAAACGTTTTGCAATAAAAGCCAATCAAAAGTGTATGTATAACTATAATTGATAGCTCATAAACTAGCTGATACAATTTTGACTGTAATTTTTCCATTAAACTATTTTATAGTCTAGTAGTCAGTTGAAACAGATTACATGTAATTTATACAAGACATATGAACGTCAAGGCTAAATTTGGGCTTGGATGGAAATTTATAGCTGCGACCAGCCATCCGAAAACTGATGCTGATCGACACATTCCTGCCATAGAAAAACGAAATAGTATGTCAGTTTATATATAAGACTAGCTTTTGTTCGCAGCTCCGCCCGCGTAAATATTATCCCGCGGGAACACTGTACTTTTTCGGCATAAATATATCCTATGTCCTTTACATATTTCATAAACATCGGTTCAGTTAAAGCGTGAAGAGGTAACAGACAGACAGACACACTTTCGCATTTATAATATTAGTATAGATATACACAGAAATCTGTTATGGACTAGAGATCCCAGGTCAGAATGTAAGTAAAGTCAGTATAATTTTCCGCAACTTTGTACCTCAGAATAATTGTCCCACCACAGCACAAACTAGAGGGTGTGCATACGTTTATTGTACATATATTTTACGTATCTACACTAATATTATAAAGAGGAAAACTTTGTTTGTATGTTTGTTTGTTTGTTTGTAATGAATAGGCTCAAAAAGTACTGGACCGATTTCAAAAATTCTTTCACCATTCGAAAGCTACATTATCCACGAGTAACATAGGCTAAATTTTATTTTGGAAAAAATAGGGTTCCGTAAGATATTTGGGTTTTTCGGACACAAGGTGTAAAAAATCAACCAGAAAAGTTACTTATTTTGCGTACGCTGCCTAAACTATAAAAGATAGAACCATAAAATGTTCTAATTAATTGTAGATCTTATAAATATCTACAAAAAAGTCCGCGACACACTATACCTATCTATGTCGAGTGAGGCACAACAACCATTTTTTTATTTAGAAATCTTGAATTTTTTTTGGACTACATTTAAACGCGTTTATTTTACTCATGTTATTAATCCTTATCAAAATAAATTATTTCATCACTAAGTACAGTTTATGTAGATAATATTTGGTCTTTGAATGATTAAAATTGGACGTTTGGTTTTGAAGTTATGGCGAAATTAAAATATTACGACTTCTGCTGCACGGCCCGTTGCGAAGTGGGCGTCACCAAGGCGGGGTGCGCGTGCGGGTTAATGTTTAGTTTAGTTTAGTTAAATAGTTTAGTTATTTTATAAACATCAAATTGATAATATCTTAAAATATAATACATTATAATATCTATACATCTATACAGTTAAATACAATTTAAGTGTCTGTTTGTAACTTCAAATTAACAGCTTTTTACATAATGAATCTGAAAGTATATTCGGTACTTACAATAAAATACATTTTTTTTTTAATTTTTGTCTGTCCGTCTGTCTGTCTGTAAGTCGTCTGTTTGTTCCGACTAATCTCTGAAACGGCTGGACCGATTTTCACGGGACTTTCACTAGCAGATAGCTGATGTTATAGGGTACATAGGCTACTTTTATTTTAGGGTTCCGTTTAAAAAAATAGGATTCCGCTTTCGTTAGTCATAAATAAAGTCGCGGGTAAATTTCAGCGATATCCCAAAGTATTGTTCCACGCGGACGAAGTCGCGGGCAAAAGCTAGTATTTTATAAGTAAGAATATAAGGGTAGTCTGGCGGGCGTGGGATCTCAGTACATTAGCGTCAGTGCACAGTTCACACAGACAGTGATGAGACTCGGCGTGGCTCGGCATTTTAAAGATAGCGATTCAAAATTGAACTTTATATTCACTACACAAGAATACCTTTCACTTTTGATTGATACACGTTTCACTTTTGATTGCAAGAGTTCGAATTTCCATCTGCATCGCCGCTCTTGTAATGACACGCCTCCGTGGTCTAGTGGTTCGAGCATTGGCTCTCGACTCGGAGGTCGTGGGTTCGACTCCCACAAGGGAACAACAAAAAATGTTGTTACCAAGTTTGGTTAGGACAATGCAGGCTGATCACCTGATTGTCTGACAAGAAAGATGATCCATGCGTCGGATGGGCATGTAAAAAGTCGGTCCTGCGCCTGATCTTTCGCCAGTCGTGTCGGTCATCCGTCCCACTGGGTTACGAGAGTAAAAGGAAGAGAGAGTGCTCTTGTGTACCGCGCACACACTTGGGCACTATAAAAAAATCACTCCTGCGTAACTGGCATGGTTTCAATGAAACCGGCCACCGTCACCGACATCAGTGTGGGAGTTATTATTATTATTTTTAATGACATGTGTATCTTTTTGTGTAGTGAATAAAGTTCATTTTGAATCACTAACTTAAAAATTTCGCGCGGTGTCGCGTCTCGGTGTGTGTTGACCTTGCATTTTTGATGCTATTATGTATCGAAAGGAAAAAAAACGGAACCCTTATACGATCACGTTGTTGTTCGTCCGTCCGTCAGTCTTTCTGTCAAGACCCTTTTTCTCAGGATCGCGTGGAGGTATCAAGCTGGAATTTATATCAAATAATCAGTTCTACTGTCCCTTGGAGAAATGAAAAAATCAAACTTCTAAGCCAACGCAATCAAAAGATACAGCCGTTTATGCCGCAAATTTCCGCAAATTTTCGACACTCGCAAGGGAATCAAAACCTACAATGGTAGGTACTTCCCGTGAACTCAGGATCTTGAAATTTGGTACGAAGCAACATCTTATAGCACAGATAAAGGAAAATTGCGAAAACCGTACATTTTTAATTACATCATATAATTAAAATATTTTTATTAATATTAAACTTACTACCCCTACTATGACTCGACTGTCGTGATAGGTGAACTTTTACTTATATTTATAGGTTTGTATGGAACCCTCGGTGCGCGAGTCTGACTCGCTTTTGGCCGGTATTTTCCCTTTAACAGATATATTATTAGTTTCAAAGGTTAGAACGAGGATACGAATATGCTAGTATCAAGAATTCACTAAACATAAAAACAACAGGTTTACCTACCAACAGCGATTTAATTATTTTATTCTACAATTTAATTATTTATAGTTAAGAGGCAATTAGTTAGCGGCCAATTTAGTCGCAGATAACTCTTTTTATGGCTGACGTAATTAACTTGTTATATTCTTACATAGACAACACGAAAATATAGAATAAAGTAATACCTATAGAAAACTACATATTCCATAATCCATGTTATTCAAATGTTCGAATCAATTAATTATTATGTATTATTAATAATAATGTACAATATAATATTTCTTTTGTGAGTTTTGCTATCCAATTTGATTGGCTGTATACAATTTGTATTATTTGGATAGTTTTATTAAATTACGTAATACGTTTTTTTATGCAATAATATAAAAGGTTCACATTACAATATATACTCGTGAAAAATACAGTTTTAATAACTAGTTAAAATACCTAAATTATTATCTCAACTATATATAAGATTATGTAATTAATATTTAAATTCTTTATACATTTCGATAACAATGCATTAATAAAAGTGGTACGTAAAAGTAGAATTTCAATATTATCGTCCATACTGTTAAATCCAACTACAGTTAATTTAAACTTTCGACTAAAAAACACGGATTAAACTTTTTGAAGGTCTGAATTTCTTTTTTTTTATATAAACAAACATCAAGGTACTTAAATACTTAAAAAAATAATGAGAAAAGGTATAAAAAGTTCTAAAGATCGTTTTTCCCTATTTTGTGTCCATTTTCACATAGTCACATTTTCCTCCAAACAGAACTATCGGCGGTATTCATGTGGTTCTAATTTCACCGAGACATAATAAACAATAATGATAATTAATGATCGCTACCAGGTTTACCTTCAAAGCCTCCAAAGTTTACGTAATGTATGTTAATAAATCAAATAATTATGTTCGGCTTCTGTCCTGTCTTCAACCCGGTACTGTTTGTTGGACCAATATTTCGTTTGAAACTTTATGGATTGCGAAGAACCCACGTGGTTAGACGTCCTGAAAAAGAAACTTTCCCTGTATTTCTATCATTTCATATAGATGCAGTCTGCGAGTAAAAAATTGCACTGGAAAACTTGATAAAAGAAAATTAAAACTTTATTAAAAGTATTTTATACTTTTTTGTTGTTATTGCATTTGTCATCAACTTTAGTGTAGCTATATTGATTGCCATGGAAGCTCGCGGACCATAATATATAAATAGACTACAGCTGACTATGTATATACATAGTCAGCTGTAGTCTATACTAAAATACGTACACTGCTATATAGCAGTGTACGTATTTTAGTATGGGTGTGCCTGTTATCGTCGTGGGAACTGTAGACTCACCATAAACCGTTGTTACTATGCTATACTATTCATATCCGACATACCCATTATAGATACCATAATATGCTTGGAATTAAAATGGTAATGGTCGATTATAACAGAACATAAGAATTTAATGTTTAGAGATTCCTAAAGTAAGTTCCGTCGAATTTTCATCAGGGTATCGCCAAAATAATTTATTTTTAGCTGTTAAATAATATAAAGATTAGAAATATTATTCTTTAATAGCGCTTTGTTATTTGGAATACATATTGAAATACGGAATATTATGGAAATACATATCAAAACATAAACAAAATGTGTATTGATTTGATATGGGAGTCCATAAAATAAAAGGTAGGTACTTGGTTGGTGTTCCGTTATCTTTAAAGTTTGGAAACCCCTGGCCTACGAAGCTATCAATCTACTTGGCACCTGGTGTCAAAAGGTTGGCGCTGTATAATGAACTCTATGGGGTACATGACCATTAAAATTGAAACGTACGTTGCTCACTTTTGGCAAATATTCGGTGGGTTGATAAATTCAGATTAAATTAAAAAAAAAAAACGTTTTTTTAATAAACCAAGCAGCAGTAGATATAGATACTACCAAACCTCTGCCGTGTCTTACTTATGACAATTATTTAAGGTTAGTATAACGCGTTTCAAATGAGAATAGGAACGTAAATGACCTTTTTCTGTCAAATATCACTTGAAAAGTGCGATTTTCAGAAAAACTAAAGTGCATATAAATATGAATAGTCTTGCATCGAATTTAAAATATATAAACGTTAAATAGAAATCAATTATCTAAACATAAATTTAACTATCATAACAGTCTAAATTCGAAACAATATGGCGCCGACTCGATCCTATTCTCATTTGAATCGCACTATAATAAAATTTAATTTTGAATAACATCTTAAAAATGCAGCGCCGCGTAGTCGCGTATCGTCGTGGTGTGAACCGACCCTAAATCAAATTTTATTAATATTAAACTTTTAAGTGCCTAAGCGACGGACGAGTGCAAACATAGTAACTAATTAGTATATTTTATCTTATACTTTAAACAAGACAATCTTATATAGAGTTTGTTTGTTTGCATTTAATAGGCTCCGAAACTACTTGACCGATTTTTATGAAATTTGGCACAAATGTAGAGTAGACCACAGAAGAGGACATAGGCTACTTTTTATAGCGAAAAAGTGTACGGTTTCTTCGAAATTAACTATTGCTATTGAAAAAGTATCGTTTATATCTCTTAAAAAACTGCAATATGGTTCATTATAATGTTTAAAAAATTTGGAGACTATTGGAAAACTTAGTAATATTATTTCCCTACAACTATAAATAGGTACTCGAATGTTCACAATTTTATTTTATGAATGTTGCAATGTGGAAATGAAATAAATCTTCCGAGCGTTAGTGGTTGTATGTCAATATACTGTGGCTCCAACCAAAGTTTTATTATAAACATCCGCCTATTTTATTACTCATAGTTTTGATATAGTTTTCCAACAAAACAAAATAATACAACTGTTTTCGGAAATTGCTACTTTGGATACTATAATATTCCAAGCCAAAACTTTCAACTTACGTTGTTAACTTTACTTAACTTTTAAATTCAGAACATTATTTTTGAGAGAAATCTACGCCCCAGAAGACCAGTTAAAGCGTTTCAATAGTCACTTGAAGAAACAACATAAGCGTTTCACTACGGTTTTCTGTGAGGCCCTAGTATTTTTCCTGTCGGCCCCGTCAGCCTAGGGATTGCCCAGGCTGACGGGCCGACCATACGTCTAGTAGTAGTAGCTACCCTAGCTACTACAAGCTGTATGGACCCTACCTCATGATGCTAGTGGAGGCCTAGTAGGTTTTGTAGATTACGTTATAGAAAGAAAAAATATTACAAAATTTTTTTTAGTTGTGCGATGAGTGTGGACAGCCTTATCAAACTTAGAAAAAAGAAAATGACATGAAAAAAGAAACACAGGGGACAAATTAGACTATTTTGTTGAATATAGTTTTTCGACTGTTTTAACAAATGCAAGGACGTGGATTTCAAATAAGTGATAATTAATAAAAAAGTTTTTTTTTTTTACTTTTGAAGGCTATTGTTACTCTTTCGCGTTATAGTACCGTCTGGGGACGGTACTATAACCGTGCTTACGTAACCTATGCTTTTTATAAACTGTACGATTTGGCTGGGTTTGGTGTTGAGAATTTCTTCTATGACAGAGTATTCGTACTGCCCAAGGTGCCTGTTTCTACTCTGTAGTCTGTTGAAGTGCTGGACAGTCAAAGAGAAGGTGGAGAGGCGTGTCATCCTTTTCCTCGCAGAATTGCAATTCCACCGCACTTGTTGAGGTGTTTGTGGAGCTTGCAGTTCCTAGTTAGGATTCTGGTGAGTATTTTTAGCTGAGTCCCAAGCCTTTTCGTAAAAGCCGGAATTAACGCATTGCAATGCGTTAATTCCGGCTTGATAGTGCTGGGAAATATTCAACAAACCGTTTCTGGGCTGGACTTACGGCCCCTAGCCTAGGCAACTCATCAGCGGTTTCATTGCCGGGGATTTTGCTGTGGCCTAGAACCAATACCAGACGGATACTGTTGATAGGTACGTCGCGCCTCGACACAGTCCAAATCTAATTTACATGAAATTTCTACTGCAGTCAATGCTTTCACCGCAGCGTGACTTTCAGAGAAGATTAGGATGTTTTTATGGACTAGGACCATATATAGGCTCTCTAGTGAATAACCAATAATGGAGAAGATCTCAGCATGAAACATGGTTACAAATTCTCCTAAAGAATCATATTTGCTTGTAGGTGGCATGTCTCCGCAGAATCCAGCGCCCGCTCGGTTATCTTTCCTAGATCCGTAAACCAGACTATGTCATTGGGGTGAGCATTAATTGGGATCTTTCCCAGTCCTCCCTAGACAGTATGAGAATCGAGAAACTATACCAGGTTTTCACACTATTATATATGCACCTTGATCATGATCAAAATCATGCCATCTGACGCCATAATCAAGGTGCATACCATGATCATGGCATCAAATGGCATGGCCATGACAGGTGTCTCAAGAAGAGACTGTTGTCATGGCCATGCCATCTGACGTGTGTAGCTGTCCACAGTCCAAGTAGTCATCCTGTCTTGTGTCGTAAGTGTGTCTGAAAAATACTTTTTAAGTCAGTTTACCTAAATCTTATGTACATTATTGAAATCGAATCCGATGGCAATTTTATTTCGAGAAAAAAGTTCTTGGCTAACCTAGTGAAAATAAATAAAGTAAATATATATTTTCTAGAGTATCTCTGCTGTTTTATGACTGTAAAGATTCGGAAAACCAATATATTAAATTTTTTTATATACTATATTATATTACATAATATATGTTGAGTACTAAATATTGATACTACTAAAGCTGTCTCGACTCTTACAACGATCGTAGATTACGTGTATTATCGCACTATCGCTTATTTTTTCAGTGTATCGATGCAACTTCAAACAGAGGTGAGAAATAATAGTTTGTATATTCAACGTACCAGTGTTTATGTTTCATTTAAAATAAGCCAGGAAGACTTTTGATAGCGTGATTCACAATATAGTGATGGAAATAGCTCGGGGAGCTCAGAAAAAGTAGGTATAATATTGAAACGATAACAAAGTCAGAAATGAAGGAAATAGGATTAAGTTTATTCCACGCGATTTACCAAAATATGTCAAGCCTATAAATTTTATTTCTTGTGAACTCCGTTATAGTCTAACGGCGCCCTGTCCACATGTTCACGTTACAAACGACGTCAACATAAAACGGTGCGGTGTTGTAGTACGGCGCAGCGGGCTTATTACGTATCTTGCAATAGCCAAGCAATAGCAAAAATTGCGCATTTTTTGCGCAAAAATCGCAAATTCGTATTACGTATCTGCAAAAACCTAGCAGAAGCAACCTAGCGACAGTATTGCCTTTACCGAAGAATCAAGGAACTATAAATTGCAATCAATCGTTCGATCTCTTCACTGCTGTCTAATTTTTTGTATTACGTAAGACTTTTACAGCAAAGCGAAAGCAATCAGCGAGCGATTTGAACTGTCAGTTAGCAATAATAAGCGAAAATGAAGCAAAGTGCATTCAAACACAAAATTCTATCGCGCGATGACTGCAACATTTTTGCTAATCGCTATTTTTACGTAATACGGCGGCGGTGTGCTGCAGGCTGCTTGCATCGTACTTTTTCATGGCAACGTCGCAGCAGGTACCTATTTTTACTCTGTCACAGATCGGTGAAGAAGAAGAATCGGTACCGAAATTTCAGAAAGCACGGCTGGCGATTCCGCGTCACGAAGTGCATTTTTACTGCGACGTGTATTTGTATGTTATGTCGACGCACCGTGTCGATATCGCTCCGTTTCACGTTAAAGACGTGTGACGTAGGTACGCGTGGTCTTGTGGATAAGCCGTCAAATTATTTTGTCTAAAGTAAAACCATGTTAACGAAACCGGTATCATAAAATTACGTGTAGATCACATAGATCATTGAACTATGTCGTGATTACTTTTTATCATGTACGAGTAATTTGTAATTACACGAAAATAATCTGTGTTGTATAAACATGTTCCTAGAAAAAAATATCTGAAAGAAAGTGTGGTGTCTTATCTAAAAATATTTTGAACTATAGTCTATTCGCGTTAAGAAGACAGTGAATGATGCGTAACTACATATGCCAAAATTACCCAATAACGCATAAAATGTGTTCACATTATTCACTGTCTTTTTAAAGCGAATATATTATATTTTGTTAAATGATTTTTGAAGTAAAAATTACCCAATGAACCTATAGATTTTCTTGGATTTTCATCACAATTTCATAACATACATAATATGATGATGATGATAATGTGGCTAATACAACAGTAAATTAGTACAATCGTGATGAAAATGATTAAACTATGAATAGGAGTTATAAAGGTAGGTCAAACTAAAAGACGTCTGGTGGTCTACTGAGATTATCAGTCATGACGTCACCCGGACGTTGACCTGGTCGAAGATAAAATTAGTCACAACTCACAGCTTCCCAAACATTAGTTGTTTACGTATAGTGCTCGTTTATAGTTTATACACAATACACATCCTATCAGGAGGCCCTAGGGGGTTGAGGTTTTTAAGAACCGGGAACGGACGAGTAACTCTGTTTTTTTCTTTCAATAAAAAACAGAGACTACCATAGACAAAATGACTAAAACTAAGCTAAACTAGTCCAAGAAAAACACCAGCACGCAAAACTTGAATCGAATAAACACCAAGAAACACTAAGGCGGATAAATGATTAATGAAACCAAATAGACGACAAATAAGCTTAAATTATATTTGGCACAAACTTTAATTACATTTTTAACGAAATTAATTATATTAAGAACCAAAATAATATGACAAAGGTAACCCTGGTGTTGAATTCGTTCGAAATTCGAAAGGCGATTAGTCTGCTTGTTTCCCGATCTAATTAAAAAAATAATCATAGGCCAATTAACATCACTATAAATTTGTCTCGTGTAAAAAACGTTCAACTCTTTTTTTTAAAAGAGCTACAAAACAGTTGCGCCTTTTATGTTCGGCTGTTTAGTGTTCTGTAGTTCTCGTCTCGGAACCCTTATATCTAAGTTTCGTCATGTCTGTCTTACCTTCCAAGCGGATAGTGCTAGAAAGAATAAACTTTGCATAGATATTTATAATTCTTTTTGGGTACCTACCTTCCTACACGTATATCCTATAATGTGAGGTATCATAAGATAGGTTTTTTTAAAAACATTGCGATTTGCTAGATTGCTAAAATGATTTTTCAATTTAGGTATCCGTTAAAAGCTGGTTGGCTCGAAAAAAAAAATCATGATGGTAGATAGATGGAATCAATGGATAAACTTTCAAGGAACTTTGTTAGTTCAGGAGCTTAGAAACCTAACTTGTAAAATGCGCTTACTTGGAAAACTTCATAGAAAAATAACGAAATGTAAACAAGTGAAATATTGGTATAATAGGTACGAAACCCTTCATGCACGAGTCAGACTCGCACTTGGCTGATTTTTTATTTATTAGCAGTTTATTTTTGTTGACAAGAAAATTGAATTTTGCTCGTAACGCTAACTCCTTGCTTCTATGACTGTCCTAACATTTTAGATTCCCCGTGGCGTAGGCAAATGTAATTTTCCCCGTCTTCTACAATTCCAGGTAATACGTGCAGTTTTCCAAATTAAACTTTCATAAATATTCCTTGCAATAGGCACTTTCCACTTATACTACCACAGTTATTTTGAGCAAAATTAAAGTTTGCTCTTGCGGGAACATTTAGTTTAGACTTTATACCTTGGTATGAAATAGATCTGTTTTTTAAAGCTGTAATATTTATTTTTCACTTTAAACTATTCGTTTAGCTATTTCAACAACTATTTGTATATTTTGACGACCTCTGTGGCTCAGTTGGTTGAGCGTGTTGTTGCTCAAGCCGGGGGTCGCGGGTTCGAATCCCGCCGAAGGAACAAAAAGTTTTTCTGTGTTCCTGGGTCATGGATGTGTATTAAATATGTGTATAATATAATAAAAATCTTTAATATGTGTATAGTATAAAAGTATTAAATATATTTCCGTTGTCTGGTACCCGTAAGTCGTAACACAAGTTCTTCGAGAACTTACCACGGGATCAGAATGACGTGGTGTGAAGCGTCCATAGATATTATTATATTATTATGATTATTTATTTAACCACTGCCTTTTTTCAGATAAGGACAAGATTGAGTACTGTTACGAGAAGGATTAGTCACCTAGGTGAGCGTCGTTTACTTGACCTATATTACTATTTAGAGTGTTGGTAATTTTATGTTAGGAAATAATAGTGCTGCACCATAAAAGTGGAGTCAAGGCGCTAAGCAACAGCTAACGGGCAGCTCCTAATTACATTGTTCTCCGGCCATTGTTCGCGGCTACATGCAATCTTTTGTCTGGTATATCTATGTGATTTATTCCTCTACTATTTGTTTTGAGACAAATATAAATTGCTTCTGTGTCGTATACAATATACATTCATGTAGTATAGTGTGGTATTAGCAATTTAAATTTGATACTCTACAATTTTTATACAAAAACGATTGCAGTTTGATGTATAGACTTCTATGCAAATATCATAAAGAAAGAGAAGATATCAGAAAAGAATATTTGTTCATTTTTGTGTTTGTTTCTTTACATTGTATAGGTTCCGAAACTACTGGATTGATTTTAATCAAATTTAACACGAATATAAAATAGAACTCGGGAAAGGACATATATTATGTTTTTTATCGCTGTAACGACATAGTCGCGAGCGACATCTGGCTAGTCTAATATAAAATAATTACCTTTTGTAAGTCGGCTAAAATGGGTTTGATGCCTTACCTTTTAGTCCACGTTGCAGTTCATAGATATTAGATAGTAAGAAAAATTCACATAAAAAATTTCCTTATCATACTTTAGAATTTCCTACTAACTTGCGTAGTACCTAAGCGACTATAGGGAAACCCCTTTACTAATAAACATATTTACATAACGGATAACTTAGAAAGAATAATTAATTAATATAGAAATAAGTTGTATAAATTTTCCGTTGTGTAAATATATTTATAAGTATGTTGCTTATAATACAACTTTACTAATCAAAACACTATCTTTTATATATTATTTGACCATTAATGCTTTGGCACGCTTAGTTATATGCTACCTACAGCGTTAAAACTTAGTTCTATGGTTAAAACCATGTAGCTAATATAAAGACCAAGACCGTTATCGGTTATGACTTTGCTATTCCTATAGCAAAGTCATAACTTAGTCAAGTAAATTTGTCAAAAATTTCGATTAATAGACATGCATTATTATACACAGGAAACACTTATGTATGGTATCAATCAGCCCTATCTGTTGTCATCTGTAGGACCTCGTCGAGGGCCCGTGACCTTGTACATAATGTATCTATTTATTGTAATTGACTTTGAATAATTTGAGACCTCTAAATAGCGGAAACACCATTTTTCATACACACGTCGTAGAATGTTTTTAACAAGCGTTTTTCTTATTTTTATGTGTTTCTAAAACGTGTTTCACCTATCGTTACATAGCCAACCAAGGCATTAACAACAACATTAATAAAGTAATTTCGACGACCTCTATGGCTCAGTGGTTAGCTCAAGCTAGAAGTCACGGGTTCGAATCCCGCCAGCGAACAAAAGGTTATATATTATGTGTTCCTAGGTCATGGATTATAAAATATTATGTGTATTATAATATAGTAAAAATATTAAATATAGTATAAGTGTTAATAAATATATTTCCTTTGTCTGGTAGTGGTAGTGGTACCCCTAATACCAGTTCTTCAAAAATTTACCAAGGACCAGATTGACGTGGTGTTAAATCGTCCATGGAGATGATAATATTATACTTATTATGTTGTGGAAAGTTTGAATGCCTTAAGGTTTGAGTACATGTCTCTCTTTCAATAGAAAGCTGATTGCCTCTTCAGTTCCACCGTCCACGTCACATCCAGTGAAGGAAGGAATAATAACAGTGGTAGAAATAATTAATAAGATAAATAAAAGTGCCAAAAAAAGTATTATCTAAGCCAATTATCGTATCCGATAAAATAATATTATGTTTGTTTTGTTTTAGATCCTTAAAAAATAAATAATAATTATGGAAAGTCGGTTATAGAAGAAGTTTGGAAAATGTTAATAGTATTAATTGACGATGTTGGTACGTGAGGGCTTCTGTTGGATTTTAATATTTGTGGAATTCACTCGAGTACAGGTAAGAATAAATTATACTTAAGTTTCAAGCCACAATTTTAAAGGTTCATATATTTTTTAAATCTCTATCAACAAAGATTACGAAACTACAATACGAGAAAAAGTTACGCCATCTTGTTTTCACTAAACCTCAAATATCTTGTATTCTATCTAGTTATCATTCCTAGGTCCAATCTTGTATTAAATAAATATTTTTATAAGTATTTGAGGTATGGTAAAATTATCTTGATTTCTCATGGAGATACCTCAAATGTCAAAATGGCCCCAAAACTTCAAAAGTGGGGCCATTTAAGTGGGGACATTTTATGCTTCGACATGCCTCGTCTATGTACCTATTCGTCTATGTTCGTCAAGAGTTACTTGTTGAGCTACCAACAAATCCATGGAATAAATTTAGAAAATCACGTTACGAGGTTTTTCCATAAAATTGTATTGGAGCAGTTACCACAATTTACATGGAACTTGTGCTATGGCGTTTTACAAAAATGGCGAACAGCCAAATTGAATTTTGTGTCAATATACATAATTGAATGCAACTATTGTTGCGGTACACGGTTTGGCCTCAAAATGCACAAAAAACGTTTGTTGTATTGATGTTTACAACATTTATTTACATATTGTTGCTTTTCAGGCTGTTACACAATCGGGAAATGTTACCATTGATCACATGAATACAGGTAAAGTTTAATAGATTATGATATTGTCATGGGATACTCTTCCCAACTTACCTGTCCGGTAGTTGTGGTATAGTATACGGGTATGCGACCCCGGCTTCCCTAGCTATTACTGTCCTATCCTTTGCCCTCCTGGGCGGTAATATCCTACATTCCCTATTTCCCACTCAAACTTACCAATCTTCCTTTCCACACCACCTATCCTTCCCTTTCCCTATTCCTACCCTCTCCACCAATCCGTGGAAATGCAATGGATAATCAAAAATAATTTAATTATCCAAAATGGCGGCGATGTGGTTCGCCACCCATCACGTCTCGTTTCTCGCGGAGGCGAAAAGCGGACCATGGAGTGACGCTTGGCTACGTTGAATGTAAGAGGAGGAATGGATGGTAAGAATGAAAGTGGACGAAGCGAAAGAAGTACGTCAGGATCGTAGCAAGTGGAAAGAAGTGGTCTCTGCCTACCCCTACGGAAAAGAGGCGGTCCTGCCTACCCCTACGGGAAAAAGGCGTGATTATATGTATGTATGTATGTATGTATTTGTACCTACCTATAATAGTTCGACCAAAATACAAATAAATCGATAATCTTTGGATTATCTTTACCATCTGTGCCAAGAAGTACCTATTTAAAAAATAATTGTTCATAGAATAATATTCGCAGGCTATTTGCCTTTTAAACTGTGAAACTCGATTAATTTAAAACATGATCTGAGATAACAGAATTTTGAGCAAAATAATACCTAAATGAAATTATTTAAAGCTATCTAACTACACTTAACGTGTTAAGTCCAGTTTTTCAATTTTCTAGTGCCATCTACATTACCGTCCTAGTTTTTACGGCATTACTCTATTTATTTTTTTCTTTTTAGGCGTTAGGAAAACTTATTCGGCCTGGTCGGGCTGGAGCGCATGTCGTGAAGGTTCTAGAACGAGACGGCGACACTGCCTGCGTCGGCGAATATGTGGTGATGCCTTGCGGATAGAAGTTGCTGGGTAAGGTTTAATTTTATACAGCGTGTTCCCAAGTTTTTACTTTAAAAAATGCTTATTTGTTCTACGGCATATTACTTCATCCTTATTTAACAAAAAAAAAAAAAAAACCTAAAGCAGTATGCACCCTCTACCATTTGCATTACGATTATCGACATATTAAGCCTCTCAGCAAAACATGATGGCATACGAAATTAGACATGTTTTTCGAAAAAGTTAGCTCTATTTTGAATGCGCTAAAGTTTTTAAGGTGGGCGACGGAGACAATTTTTTGGCAACTTAAAAACTGTCACACCCTGTTAAACTTCCCTACAAAATTCTATAACAGAGCCAAGTAGTTAGGCTGAGTTCACTTTATGAAGAAATTCTGTAGTGAGCTTATTAGCTTAGCTAGTTAAGTATAATGAGCATGAAAATAATTACTACGAGCGTACATTTTTCCGAAAATACCATGCCTACTACGAGTATTAAAATACTCGTAGTCTCGTACATTTACATAATACGTACATAGTGTTACGTGTAATAATTTCAGGACTAAAAGGATTTCCATGTCTAAATTAATGGTATCTTATACAACACACATTTTTATAGTTTGAAATTATAAAAATATTATTTGTTTTTCATTGTGTTATGATGTTTTGTCATAATATGGCGAATATTTATATGCATTTTATTTACAGATGTGAAGCTTCACCCTTGGAAAAGCGGAATAATGCTCGAAGGCATACTAACAAACGAAGACAAGGACAGCACATACAAACGGTAGGTTAAAAAAAAAATTAACCAAGATGCTACAGACTTCGAAATGTTTATTGAGTACTTTTATAGTGCAACACTGACATCTACGATGTCAAATGTGAAACTCGAGTGCAATGGGGCACTCAAAGTGCGGACACTTTTAGCCTCGACATGCCACATCCCTAATACATAATATTATGTCTATTATGTGTTTCAGGCATTAATTTGTTTCTGTTCATAGCGCTTTACTCAACAAACAACATCAAGTACATAATAATTAGTATCGACCTACACAATGTACAAATTTCGGTCTTTCACTTCCGTTAATCTAAAATCTACGATGTCAAATGTGAAACTCGAGTGCAATGGGGCACTCAAAGTGCGGACACTTTTAGCCTCGACATGCCACATCCCTAATACATAATATTATGTCTATTATGTGTTTCAGGCATTAATTTGTTTCTGTTCATAGCGCTTTACTCAACAAACAACATCAAGTACATAATAATTAGTATCGACCTACACAATGTACACATTTCGGTCTTTCACTTCCGTTAATCTAAAATCGTTGTAATTACTAATTAATATTACATGTATACGAATTGCGAACATAAATCATAATTTAAATATTATGTTGAACGCATGGTCTAGTGACGATAAAGAAAATCTTCAGACATTCCTGATTTTCTGAGTAATAAAGTTTGTGAGAGAAATGTGATTTTTATGGGCCAGAAACGTATGTGAACTTAGGTAATATTACTTGAGCGTTGTTAGTTACCGCTCCCTCTTAGAAATAGTGAATACCGGCAGTATTTCTTGTCTAATTTTATATGGTAAAAGAAACGACAAAAAGTATAGTCTGACCACGTTGCTAATGGCCCTCGGCAAACGTAATTTTCTATGAAACTGACAGGTGACATATGAAATTCCCAAAAGATGTAAGAAACGTGGTTTTAGTGTATAGTTTATTGATAATTAACTAGAATAGATCTAGTTAGACATCATTGAAAATTTTGCTTCTTGTGACTTTCCTTTTCTTTCTGGAGACCACCACGAAGAGGAAGCGATAGAGAATACAAGAGGTAGGACCTTCTCGTCGGACCCCGATATGGGTCTAGTTTATTTGGTGGATGGTCAGTGGTAACTAAGCATTTTCAGTTTCGTTTTTCTGATATACTACTGCACTAGACACTACGGATTAGTAAAATAGAAGCAACTTATTTTGGTAAGAGCTGATAACAAATGTCCTATTTGTTCCAACTTTTCCAATATTGTGACTTCGGAGTCCCACGTAATATATTACAGTAGGTAGGTAATTGTGCGATTTATATAATATTCTCGCTAGACAATAATCACGACCGTGTCAATGTTCTCATAACATTAATTACTTTAATAAAACTTTCTTTCTCGGCTTTCGCCTATCGCCTTTATTCCAGGGTCTCTTGTCAAGATGCATTCGTATAATTTCGACGGCGAAGTTCGATAACAAAATGTATAGGATTTGACGTATTGCATCGCAAGCGACATGTCACATAACGATGACTTATGTCAAATCCCATACATTTTGATTTCGAAGTTCGCCGTCGAAATTATACGAATGCATCTTGACTAGCGGCCCTGGTCCTTTTTATCCGAATACGGTGAAGCCAAAATGAAGGGTAATGATTTTGGCAATATAATATATTATATTATAAATAAATACGTACATATTATGTACGTATTTATGGATGTTTGTTCAATTATACCGCCTAAACTACTAATACAATTCTGAAATAGAAATAGAAATCATTTATTTGCTTAAATAAGGTAAAATTTTTAAAGACTATTAATTCTTACAACCACTGTGATTTACAAAAAACATAAAAACTGTCCACATAATACTTAAATCATAAAGACATAATATCAGTCACTATATTAGTTATAATTAGTTCAATTTTCTTATGATTATTATTATTTTTTATTTGATGAATGAGGTGTCAATAGATTCGTAATAATGGCCCGGGTAACATACATACATACATATAATCACGCCTTTTTCCCGTAAAGGGGTAGGCAGAGACCACTTTTGCCACTTGCTACGATCCTTACATACTTACTCGTTTCGCTTCGTTCACTTTCATTCTTACCATCCATTCCTCCTCTTACATTCAACGTAGCGAAGCAGCTCTCCATGGTCCACTTTTCACCTCCGCGAGAAACGAGACGTGATGGGTGGTGAACCACATCGCCGCCATTTTGGATAATTAAATTATTTTTATTATTATCCATTGCGCCCGGGTAACATAGGCTATATAATTTGCGTAGTTGGTTTTTAGTTTTTAACTTTTGATTATTAAAGTGATCTCGTGAAGAGCTTAATTTAGAAATGATCCTATAATGTAAGGTGCTGGTTTATGATTAGTTAAGATATTAAATTACACTTTAGCGTAGAACTGCTGTACTGTCATAGTCGTAACTATAGTCAATTGATCAATTCGTGTTAAATTTGTAATGTAAATGTCAAAATGACTTACCTAATTGGTACGTGAACATACCATTTTAATTGGTTTGCATTGCAATGCATTTCTTTTAAATCAGCAAAATTATTTTATTATCCATAAGGCAACATTCATTATATGGACCGAAAAATATAAAAAAAGTTCAGTAATCAGTAGCTAAATTAAAGTTGCAGGACAAGTTATAGGAGTAAAAAAGACTAAAAACGATGATTTTCTTGCTACGATGGAAAAACGAAAATAACTGGTCAAATCCTAATTCATGTTATTTGTGTTTTTTTTGTTAAAGCAATGATAAACATAAACGAAGTATTTAAGTTAGTAGATAAAATCAATTTTGTACTTCATACATTTCCAACTGGTGTTCGTCACTCGCGCATAATTTTTGCAGAGAGCGTTTTTTATGCTCTCCAACGATCTCACTTTTGTGATGACTGTATTTTGTCAATGGTTAATCGTAGAAATGCCATTACAAATACAATATATTCTGGCTTATTATGCCCTTTTCGAAAAGCCAATAAATAAAACTAAGTATGCGAAATGCATAGTAAGGCAAATAACGAATCCAAATATCAGTTATCCGTCCTACAAAATTCTTACCTCTGATCCCCGTTTTTGAATACATAGATAATACAACCTGAATAATATATCTAACGAACCTCTTCGGCCGCACAGTTCTATGAATTAAACATCTCTCTCCACAATCGGATTAAACAGTAACAAACGTGCAATTTATCGAAGTGTTTGGAGAGCTGCGGCCGGTTGGTAGTAGTTACCTTAACGAAGGTATTTGGTGTTTCCGACATTTTAATAGTTTCGGTTACGGCAATGTTCTTCCGCCTTGACTTGTGTAGCTTATAGTCAATAATGTTGTTCCGTCATATTTTTAAGCTCAGTTCCATAACCTTATGTAGATTATGTTAGTCAGTATAAATCTATGTTATAATAAAAGCTTTAAACAAGTTTGTAATCAAAATTAATTTTGTTTCTAGGGTATACTTAGATGAACAATTCTTTTTGTAGAGTGTCTATCTATACTGCATTATAACCTATTATTATAACAGCCTCCGTGGTCAAGTGGTTCGAGCATTGGCTCTCGACTCGGAGGTCGTGGGTTCGATTCCCAGGGATCCTCTTCTTTCGCATAATTTTATTTGTCATAATTTCATTTGGCATACCTCACTTGGCATAATTTTACTACGCATAATAATACTTTGGCATAATGGTTTCAGGGCATACTACATCATTAGGCATAAATATCATTTAGACTAATATTGTTTGTCCTAATTTAATGAGGCATAACTCGTAAGTCATAATTTTTCTTGTCATAATAATACTTTGGCATAATTGTTTATCGGCATAAACTCGTTAGGCATATTTTTTGTCATAATAAATTCAAGGCATTCTGTCACAAGGCACAAATATGTATAAAATGGAACGACATAATACAATGAAAACACGGTTAAGGTAATTAAACGCATATTTATGAAACATTAAAAGCAGGTATTACACTCATATACCTAGTGTAACATGTGTAACAGTAGGTTAAGTTGCGGTGGGGTGGCCCTTGGGCCACCCGTAAGCCGCTAACATGTTTAAAATAATTAGCTCGGCATGTTCTTAGATAGCAGTTCGTGTTTTTTGTCCGAGTTTAATTTCGTAATCAGTCGAAAATACAATTATATTATTTCGTCTTAACTCGCATACCCAGTAGAATTTATCATTCATTGGTATGTGAAAAAAAAATGCTACAGAGATATATGCGTAAATATAATAGTATGCTTAAATATCATTATGCGTAAATATATTTATGCTTTTTAATATTATGCATAAAAATATTATTCTTAATGAATATTATGCGTAAAAAAATATATGCCTTACAATAAGTATGCCTAACAATTATTATGCTTTTAGTAATTATGCGAAAAAAAATTATGCAAAGAAAGTTATGACAAATGAATATTATGCGAAACTACTATTAGGTCAAATGAAATTATGCCAAGTAAAATTATGACATATGATTTTATGCGAAAAAATAGGGAACCTTTGACACATGGGAACAAAAAAAAAAGTTGTTTCCCAGTTTGGTTAGGACAATGCAGGCTGATCACCTGATTGTCTGACAAGAAAGATGATCCATGCGTCGGATGGGCATGTAAAAAGTCGGTCCTGCGCCTGATCTCTCGCCAGTCGTGTCGGTCATCCGTCCCACTGGGTTACGAGAGCAAAAGGAAGAGAGAGTGCTCTTGTGTAGTGCGTACACGCTTGGGCACTATAAAATCACTCCTGCGTAACTGGCCTAGTTTCAATGAAACCGGCCACCGTCACCGAGATCGGTGTGGGAGTTTTTTTTTATAACCTATTAAACCAGATGAGAGTCTGATTAATAATTTAAATGCTTCCAAGAAAGTGCTCCTGACGCCCTATTTTCAATATCATTAAATATTCTTCAAGTTTAGCTGTCAACTTCAAGTGCTTTGTTTTACTTCACTTAACCAGGAGTCCATTAAGGAGCTACAGTTGTGTATAAAATGTACATACTTAGATATTATAATATTGTAGGCATAACTCGTATAGATTTCTTAAAATAAGAAAGGTAGATTGTCTTTCTTTCTTAGTAAAGTTTGTTATTTTTTTTCTTTTATGTACCATAATCTCACTCTGAGAAAACTAGTGATAACATAAGTTTATTTATATCCTACTCGACGCACGAAAGTCTAAAAAGAAAAGTCGTTTACCAGTGTAATATTTGGAACTAGAATAAAAATTGGAAACTGCCCATTCTTCATTTCTAATCGAGCAATATGGATTGCAAAAGCGATTTGCTGCTGTAACGACTATTCTGATGGAGTTTGCACTTCAGTGTTACTGCCTGCAATGTTATAATATATTCCCTTATTTTAAAATAAAAATTTAAAAACCGTTATAATAGGCTACACGACTGAATTGCATAAATTATTGCATAAACGAATATTACCTACTCTTAAATATGAGTAGCCTCTCAGAAGATACAGCATATCTAAAGTCAATATTTCCAAAGGTGAAAACGCTCCATACTAAAATTGTACGTAGCTGTGTCGTCAGGCCTATGTTAAAGAAAGTGTATGAACTATACGGTCGCAGGAACATATTTATAAATATCTTCGATATTTGTGCACAGAATAAATAATAGAACAAGTATTTAAGCTGGATGTTGTCTATGATGTAAGTAAACTAATGATGTAGGTTTTCTTTACTACTTTACCAAAAAATATTAAACTTTTTTGTACTTTTAGATGTATCTAATTACTAAACTGCACTTATAAAATATATATTTTTTTTTACATTTACTAACTAGTAATGCCTCAATAGTTGTGAGTCTATTAATGAAACTAAATATTTTGGATGTATTCGTATACCCAATTGCTTGGCATTTAAAGTAACAAAACTTTTCTAAATTGTTGGATAAAGAAAAATCGACGTGAGATTCAATCTTATGATATTAAAATAACAGTTAAAATGGTTGTAAAAAGTTGATATTAAGTAGGTATAGGTAATTACAATATAATCTACTAAGGTTATATTGTAATTACTTATTACAAAATTTATGATTCGAAAGCTCAGTTCATGAAAAAATCCATTCTTCAATATACTGCAGAAAATTTGCGAAAATAATAATTGATAAGTAATATTTCTCGATCAAACATACAACATATTTTGTTATCTCGTTATCCTCATAATATATTCTTTTTATAGAAATATATTTTTATTATATTGATGGGTTTAAATCATAAACATTAGATATAATTTATTAACTTTATTCATTATGCTGTTAGGTGCTTTAAGTGCAGAGGATTAAGATAATCCGTCGATCCATTAATATAAGTAGTTTAATGTTTAATAACGTTAAACGTTGATTAATTCTCTTGTAATATCTAAAGACAACGCCGGATAAAAAATAGGTAACAAAATATGAAAGCGTTATAAGTTATAGCTCATAACGCGCTTAAAATGTCCAACAAATTTTGACGAAGCTATGCGGAATTTATCGGTTTCATAAAATACCGACAATATTCATAAATTATTTTCGGTATCGTTTCAGGTTCACTTGAAGCAGCTGGGTGGCGATGATAAACAGATGCCTGGGTATTCGCAGTGGGGGCCGTGGACTTCGTGCTCCAGAAGATGTACTTCGGTCAGGGAAAGGTATGATTTTAGTATCAAAATGTAGAACCTCATATAAGGGTCATTAAATTATTAACTTTGACATACATATTTGACATAAAACATCTTTCATCATCATCATTTCGTCCGCATAACATGCATAATCTTCTTCTTAAGTATAATCACAGAATAAATATTAGTACCAGTAGTATAATATAAAATCGATTGCAATTACAATGTCTCGCTAAAAAAAAAAAGATCAGCTGGACCAACTTGGATAAATCTCGGTCTTGAAATAATTGTGAAAATTCAGGGAAGGTGAGAAAAATTGGAAAAATTAAGTTGACAATACCAAAAACGACAATTAATTTTTCCCATACTAATACTGTTCCTACCTGTGAAACAATTGATGTTCGTTTCGTCGGTACCGTAATTATTTATTTATTCCAGTTCATAGAGTAAGACACAACAAAGTGTGTCGGGACGTTTAGTAAACAATAAAAAGTTACAATGTACTTACTCAGATTTACTAAGATTTATTTACTTTAACTGTAAAAAGTCTATAGCTCGATTTTTATTCCAGACATTGCCAGAAGTGGATAATATGTGGACACAAGGTGATCAGGCAGTCAGCCTACTGCTACGTGGAGGGGAGCTTCTGTCACCACTGGATACGGAACAGGGCTCGGCAGGACGCAGGTGAAGTAACTAGGTACTAGCTGGCTAATACCTTAACGCCACAGAGCTTCTCACGTTAATACTAGTTAGACAAGACAGTGTTGATTGAGTGCTAAGTGTGAGTTTTTCTATTCACATTCGATCGTGAGCCCGTTTGGAGTTTACTAAGAATTTGTATGTGATTTAAACAGCGCCACCTAGTTGATCCGACATATTTGAGTGTTTTAAACAAACAAAGTATAAAGCTATATAACAGCAGAAAAATGTTTCTAAACATAGCCTCTTCTTCTAGATTTTTGGTAAAAAGGTTCTGATTTTTTTTTCTATACCAAATCCTTTTTATGTGGAACATCTTTCCTCTCGTTTTCTTGCAATTTATGGGAGTGATTTTGTGAAATTCGATGGCAGTGTGTAACAGGAAGTCGCGAAAGCGCGCGCTATTTGATTTGACGAATGAGCGCACGGTGGTGTAGTTCAGATTCGTATAAAACATTTCAGTATTTAGCTTTTATAAATTTAGAGGTTGATTTCTGTCACCGCTGAATGGAATAAGTAAATAAGAAATAAGTTTCCGTATTTTCTTTTTTCACATTAGAAAATCGTAATAAGCATTGTGTTTTTTGAAATATCTTCCTAAGTAACTTTATCATATAACTAGCGAGGCTTCGCACGGGTACAATACTGATACTAATACTACAGAATGTCTTTAACCTCTAACAAAACAGACAAAATTTAGTCAAAACAAACAGAAACAAATTAATATAGGTACCTACTAAAACTCAATGAAATAAGTAGGTGGGTATACTTTTATCGTTTGACATACCTATACTCTTCAGGACTAACAATACAACAAACACTAAATAAATAGGTATTCAAGTATCTATCCATCATAGTTACAACGCACGAACACAACAAAAAATTTACTCATAGATCTTAACTCCCTCCCGCATATTATGCACCCCCGCCTTGGTGACGCCCACTTCGCAACGGGCCGTGCAGCAAAAATCGTAATATTTTAATTTTGCCATAACTTCGAAACCAAACGTCCAATTTTAATCATTCAAAGATCAAATATTATCTACATAAACTGTACTTAGTGAAGAAATAATTTATTTTGATAAGGATTAATAGCATGTCCAAAAAATATTCAAGATTTGTAAATAAAAAAATGGTTGTTGTGCCTCACTCGACACAGATAGGTATAGTGTGTCGCGGACTTTTTTGTAGATATTTATTAGATCTACAATTAATTAGAACATTTTATGGTTCTATCTTTTACAGTTTAGACAGCGTACGCAAAATAAGTAACTTTTTTGGTTGATTTTTACACCTTGTGTCCGAAAAACCCAAATATCTTACGGAACCCAATTTTTTTCCAAAATAAAATTTAGCCTATGTTTACTCGTGGATAATGTAGCTTTCGAATGGTGAAAGAATTTTTGAAATCGGTCCAGCACTTTTTGAGCCTATTCATTACAAACAAACATACAAACAAAGTATTCCTCTTTATAATATTAGTGTAGATTTAAATTTATTATAACTAAGGTCAGATATCAAATCTTACATAATATCGTATGCGACTACTGGAAGGCTAATTTTTTATAACACTTTTTAACCAGTTTACAGATTTAAGACTTTATTAGTAACAATTACCTATTATTATTAATTTTTAGGACTTGGTTTCAATTGTTCGCGAAAGGACCGAAAAACAGCAAATTAATATCAAATTTGTAAACGCAACTTAAGGGGCAAATAGCCCCTAAAGCTTAAAAATCGCTCAGTTTGAGTCGGAACTACTCCGAAAAATGGGAATAAAAAAATTCAAAAAAATATACATTTCAAACTTCAATCCTTCATCTTTAATATCATCGTTAATTTTTTTAATAAGACGAAGATTAATATTAAATAAATTAAAATTAAAAAGCCCTGTTTTCAGATTTCTTTTTCTATCTACTTACTACCTACTACGGCTATAAAGATGGTTCTTTTACGAAAATGTGAAGAATATATTTATCTAACATTTCATCGTTGGGTTTTTCGAAATACCGTTTTGTTTTCAAAATATACGTAAATAACTATTATTTTGTGAAAATATTTGTAAGCGGTGCGTGCGCGGGCGCGCGGGACAGTGAGCCGCTGACTTTCGTACGAGGAGGTTGTGTCACTCTCCGCGGTGCCGCTATTTCGCAATCGTTTATTTTACTCTTGAAATAATAGAAAACAACATGCCGTAAAAAATAAATTATGAAAACCTTAGCGAGCACTCTGCCTGCGATAGAATGAAAATGTTCGATCGTTGAATGTACTTTTTTGTTCCTTCAACTTCTTACTTGAAATTTTAATAATATATTAATATAATATTATATAGTATATATTATAGTATTATATTTTATTATATAATATTATGTACTTGTAAATTTCACAGAAACTGTATAGTTCTATTTCTATGACGACCTCTGTGGCTCAGTTGGTTGAGCGTGTCGTTGCTCAAGCCGGGGGTCGCGGGTTCAAATCCCGCCGACGGAACAAAAAGTTTTCTGTGTTCCTGGGTCATGGATGTGTATTAAATATGTGTATAATATAATAAAAATCTTAATTATGTATATAGTATAAAAGTATTAAATATACTTCCGTTATCTGCTACCCGTAACACAATTTCTTCGAGAACTTACCACGGGATCAGATTGACGTGGTGTGAAGCGTCCATAGATATATTATATTATTTCTATTTTAATTGTCTATTTAGTATATCAACGTTTTGAGGTATATAGTACATGAGGTAAAAATGCCTAAGCGACATTTATTTATTTATTTAACACACATACAACTACCATTACAGACAAAATCCAATTCGATAGCGTAGGAGAGCAAATTCATATTTTATATAATACATATTATGATATTTCCAGTTTAAATAATAATAATTGATAAAAAATAATAATTAAAGAAAATATAATAATTAAAGAAAGACACATATGACGCATAAATTTAGTAAACTTTAAGAAGAGTGATTTAACGTTAAAATTTTTAGAAATTAAAATCATTAAAAATCACAAAATAGTCGGATTTAGATGGTTTTAACATACATCTAAATATCTATATATCAATAAGATACAACGTGTATCTTATTTTTATAGCAATTTTTGATATTAAAACGAGTCATATAGCTTTCGAATTACAGGCAGTTTATGTCGCTTACGTAAAAAAGTCCTAATTCGAAAAATAGGTAAAATTATCTAAGCTATTGTATCAACGAAAGTTATGTAATATCAAGTAAAATTGCCTACATTTTATTTTAAAGGTTTTCAGCAACATGTAAAAATAGATAAGCTATAGATAAATTTTCTGTAATAACAGGTAAAAATAACTAATTCCAAACACTTTAAAAAAATTATAGGAGTATTCATCTAAATGGCCTAAGAGTTTATAAAATAAAATAAGATAAGTTACATAAATGTTGCTTACATTAAGAATTTTCTACGGCTAAAGTTATCTTAGTAAATTTATTATTCAATGACATTGTAAATTTTTGCTCCTGACAATATTCTCCTTCTTCTTGTTTATAAAAATTAATTGCAGTTCCCTTGTCTGACTAAAACGAGCTAAAACGTTAGCTAATTTTGATCTTGAAATAATAAAAAATATAGAAGTAAAAACTCAAGGCCTAGGATTTCAGCCCATTGCTTTATACTTAAGCTGCGGCCCCATTCCTTGAGTTCTCTCTTGGTAGTGCTGGGAGATATTCCACATACCGATTCTGGGCATGACACCGTGACACAATTGGCCCAAAGCCTACCCAGCTCATCCGCGGTTTTGTTGCCGGAGATATCGCCGTTGCCTAGAACCCATACCAGACTGATGCTGTTATCTCGTCCTAGCATGTTTAACACAAGGCATAACTAATTTAAATGAAAGAAGAAGGGACAAAAAGTCCCCATCCTTGTAGCACTATAAGACATATATCAAATGAAAGGGCTTAAAAAAGTGTCATTGTTTTGTATGACAAAAATCCTCTAAACCATGGGAGAAAAAAGTAAATGAGGGTTAAAAAAAGTTTAAAAAAATCATTCTATATTATTGCACCGTTTCATAGTGTTGCTACTTTGGAAAAATTTTGGAAAGTAATGGTATACACTCAACTTTAGAAAAGTGTTATATTTTGATAAACTGCCTCATATTTTGATGAAATGTATGGAATGATAATAAAATACTAAAAATAAGCTCTTTCCTCAATTTTTTCGCACATACCTAATTACTTTCTGGAAATTGTTTCTTACTTGCAACGCTATCGAATGGTGCAATAATACAAAATGTATTTTTTTCCTAATTTGCGGATTCGAATCCTGGCCTGGAAAAGTGGTTTATGTAAAATCAAATAATTCAGATAAAACAATTACATTAAAATACATATAATTAAATAGCAAAAATAATTTTAAAACGATTAGGTACAGAAAAAAAGTAAAAAAGATATTGTACATGGTGAATTATTCTTCTGGGCGTTGTACGAGAAGTCAAAAAAAATTAGCAATAGCAATTTAGCCCTACGGAATATCGAGGCCGACTTGATGAAAACATAAACTGCATCATTTTTGATAACTCATTTTTCCTAGACAGGATTCGAACCCATAAATTATGAAAAACGAAAAATACATCCTGTGTACTGCACCTTTAAATAGTATCGCAAGTAAGAAACAATTTCCATAATGTAAGTATGTGACAAAATTGAGGAATGAGCTTATTTTAGCATTTTATTATCATTCCATACATTTCTTCAAAATATGGGACAATTTATCAAAATATAACACTTTTCTGAAGCTTGCTGTATACCATTACTTCCCGAAAATTGTTCCTTATTAGCAACACTATGAAATGGTGCAATAATACATACTCTCATTAACTTTTTTCTCCCATGGTTTATAGATTTTTCGTCATACAAAAAAAATACACGCTTTTTAAGTCCTTTGATATATGTCTTGTAGTGCTACAGTAGTGGGGACGGGATCCATACAAAAATGCCCCTTCTTCTTTCTGCTGCTGTCAGTGCCTTCAGCGCAGTGTGATTGTTCTGACAGACTGCGCTGAAAGCATTGACAGTAGCAGAAATATCATCTAAATTATCCTAATCTTCTCTATAAGATTAGGATGTTTTATGGACAAGGACAATCTGTAGGCTCTGTAGTGAACAACTCATCACAGCCTCAAACATGGTTGTAAATTGTCCTAAGCAAGTATATAGGCAAGCCTGTAGGTGGCATGCCCCCGTAGAAGGTCCGTCCACCCGGTTGTCTTTCCTGGATCCGTCCGTGTACCAGACTATGTCATTGGAGTGAACATTGATTCCTATCCTCTACTCTCCCTAGACGATAGGAAAACCTGGTGTTGCTTTGAGAAGCTATGCACCTTGATCATATCGTCTGATGGCATAGCCATGATAGGTGTCTTAAGAAGAGACTATTGCATCTGTCCATGAAGGGTGGAAGTCCATTTGGCTTCCTGGCCTTGAAAAACGCTACTACCGCCATACATTTGTCATTAAAAATGTACGGTGATAGCAGCTTTTGATGTAACAAAAGAGATGAACAATATTTGTTATATTCTGATATTTTTTTTATGAACATCAACTTGGCAAAATCGCTTTAAAATTTTATCATAGTAACATATTTTGTCGGCAGCGTTAATTCGTTAATCGTTGAAGTTAATTCTTAACCCCAGTTAACATAATTTTTCCAAGGAATCCACGGAAAACTTTTTATTCTCTTATGGATTCGAACCCACGCCCTCTGGCTTGAGCACTAAAGCGCTAACCACTGAGCCACAAATATCTTCATCTAAACTCATTCAATTTAAGTCTCTATAACTCCTGAATTTATGAAGTTTTTTGGACCGTTATAGTTTTCGTTCAAAGTTTATTACATGGACTACCATCATGAATTTTTCACATTTTTAGAGCCAGCCGTTTGGCTTTTAGAGGGGGGGACGCCGTATTTTAACAAGAAATGCGCTTAAAAGTGGAATATCGCGCAAACGGATACGTACGTACATCAAAATATAATCTCAGAAACCTCTCAATGTTCTTATAATGTCTATGTACCTAATTATATCTCCCCTTTTCGTGTAGGTGTAACCAAAAATTATCTTCATTTATTATAGCACTATGTCGACGTGATAAATAAACTTATCCATTCAAAGTTTCATATTTCAAGCACCACCGTTTGGATGGACAGACGGACGGGCGGACGGTCGGTTGAATGGAAGGACATGACGAAACTATAAGGATTCCGAGACATGAACTACGGAACCTTAAAAAAGGAATAATAATGAAACCACACCGATTTCAGTGACTGTTGCCAATTTAATTGAAAATAGACCAGCTATAGGAGCTATTTTATTATGTCCAAGTATGTGCGCAAAGTTTACTCCCATAACCTAGTATATTGATATTTTCTACTACCGACAGGACTAACTAGCCGAAACATTAGGCGCATAAATATAGGAATATATTTAGCAATGTTTGCGTTCATTAAGGTTCCCACACACTGTAAATTTAATACTTTTAGTTACATTTTATCTAACCGACGACAAAAAAAAATATCTAACCGACATACTTAAAAACAAAAGTTTTCAAGTAAAAATATCTACATAGCACGAATAGTTATTGTGTCAAATATGTAAAACTATCTTTACGCCAATATTGTTTTATTTCACTATGGGTAAAATTCTACAAGTTGCACTTTGGTAAAATAATGGTGTGCGCTATGGCACATTTGTTGCTGGGATTGAGAGAAGAAAACAGCGGCAGTAATTTTCCTTTCAGAAATCTTCCTTTATTCTTCTTACTATTTCTTCATTACACTAGTATGTAGCCGAATACTGAAGTGCCGAATGCCAAAATCGATCCAATATTTATATGGATCCGGCCACAGAATTATCTAAGCTCTTATTGGTCCAAAAATATACACCAATCAAAATGAATTTACAATTCACCAATAAGAGCGTTCCTATCTACTTCTTACTCTAACATATTGCCTATCTTGTCTAACAATACAAAATCTTTACATCGAAATTCCTTATAAAATTACTATATAATGTAAAAAGATTATTATTAATTATCAAACTTAAAATAGAGTAGAAACTAAATAACACGTTTACAATTACAAAAAATAACAATAACATATTCTAATAAGACTTTTAAAGTTCCCATACATATTGCATCTCTGTCACACATATGCAATAAGAGCGGGACAACAAGCTATAAGGTAACCTCGGTTGGGGTACAACCTATGGGGGCTAAACAAGTTGTTTAGTAAAAACTTATGTAAACTAACTTTTCTAAGATTCTAATATGAATTTATGTTATCAAATCTTATTGGAATGACTAAGTATTTTATATAAGTAAGTATTTAAACAAATATTTACATTCCTATCACTAAATATGAATCTTATATCGATATTAAACTATATTTACATGTCGCGTTTCGGTGTCGTCCTGCACATTCCTCCCGCCGTGTGGCTCCGTCACACCTTCTTCCGGTGCTGCGACGACGCTGTCTTCGATGGGCAGGATCACCAGCTTCCGAACCGGGTGCCGAAGTACTCCGCCTCTGGTCTGGATGTCGACTGTTCTTACGACGTTGTCCGGTCCAGGAAACGTTGCGACGACTTTCCCCTTGAGCCATACGTTGCGCGGTGAGTTCGGGTCGACCAGCAGAACGAGATCTCCGACTTGTATCGGGGGGCCTCGGCCGTGGGGCTCCCGCCGGTTTTGGAGTTCGGGGAGATACTCGCGAAGCCAGCGCTCCCAGAAGGTGTCTGCTAACTTCTGCGCGGCTTGCCAGCTGGACTTCGAGATGGTGTTCTTTTCTGAGAAGCGCCCGAACGCTGGTACTCTTCCTGGTCCTCCCAATAGGAAGTGGTTGGGAGTTAGAGCTTCTGGATCTTCTGGGTCGACTGATACGTGTGTTAGAGGTCGACTGTTGACGGTGTATTCAGCCTCTGCCAGTAGCGTTGAGAGTACCTCTTCAGTTGGATGTTGCTCGTGGAGTGTCGACGTCAGGCATGTCTTTACTGATCTCACCATTCGTTCCCAGGCGCCGCCCATGAATGGCGCTCCAGGAGGGATGAACCGCCAGTGGACCTGTCGTCTCGCTGCTTCTTCAGCCGTTGACTCGTCGATCGCTCGGCGCAGTTCCTTGTCTGCTGCTTTTAAGTTGGTCCCATTGTCTGACCAGATCTCCGTTGGACAGCCTCTTCTGGCCATCATTCTTCTTAAGGCCATGACTGCTGAGCTGCTACTGAGTGAGCCGGCTATTTCCAGGTGTATCGCCCTCGTGGTCAGACAAGTGAAGATGGCAACGTATCTCTTCTGGTGCGAGCGTCCTACGGTGACTGAGAGGGGTCCAAAATAGTCCACTCCTGTGAAGGTGAACGGGCGTTGATGATGAGCCAGTCGACACGGTGGCAGGTCCCCAGTTCTTGGAAAGGGTGGCGCTTGTGTCTTCATTCTGCAGTGTAGGCATTGTCGTATGATCGTGCGAGTTATAGGGCGTAGACGGAGAACCCAATATTGTTGGCGACACTCGTTTACTGTGGTTTCTACCCCGGCGTGATGTAGCTTGCAGTGAATGTTCTTGATCCATAGCTTGACCGTGGGATGATTTCCGTCTATGATCATAGGACTTCTTTGGGCTTCAGAGACTTCTTGTACGGCTGATATGCGGCTTCTTAGCTTGAGGGCCCCGTTCAGGTATTCTATACTCAGCTGATGTAGTCGGCTTTCTTTACAGATGGGTTTCCCTCTTCTTATGTCTTGAAGTTCTTGAGTGAAGGCTTCTTGTTGAGAAGACCGCATGAGAAGTTCTTCTGCCTTGATTAGGAGTTCTGCAGGAACTGGAATAAATTTTATTTCTTCTTTCTTCTTTTCCTGTCGTGGCTGTACTCTTTCTGCTCTGTTACGCGTATTTTTCCAATTCGGGTCAGCTTCGGAGTTTCTTGAGTTCCTTTTGTAGTGAACTTGTTCTGTTGGCCGGCAGAGTTGAAGAAATTGGAGTACTCTTGCTGTAGTGTAGCGTAGTCTATCCCAGTTGGAGAAGCGTGAGACCTCGGGTAGGGCTTCTGCTAGCTTCGGAGTATCGTCGACTGAGATGTGATGAATCCTTTCTTCTCCTGTTTCTTCTGCCTCCACACTGGTAGGTTGTTCCATTGGCCATGAGTCTTCGGGCTCGTAGAGAAACTCTGGACCTTTGTACCATCTATGGTTCCTGTCGAAGTTGGGTGGTACATCCCTTGTGGCGTCGTCAGCGACGTTGAGCTTAGTCGGAACCCATCTCCATTCATTTACTGTGGAGCATTCTTCAATGGCGGCTAGTCGGTGCGCAACGTATGGCTTGTATGAGCGGGATCCAGTCTTGATCCAGGTGAGTACAGTTCTGCTGTCCGTCCAGAAGGTCTTCGAGTCTGGCTTCCTTTCGTGTTCATCGATGGCTGCTTCTGCGAGTCGTGCTCCCATGACGGCGGCTTGTAGTTCTAGTCTTGGTATTGAGGTTACTTTCAACGGTGATACCTTTGCTTTTGCCATGACGAGTGACACGTTGATTTCGCCATTTGGAGCTACCGTTCGCCAGAATAGTACTGTTGAGCAAGCAGACTCGCTTGCATCTGTGAAGACATGTAGCTGAAGAGACACGGCGTTGCTGTAGCCTAGGTAGCATCTTGGTATGGCCACATTCGAGAGGTTCTTCAGGTGGAGTAGCCAGGTCTGCCAATCTTTCGAGAGGTCCTCGTCAATCTCGTTGTCCCAGGATGTTCCACGTCGCCATACTTCTTGTAATATTTGCTTGGCCTTGATGGTAACTGGTGAGGCGAAGCCAAGTGGGTCAAATAGAGACATGACGACCCTTAGTGCTTCTCTCTTGGTTGGCTTCTTTCCCTCGGACAGTGATGGCGGTATTCGTGTCATGTCGAGATTGAAGGTGAATTCGTCTCTTTCTGGCTTCCAGATGAGTCCCAGTACCCTCTCGATTCTGTCTTCAGACTTGTAGAGCTCGATGTCTTCTTGGCCATCTGATTCCCCTATGGCTTCTAGGAGCTTCATTGAATTAGACTTCCATTGCTTCAGCTCGAAGTTGGCTTCTTTATGAATACTTCGGACTTCTGTGGTGATGCGTATTGCTTCTTCTAGACTTTTGAAGCTGTCCAAGTAGTCGTCTACGTAGTGCTTCTTTACTATGGCTCTTGCGGCTTCGGGATACGTTTCTTCGTATTTCTTTGCGTTTATATTCTTCACAAAGATTGCTGTTGCTGGAGAGCTTGACGCGCCGAAGATGAGCGATGTCATCCGATATTCATCCGGTGGCTGGTCATCTCTTCTGTCCTTTCGCCATAAGTACCGCAAGGCGTCTCTATCTTCTTCTCGAAGCTTCACTTGCATGAACATCTCCTTGATGTCCGCAGTCACAGCGACGGTGTGCTGTCTGAACCTCATGACGACTCCTGGTAGTGATTGCAGAAGGTCTGGGCCTTTGAGGAGTTGGTCGTTGAGCGATGTTCCTCTTGTCTTGGCTGCTGCATCATGGACCACTCTGAGTTTGTCCGGCTTCATTGGGTTGACTACTCCGAAGTGTGGTAAGTACCATGTCTTGTTTGGTGTCTTCGTCTTCGGAGCTGGCTCGGCATATCCTTTCGTGATGAGAGCCTCCATTTGTTCTATATATTTCTGCTTCAGCTTCGGATCCCTGTCAAGCTTCTTTTCTATATTGTGAAGCCTTTTCAACGAGTTTTCATAGTTGTCAGGGAGGTTGATGTCTTCTGTCTTCCACAAGAGCGCCGTTTCATATGTTCCTGTCTTCGTTTGGACTGTATTCTTTTCAAGGATTCGTAAGGCTTGCTCTTCTGGATCCGTCTTTGGCTTCTTAGGGTTGATGCATAGGGAGTCCATCGCGAAGTATTGCTTCATTAGTTCTTCTAAGGAATCTTCAGCTGGATCTTCTCTCAGGTGGTGGATATAGTTGATGCTAGAGCTTCTTGTGTGGCTTCCATGGAGCACCCATCCGAGTGGTGTGAGTGATGCCACTGGTTGCTCTTTGTTTCCTTTCTTCACCGCCGACGTGAGAAGAAGATGTCAGTTGTCTTGTCCTACTAATATTTCTGGCTTCGCGTGTGTGTATGTGATGAACTCGCTGATGTCTTGAAGATGTTGACATTCTTCAATCTTTTCTTTCGGAACCCTTTGAGTGGCCACATGAAGATTCTTAACTGTTCTTGCTTGTATGTCTTCTTCGTGTTCATTTACTCCCTTTAGTTTGATGTTGACTCTTCTCGATTTATTTTCAGATGTCTTTAACTCGTTGATAGCTTCTATGCGAAGTGGGTCGATGGGTCCTCTTGCTCCGATGCGGTGAGCCAGGTTCTCGTCAACGAGTGTTACTGTCGACCCATCATCCAGCAGAGCGTATGTGTTGACTGTTCCTGCTGGTCCCGACGCTGTGACTGGGACGATCTTCAGGTAAGATTGTCTTGTAGCTGAAGTCCAGGCGGAATTGATTGCTTCAGTTGTTTTCTGGTCGTCTTCTTTCCTTTCAATGTTCTTCGTGACATGCAGCATCCGGTTATGATAATATTTACAGTTCTCGATGCCGCATGTCTGTTGACGACACGTGTGGTTCTTGCTCCTGTAGCGTAGGCATCTGAAGCACAGTCGATTACTCTTGGCGATGTCCCATCTTTTGTGAACATCTTCTTTCTTGAACTTCTCGCAGTCCTTTGTTGAGTGTCCTGTGGCCTCGCATACAGGGCATTTGACTGTTGGTTGTTTTTCTGTGACATGGTTCACTCGCTGATGACGTCTTGGTGCAGCGGGCTGCGGCTGTGAACCCACTTGCTCTGGTTGTGCGAATGGTCCGCATAGTTCGGCTTCTCTTTTCATGAACTTCTCGAACTTCAGAAGTGCAGGCTCTTCCTTTGGTAGTGTTGCAGAGTAGTCGAAGTATCTGTATCTAAGTGTCGGTGTTAGCTTGTCCACCATGGCCCTTGCGACTTCTGGATTGTACAGATAGTAGACGCAGTTCAATGCTTGTAGTGTAGACACGGCGTTGGTCACCCTAGTTGAGAAGATGCAGATGTCCCTCGGTGACTCGGAGAGGCGCGGCAGTGTGCGCAGTGTGTCTATTTCCATCATGGCGATTGATTCTGGTCTTCCAAATCTTGATTCCAGAGTCTTCATAATGTCAGTTGGGTCGGCGTTTGTGATAAGTAGACCATCGACGGCTTCTTTGGCTTTTCCTTTCAGATTTCTTCGAAGTCTGTTGATGTTCTCCGTCTTCGAGTAGAGGTTTTCTGTTTCTTCGTAACCGGCTTTGAAGTGAAGCCATTCTTGGTGAGCTCCATTGAAGACGGGTAGTTCCATGAGCCTTGGACGCGCGGACTTGACAGCGAGAGTGATGGCTTCAGTTAGCTGAGAGAGCTCTGACTGAGGATGCTTCGCTTTACATTTTTCTTCTATGAAGACAGCTGGCTCCGATTTCCTTTCTGTAATTGTATTCGGTGGCTCCGGTCTTCTTTCTTCAGACACGATGACAGGTTCTCTGAAGCTTCTGTCTTCTGTGTTGATTGGCTGCCCCAAGATCCTTTCTTCTGTGGTGGCAGGTTGATGAGGTACATGGCTTATGGCTAGTACTGGTGGCTCTGCTTGAGCCTGCAGCCATGTGTCGACCCGTGTGGTGGCTTCCATCTTCGAGCACACGGAGACAACATCTTCTTCTTCTTCATCCGAGTCCGCTTCTAATACGGCGAGGCGAGCAGCGGCTAGCTCGACTTGAAGGCGCGCTAACTCTTCCTTTGCCTTTGCTATTTTGTAAGCCTTTCTTGACTTGACGGATGCGGCTCGTTTCCTTTCTTCATGCTTG
Organism: Glaucopsyche alexis; assembly: GCA_905404095.1. Taxonomy (NCBI): domain Eukaryota; kingdom Metazoa; phylum Arthropoda; class Insecta; order Lepidoptera; family Lycaenidae; genus Glaucopsyche; species Glaucopsyche alexis. The sequence goes on along the minus strand of FR990052.1, from coordinate 14,954,453 downwards.
CTGGCTTCAGGTAGGCAAGCAATAGTGGCAGTTACTTTGCGCACTATCGGCGGTGCGTCCCGACTGGCAGTAGTCGAGGGGCGCGGCTCTTCATTTGACTCAGTATCCGGTCTACCAGTCATCTCGGTGACGTTTGATTTCGTTGTGTCGGTACTAGTAGTTAGTGTGGTAGTACCGGTGCCTGAGGTGGCTGTATCACCAGATGTATGCTCAGTCTCCGACGCAGACTGTTGCGCCCCCATAGACTGTTGTGCCTTACGGGTGACCGGCATGTTCACTAGATACTCGATGCGGACACTATACGTGGACAGGCAGTTGTCTTGACACGCATAGATTTCACACTATACGACGAGCAGGGATTTCTTCTATACGACGGGCAGGGATTTCACACTATACGACGAGCAGGGATTTCTTCTATACGACGGGCAGGGATTTCTTCTATACGACGGGCAGGGATTTCTTCTCTATAATCCGGCTCGAAGGACCATAAATGTGCGCTATGGCACATTTGTTGCTGGGATTGAGAGAAGAAAACAGCGGCAGTAATTTTCCTTTCAGAAATCTTCCTTTATTCTTCTTACTATTTCTTCATTACACTAGTATGTAGCCGAATACTGAAGTGCCGAATGCCGTTTTTTTTTTTTTTTTTTTTTTTTTTTTTTCGATAGGGTCTACGCTAGCGGTCGGGTTAAGAATTTATGGGAGGGTTGGCCCTCCCTAACTTCACCCGGGTGAAGTTCAGATCGGTTGTTGGGGACAGCTACGGGTAAGCTATTTTTAGGACGGGAGGGACTCGGGTCCCCCCCGCTAAGGGGTCCGACCCCTTCCTCACTCTCTGATGAGTGAGGTTGCTCGCGCGCGGTAGCAAAAACTAGCGGCGGAGTTATCGCGATAGAGGAGCTCGTGTAGTTAATGATTTCGGAACTGAGAGGGCCGTCCCTCTCCCCTTCCGCGTGCGGTCGGGATGACTCGCGCGCGTAAGTCCTAATGTCGATGAGGTTCGCGGTATTGGTAGAGCTCTCTATAACAATATCGCGGTCGCGGACACTATTTTGTAGTGACACTAAGCTACTGGGATGCGAACTCGAGCTCGGGCTCGGGTTCGGTCCCGTATTTGGGTCGGTCTGTACGTTGGTACGTGTGTCAGTGTTTGATATGGGTCCTCGGGGTAGGCGCCGGCGTCGACCCCGGTGCTTTACTAACAAACCGGGTGCGTGTGATTTGTGTTTACGTAACTGTACACAGTACGTTACGTATTTTGTGATCGGGTCTATGGGATCGGCTAAGATATGCTTAGGCCGTTTGAAGGGGTATCTAAATGTCATTGCGTCATGTTCGTAGTCCTGGGCCTTTCGAATGAGAGGGTTTGGGTGAACTTTGCTTCTATCAAAGAATCTCTCTACGAGTTCTTTGATATACGCTTTAATCGTGACTAATTCGCAGTCTCTATGCAAGTCGATGTTTCGCATGTACCAGGGGGCACCTGTTGCCATGCGCAGAAACCGGTTTTGGACTTTTTGCAATCGGTCCATCTGGTTATCACTTATTTGTGCGAAAGAGACGCACGCATAAGTGAGTATCGTTCTAATGCAAACCTTATACAAAGTAAGCTTATGTCTTAGGGACATTTTGCTTCGCGAATTTAATAGCGGATATAATTTGTAGAGTACAAATTTCGCTTTTCGTATCGTATTAGAGATGTGATTCGTGAAGGTCATCGACTTGTTTAGTACTACGCCTAAGTATTTGACTTTATTAGTCTCTGGGATGATGTTACCGTGCAGGCTAATAGGACTCATATTTCTACGGGCACCATAACGTATGGTTTGGGACACCTTTCTGACAAATTGGATGGCGTGACTTTTGTCGGGGTTTACTTCTATTCTCCATTTGGAGAACCACTCACCGAGATCGGTGACTGACTCCTGGAGTTTTTTAGAAGCGTAGGAGGGAACCCTATGCGCGAAATAGAGGGCTGTATCGTCCGCGAACATGGCTAGTTGCACCTTAGCGTGTTTAGGGATGTCATAAGTATACAGGTTGTATAGGGAGGGCGAGAGGACCGAGCCCTGCGGGACTCCCGCCTCCATATATCTTGGCGATGACAGTGCGCCTTCCACGCGGAAATGAAATTTACGGTTTTTTAAATAATTACTTATTAACAGTACCAAACTATCGGGTATGCCCATTTGGTAAAGTTTGTACAACAGTCCGTTGTGCCAAATTTTATCAAAGGCTTTTGCAATATCAAAGAAGACGGCGCATGTCATCTTCCTGTCATTCTTATTAGAGATAATGTACTCCGTTAGGCGGTGTACCTGAGCGGGACAGCTGTGCATTTTGCGGAAGGCAAACTGCTCGTCTGGGAAGAGTTTTTTGTCGGTAATGACGTCATTGAGGCGCCTTAGAATAACTCTTTCATAGACTTTTCCGAGGGAGCTAATTAGACTGATCGGTCTGTAGCTACCAGGTGCCCTCCGGGGTTTCCCCGGTTTATGGATACCTATAACAATAGCTACTTTCCAAAAGTCTGGGAATGAACATCCTACTAAGAGGGCGTTAAAGATGTTCACAAGGAGTTGAATTAGTTCGGACGGTAACATTTTAAGTGTTTTGTTAGAAATACCGTCGAGGCCTGGGGCCTTTCTGGCATTTAAACACTTAATAATGTCTTGGACTTCCTCCGAGTCCACCGGCCTCACCCTGTCGTCAGCAGGTGGCCTCGAAAGTCGTCTTTCGACCTCACTATTCACTAAGCTAAGGTGCGTGGGATCAATCGGGAGGGTACTCGGCCGGCACTGCTGTTCTAAGTTATCGGCTAGACATTCAGCCTTGTCGATATCTTCTAGTGCGGGAGGTCGATTTAATCTGTCTAAAGGAGGCATATCGCTCTCCGTATCTCTTTTGAGGGCCCTCGCGAGCGGCCAGTAGGCCACGTGTGACGGCTCTAGATCACTGAGAAGTCGATCCCAACTCTCGGCTTTGTGTTGTTTTATTTTATATTTAACTTCCCTTTCGTAATGGCGGAGGGCTTTTCTCCACTCTTCCGACGGGTAGCGATCATAGGTGCGTTTGGCCGCATTTCTGAGTCTGATGGACTCCTTTATGTCCTCTGGGAGGGGCCAGCGAACTTTGGGGTTCGTTGACACATCCCTAGATGAATTTTCTATGGTCGCTACCAAGTGTTCGGTCAAGTGGGAGGCGGCCTCTATGGCGACCTCTTTACTATCTATTGTATCGGGAATCTTATCGAGGTGACTCGATTGAAGGACTTTAATGTTCTCCGCCAGGGATTTATAGTCAATGATCCTTCTAGTACTGGAATAATTTGGGTTAAAATTACCAAGTGTAATCATAACCGGTCTATGGTCCGAGTTAAGCTCGTGGAGAGTCTCAATAGAGATATTGAGAGAAACGTTTTTTATTAAAGCTATATCAATAGTACTAGGATCGCATATGACACCATTGATGTGTTGGTTTGTGTCATAACGAGTGGGGTCATTAGGGGCTAGAATAGCAAAATTAAACGAATCGAATAGCCTTTGTAGTATAAGGCCATTTGTATTGTTATAAACATTTCCCCACTCGCGGTGTTTACAATTTAAGTCGCCGGCAATTAGGACGGCATTTCCTAAGTCGAAAAGCGATTGTAAATCGCTAGAAAGTAATTTTTTAGTACCTGAAAGGTACGCGCTTACTATAACAATGGGCTCATGGCCGGACATACTTAAGTGACAAATGGAACACTCCATTGTTTCTAGGGTCGGTACTTCTAAAGGAATACAATGGAGGGATTTTTTATAATAAATAATAGTACCTCCGAGTTGGGATCGAGTTCTATCATTTCTGATAATTTTATAATTTGCTATTTTTGGGCTCCTCATACTAGGTTTTAAGAACGTCTCCTGCACTAGAAGAATATCTACATTATGCCTGATGACAAAATCGCGGATTTCGTCAATGTTATTACGGATGCCGTTCGTATTGAACGACACGACGCGTAATGAGTGCGGCTTAATCCTTCCCGAAGGATCCATTAATTACCGGCGGGGGATGCCTTGATCTTTTTGATCAAGTCTGCGTGGTCTGACAACGCCATAATGCGGTCAGTTTTCGAGCCTTTAAGCTTCGCGGTGAGAATAGAGAGCTCAACCGGGTCGATTGGCTCCATTTCACTCAGAAAATCGGTGACGAACGATAGTTCCTCAGCGAATTTCGAAGTCGGAGGGGGCGTGACCTTTGGCGCCTGTGGCGCGGAGGGCGAGGCCTTTCTAGGGAAAGCGGGGAAAGCCGCTTGAGAAGGGGGCTGGGTGGGTTTGGCCCACGCCGATTTAGTGGGTAGGGGAGCAGGGACGAATCTCTGCTTTGGCGGGGCACCTCTAGTTTGAGGTGCAATTCGCCTCTTTACTTTGGGTGCTTTTTTGCACCCTCTGTAGTTGGCTGGGTGGCCCTGCGTCTTACAGAGGACACAGCTGGGAGGCTCGACCTCCTCAGCTGGGCTCTTGCGAGTGCAGTCAGAGGTGCCGTGGTCGCCCAGGCACTTGACACATCGTGGCCGTGCTTGGCAGTTACGCGCCGAGTGCCCGTAAAGTTGGCATCGGTGGCATTGGCCAGGGATGCCCCTTTTACGGGGAGGCTCGACGCGAATGCCGGTGATATGGCAGACGGCTCGGATATTGAAGATATCCTTGCCCTCTGGTGTCAGGGGGAGCGTTACCAGTACCATATTGTACTGGTGTTTTTTAACTGGATGGTACATCCTGTGTACCTCCGTGGCAGGGTACCCTTGGGACTGAATGTCCAAGAGTACTTCAGATGTAGACAGACACTTGTCTACACCGGTGATTACGACGCGCAACATGCGCTCGTCTTCTAATGCATAGGTGTGATAGCCTATGTTATGATTGCGTAGAAACGCAGTGAGGAGGCGGTGGTCCTCCGAAGTCTTAGTCTGGACTTTAATCCCGACTGGAGTTATAGTAACTGCGGAAGCAGGGCGAAGCTTATGTTTGCTAAGCGCCGCACTTACTAAGCTCCATTTTTCTTTCTCCTGTACAATTACAGGAGGTGGAAGTTTGGGTGTCGGGGTGGCCAGAGGGGCCTGAGAGGCCGGGAGGGCCTGAGAGGTCGGGAGGGCCTGAGAGGCTGGGAGGGCCTGAGAGGTGTTAGACACCTGAGATAGCGGCGGGGCCTGGGAGGCCGGAGGGGCCTGTGAAGGGCTATTAGCCTGCAGGGTTTTCCTGGCTTTTCCGGCCTTTTTAGGGGCCGGCTTAGTGGGGGAGGAGACTGGAGAGGAAGTGCCCTCTGGGCATTTCCTCTTTTTAGTCTTTTTATATTTGACTGTAGTGAATTCACCTTCACTACGGTCAGAGTCTTGCTCCGAGCAAGACATGTCAGAATTGTCATTTCCAGAGACGGCTCCGGAAATGACGGGAATTTCTTCCGCTAAAGGGCGGGTATCTACATCCGGAGAGGCCGGAGAGTCAGCGTCGTGGTTGCGCAGAAAGCGCTCCCACTTAGTCGCGGCGTCGGGGAGCTCATGGCTCAGAAAAACCAGGAATTTCTTAATTAAAGCTTCCGCCATAATTAAGAAATTTATCCCGGTTGGGGGATTCTGCTCTCTAAAATCGAATGGTTGGGGGTACAGCCCCGCCCGGCATCCGGGAGGGGAGGTGTGTAGGGAGGAAACCCTCCTCGTGTAGTGTGCCTAACCGTGTCACGGTACTTACAGTTCCTCCGGGAGGCTGGAACGCAATCCAAAAAAGGGCACTAGCACTGGCACTAGCACTAACACTAGCGAGCACTAACACCTCGGAGCGTGAGCAGAAGGCTCACGCTAAAGACCGAAGGGACGATGCGACCGGTCGCACGCTCGTCCTGCGCGGCGGGCGCTACGCGACGGGGTGCGAGCAGAGGGCTCGCACCAAAGAAGAGACGGACGATGCGAGCGGTCGCAACGATCGTCCTACAGGGGGCGCGACGGTCGCGGTGCGGCGCGAGACACGGTACGACACGGTAAGGGCGGTGCGGCCGTTATAGCAGGCCGGTATAGCCGATAAGGGCGGCTAGGTCTTCTTTCTTGAGCCTTGACTCTTGATTCTTGAGGCTTCACCCTCTTGAATCTTGCACTTCAAGTCTTGACTCTTGAAAGCTTCTGTCTTCTTTCTTGAAAAAGATGTTGTCACTTTCGCGAGCGGTTAACACTCGCGAGAGCGGATCGGGGGGCTGCCCGCGCGAGAGCGAGAGAGCACTACACGCGCGAGCGAGACGGAACAACCGGATAGCGCACTCACTGGGAGCGAGAAACACGTGCTCGTCGGACGGAGGCCGAGAGCAGAATGCCGAATGCCAAAATCGATCCAATATTTATATGGATCCGGCCACAGAATTATCTAAGCTCTTATTGGTCCAAAAATATACACCAATCAAAATGAATTTACAATTCACCAATAAGAGCGTTCCTATCTACTTCTTACTCTAACATATTGCCTATCTTGTCTAACAATACAAAATCTTTACATCGAAATTCCTTATAAAATTACTATATAATGTAAAAAGATTATTATTAATTATCAAACTTAAAATAGAGTAGAAACTAAATAACACGTTTACAATTACAAAAAATAACAATAACATATTCTAATAAGACTTTTAAAGTTCCCATACATATTGCATCTCTGTCACACATATGCAATAAGAGCGGGACAACAAGCTATAAGGTAACCTCGGTTGGGGTACAACCTATGGGGGCTAAACAAGTTGTTTAGTAAAAACTTATGTAAACTAACTTTTCTAAGATTCTAATATGAATTTATGTTATCAAATCTTATTGGAATGACTAAGTATTTTATATAAGTAAGTATTTAAACAAATATTTACATTCCTATCACTAAATATGAATCTTATATCGATATTAAACTATATTTACATGTCGCGTTTCGGTGTCGTCCTGCACAAATGGTATCAAATTAAATGCACTGTAAGGACAATTCACAAATAACACTGGTCAACACTAGTTATGCCACACGAACTCTGATAGCTAATACTGTTTTAGCCACCTACACCTATTAATAAATTGCAGTACTTTTGTTTCGATTGGCCTCAGATTTTTTGTGATGTGTTGATAATGTTGTTCCTTCTGTACCTCTGGCCCATTCTTCTAATTTGAAATAAACTTATGAAAACATGAGGTTGTTACTTGAAAAACTCATATTTAGTATATATTCTTTCAAAATATGTGGGGATTTGAAAGTTGTTGCCCTAATTTACTTGGATTTCAGCTGGGCAATACCAAATTTTGCTGCTTTCTCTATGAAGGGGACAGTCGGGACAAAAAACCATTATCATAAAAAAGTATGGCCTAAGCGAGCCTCTTTAACCCTGGACGGAAAAATTTGAAATATTTACCCCTTGTAGAGCCATTTGAAATACTTCTTCTACCAGTATTTATTAAATTAGGCCCTATTTAAATTTTTTGAAACTTGAAATTGAAACGGATTTTTGTATTTACAAGATTTTTTTAGAATAAGTAATGCGAAGACAAAAATGGGTATTTTCATTGGACCTCAAATCGGGGAGATAGTAAAAGATCCAGTGTTTGAATAAAAAAATTGAACAATGTTTTAAAAACGAGCATGGGTATCTTTTAAGACAGTTGTTTCAAATTTTCTAGGGAAACATAAGAGTGACAACTACAGAGAGTTTGTTAGCGAGCTGTTATTGGCTTATCAAGCATTAGGTTTCAACATGTCACTCAAGATTAATTTTTTAGACTCATACCTAGCTTTTTTCCTGAGAATTTAGGTTTCTGAGCGATGAGCACAGAGAAAGGTTCCATCTAGACATTTTACAGATGGAAAAACGCTCTAAAAGCAAGTGGAACCCAAGAATGTTAGCCGATTACTACTGGACGATAAAAAGGGACTAAACAGAAGCTGAATATGCCAGAAAATCTTAAATTGGAAATTCATTATAAAACTTTTTTAATTTTTTTGTATCAGAAATTCTCGTTTTTATAAAATATTTTAATTACATCAATAAATTAAATTCGTGGCCAATAGATTTTTTTTAATTACATATTTTCACAAACAGTCACCCATAAAAGTAAAAAATATAAGTAAAGTTCGTGTGGCGCAACAAAGTTCAAATTTTGTTGCCCAGTGTAATTTGTATGGAGAAAATGTACAAAGTGTTCACGAAAAGAATTTTTTAAACAAGTAAAAATATTTTTGTGCAAACAAAAGAAAAGTAAAAACATGAAAAATAGACTAAGTAGATTTTTAAAATTCTTCAAAATATCCAAATGAATTTTTTTATAAATAGCTTTTTGTTGTCGCTTAGTGAACATAACATTCATGATTTTGTATAAATTTCACTATATCTAAGCGACAAAAAAATCGTCGTAGGAAGACGACGATTAGACCAATCGACGCAGAAAAAAAAATACAAACTCATTGATATAACTCATTTTCGGTATTTTTGTCGCTTAGGAAAGCGAAAAAACACCTAGTGGATATTTTAGTGATTCTGTCAATAGCACTCTCTGTATTGCATTTTGGTGGGCGTAGAGGTGGAAAATGAAATCATAAGTGATGGGTTGGAAGCCGCATTGCCTACCAAATAATTTCTAGATTTCGGGAATAACCTCGACCGGCTTCTACAGAAGAAGGAGAAGCGGCTTATACATTCTACGTTTTTTCTTTGCTCATAGACCAGAAATAAATTAATATTTTCAAGTTGCATTTAAATCAATCCTAAAGTCGTATAAAAGGGCCGTTCCTCAGTTTATAATTTGAGTCGCGGCGCGGCCGCGCGCGGAGATCGCGAGCGCTGCGGGGTGTATGCGGGTGGCGCGGCGGGAAGTGTTAGGCCACGCCCGAATCTGTGACGTCATCTACGTATATTTTCGCCTTAATCAAATAAAATCATGCATATTTCAACATCTTCACAACATTTTTTCACAACACTTCACAACATCTTCACAACAGCGGTTTGAATCTAAAAGCGATCTTCAAGAAATGTATGAGGCCTGGGCCAGCCCTACGTACAGTATATGTAAATATAGCTACATAATATAGTAATCGTTTCCTATTCTTTATTTTGTTTAATTTCACTTCGTTTCCATGTACATTTAAATTAACTTCGTCAAGGAGAGCAACACAAAGTAAAATAAAACATGGCGGATCAGATCAAAATTAACTAAATAATGTCATTTTGTCAATGACATGACTTTTGACAAAGAAAGACGTATGGCATTCAAGACGTCGTCTCTTCGTAAAACTGTCTACTACGTCAAAAGTCAAGTCAAAACAACTGTCACGGCCGCACTAAAAATAGTGTTCTCGCAATAAAAAACTCTTCAAATCATCATTTTTGTACGCATGTACCCTTCTTCAAATTAATTTTTTCGTATTTTTATGATATTCCCATATTTTTTTCCTATTTACCTATGTAGTGTACATAGAACTGGCCCAAAATCAAACATATCTTTTGCACCACTCACCTAAAATAATAATCAATTATGAATCCGTTCTGCTGCGAATTGCAATATCAGTAAAGCTTTGCATTTCCACCTAGAGCAATTCGGTAGTATGTGTTTATATTTGTTCGCTGGATTCAATATTTATGATTGAATATGAATTCACTGTCTATTCCGATTTAGATAGGAATTATGTTCTTATCACAGATTTATTTATTCAAATAAGCTTTTGCCAGCGGCTCGCGTTAACATCCTTCTTGAATGTTTGAGTCTACGGGTGAAACCACATTAAAATTACTTGCGTTGTTTAAATGATCTCAGTTTCGCAAGGCGAGAAATTTTGACTCTCTTTGTATCGTACTTGGCATTAAAGGAAGAATTAAAAATACACAATATATTTTCACTTTCAATTTTAACCAGAGTCGGAACAAACAATTAACCTCAATAACATAGATTACTCTTCTCATTTATTTTCGTAAACTAGCTGTATTTAAATCATAATATGATTTAAATTTTCAAGGTACAACTATGTATAAAGTTTTAACTCATTGTAATTCCTAGTGAGCTAGGAATGTATTTAATAATGAAAGCCTTAATTAAGGCGCCTCTCCGTCTGCGGGGTGTAATTTGGCACAAAAAGCCTCTTGATATTTGGTCTTGGAGTGCCAAAGTCGTGCAACTATTTCATCGATTTCTATTTTCTGTATCCGAGATATGAATAATTATCAGTTTAACCTTCAAGATGTTTCAGTAAAAAGTTAGTTTACCTGAATTTTATCTATACTATATATTATTATAAAGACGAAAGGTTTGTTTGTTTGTTTGCATCGAATAGGCTCTGAAACTACTGGACCGATTTTGATGAAATTTGGCACAGATATAGTGTAGACCACGGGGAAGGACATAGGCTACTTTATTGCGGCAAAATGTACGATTCCCGCTGGATTCCGTTTTGCACGAACGAAGTCGCGGGCAACATCTAGTCATTACATAAAAGAAGATATATGTAACGTTTCATTGTAAGAGTTCGAATGTCAGGTTGCACAGCGCATGTGTAGTGTATGACTGATGTCATATGAAACGTGTATCTTTTTGTGTAGTGAATAAAGTCCAATTTTGAATAGCTATCTTAAAAATGCATCGTCACATATCCTCGCGGTGCGGTGTGAACTACCCCTAACTTGTATTAGAAATGGGGCCGCTCGAAAAAACTATGTCATGTGTAGGCACTCTAATTTTATGATTTTTCGATTTAATGTATAATTATGTACTATGTATTTTGAATAAGTCAAATTTAGTTTAAATTTAATGAATAAAAACCGGCCAAGTGCGAGTCGGACTCGCGTACCTAGGGTTCCGTACAAACTTGTAATAAAAAATAATGGTTCACGGTTTATGCATAAGGTTTTTTTATATTTGAGTTGATTGAATGAAATGTAAATTGCGGTTTACAATTATTTATGAAGTATTAAAAAAGTAAACTACTTACTAGATCTCGTTCTAACCAATTTTCGGTGGAAGTTTGCATGGTAATGTAATATATATTTTTTTTAGTTTTATCATTCTCTTATTTGAGATGTTACAGGGGGGACACACATTTTACCACTTTGGAAGTGTCTTTCGCGCAAACTATTCACTTTAGAGAAAAATTATATAAGAAACCTCAATATCATTTTTTAAGACCTATCCATAGATATAGATACCCCACACGTATGGGTTTTATGAAAACAAAATTTTTGAGTTTCAGTTCTAAGTATGCTGTTTTTTCTATTTTTTACCCGACTGCGCGACGCAAAGGAGTGGTAATGTGTTTATCAGCCTATGTATGTATGTATGTATGTATGTATGTATGTATGTATGTTCCTTTGAAGCACTATACAGACCAAACGCCTGGGCCGATTTTTATGATTCACACGTCAATCGATTCCTCTTAGTCCGGCGAGTGTCACTAAAGACATGACGTTAGTGAAAATTCAATATGGCGACTACTGGACGCCATATTGTGAAAATGAAAAAAATGAAAGTCAACAAACTATATCAAGTGGGGTATCGTAGGTATTTAAAAATAATTGTTAGTTTTCTCTCAACATTTTTCGATTCGACTGACCGTTTAGGATCTATATCGATTTAAAGTTGCGTAACAACCATTCTCACATTCCAGTGATGTAGTACTGATGCTGATAGGAAATCCAGTCTGGTAAATAGCTAGCTAGGTACTCATAACTAAAAAGTATAAAATAAAAAATAATAATTTAAAAAATTTAAAAACCCGACTGCGTAAAAAGTGAAGTAAACTAAGTAGGTACATAATTAAAACTGAAAAGAAAAAAACAAGCACTTAGATATCCGGTGGTCTAGAATTCTATAATATATTATTGAATTAATACTACTGGAACATAACAACTGAACAGTCGGGATCCATTATTCGACAGCCAATCTAATTTTTCAATGGATCCTGACTGTTTAGTTGTTATGTTCCAATAGTATTAATTCAATAATATATTATAGAATTCTAGACCACCGGATATCTAAGTGCTTGTTTTTTTCTTTTCAGTTTTAATTATGTACCTACTTAGTTTACTTCACTTTTTACGCAGTCGGGTTTTTAAATTTTTTAAATTATATTTTTTTTTATGTGAAAATCTTAATGCGGTTCACAGAATACATCTACCTACTTACCAAGTTTCAACAGTATAGTTCTTATATTTTCGAAAAAAAGTGGCTGTGATATACGGACTGACAGAGACAGACAGACAGACATGACGAATCCATAAGGGTTCCTTGTTTTTGCCATTTGACTACGGAACCCTCAAAAGTAACCCAAATACCAGACTTATCCGAATCAAATTATTTCAGGTAGTCTCAACAAAACGTCTGGGGTCAGCCAAGCGTTTCACGCGGAAGATTCCAGAAGCTACAGAACATTACCCCCGTGCGGGCGAGTGGGCCGGTACAGGGGGTCCTCGAATGCTCGCATGCGTGCGCGAATGCGGGACATGATCAAAATAATAGGAGGCAGGCAAGCGCCGCCGGGAAAATGGACCTGGCAGGTCGCCGTACTGAACCGATACAAGGTATTGTTTATGTTACGTTGGGATTGAGTGTTTTAAATAAATACAAGCTGGTGTTCGCACCTTTATTTGCGTGGAACTTACTGAAAACGGAACCCTAAGATAAAAGTGTTCTAAGTTACTCCTTATAATATCAGCTATCTGCCAGTGATAGTCCGGTCAAGATCGGCCGTTTCAGAGATTAGCCGGAACAAACAGACCAACAGAAAGATGTAAAGAAAGACAAAAATAAAAAAAATGGTGAAGGTGAGCAACAAACAGAGACTTCAATTTTATTTATTTGTATAAATATATTGATAAAGAAGGTTGTTCTCAGTTTGCTTTTAAAGTTACTTGAGTTTTACTAACTTTGGACCCGATTTAATTCCTTAGAGATTTTCAGAAATCCTTTGTGAATACTTTTTTACTTCATGATTTATCCTGTTTACCTTAAATTAATTATTAAGTATTTGCATAAAAGCATATTTTTAAAGTATTTAAAAAAATAATGCATTTTTTTATTCTTGAATTTTCAAGAATAAAAAATGCATTATTTTTTTATTATTACAAAAAAAAAAATCCAAGGGTTTTTCTAGGACCTAGGTCATCTGTACATCATTATTTTGACAACAAATTGACAAAATCAATAATCATTACCAGGAGGCGTTCTGCGGTGGTACTCTTATAGCATTACGATGGGTGGTCACAGCGGCGCACTGTGTGAGGAGAAAGTTGTACGTGCGTCTGGGGGAACACGACCTGCTCGTGCGGGGCCACGGGGAGGTGGAGATGAGGGTTGCCCACGTCGTCATACACCCAATGTACGACCCTGACACTGTGGTCAATGACGTCGCTCTCTTACGGTAAGTGCTCTAATGGTGGTAAAATTAGTAAGCGCCATCTATAAAATTAATAATAAAATATGTGATCACGCTTCACACCACGTCAATCTGGCCCCGTGCTAAGTATCCGAAGAACTTGTGTTATAGGTACCAGAAAACGGGAAGTTTCTTTAATACTTTTATACTATACATATATTTAAGATTTTTATTATATTATACACATATTTAATACACATCCATGACCCAGGAACATAGAAACACTTTTTGTTCCTTCGGCGGGATTCGAACCCGCGACCCCAGGCTTAAGCACAAACGCGCTAAACCATTGAGCTACAGCGGTCGTTAAATAATCTGGTAGTGGAATCTCATACCAACTAGTTGGTATGAGATTATTTGACGACCGCTGTGATACCGTACGGGGAGTGCATCAGTTGCAACTGATGCACTCCCCGTACGGTATTACGCATCTTTGGTACGACATGGTACCAACCTAGTTGAACCTTACAATTTTTTCAATAAACAACTAAACAATTATGTTTTGAGCACTACGAATGATACTTGTTTCATTTGTAAATAAGAAAATTAATATTACACATCGTACAGTGAATTAATTATACTTACAATTTTAACTGAACAAAAACAAAATAATTTATACATTCTGTACCTTCATAAATCAATAAGATCCCCAGAGAGACGAATAATTGCGTAGAGGTCTTATAAGAATTACTCTCAGTTAAAAACAGTAAATTTCTTTTTATATAAATAACCATCTTTTTTATGCCTTATAAACTTTATTCACTCCTATGGATTCAAAAGCCGAGACATAAATATGTCACAGACAGACAATGGGTTCGGTTTCACATCTTGCCAAATATATTGTGAATATTAAAGTTCCTTTATCTGACAAGATAGAAATATACGTAACTGATATTTTGCAATCACGTAAGGTAAGTAAGTATATTTTAAGCGTATACATAGGCTTTTGAAAATCTAAACGACCTTGTTCCTGTAGAAACATCCAAAATACTAATAATGAAAAAAGTGAAGGTAGGTACATACTGGAAACATTTTCTGTTAACAATTGCTGGATAGCGATTACCATACCCATAGTGTGGTAATCGGATAAAAGGTTGCCAACGCCAATATGATCGAATGTACAAATAGTGATTGTACGTGTCGTATAAAGATTCCAGATCTAAAGAGATGTGTCAAAGTGAATCCGATATTTGCATACCCAGGTTTCACTTTGTTCATGCTTGCGATTTCAGATTGCTCGCAAATGGATCGAAGGTATGTCTGGAACATAAAGGAAATTGGAATTTTATCCGTTCCTAATCTTATTTATAAACTTGCCGAAGGAGGATAAATAAAATTAATAATTCACATAGGGCCGAAGTCGGAGATAAAAATAAATTTTAAAAGATTCGAAGAGTAAATGTCAAAATAAATTTTAAAAACATTTGAAGGTTAGGCGTTAAAATTATTAATAACTAGAAATCTCACGCGAACCCGTACATTTTGTCGCGATAAAAAGTAGCTTATGTCCTTCCCCGTGGTCTACTCTATGTCGGTGCCAAATTTCATTAAAATCCGTCCAGTAGTTTCGGAGCTTATTCAATGCAAGCAAACAAACATACAAACAAACTTTTCCTCTTTATAATATTAGTAAAGATTTGTTCCCTCGGCGGAATTCGAAGCCGCGACCTCCGGCTTGAACAACAATGCGCTAAACACTCAGTTACAGAGGTCGTGATAAAACAAACCGACTATGAAACACAAAGAAACAATGTTCATTGAGGCGTTAAAGTAACAGAACTTCGGAATTGTCAAACACAGTGGTATGCCGTAAGATTACGTAATCAACAATATGTCACTAGTTTAGAACATTCTGGAATGAGCCGCCACGATAACAGCAAAAGTTTATCGAGATAGTTTCCCCCAGGCAGTAGGCATATTTAGTAATTTATACGAACCAAATGAAATTCTTAAAGTTTGTAGTCATGGGTCGGTTAGTTAGCGAGTTTGGAATCTTTGGATACATAAATATGTCGAACGCGTAAATTCAGTCATGATCTATTGATTCTTTAGAAACGTATATTTTACAAGACCTGGATGCTAAGTAATGTTCGTCTCAAACTTTTAGGATCCAAACCTTTTAAGCGTAAAACTAAAATTACGTTGATGTTTATGTACATCAAGTCTCTACGCATATTTAAGTTTACTTTATCTGATACCTTTATTTTTCGTTTTAAGAATTTAGGGTTTTATAGTAAGGGTGATGAATATACATAATTATTATATTACTAACGTAAAGAATCGTCATTCCACCGATTTACAAGAACGATAGCTCTCGGCTATGTGTGCGTGCCTGGGCGAATGCGGAGGCGGGCGGGCCGCGGGGCGTGAGATTTTTCCAGCCAGGACTTTCGTTTACAGGGCTGTCCGTTGGTCGTTTCGTGGTTTGACATAACTGACAGTATAATTTCATAATATTTATAATAGATTTGTATGACGCGACGTTTAAAATTATTTTACTGTCACTCTTAGACTTATGTCAACATGGCTAACATTTGCCGGTGCCCGAGCTGTTATTTGTAGAGAGTGTCGCCCCTGTGGTAAGGGTAAATTCACACCGTAACGATAAAATATAATCATCATGGCGCTGCGTTTTTAAGATCAGTATTCAAAATTAACTTTTTACGCAAGAAGACACACGTTTTTTGTAAGGGTTCGAATGCCAAGCATTGTCAGTTTCACATGACTAACGTCTTATGTCTTAATAACTTTCATATATGACTTATGTCATATGAAAGGAGTACTTTTTAGTTTAGTGAATAAAATTAAATTTTGAATAGCTATCTTAAAAATGTAGCCCCGCGTAGCGTCGCGTATCGTCGCGGTGTGAGCTGACCCTAAAATTTAAATTTTAAATCATCATTTGACTGTAGCAATATGTAGAAATCTAAAACACATTGTTATTGGATAAAAGTTTCAAATGTAACCATAATTTGGTACAAACTTTTTATAACGATAACTTATAGGTTAGAAATAACGAAATAAGGCTAGAAATAACGAGTCAAACAAGTTGATCAAACTAAAGTATTAATAAAATATATTATTACTACTGAAAAGAAACTATCCACAGATTAGATTTTATTACTGTTTTTGTTTTTTGCACTTTGTTCTCACTTCATTAGACTTGTCTGCAAGTTTGTGATTTATTTTAGTTTTTGATTATATTAAAAAAAGAAGGTTGAAATAAACATCTATTATCTAAATAAGCTCCGTAGCCTAGTGGGTAGACCGTTTAATTCGCGCTCGAGAGAGTGCAGGTTCAAATCCCAGGTAGTGGCGTGTACCAATGAGACTTTTTCAGATCTCAAGTACATTATACGGACGCTCTAACGGTGAAGGAAAACATCGTGAGGAAACCCGCACATAGTTGGCCCCAGACGTATTGACCAGTTCATTCCTCTGGACTAGGCTGACTATGTTGTGAGAATGCCGTATGTGCTTGGGCAACCATACGACATTTAAAAAACCAACTGTCCCAGGCACTACAGTATTTCAAAGAGTGGTTGCTTCGCTCGGAGAATACTGTATAAATCATCCATTAACGGATGTAAAGGCCTAAGTTTTAGTTTTTTTATATAATTTTTTTTGTCCTCGGATCTCGATAAGCTTATTGTTTCTTCTTGATTGGGTTTTGAATGAAGAGAAAGAGGATGAGTTTCATGGAAGTGTTCTGAAAAGGAACAGTGACACTGGCTCTTTTGATCACTAATGGAATCGTTAATCGCAAATGAACGCCCGATCCCTCTTGTTCAATAGATTAATGTATTGGCATCAGGCATGCCGCATGATTGATGACTAACGAATCATTCTAAATTCTTAATACATTAGGGTTCTGATTCAACTAGGTGATTAAAACATTGTCATGAACCAATCAAAGAAGCTTCGTAGGAATTATGTGTTTTAAAGTGATGTAACTTATACTTACTTTTATAAATTAGATACTTGAACAAATACAACTAACATAACTTTGACTGTAAAAAGTGATGTAATTAAAGATCGTAACTACAGTGAAGCCAAAAGGATTTCGGCAGTCCATGTAGTATGTCTATATGTTTGTTCCACTATAGCGCCTCAACTATTGATCCGATTTTAATGAATGAGGTGTCAAAAGATTCGTAATAAGGTAATACAGATTATATAATAATTTACGTAGCCGGGTTGCGAATTTACAAAAGCTATACCATTAGAGTGAAAGTGCAAACTGAACTGGCTTAGCTTTTGTTTGACAAAAACTTGACGAAACCCTAACCTATTCTAGTACAGAAATTGACTGAAATCGCGTAGACTTTGTCAGATGAATTCATTCTAAGTAAGCAGCTACAAATGCTATTTAATTTTATACCGATATTTACAGATCGTTAGTTTCAATAATAGGTAATCCTACTACTACTATAAACTACTATAAATGTGAAAGTTTGTGAGGATGGATGTATGGATGTATGAATGGATAGATGGATATTTGTTACTCTTTCACGCAAAAACTACTGAACAGATTTTGATGAAATTTGGTGTGGTAGTAGCTTAAGCTCTGGATTAAAACATAGGCTACTTTTTATCTCAAAAAAGTATAGTGGGATACTCTATTTACGCGGGCAACAGCGTGAGCGAGCGTTACAATCCATGCTGTCTATGTCGTCAATGTTATCATAGAAATTTAATTTTAATTAACTGTTGCCTATCGATTTTAGTCAGCAGTAAGGATTTTTTTAAGAAAACGCCATATTTTTGTTCCACTGGAAAATGCACAGTAATAATCGTGCTTTTGGAAAAATTACATTTGAAGCATTCCTTTCTGCAGTATCATCTTCCGTCATAATAACTTGTGGTTCGAACATTACATTCGCGATAAACAAATATGACGGTGAGCCTCTGCCCTCTACTCGACTAGGTTTTGTCCGTGCATTTTCTTTGAAAATATCAAGGCAAAAAGCTAATCCATTCGGGTCATTTTTTTTACTAAGATAGATTAGGTATTGTCGAGTAATATGCATAAACAAAAGCTCATCTATTAGAGTCTGACTCGTTACTTATATAGTAAGTATAGGCTTTGTAAATCCGCAGCCGGGTTAGAATTTTAATAAAAAATGGATTTCGACTAAAGTAGGTACGTATTACACCCATAAAATAGTACTTAGTCGTGACTCGAGTAACTCTCAGTTGTTGAAATACTTAGCTTCGAGCCATTTACAGGTTACCAGCTCCTGCTAGGCCGGATTTAGGTCACGGCATAGCATGTCTACCTCAACCCCACGAAGTCCTACCTCCGCACACCTCGTGCGTGATCCTCGGATGGGGTAAGAAACGTCCCACCGACGTGCACGGGACAAGAATACTGCACGAAGCTCAGGTAAACGGTACTATTGTTAAACATGATAATTAGCCTGGCCACAGACGTGCTGAATTCCTTCCTGAATTTCAGAATCTTAATCCATAGACAATATTCAGACCACACGTCACATATTATATGCTGAGCCTGGCCACAGACATTCTTATTTTGACATTCTTTAAAGTTTAAACTGCTATTGAAGAGTCTCCAAGATTATCCAAGTATGCGTGTTTTGTATGAAAACTTTGCCTTCGACCTGAAATTGACATTCTTAAACAATGTCATATTAAGAACGTCTGTGGCCAAGCTTAAAAGAGTTAATAAAGGCCTATGAAATATATATGAATACTCTATTTTTTCATATTATGTTAAATGTTGGTACACAGAAAATACTTACCTACATTGTACACAAAATGTGTAAGTACATTAAAATACTCTTTGTAAGCAAATAGTTCATAACTTGACTTGATCTTGATTCTAGATAATTCCAAGCCTGTGTAAATAGGAATAAAATCTTTTGTCTGTTCACTGTATTCAAATGAACAAAACTACAGAGAACAAACAAAATAAAACAGTATTGCCGTAAGGTAAAATTACATGCAAAAATATTAAAGAGTCTGTAAACTCCCTAAAGTTCGTATCCGAATTTCCAAACAACTGTTTGGAAACTTATTTTGTTTTCGTTCCGCTAGCTAAATTACAGGCAGAGTATTCGTGAGTGACCTTTTAGAATAAATTGTTTAGAATAAAATTCAAATTCGAATGTAGTTTATCTAAGAGTATTTTATGCTAGGAGTCTATTGCATATTTAGCTATTATTCAGTAAAACTGTAAAATAAAAGGCATGTGTACCTACATTGAAACTATATTTTTAACTTACAATTACCTAAGGATCAGTTCACACCGAAAAGAGACGATACCCGACGAGGCGCTTAATTTTTAAAATAGCGATTCAAAATTGAACTTTATTCACTACCTACACAAGAAGATGACATCAAGACTTGAGTTCGAAGCTCTGCATAGCGCAGCGCCGCTCTTGCAATCAAATGTGTATCTATATGTGTACTGAATAAAGTTCAATTTTGAATAACTATTTTAAAAATGCAGCGCCGCGTATCATTTCGTTTCAGCGTGAGCTGACCCTAAGACACTTTACTACTTTACACACACTATCACACTATCTTTAGTGTGATAGTGTGTGTAAAGTAGTACCCACCAAATTCTATTTGTATACCTATTGGTAAATTGACACCAGCGGACACCGGTTCGCGTGACCCTCCATTATTATCTTCATACTTATGGCGCCACCAATATTGTCCTAAAGGTGAGACCGCACTACGCGGCAGCGGAGCGACCGACGCGACGCACAGTGGTCCATACTCATAGAACTCGATTCTTAAAAATCGTTGGTTTTTATTGCTTAGGGACTGTACTGTACTGGTCCTCTCTTTATTACTCTTATATTACGCTCGTGGTTGGACTGTATGAATTCGCTTCGATAGCTCTGGGGAATCGATTGAAACGACCATTACACGATTGAAACCCGTTCGTTTATTTTCCCCATACAATATTTCTCGTAGCACAGTATTCACATTACACTACTGGCACTACTTTCACAATTCACTATTTTCTTCCTGGGTTTCTTCGGGAGTCTTCTTCCAGACTCGTGACTGCTTCTCCGACACAGTGAAGAACCCGGTTTTTTTTTTTTTTTTTTTTTCGAAAGGGTCTATGCTAGCGGTCGGGTTAAGACCGCTCTAGCGTAATCGGACTATAACTAGCCTGGTGGCTAGTTGGTTTGTTCAGAGTTTAATGGGAGGGTTGGCCCTCCCTAACTTCACCCGGGTGAAGTTCAGATCGGTCGTTGGGGACAGCTACGGGTAAGCTATTTTTAGGACGGGAGGGACTCGGATCCCCCCCGCTAAGGGGTCCGACCCCTTCCTCACTCTCTGATGAGTGAGGTTGCTCGCGCGCGGTAGCAAAAACTAGCGGCGGAGTTATCGCGATAGAGAAGCTCGTGTTATTTATGATTTCGGAACTGAGAGGGCCGTCCCTCTCCCCTTCCGCGTACGGTCGGGATGACTCGCGCGCGTAAGTCCTAATGTCGATGAGGTTCGCGGTATTGGTAGAGCTCTCTATAACAATATCGCGGTCGCGGACACTACTTTGTAGTGACACTAAGCTACTGGGATGCGAACTCGAGCTCGGGCTCGGGCTCGGTCCCGTGTTTGGGTCGGTCTGTACGTTGGTACGTGTGTCAGTGTTCGATATGGGTCCTCGGGGTAGGCACCGGCGTCGACCCCGGTGCTTTACTAACAAACCGGGTGCGTGTGATTTGTGTTTACGTAACTGTACACAGTACGTTACGTATTTTGTGATCGGGTCTATAGGATCGGCTAAGATATGCTTAGGCCGTTTGAAGGGGTATCTAAATGTCATTGCGTCATGTTCGTAGTCCTGGGCCTTTCGAATGAGAGGATTTGGGTGAACTTTGCTTCTATCAAAGAATCTCTCTACGAGTTCTTTGATATACGCTTTAATCGTGACTAATTCGCAGTCTCTATGCAAGTCGATGTTTCGCATGTACCAGGGGGCACCTGTTGCCATGCGCAGTAACCGGTTTTGGACTTTTTGCAATCGGTCCATCTGGTTATCACTTATTTGTGCGAAAGAGACGCACGCATAAGTGAGTATCGTTCTAATGCAAACTTTATACAAAGTAAGCTTATGTCTTAGGGACATTTTGCTTCGCGAATTTAGTAGCGGATATAATTTGTGAAGTACAAATTTCGCTTTCCGTAACGTATTGGAGATGTGACTCGTGAATGTCATCGACTTGTTTAGTACTACGCCTAAATATTTGACTTTATTAGTCTCTGGGATGATATTACCGTGCAGGCTAATAGGACTCATATTTCTACGGGCGCCATAATGTATGGTTTGGGACACCTTTCTGTCAAATTGGATGGCGTGACTTTTGTCGGGGTTTACTTCAATTCTCCATTTGGAGAACCACTCACCGAGATCGGTGACTGACTCCTGGAGTTTTTTAGAAGCGTAGGAGGGAACCCTATGCGCGAAATAGAGGGCTGTATCGTCCGCGAACATGGCTAGTTGCACCTTAGCGTGTTTTGGGATGTCATAAGTGTACAGGTTGTATAGGGAGGGCGAGAGGACCGAGCCCTGCGGGACTCCCGCCTCCATATATCTTGGCGATGACAGTGCGCCTTCCACGCGGAAATGAAACTTACGGTCTTTTAAATAATTACTTATTAACAGTACCAAACTATCGGGTATGCCCATTTGATAAAGTTTGTACAACAGTCCGTTGTGCCAAATTTTATCAAAGGCTTTTGCAATATCAAAGAAGACGGCGCATGTCATTTTCCTGTCATTCTTATTAGAGATAATGTACTCCGTTAGGCGGTGTACCTGAGCGGGACAGCTGTGCATTTTGCGGAAGGCAAACTGCTCGTCTGGGAAGAGTTTTTTGTCGGTGATGACGTCATTGAGGCGTCTTAGAATAACTCTTTCATAGACTTTTCCGAGGGAGCTAATTAGACTGATCGGTCTGTAGCTACCAGGTGCCCTCCGGGGTTTCCCCGGTTTATGGATACCTATAACAATAGCTACTTTCCAAAAGTCTGGGAATGAACATCCTACTAAGAGGGCGTTAAAGATGTTCACGAGGAGTTGAATTAGTTCGGACGGTAACATTTTAAGTGTTTTGTTAGAAATACCGTCGAGGCCTGGGGCCTTTCTGGCATTTAAACACTTAATAATGTCTTGGACTTCCTCCGAGTCCACCGGCCTCACCCTGTCGTCATCAGGTGGCCTCGAAAGTCGTCTTTCGACCTCACTATTCACTAAGCTAAGGTGCGTGGGATCAATCGGGAGGGTACTCGGCCGGCACTGCTGTTCTAAATTATCGGCTAGACATTCAGCCTTGTCGATATCCTCTAGTGCGGGAGGTCGATTTAATCTGTCTAATGGAGGCATGTCGCTCTCCGTATTACTTTTGAGGGCCCTCGCGAGCGGCCAGTAGGCCACGTGTGACGGCTCTAAATCACTGAGAAGTCGATCCCAACTCTCGGCTTTGTGTTGTTTTATTTTATATTTAACTTCCCTTTCGTAATGGCGGAGGGCTTTTCTCCACTCTTCCGACGGGTAGCGATCATAGGTGCGTTTGGCCGCATTCCGGAGTCTGATGGACTCCTTTATGTCCTCTGGGAGGGGCCAGCGAACTTTGGGGTTCGTTGACACATCCCTAGATGAATTTTCTATGGTCGCTACCAAGTGTTCGGTCAAGTGGGAGGCGGCCTCTATGGCGACCTCTTTACTATCTATTATATCGGGAATCTTATCGAGGTGACTCGATTGAAGGACTTTAATGTTCTCCGCCAGGGATTTATAGTCTATGATCCTTCTAGTACTGGAATAATTTGGGTTAAAATTACCAAGTGTAATCATAACCGGTCTATGGTCCGAGTTAAGCTCGTGGAGAGTCTCAATAGAGATATTGAGAGAAACATTTTTGATTAAAGCTATATCTATAGTACTAGGATCGTATATGACACCGTTGATGTGTTGGTTTGTGTCATATCGAGTGGGGTCATTTGGGGCTAGAATAGCAAAGTTAAAGGAGTCGATTAGCCTTTGTAGTATAAGGCCGTTTGTATTATTATAAACATTTCCCCACTCGCGTTGTTTACAATTTAAGTCGCCTGCAATTAGGACGGCGTTACCTAAGTCGAAAAGCGATTGTAAATCACTAGAAAGTATTTTTTTAGTACCTGAAAGGTACGCGCTTACTATAACAATGGGCTCATGGCCGGACATACTTAAGTGACAAATGGAACACTCCATTGTTTCTAGGGTCGGTACTTCTAAAGGAATACAATGGAGGGATTTTTTATAATAAATAATAGTACCTCCGAGTTGGGATCGAGTTCTATCATTTCTGATAATTTTGTAATTTGCTATTTTTGGGCTCCTCATACTAGGTTTTAAGAACGTCTCCTGCACTAGAAGAATATCTACATTATGCCTGATGACGAAATCGCGGATTTCGTCAATGTTATTACGGATGCCGTTCGTATTGAACGACACGACGCGTAATGAGTGCGGCTTAATCCTTCCCGAAGGATCCATTAGTTACCGGCGGGGGATGCCTTGATCTTTTTGATCAAGTCTGCGTGATCTGACAACGCCATAATGCGGTCTGTTTTCGAGCCTTTAAGCTTCGCGGTAAGAATAGAGAGCTCAACCGGGTCGATTGGCTCCATTTCACTCAGAAAATCGGTGACGAACGATAGTTCCTCAGCGAATTTCGAAGTCGGAGGGGGCGTGACCTTTGGCGCCTGTGGCGCGGAGGGCGAGGCCTTTTTAGGGAAAGCGGGGAAAGCCGCTTGAGAAGGGGGCTGGGTGGGTTTGGCCCACGCCGATTTAGTGGGTAGGGGAGCAGAGACGAATCTCTGCTTTGGCGGGGCACCTCTAGTTTGAGGTGCAATGCGCCTTTTTACTTTGGGTGCTTTTTTGCACCCTCTGTAGTTGGCTGGGTGGCCCTGCTTCTTACAGAGGACACAGCTGGGAGGCTCGACCTCCTCAGCTGGGCTCTTGCGAGTGCAGTCAGAGGTGCCGTGGTCGCCCAGGCACTTGACACAGCGTGGCCGTGCTTGGCAGTTTCGCGCCGAGTGCCCGTAAAGTTGGCATCGGTGGCACTGGCCAGGGATGCCCCTTTTACGGGGAGGCTCGACGCGAATGCCGGTGATATGGCAGACGGCTCGGATATTGAAAATATCCTTGCCCTCTGGTGTCAGGGGGAGCGTTACCAGTACCATATTGTACTGGTGTTTTTTAACTGGATGGTACATCCTGTGTACCTCCGTGGCAGGGTACCCTTGGGACTGAATGTCCAAGAGTACTTCTGATGTAGACAGACACTTGTCTACACCAGTGATTACGACGCGCAACATGCGCTCGTCTTTTAAAGCATAGGTGTGATAACCTATGTTATGATTGCGTAGAAACGCAGTGAGGAGGCGGTGGTCCTCCGAAGTCTTAGTCTGAACTTTAATTCCGACTGGAGTAATAGTAACTGCCAAGCAGGGCGAAGCTTGTGTTCGCTAAGCGCCGCACTTACTAAGCTCCATTTTTCTTTCTCCTGTACAATTACAGGAGGTGGAAGTTTGAGTGTCGGGGTGGCCAGAGGGGCCTGAGAGGCCGGGAGGGCCTGAGAGGCTGGGAGGGCCTGAGAGGCCTGAGATAATGGCGGGGCCTGGGAGGCCAGAGGGGCCTGTGTGGGGTTATTAGCCTGCAGGGTTTTCCTGGCTTTGGGAGCCTTATTAGGGGCCGGCTTAGTGGGGGAGGAGACTGGAGAGGAAGTGCCCTCTGGGCATTTCCTCTTCTTAGTCTTCTTATATTTGACTGTAGTGAATTCGCCTTCACTACGGTCAGAGTCTTGCTCCGAGCAGGACATGTCAGAGTGGTCATTTCCGGAGGCGGCTCCGGAAATGACGGGTATTTCTTCCGCTAAAGGGCGGGTATCTACATCCGGAGAGGCCGGAGAGTCGGCGTCGTGGTTGCGCAGAAAGCGGTCCCACTTAGTCGCGGCGTCGGGGAACTCGTGGCTCAGGAAAACCAGGAATTTCTTAATTAAAGCTTCCGCCATAATTAAGAAATTTATCCCGGTTGGGGGATTCTGCTCTCTAAAACTGAATGGTTGGGGGTACAACCCCGCCCGGCATCCGGGAGGGGAGGTGTGTAGGGAGGAAAAACCTCCTCGTGTAGTGTGCCTAACCGTGTCACGGTACTTACAGTTCCTCCGGGAGGCTGGAACGCAATCCAAAAAGGGCACTAGCACTGGCACTAGCACTAACACTAGCGAGCACTAACACCTCGGAGCGTGAGCAGAAGGCTCACGCTAAAAAATTGAAGGGACGATGCGACCGGTCGCACGCTCGTCCTGCGCGGCGGGCGCTGCGCGACGGGGTGCGAGCAGAGGGCTCGCACCAAAAAAAGAGACGGACGATGCGAGCGGTCGCAGCGATCGTCCTACAGGGGGCGCGACGGTCGCGGCGCGGCGCGAGACACGGTACGGCACGGTAAGGACGGTGCGGCCGTTATAGCCGATAAGGGCGGCTAGGTCTTCTTTCTTGAGCCTTGACTCTTGAAGCTTGATTCTTGAGGTTTCACCCTCTTGAATCTTGCTCTTCAAGTCTTGCCTCTTGAAGTCTTCTGTCTTCTTTCTTAAAAAGATGGTGTCACTTTCGCGAGCGGTTGACACTCGCGAGAGCGGAACGGGGGGCTGCCCGCGCGAGAGCGGGATAGCACTACACGCGCGAGCGAGACGGAACAACCGGATAGCGCACTCACTGGGAGCGAGGAACACGTGCTCGTCGGACGGAGGCCGAGAGCAGAATGTGAAGAACCCGGTTTCTTTTTTTTTTTTTTATCGAAAGGGTCTATGCTAGCGGTCGGGTTAAGACCGCTCTAGCGTAATCGGACTATAACTAGCCTGGTGGCTAGTTGGTTTGTTCAGAGTTTAATGGGAGGGTTGGCCCTCCCTAACTTCACCCGGGTGAAGTTCAGATCGGTCGTTGGGGACAGCTACGGGTAAGCTATTTTTAGGACGGGAGGGACTCGGATCCCCCCCGCTAAGGGGTCCGACCCCTTCCTCACTCTCTGATGAGTGAGGTTGCTCGCGCGCGGTAGCAAAAACTAGCGGCGGAGTTATCGCAATAGAGAAGCTCGTGTTATTTATGATTTCGGAACTGAGAGGGCCGTCCCTCTCCCCTTCCGCGTACGGTCGGGATGACTCGCGCGCGTAAGTCCTAATGTCGATGAGGTTCGCGGTATTGGTAGAGCTCTCTATAACAATATCGCGGTCGCGGACACTACTTTGTAGTGACACTAAGCTACTGGGATGCGAACTTGAGCTCGGGCTCGGGCTCGGTCCCGTGTTTGGGTCGGTCTGTACGTTGGTACGTGTGTCAGTGTTCGATATGGGTCCTCGGGGTAGGCACCGGCGTCGACCCCGGTGCTTTACTAACAAACCGGGTGCGTGTGATTTGTGTTTACGTAACTGTACACAGTACGTTACGTATTTTGTGATCGGGTCTATAGGATCGGCTAAGATATGCTTAGGCCGTTTGAAGGGGTATCTAAATGTCATTGCGTCATGTTCGTAGTCCTGGGCCTTTCGAATGAGAGGATTTGGGTGAACTTTGCTTCTATCAAAGAATCTCTCTACGAGTTCTTTGATATACGCTTTAATCGTGACTAATTCGCAGTCTCTATGCAAGTCGATGTTTCGCATGTACCAGGGGGCACCTGTTGCCATGCGCAGTAACCGGTTTTGGACTTTTTGCAATCGGTCCATCTGGTTATCACTTATTTGTGCGAAAGAGACGCACGCATAAGTGAGTATCGTTCTAATGCAAACTTTATACAAAGTAAGCTTATGTCTTAGGGACATTTTGCTTCGCGAATTTAGTAGCGGATATAATTTGTGAAGTACAAATTTCGCTTTCCGTAACGTATTGGAGATGTGACTCGTGAATGTCATCGACTTGTTTAGTACTACGCCTAAATATTTGACTTTATTAGTCTCTGGGATGATATTACCGTGCAGGCTAATAGGACTCATATTTCTACGGGCGCCATAATGTATGGTTTGGGACACCTTTCTGTCAAATTGGATGGCGTGACTTTTGTCGGGGTTTACTTCAATTCTCCATTTGGAGAACCACTCACCGAGATCGGTGACTGACTCCTGGAGTTTTTTAGAAGCGTAGGAGGGAACCCTATGCGCGAAATAGAGGGCTGTATCGTCCGCGAACATGGCTAGTTGCACCTTAGCGTGTTTTGGGATGTCATAAGTGTACAGGTTGTATAGGGAGGGCGAGAGGACCGAGCCCTGCGGGACTCCCGCCTCCATATATCTTGGCGATGACAGTGCGCCTTCCACGCGGAAATGAAACTTACGGTCTTTTAAATAATTACTTATTAACAGTACCAAACTATCGGGTATGCCCATTTGATAAAGTTTGTACAACAGTCCGTTGTGCCAAATTTTATCAAAGGCTTTTGCAATATCAAAGAAGACGGCGCATGTCATTTTCCTGTCATTCTTATTAGAGATAATGTACTCCGTTAGGCGGTGTACCTGAGCGGGACAGCTGTGCATTTTGCGGAAGGCAAACTGCTCGTCTGGGAAGAGTTTTTTGTCGGTGATGACGTCATTGAGGCGTCTTAGAATAACTCTTTCATAGACTTTTCCGAGGGAGCTAATTAGACTGATCGGTCTGTAGCTACCAGGTGCCCTCCGGGGTTTCCCCGGTTTATGGATACCTATAACAATAGCTACTTTCCAAAAGTCTGGGAATGAACATCCTACTAAGAGGGCGTTAAAGATGTTCACGAGGAGTTGAATTAGTTCGGACGGTAACATTTTAAGTGTTTTGTTAGAAATACCGTCGAGGCCTGGGGCCTTTCTGGCATTTAAACACTTAATAATGTCTTGGACTTCCTCCGAGTCCACCGGCCTCACCCTGTCGTCATCAGGTGGCCTCGAAAGTCGTCTTTCGACCTCACTATTCACTAAGCTAAGGTGCGTGGGATCAATCGGGAGGGTACTCGGCCGGCACTGCTGTTCTAAATTATCGGCTAGACATTCAGCCTTGTCGATATCCTCTAGTGCGGGAGGTCGATTTAATCTGTCTAATGGAGGCATGTCGCTCTCCGTATTACTTTTGAGGGCCCTCGCGAGCGGCCAGTAGGCCACGTGTGACGGCTCTAAATCACTGAGAAGTCGATCCCAACTCTCGGCTTTGTGTTGTTTTATTTTATATTTAACTTCCCTTTCGTAATGGCGGAGGGCTTTTCTCCACTCTTCCGACGGGTAGCGATCATAGGTGCGTTTGGCCGCATTCCGGAGTCTGATGGACTCCTTTATGTCCTCTGGGAGGGGCCAGCGAACTTTGGGGTTCGTTGACACATCCCTAGATGAATTTTCTATGGTCGCTACCAAGTGTTCGGTCAAGTGGGAGGCGGCCTCTATGGCGACCTCTTTACTATCTATTATATCGGGAATCTTATCGAGGTGACTCGATTGAAGGACTTTAATGTTCTCCGCCAGGGATTTATAGTCTATGATCCTTCTAGTACTGGAATAATTTGGGTTAAAATTACCAAGTGTAATCATAACCGGTCTATGGTCCGAGTTAAGCTCGTGGAGAGTCTCAATAGAGATATTGAGAGAAACATTTTTGATTAAAGCTATATCTATAGTACTAGGATCGTATATGACACCGTTGATGTGTTGGTTTGTGTCATATCGAGTGGGGTCATTTGGGGCTAGAATAGCAAAGTTAAAGGAGTCGATTAGCCTTTGTAGTATAAGGCCGTTTGTATTATTATAAACATTTCCCCACTCGCGTTGTTTACAATTTAAGTCGCCTGCAATTAGGACGGCGTTACCTAAGTCGAAAAGCGATTGTAAATCACTAGAAAGTATTTTTTTAGTACCTGAAAGGTACGCGCTTACTATAACAATGGGCTCATGGCCGGACATACTTAAGTGACAAATGGAACACTCCATTGTTTCTAGGGTCGGTACTTCTAAAGGAATACAATGGAGGGATTTTTTATAATAAATAATAGTACCTCCGAGTTGGGATCGAGTTCTATCATTTCTGATAATTTTGTAATTTGCTATTTTTGGGCTCCTCATACTAGGTTTTAAGAACGTCTCCTGCACTAGAAGAATATCTACATTATGCCTGATGACGAAATCGCGGATTTCGTCAATGTTATTACGGATGCCGTTCGTATTGAACGACACGACGCGTAATGAGTGCGGCTTAATCCTTCCCGAAGGATCCATTAGTTACCGGCGGGGGATGCCTTGATCTTTTTGATCAAGTCTGCGTGATCTGACAACGCCATAATGCGGTCTGTTTTCGAGCCTTTAAGCTTCGCGGTAAGAATAGAGAGCTCAACCGGGTCGATTGGCTCCATTTCACTCAGAAAATCGGTGACGAACGATAGTTCCTCAGCGAATTTCGAAGTCGGAGGGGGCGTGACCTTTGGCGCCTGTGGCGCGGAGGGCGAGGCCTTTTTAGGGAAAGCGGGGAAAGCCGCTTGAGAAGGGGGCTGGGTGGGTTTGGCCCACGCCGATTTAGTGGGTAGGGGAGCAGAGACGAATCTCTGCTTTGGCGGGGCACCTCTAGTTTGAGGTGCAATGCGCCTTTTTACTTTGGGTGCTTTTTTGCACCCTCTGTAGTTGGCTGGGTGGCCCTGCTTCTTACAGAGGACACAGCTGGGAGGCTCGACCTCCTCAGCTGGGCTCTTGCGAGTGCAGTCAGAGGTGCCGTGGTCGCCCAGGCACTTGACACAGCGTGGCCGTGCTTGGCAGTTTCGCGCCGAGTGCCCGTAAAGTTGGCATCGGTGGCACTGGCCAGGGATGCCCCTTTTACGGGGAGGCTCGACGCGAATGCCGGTGATATGGCAGACGGCTCGGATATTGAAAATATCCTTGCCCTCTGGTGTCAGGGGGAGCGTTACCAGTACCATATTGTACTGGTGTTTTTTAACTGGATGGTACATCCTGTGTACCTCCGTGGCAGGGTACCCTTGGGACTGAATGTCCAAGAGTACTTCTGATGTAGACAGACACTTGTCTACACCAGTGATTACGACGCGCAACATGCGCTCGTCTTCTAAAGCATAGGTGTGATAACCTATGTTATGATTGCGTAGAAACGCAGTGAGGAGGCGGTGGTCCTCCGAAGTCTTAGTCTGAACTTTAATTCCGACTGGAGTAATAGTAACTGCCAAGCAGGGCGAAGCTTGTGTTCGCTAAGCGCCGCACTTACTAAGCTCCATTTTTCTTTCTCCTGTACAATTACAGGAGGTGGAAGTTTGAGTGTCGGGGTGGCCAGAGGGGCCTGAGAGGCCGGGAGGGCCTGAGAGGCTGGGAGGGCCTGAGAGGCCTGAGATAATGGCGGGGCCTGGGAGGCCAGAGGGGCCTGTGTGGGGTTATTAGCCTGCAGGGTTTTCCTGGCTTTGGGAGCCTTATTAGGGGCCGGCTTAGTGGGGGAGGAGACTGGAGAGGAAGTGCCCTCTGGGCATTTCCTCTTCTTAGTCTTCTTATATTTGACTGTAGTGAATTCGCCTTCACTACGGTCAGAGTCTTGCTCCGAGCAGGACATGTCAGAGTGGTCATTTCCGGAGGCGGCTCCGGAAATGACGGGTATTTCTTCCGCTAAAGGGCGGGTATCTACATCCGGAGAGGCCGGAGAGTCGGCGTCGTGGTTGCGCAGAAAGCGGTCCCACTTAGTCGCGGCGTCGGGGAACTCGTGGCTCAGGAAACCCAGGAATTTCTTAATTAAAGCTTCCGCCATAATTAAGAAATTTATCCCGGTTGGGGGATTCTGCTCTCTAAAACTGAATGGTTGGGGGTACAACCCCGCCCGGCATCCGGGAGGGGAGGTGTGTAGGGAGGAAAAACCTCCTCGTGTAGTGTGCCTAACCGTGTCACGGTACTTACAGTTCCTCCGGGAGGCTGGAACGCAATCCAAAAAGGGCACTAGCACTGGCACTAGCACTAACACTAGCGAGCACTAACACCTCGGAGCGTGAGCAGAAGGCTCACGCTAAAAAATTGAAGGGACGATGCGACCGGTCGCACGCTCGTCCTGCGCGGCGGGCGCTGCGCGACGGGGTGCGAGCAGAGGGCTCGCACCAAAAAAAGAGACGGACGATGCGAGCGGTCGCAGCGATCGTCCTACAGGGGGCGCGACGGTCGCGGCGCGGCGCGAGACACGGTACGGCACGGTAAGGACGGTGCGGCCGTTATAGCCGATAAGGGCGGCTAGGTCTTCTTTCTTGAGCCTTGACTCTTGAAGCTTGATTCTTGAGGTTTCACCCTCTTGAATCTTGCTCTTCAAGTCTTGCCTCTTGAAGTCTTCTGTCTTCTTTCTTAAAAAGATGGTGTCACTTTCGCGAGCGGTTGACACTCGCGAGAGCGGAACGGGGGGCTGCCCGCGCGAGAGCGGGATAGCACTACACGCGCGAGCGAGACGGAACAACCGGATAGCGCACTCACTGGGAGCGAGGAACACGTGCTCGTCGGACGGAGGCCGAGAGCAGAATGTGAAGAACCCGGTTTCTTTTTTTTTTTTTTATCGAAAGGGTCTATGCTAGCGGTCGGGTTAAGACCGCTCTAGCGTAATCGGACTATAACTAGCCTGGTGGCTAGTTGGTTTGTTCAGAGTTTAATGGGAGGGTTGGCCCTCCCTAACTTCACCCGGGTGAAGTTCAGATCGGTCGTTGGGGACAGCTACGGGTAAGCTATTTTTAGGACGGGAGGGACTCGGGTCCCCCCCGCTAAGGGGTCCGACCCCTTCCTCACTCTCTGATGAGTGAGGTTGCTCGCGCGCGGTAGCAAAAACTAGCGGCGGAGTTATCGCGATAGAGAAGCTCGTGTTATTTATGATTTCGGAACTGAGAGGGCCGTCCCTCTCCCCTTCCGCGTACGGTCGGGATGACTCGCGCGCGTAAGTCCTAATGTCGATGAGGTTCGCGGTATTGGTAGAGCTCTCTATAACAATATCGCGGTCGCGGACACTATTTTGTAGTGACACTAAGCTACTGGGATGCGAACTCGAGCTCGGGCTCGGGCTCGGTCCCGTGTTTGGGTCGGTCTGTACGTTGGTACGTGTGTCAGTGTTTGATATGGGTCCTCGAGGTAGGCGCCGGCGTCGACCCCGGTGCTTTACTAACAAACCGGGTGCGTGTGATTTGTGTTTACGTAACTGTACACAGTACGTTACGTATTTTGTGATCGGGTCTATAGGATCGGCTAAGATATGCTTAGGCCGTTTGAAGGGGTATCTAAATGTCATTGCGTCATGTTCGTAGTCCTGGGCCTTTCGAATGAGAGGATTTGGGTGAACTTTGCTTCTATCAAAGAATCTCTCTACGAGTTCTTTGATATACGCTTTAATCGTGACTAGTTCGCAGTCTCTATGCAAGTCGATGTTTCGCATGTACCAGGGGGCACCTGTTGCCATGCGCAGAAACCGGTTTTGGACTTTTTGCAATCGGTCCATCTGGTTATCACTTATTTGTGCGAAAGAGACGCACGCATAAGTGAGTATCGTTCTAATGCAAACCTTATACAAAGTAAGCTTATGTCTTAGGGACATTTTGCTTCGCGAATTTAATAGCGGATATAATTTGTGAAGTACAAATTTCGCTTTCCGTAACGTATTGGAGATGTGATTCGTGAATGTCATCGACTTGTTTAGTACTACGCCTAAATATTTGACTTTATTAGTCTCTGGGATGATATTACCGTGCAGGCTAATAGGACTCATATTTCTACGGGCACCATAATGTATGGTTTGGGACACCTTTCTGTGAAATTGGATGGCGTGACTTTTGTCGGGGTTTACTTCAATTCTCCATTTGGAGAACCACTCACCGAGATCGGTGACTGACTCCTGGAGTTTTTTAGAAGCGTAGGAGGGAACCCTATGCGCGAAATAGAGGGCTGTATCGTCCGCGAACATGGCTAGTTGCACCTTAGCGTGTTTTGGGATGTCATAAGTGTACAGGTTGTATAGGGAGGGCGAGAGGACCGAGCCCTGCGGGACTCCCGCCTCCATATATCTTGGCGATGACAGTGCGCCTTCCACGCGGAAATGAAACTTACGGTCTTTTAAATAATTACTTATTAACAGTACCAAACTATCGGGTATGCCCATTTGATAAAGTTTGTACAACAGTCCGTTGTGCCAAATTTTATCAAAGGCTTTTGCAATATCAAAGAAGACGGCGCATGTCATCTTCCTGTCATTCTTATTAGAGATAATGTACTCCGTTAGGCGGTGTACCTGAGCGGGACAGCTGTGCATTTTGCGGAAGGCAAACTGCTCGTCTGGGAAGAGTTTTTTGTCGGTGATGACGTCATTGAGGCGTCTTAGAATAACTCTTTCATAGACTTTTCCGAGGGAGCTAATTAGACTGATCGGTCTGTAGCTACCAGGTGCCCTCCGGGGTTTCCCCGGTTTATGGATACCTATAACAATAGCTACTTTCCAAAAGTCTGGGAATGAACATCCTACTAAGAGGGCGTTAAAGATGTTCACGAGGAGTTGAATTAGTTCGGACGGTAACATTTTAAGTGTTTTGTTAGAAATACCGTCGAGGCCTGGGGCCTTTCTGGCATTTAAACACTTAATAATGTCTTGGACTTCCTCCGAGTCCACCGGCCTCATCCTGTCGTCATCAGGTGGCCTCGAAAGTCGTCTTTCGACCTCACTATTCACTAAGCTAAGGTGCGTGGGATCAATCGGGAGGGTACTCGGCCGGCACTGTTGTTCTAAATTATCGGCTAGACATTCAGCCTTTTCGATATCCTCTAGTGCGGGAGGTCGATTTAATCTGTCTAATGGAGGCATGTCGCTCTCCGTATTACTTTTGAGGGCCCTCGCGAGCGGCCAGTATGCCACGTGTGACGGCTCTAAATCACTGAGAAGTCGATCCCAACTCTCGGCTTTGTGTTGTTTTATTTTATATTTAACTTCCCTTTCGTAATGGCGGAGGGCTTTTCTCCACTCTTCCGACGGGTAGCGATCATAGGTGCGTTTGGCCGCATTCCGGAGTCTGATGGACTCCTTTATGTCCTCTGGGAGGGGCCAGCGAACTTTGGGGTTCGTTGACACATCCCTAGATGAATTTTCTATGGTCGCTACCAAGTGTTCGGTCAAGTGGGAGGCGGCCTCTATGGCGACCTCTTTACTATCTATTATATCGGGAATCTTATCGAGGTGACTCGATTGAAGGACTTTAATGTTCTCCGCCAGGGATTTATAGTCTATGATCCTTCTAGTACTGGAATAATTAGGGTTAAAATTACCAAGTGTAATCATAACCGGTCTATGGTCCGAGTTAAGCTCGTGGAGAGTCTCAATAGAGATATTGAGAGAAACGTTTTTTAATCAATGCTATATCTATAGTACTAGTATCGCATATGACACCGTTGATGTGTTGGTTTGTGTCATATCGAGTGGGGTCATTAGGGGCTAGAATAGCAAAGTTAAAGGAGTCGATTAGCCTTTGTAGTAAAAGGCCGTTTGTATTATTATAAACATTTCCCCACTCGCCGGCAATTAGGACGGCGTTACCTAAGTCGAAAAGCGATTGTAAATCGCTAGAAAGTAATTTTTTAGTACCTGAAAGGTACGCGCTTGCTATGACAATGGGCTCATGGCCGGACATACTTAAGTGACTAATGGAACACTCCATTGTTTCTAGGGTCGGTACTTCTAAAGGAATACAATGGAGGGATTTTTTATAATAAATAATAGTACCTCCGAGTTGGGATCGAGTTCTATCATTTCTGATAATTTTGTAATTTGCTATTTTTGGGCTCCTCATACTAGGTTTTAAGAACGTCTCCTGTACTAGAAGAATATCTACATTATGCCTGATGACGAAATCGCGGATTTCGTCAATGTTATTACGGATGCCGTTCGTATTGAACGACACTACGCGTAATGAGTGCGGCTTAATCCTTCCCGAAGGCTCCATTAATAACCGGCGGGGGATGCCTTGATCTTTTTGATCAAGTCAGCGTGATCTGACAGCGCCATAATGCGGTCTGTTTTTGAGCCTTTCAGCTTCGCGGTTAGAACGGAGAGCTCTACCGGGTCAATTGGCTCCATTTCGTTTAGAAAATCGGTGACGAACGATAGTTCCTCAGCGAATTTCGAAGTCGGAGGGGGCGTGACCTTTGGCGCCTGTGGCGCGGAGGGCGAGGCCTTTTTTGGGAAAGCGGGGAAAGCCGCTTGAGAAGGGGGCTGGGTGGGTTTGGCCCACGCCGATTTAGTGGGTAGGGGAGCAGGGACGAATCTCTGCTTTGGCGGGGCACCTCTAGATTGGGGTGCAATACGCCTCTTTACTTTGGGTGCTTTTTTGCACCCTCTGTAGTTGGCTGGGTGGCCCTGCGTCTTACAGAGGACACAGCTGGGAGGCTCGACCTCCTCAGCTGGGCTCTTGCGAGTGCAGTCAGAGGTGCCGTGGTCGCCCAGGTACTTGACACAGCGTGGCCGTGCTTGGCAGTTTCGCGCCGAGTGCCCGTAAAGTTGGCATCGGTGGCACTGGCCAGGGATGCCCCTTTTACGGGGAGGCTCGACGCGAATGCCGGTGATATGGCAGACGGCTCGGATATTGAAAATATCCTTGCCCTCTGGTGTCAGGGGGAGCGTTACCAGTACCATATTGTACTGGTGTTTTTTAATAGGGTGGTACATCCTGTGTACCTCCATGGCAGGGTACCCTTGGGACTGAATGTCCAAGAGTACTTCTGATGTAGACAGACACTTGCCTACACCTGTTATTACGACGCGCAACATGCGCTCGTCTTCTAAGGCATAGGTATGATAACCTATGCTATGAGTGCGTAGAAACGCAGTGAGGAGGCGGTGGTCCTCCGAAGTCTTAGTCTGAACTTTAATTCCGACTGGAGTAATAGTAACTGCGGAAGCAGGGCGAAGCTTATGTTCGCTAAGCGCCGCACTTACTAAGCTCCATTTTTCTTTCTCCTGTACAATTACAGGAGGCGGAAGTTTGGGTGTCGGGGTGGCCAGAGGGGCCTGAGAGGCCGGGAGGGCCTGAGAGGCTGGGAGGGCCTGAGAGGCTGGGAGGGCCTGAGAGGTGTTAGACACCTGAGACAGCGGCGGGGCCTGGGAGGCCGGAGGGGCCTGTGAAGGGCTATTAGCCTGCATGGTTTTCCTGGCTTTTATGGCCTTTTTAGGGGCCGGCTTAGTGGGGGAGGAGACTGGAGAGGAAGTGCCCTCTGGGCATTTCCTCTTTTTAGTCCTTTTATATTTGACTGTAGTGAATTCACCTTCACTACGGTCAGAGTCTTGCTCCGAGCAAGACATGTCGGAATTTTCATTTCCGGAGACGGCTCCGGAAATGACGGGTATTTCTTCCGCTAAAGGGCGGGTATCTACATCCGGAGAGGCCGGAGAGTCAGCGTCGTGGTTGCGCAGAAAGCGCTCCCACTTAGTCGCGGCGTCGGGGAGCTCATGGCTCAGAAAAACCAGGAATTTCTTAATTAAAGCTTCCGCCATAATTAAGAAATTTATCCCGGTTGGGGGATCCTGCTCTCTAAAATCGAATGGTTGGGGGTACAGCCCCGCCCGGCATCCGGGAGGGGAGGTGTGTAGGGAGGAAACCCTCCTCGTGTAGTGTGCCTAACCGTGTCACGGTACTTACAGTTCCTCCGGGAGGCTGGAACGCAATCCAAAAAAGGGCACTAGCACTGGCACTAGCACTAACACTAGCGAGCACTAACACCTCGGAGCGTGAGCAGAAGGCTCACGCTAAAAACCGAAGGGACGATGCGACCGGTCGCACGCTCGTCCTGCGCGGCGGGCGCTACGCGACGGGGTGCGAGCAGAGGGCTCGCACCAAAAAAGAGACGGACGATGCGAGCGGTCGCAACGATCGTCCTACAGGGGGCGCGACGGTCGCGGCGCGGCGCGAGACACGGTACGGCACGGTAAGGGCGGTGCGGCCGTTATAGCAGGCCGGTATAGCCGATAAGGGCGGCTAGGTCTTCTTTCTTGAGCCTTGACTCTTGAAGCTTGATTCTTGAGACTTCACCCTCTTGAATCTTGCTCTTCGAGTCTTGCCTCTTGAAAGCTTCTGTCTTCTTTCTTGAAAAAGATGTTGTCACTTTCGCGAGCGGTTAACACTCGCGAGAGCGGAACGGGGGGCTGCCCGCGCGAGAGCGAGAGAGCACTACTCGCGCGAGCGAGACGGAACAACCGGATAGCGCACTCACAGGGAGCGAGAAACACGTGCTCGTCGGACGGAGGCCGAGAGCAGAAAGAAGAACCCGGAATCCGGCTCTGTATTTATAGCCAGAATCAAAGAGGCCCCGCAGGGATCGCGAGTTCATGACCCCCGCGCCGCGGATCATGCTATCCTTCACCGCGAGGTGCGTCTCTTTTCCGCGCACACATATTCGCCCGCGGTGACCGGATAAGCCCCTTTGATCTTAACAATACAAAAAAGTAACCTAGGACCTATCGACTCGATACAATGCAAATTATGTACAATATTTACATGAAGTATCGAACATATTCTGTCGATATTACGTAAAATAACTTACATAAACTTATCCTAGTTTATTCTAATACATTTTAGTGATTCTTATCCTACTAAAAATGTACTATTTAAAAAACAAATTACACTTAAAACTAAGTCTATATACACGACTTAATTCTATCCACAACAGGGACGTTTCGGGGCATTGTTTAAATATGAATATTATGATATAAAACTCGTTTTATTTGTGTGCGAAAATTTATGTTTCAATTTTTTTTTCTATGGACGAAATCATTCAAATTTATTTTATTCGAAACTGATTGAAACTAACATCTCGGTCAATCTATCAGTTTCGAATAAAATTAATTTTGAATGATTTCTTCCATAGAAAATACCCATTTATGTTCCCACGTCCAAACGGGCAAAAACGGGTACATGTGTTATAACTTATAGGATTTGTCTCATATAGGACAAAAATCCCTGTGAAAACGAAGATATGTCAATTTCTATCACTTTCGAATAAAACAAATTTGAAAGATTTCGTCCATAGCAAAATTTCCCGTTTATTCCACGTCCAAACGGGCAAAAACTAGTACATGTATTATAGCTTGTAAGATTCGTCTCATGTAGGACAACAATCCCTGTGAAAATCAAGGTGTCAGTTTCAAACAGTTTCGAATAAAATGAATTTGAATGATTTCATCCATAGAAAAAAAATTGAAACGTTCATTTTACGCACACAAATAAACCTAAGAGTCTTGTTTCGTAATATTTATATTTAAGCAATGCCTCGAAACGTTACTAAGCAAAAAAAATAACGATTTTTAAGAATCGAGTTCTATGAGTATGGAGCGTCAAAATCGGGACCACTGTGCGACGCGATACTTTCCTACTACTTACTAATAAATAATAATACCGCAATGGAGTGCCGCGGCCGCGACGCGTAGTTCCGCTGCCGCGTAGTGCGTTATGTCTCATATAATTTCATACAAATAATATAAATTGGCCCTGTCGCGTCGCGTAGTTACGCTGCTGTGTAGTTATGCCTAGTGCGGTCCCACCTTAATATATGAGGGCGCTAACTTACCATTGACCTCCTCAACACACAGGTATCAACAATCCAACAAGCCGTCTGCCGTCGCTCGTATTGGCAGTACGCCATCACGGACGACATGGTGTGCGCGGGGCGTGGTCGACGCGACTCCTGCGCCGGCGACTCTGGCGGACCGCTGCTGTGTAGGGACAGGGACTACCGGTATTACTTACAGGTTAGTTTTGGTGTAGTGTCTAACGATAATCACATGAAAACCTTTAACATGGGATCTGTCACCATTCAAAAAGATATGCCTAATGGATTATAATAAATCTCCACGCCGATTTCGGTGACGGTGGCCGATTTAATTGAAACCAGGCCAGCTACGCAGGAGTATTTTTACAGTGCCCAAGTGTGTGCGTATGATGCTCCGTAGCCTAGTGGGTAGTCCGTTTGGTTCGCACTCGAGAAAGTGCAGGTTCGAATCCCAGGTTGTGGCGTGTACCAATGAGACTTTTTCAGATCTCAAGTACATTATACGGACGCTCTAACGGTGAAGGAAAACATCGTGAGAAAACCCGCACATAGTTGGCTCCAGACGTATTGATCAGTTCATTCCTCTGGACTAGGCTATGTTGTGAGAATGCCGTATGTGCTTGGGCAACCATACGACATTTAAAAACCAACTGTCCCAGGCACTACAGTATTTCAAGAGTGGTTACTTCGCTCGGAGAATACTGTATAAATCATCCATTAACGGATACAAAGGCCTAAGTGTGTGCGCAGTACACAAGAGCACTCTCTCTTCCTTTACCCTCATAATCCAGTGGGACGAATGACCGACACGACTGACGAGAGATCAGGCGCAGGTCTGACTTTTTATATGCCCATCCGACGCATGGATCATCTTTCTTGATAGACAATCAGGTGATCAGCCTGCATTGTCCTAACCAAACTTGGAAACAACATTTTTTTTGTTGTTCCAATGCGGGAATCGAACCCACGACCTCCGAGTCGAGAGCCAAGCTCTAACCACTAGATCACGGAGGCCTAATCGATTAAGTGGTGTTATAAGTATGTGGGTAACACTGAAAATGTTTAGAACTGGCCAGTTATAAACATTGCAAATGAAAACTTTTTTTTTAATTTCAATTTTAGAACTCTTTTGTAACCTAATGTAGTATTTTGCATTCATTTGTCATTTATTTTTATGAATTGGCGGCAAATCTAAAACGTGAAAATGAACCTAACGCGAGAAAATTTTCGGTCAATGATTTATTATGATTTTATTTTCGTTGTGGGCTTACTCAACAACAAAGCTATGATAGGCTGCGATTAGTATTTCTTAATGAAGCCCCATCTCGTGCCACTATTTACAATTGGTTTAACGAGTTTAAGCATGGACGTAGCAATCTCAATGATGATCCGCGTGAGGGACGTTCTTTAACAGCGACTACTGAAGATAATATCAGTGCTGTGCGACGCATGATA
The DNA here is from genome assembly GCA_905404095.1 of Glaucopsyche alexis. Lineage (NCBI taxonomy): Eukaryota > Metazoa > Arthropoda > Insecta > Lepidoptera > Lycaenidae > Glaucopsyche > Glaucopsyche alexis. Next base: position 14,914,030 of record FR990052.1, on the reverse strand, counting down.
GAGGAAGATAAGAGAGTGACCTATCAGCAGATACGGGCAAGCATTGGTATTGGCATTGGTATGAGTCAAGTTCAAAAAATATTACACGAACATTTAGGCGTGAGAAAGCTTTGTACCAGATGGATTCCCCATACTTTAATCGACGACCAGAAACACCTTCGCATGGACTGGTCTCGCCAAATGTTACATAAGTTCAACGGCGGTGACTCAAATGCTGTATTTGACATCGTCACAGGTGATGAAATCTGGATATATTGCTACGAACTCGAAACCAAAAGACAATCAGCTCAGTGGGTGTTTCCTTTCGAGGATCGGCCAACTAAGGTAAAGAAAGGAAGAAGTCAAGGAAAAAAGATAATTGCCTCATTCTTTGGTCGGAAAGGTCATTTCGCGACAGTTGTGCTAGAAGATGGAAGGACAGTTACTGCAGACTGGTATGTCAATCGCTGTTTGCCTGTTGTCTTGGAAAAAATGAAGCAGGATCCTCCTTCACCACGAGAATGCTTCAGCGCAGTCCGCAAAACGGACTGTTGAATATTTGACTATGGCAGGTATCGAGATAATGAGTCATCCGCCATACAGTCCTGACCTGGCGCCCTGCGACTTTCATTTATTCCCAAGAACTAAAGATAAAATTCGAGGTATTCGCTTTACGAGCCCTGAAGATGGGGTGAAAGCGTACGAAAATGCCATAGAGAGTGTAGAGAGAGTGCCATAGTGTAGAGAGGAACGGAGATTACTTCGAAAAACAATAAAACTATTGGCATTCTACATTAAGCTGTTTTTCATTTTCTACACATTTTCAGTGTTACCTAGGCATTAAGAAAGATATTCTGCCATTAAATAAGTAGGTGTAAATTACATGTTATGTTAGAATTTAGAAATGGTGTTTGTTTTTTGTTTTTAAATAGAAGTGTTAGTATATTTTGGTATTTAAAATACTACCGCTAACAAAGTGTTTTAGTGATAGCCTTATCTTAAAAATTTTGTCGTCTTGTCGCGGCGTGAACTGACCCTTATGTAACAGATGTAAAAGATGCTTTGTTTTCTTTTTCAGAATAAATAAGTAAAAAAAAAAAACGCATTTAAAATTAAATGCGTTTATTTTTTGCTTTCCATTTGGAAAGCAACTTGTAATTTCAAGATATATGAAAATATGTAATAAATTGTCAACAGAGATATATTATAGTTATCACTGATTATAACAATTTCCAATTTCATATTAACAATTTCATATTAACAATTTCCGTGCAGTCTTGAATATATTTCCCGAAATTAATTTGAATTTATATGTAGAAGAATAATAATTATTAGAAGCCGGTGACATTATGAAATGTAATTTAGAATAAAGGTGGAATTTAATGAAAATTTACTTTTACTAGAATGTCGCGAGAAATATCCAGGGTAATAATTTTAATTAAATACGACAGCCTGTAGATGAAAATATTTTTTGTTGCAAAGTTGAACCTTAAAAACAGGAGCTTAAAGCTCTTAATACCGGAAGGTATTAGCGTGACAGGCTATAGACAATATTGCCTTTTTACTGACGGTATCAGGATGATGCAGATTTGTGTAGAGCTCTAGGCGTAGATATGTTACCGTAAAATTGTAAAAACCGTTAGATTGTAAAATAACTAACGATAGTGTAAAAATATGTCGAAAGATTCAAAACTATATATTTATAATCTAACGAAAATTAATGTTAAATTATAGGCAGAATATTCGCGTCGGAAGTCTATAAACATTTTACAATTTCACTAGTTATATTACAATCTAACGATATTTACAATTTTACGGTGACAGATACATTGCAAAAGATTTTGATTTCAGGAAACAATTAGCTAACTCCATCTCAGCTAGGTATTTTTTAAAATATTCTTAAATATATATATTTTAATAAAACCTTAAATCCACATATTTGTAGGTAGTCTAGAGACGTCTCTCACTTGGAGCGTTTCTTAAATATGTACTCGTATATAGTTCGTAAGTCTTCTACATAAGGTTCGTTTAATATCAATATCTCACCAAAAACATTTTCATGTAAAGTGATGCCAAGACGATACCATATAACTTGCACTATCAAAAAGATATTAGATCTCATGTGAAACCAAGCTTCTGGCTCTACCAAACTTGTAACTCTACACGCCTTAACTCTACAAGCCTAACTCTACAAAGTCTACACCTTAGTCAAAATATGTGGCTTGGCCATTTCGATACATTCGCTTAGGCGTAAGGTGAAAAATTTACGGACTGTTTTTCTGTTATACTATTCTTGTACGAACGAAATGGCCAAGCCACATAATTTGACTAAAGTATAGAGTTTGTAGAGTTAGGCTTGTAGAGTTAAGGCGTGTAGAGTTACAAGTTTGGTAGAGCCAGAAGCTTGGTTTCACATGAGATCTAATATCTTTTTGATAGTGCAAGTTATATGGTATCGTCTTGGCATCACTTTACATGAAAATGTTTTTGGTGAGATTTCACTTCTTTTTGAAAGACAATTTTCAGACCTCTAGAGTAAACATTTAGGTAAGTCTCTTACAAATTTTCATCCCCTAGTTTAAGGGATTGGAGGATAAAAGTTCCAAGTTTGTCAATTTTTATGTTGGTTATGTGCTAAAACTAGCTTACATACCAAATTTCAGCTTTCTATGACATCCGGAAGTACCCTATAATTTTGTTGATCATCAGTGAGTCAGTGACGAAATCAGGGGTTTTTGGATATCAATAAAACCTAAATTATTAGACCTTTATAATCAAAACTTTACATGTTTCATAAGTCCGCTACTGGGAACATATCCTGAAAACTTTGTGTATCTGGTATAGTCTAATCCCAAGTTATGAGGGTTCAAAATATCGATGAAACGCTTCGAGAAAAAGTAGTCTGGTAGTGCCCTTGCGCTTCGCTTAGCTCGTCTTGGCGGGGCACTACCGTGCTCCCAGATTATGAATTTTCTCCCGGATTCCCGTATCTTCATCCAGAATTCCAGAGACTACTTAATACGTGATAATTGGCTTCTGGCGATTAATTAATATCAAAATCTCTCAGATCTGGATTAATAACACCATTTTTTGTCGATGTATTTAAACACTAGCTGATGCCCACAAATTCGTTTGCGCAGAACTAACGGAAGCGGAACCCTATTTTTTAAACGGAACCCTAAAATAAATGTAGTCTATGTTAGACCTTATAACATCAGCTATCTGCCAGTGAAAGTCCCGTGAAAATCGGTCCAGCCGTTACAGAGATTAGCCGGAACAAACAGACACAGATCGACGGAAAGACAGACGGACAGACAAAAATAAAAAAATGGTATTTTATTGTAAGTACCGAATATACTTTCAGATGCATTATGTGAAAAGCTGTTAATTTGAAGTTACAAACAGACACTTCAATTTTATTTATTTGTATAGATAATAGATATAGATTATTTTTAGTCACTGCAAAAATAAGGCGAAATTATCATAATCAGTGCAGTGTTGACCATTTTTTACATAGATTGAAAGTTATATATCAACTTTTTATTGCTCAAAATAAGGTATCTACGAGTACCTACAATCGACTAAAACTAAACTTCTGTATCCTTAAACGAGCAATTCTTGTTTATATAAATATATAATCTGAATCTCGGAAACGGCTCCAACATTTTCATGAAATTTAGTATACGTGGGGTTTCGGGGGTGATACATCGGTCTAGGTAGGTTTTATCCCTGGGAAACTTTTTAAAGTTATAACACGGTCACATTAACTAGACGCATGGGATTGATGACGTCATTTTGGAATTCTGCAACTACAACAGAAACAAACAAACAAACTGTAACAGAAAACTAACGAAAATATCGACGCGTGTATCAGTAACAGAGATGCTGACCATAGTGACGTTTGCTCGGCGAGCTAAGGAAACGCGGTGGGAAGCGGGCAGGGCTTTGCATTCCAGTGATGCGTCAAGTTAATGTGACCGCGTTGTACGTATATATTCGAACCCTGGTGAAATATTTTTGTAATACTTTTTAATCTACTACAACTCCGAGCAAAGGTCGGTTACTCAGGTAAGTACTATAATATTTAGCGAGCAACTTCGTTTAGAAGATATCTATGGAGCTTGTATTTTAATATAAAGCATTTTTAAATACAAGTTCTGTTGCTTTTCTAATATAGAATATTGATTGTATTATTGATGCCACCTTATTTAAACACGGTAAGCTATCATCGTTTTAAATTTTTGCTTAGTTAACTTCTTACTTATGTAATTATGCAAATTCATGTTATTGACAATGTTAAACAGCCTCCGTGGTCTAGTGGTTAGAGCATTGACTCTCGACTCGGAGGTGTGGGTTCGATTCCCGCATTGGAACAACAAAACATGTTGTTTCCAAATTTGGTTAGGTCAATTCAGGCTTTATCACCTAATTGTCTGACAATAAAGATGATCCATGCGTCGGATGGGCATGTAAAAAGTCAGAATTTGATACTGAGAACAGTTTTTATGGCTAGCCGTGGGAACAAAGTTAATTAAATATTGTCTGTGAGGTAAATCTTGCGCAATTATGAGAACTTTCCAAAGTATTTTCTCGAAACGTTTTTCATTTATCATTACATCAAACAAGAGAACGTTTTATAAATCAAATAATATTTTCTTGGATTTAATTTCATTCATTAGCATCAAAGGAAATATTAATTGGTTCTTTACAATATTAATTGCCTTAATATAAATTTCTGACTGCCTGTAGAGGTTGCTTTTTTGGAGTTTCTAGAGTTTCGTAATAATTAGGCAGACACTCGTGTAAACTCGAAAGGTCAAAATTATTATAATACTAGCATTTGCCCGCGGCTTCGCCCGCTTGAAATTTCATACGCCCGTGCCTTCATACGTCAGTCAATCAGGTTCAGCCCCGGATCTACGATTTTTCAACCGGGGCAAAAGCTAGGCTTCTGCAAATTGATATACTTCGAGGGTCTTCAAAGCAGTAGCGAACGCTCCATCAAGGAGAGATCTAGATGTTAGATCAGGTGCACAATTTATTTTATTACCTATCTTAAGAATTTATTTAAGTCGGTGTTGTACAAACTGTACTGCCTTATTATATTTATTGTGTCATAATTAAATGTGAAACTGGTGTGAAACGTGTTATATGTGTCACCGTTAGATTGTTATATAACTAGTGAAATTGTAAAATGTTGATAGACTTCGGACGCGAATATTCTGCCTTTAATTTAACATATTATTTTTCATTAGATTTAAATATACTAATGAATCTTTCGACGTATTTTACAGTCGCGTTAGTTATTTTACAATTTAACGGTTTTTATAATTTTACGGTGACATATGCACACGTCGCTACTGCTTCAAAGATTGTTAGTCTTCTCAGACTGGCAGGTTTCCTAACTACGATTTCCACTTTCTTTCATTTAAAGTTTCGAACTACGGCACGTGTTATCCGGGCCTGAGAAAGCTTCTCTTGAGCGGAATCACTATAGTCTCCACTCGCTCCACACAGGAGCAATATGGGAAAATGTTACAATATAATTAATTTTGCAGGGAATAACGAGTTTCGGCGACGGGTGCGGCAAGCGCGGCAAGTTCGGGATCTACACACGGACCGCCGGATATGTCACCTGGATACGGGACGTTATGAAGAAGTATTACGACGATTGACACACAGAGCAATAGAGTACCCGGTTGAAAATAATGTAATCGACTTCCGCCACATTAGGCGTGCGCGTTCCTAGGGCCTTAGGTAGCTTTTCGAAGCGAGCGTCTATAGCGTCAGTGGCGCCGCGTTAGTATCGCTGCGCTGGAATGACGTTCCCTAGAATTTCATACATTTGCATAGAACTATCTGTCGTTTTGTCGCGGCGTCACAATCGCGGCGGTACTGACAGTATATATCTGTATAATCTATGCTACTGACGCTATAAACACTCGCTTTGAAAGGCTACCTTAATGTGGGCTCAGCCTAAAAAGTTCGGCTAGGGTCGGTTTTGTAAAGTTAAAGCTCTACGATTTCAAGACAATTTCTACGAAACCAACACTAACTACTGTATATGCCCAAAAGCTTTTAATCATGTCTAGAGTTTCAGAGCTCTTGCCTTATAAAAATAATATAAAGGTGTTTTTGGCATCAACATTTCAAATAGCACAGCGACACATCGCATTATGAATGCTAAAAAACAAACAGAAAACAGTTTAATTGATAAAATAAACTTTTTATTTGATAAAATATACGTATGTTAGAACATTACGTCGTTTATTGAAAATTAAGTTCCAACTTATGTTAGGGATTGTAAATGTACTTGTTTGAATTTTTTCAAATAATACGCTTGTTAAAAAAACGATAAAAAATGTAAGCACGCTTCCACTACACTGCCGTAATATTAGTAGGTTTTCTAACAAATAATTATTATCTTTGTGTATATTACACTAAGCAAATTCGATTCACTTTGTGGTATCGGTTACTATGTTATTGATACGAATTAATATTAGTCTTAGTACTCCGTACACCTCAGTCACGTCTCAGTAAGGCTGTCTATAGATATAGAAACCGCTAAATTGATGTCTCCTGCAGTGAAACTGTGTAGGACTGCACAGTTCCTGCAAGTATATATCAGAAGAAGCTATTTAGTGTACTTTGTAGGTACATATTGCAGAAATGGGTTAAAAACCTGTATTTTAACTGTGAATTTAATTAAGAAGAAAAAGTGAAAAAAAAAAGAAAAAAAAAACAAACATTGAATTTATTTAAAATGACTTTCACATTGGAATTTTTATAAATCATTTTCATAAAGTAGACACAAAACACCTCCTACCTAAGTGATTTAGTAAAATAAAAGTGATGAGCAAAATATACTAATTACTTTAACAACTGCACCTACCACAATTGCGAGTAAATACGGTTCAATTAAAAAGTCTGGAAAATCCAATTGTCCATGTCTCACCTGCTTGTGAAAAATATATAATATAATTTATGGATACCTCACTAAAGCCTTTTTCAAAACGAGCTGGCAACTTTTCAAAGTTGAAAACTGAAATTCAGTTTTTGATTGATGTTACAAGTTTTAAACTCAGTTCGCTGTGTCGGCAAAGTGAGTAGTGACACAATTGACTTCTCAATACAGTGAAAATAAATAAATATCAAGTATATTTAATTATTTTTATCATCTATACATATAAATAAAATTGAAGGGTCTGTTTGTAATTTAAAATCAAGAGCTTTTCAATCAATGGATAAAATAAAAGTTGTATAAGATACTTACAATGAAAAGCAAATTTAAACATTTTTGTCTTTCCATCTGTCTGTCTTTTTGTTTCGGCTAATAAGGCAGATAGTTGCGGGTACCACGAAGTTGCGGGTACCAGCTAGTGTAAGAATAAATTAATAATCATATCGAAACTGTATTAGTAATGTAAATTACACCTAGATAAAATCAACGTAAGTTGGGCATAGGCCCATAGGCGAACCAAGAAAACGCCACATTTGTTGGACAAGTTTATTAGAACGAGAGAGCTATCTCTAATTATGTAGCGTCCATTACGGCTCGTTTCAATAAACTATATATCTATAACTATTTGTTAAAAACGTCGTCATTCAATCATTTACCGGTTTTTCGCGATACAAATTTGACGTTTTTAACAAATAGTTATAGATAGATAGGTTACTGATATAGGCTAATAGTCATCCCGCTCGTATCCTATCATTCGCTACTTTGCTAGCAATCATCACGATTTGGTCTGTGTACATATATCTCTGTGCTTAGATTTGTGTTGGTTTAATTCAATTTAATGACTTAGAATTCTTGAGTTAAACCAACTTTCTTGAAGATTCATTAAATGCCACTTTGGCGTTTCTAACAAAATGGCGAATCTCATTACGGGGCTGTCAATAAACCAGGATTAAATACGCACCGAGAATATATTTAACCCGTTGTTGCCCGGAGTTGTTTAGAGTGAAGTATTCTTTGTTTGTAATTTAGTGCTAAATATATTTATTTAATAAATGACTCTCTAAATTTTTGTTGTATTTATTTTGTGATAAACTTATAACAAACACCTAAAACTATTATGCTTGTTTATAATCGATCAATAATAATAATATAATAATAATATCTATGGACGCTTCACACCACGTCAATCTGATCCCGTGGTAAGTTCTCGAAGAACTTGTGTTACGGGTACCAGACAACGGAAATATATTTAATGCTTTTATACTATACACATATTTAAGATTTTTATTATATTATACACATATTTAATACACATCCATGACCCAGGAACACAGAAAAACTTTTTGTTCCTTCGGCGGGATTCGAACCCGCGACCCCCAGCTTGAGCACCAACACGCTCAACCAATTAAGCCACAGAGATCGTCATCAATACTTATATAAAAGCTGTTTTTTTCATTAAATAGTAGGTTAAGAAAATCCCTCTTCAGTATGTATTGAAAGGTTGATAAAGACGTTAGTATAATATTTTCGACGTCTTAGAGTGTATTCATTTTGAGTTGTAAAATATTATGAGTACGATTATTGTTATGTACATGTAAAATATTATAAAGAACTTTAAGAAGCTATTAAATACAGCTACTCATTGCGAAGCTCGGTGGTTTTATCGCCTATATTTATAGTTTTAAATAATACCCTAAACTTAAATTATGTAATCCAAAAACCTTCCATTTATTTAGTTGAAAATAACATATTATGTTAATTATGCCTGATATGTTAATCAATACTTTTTAAGAAATAATTAATATTAAATAAAAATTAAAGTAATACTTGAGTTTAAGGACTTTGGCTTGGCCGTCCTTTTTTCTTGAGCCTAAGTATACGAGTAACATGGCTGTAACTCTTTGTTGCTATTTTTATACACGTAAGCATCTAAAAAACCTAGTCTACTGTCTAGCTATTTAACTAGATGGCTATGGTGGTGGTGACATATTAACCTATACATATAATAACTCCCCACACCGATATCGGCGACGGTGGCCGGCTTCACTGAATCCAGGACATTTACGCAAGAGTAATTTTATAGTGCCCAAGTGTGTGCGTAGTACACAAGAGCATTCTCTCTTCCTTTACTCTCATAATCCAGTGGGTCGGATAACCGACACGACTGACGAGAGATCAGGCGTAGATCCGTCTGTTTACATGCCCATCCGACGCATGGATCATCTTTCTTGTCAGACAATCAGGTGATCAGCCTGCATTGTTCTAACCAAACTTGGAAACAATATTTTGTTTTGTTGTTCCAATGCGGGAATCGAACCCACGACCTCCGAGTCGAGAGCCAATGCTCTAAACCGACCACGGAGGCTGTTAAATATATACAACCAACAAGAAGGCGGGTGTGTATTATAATTACCATGCGAAATAAATAACATATTATATTATTGTAACATATTATATACCTATTCTACACACAATACACAGCCCACATCATAACTTAACTTGAATAAATACCTAGTTAACTTCTGAAAGTAAAAACTTCCTAATGTTTTAAATATGAAGGATTTTTTTTTTATTTATTAAATAAGTTCAAGTTTAAATTTACCTAAGAGTTATTAACATTTACTAGCGGTGTTTACTATGAATAAAAGTTTCTCGTAAAAAAATATTGCTACAAAAAATATATATAATTATATTCAAATGCAAAGTAAAGAGAGCTAATGTTTTAGAGATGTGGAACATAATGGACCGTAGAGTTTGTGCTGTAACTTTCACATCACGAGACCTTAATGTATGTTATATTATAAAAAGCCTTAAGCTTGTTTTATGAAATACTTTCGAGGAGAGATGGACGTATAAACTTCAGTTAGGCTCACTTGCGCAGATCTGGATTAAAGTTAACCCTGGGTTAAGATATCATGCCTTCTCTTTCATAAATACGAATAATGAGAGAGATAACATTTTAAATAACACAAGGTTAACTTTAGCCCAGATCTGCGCAAGTGGGCCTTAGTAAAACAGATCTAAGGGCATTTGTGAACTCCACTAAATTTGACCGTCCAGATTCCGATTTCCTATTTATACTGGGCTCTCTTTCTTAAGTTTGATTCTCTAAGCTGTTTCTTCTCTTATTATTATATGCATAGAGCGTTATAAGCAAAAAGAAATCAGACTTCGGACGGTAAAATTCCGTGTAGTGCACAAACGCCCTTACGTCCGAAAATAATAACGTGTCTAAAGAAATTGATGTAAATTGACGTGAAGTTAGACAAACTAGAATCGTTGAAATGTATTGAAATCTTTATCTCAGATAGCTAAAATGAGATTAAAATTGATTATTATTTTCGGGCATTAGTGATTAATGATTATAGCTTGAAGTACTAGTTGAAAAATAACTTAGTAAACAGATCGTGAAAATCGTCATGAGCATCTTAATGTTATTAAAGTTTAACCTAGACCAAATCAACTTAATGAGTTGTTTTTCTTGCGACCATTTTTGCTACACACTACCCTATTCACTATAAGACTTTCCTAAATAAATAAATGAACTAAAAATACTGTGCTTGTTATTAATCTCCTATTCGTGCTAATATGAATAATGGAATACAGGTGGATGTTTATCGTTTATCATAGTAAATATATAATCCCACCAAAAACATTCTGTAAAAAACTAGCCAAGTCACACAACATTAACTATAATAATAAATAAATCGCAGTAAGGATCCTTAGACTTGGCACGACTTTGTCTAGATTTCATTACTTTTTAGAGATAAACAAGCAGCTCCATCGAGACTTGGCTAGTTTTTTACAGAATGTTTTTGGTGGGATTTCACTTCTTTTTGTAGAAACGTAGGAATATTGATTTATTTTACTAGATTTTAGTGTAATTTGTTTATTTAATTTGTGTAATGTTCGAGTAGGATAAAGTTAATTGTTCGACTATTTCTTCTTGTAAACTTGTAAGTATAAGTATAAAAGCCAGTCCAGTCTTATCCAGAGTTTTCCTTTAATTTTATTTATATGCGTATTAAAAGCAGAAGGGGAGGCATTCGCCCAGCAATGGGATGCTACGGGCTAGATTAAATTAGAAGATGTGTCCCACTTCACTGGATTTTTGCAATGACAGTCGATTTTTTTTATGTACCAATAGTAGAAGGGGGCATTACCATATCTCTAATCAGCTGAGACCAGCTGAGGGTTCTTCAGACCATACTTCAGACCTTCGATTTTTGACATCAAATGAAGTGGCCCACCAAGTTGAATATTTTTTGTAAAGGCAGTATGTCGATCTCTAATAGTTTGGTTGTGCTCTTGTGTTTTCTAATAATCACCAGGTACTCCAGATCTTCGATTATCCTAGTTTTTATAGTTTTCCCTTTATGTGGCCATTAAACCCTACCTCTGTACCAAATTTCAGCTCTCTGAGTTTATGGGAAGTACTAGTTCTATTCTGATGATCATGAGTGAGTGACTGGGTGAGTGTCATAAATGCGAAACTTTGCTTTCGTTTAACTTCGGAACTAAATAACCTACAGACTTTAATTTTTAGATTTTAAGTATGTTCCTCTGTACCAAATTTCAACTCTCTGAATTTATGGGAAGTACTAGTTATATTCTGATGATCATGAGTGAGTGACTGGGTGAGTGTCATAAATGCGAAACTTTGCTTTCGTTTAACTTCGGGACTAAATGACCTACAGACTTAAAATTTTGGATTTTAAGTATGTGATTATACTTTACTGGATGACGAAAATTTCTGCGCTCTGGTCTTATCCAGAGGTTCTCAAATAAGGGCCTGAAAATGCGGCGAAATGGTTCCAGTAAATAATGGTACGACAGTGTTTGCTTCGCGCTCGACTTGGCGGGGGCACTGCCGTGCCCCCAGATCGACGTTCTGGTCTTATCCAGAGGTTCTCAAATAGAGGCCTGAAAATGCGGCGAAATGGTTCCCGTAAATAATGGTACGGCAGTGTTTTCTTCGCGCTTGACTTGGCGGGGGCACTGCCGTGCCCCCAGATCGATTATCCTAGTTTTTATAGTTTTCCCTTTATGTGGCCATTAAACCCTACCTCTGTACCAAATTTCAGCTCTCTGAGTTTATGGGAAGTACTAGTTCTATTTTGATGATCATGAGTGAGTGAGTGAGTGAGTGTCGTAAATGCGAAACTTTGCTTTCGCTTAACTTCGGAACTAAATGACCTACAGACTTGAAATTTTGGATTTTAAGTATGTGATTATAGCTTACTGGATGACGAAAATTTCTACGTTCTGGTCTTATCCAGAGGTTCTCAAATAGGGGCCTGAAAATGCGGCGAAATGGTTCCAGTAAAGGATGGTACGGCAGTGTTTGCTTCGCGCTCGACTTGGCGGGGGCACTGCCGTGCCCCCAGATATAAAATCAATTTAACGTGCGCTCTCAAGCGTAGCATTTGATCAACATAACTTAACCTTTGGTTGAAGACAGGTAATTTGTTTGATTTATTGTGATACTTCCGTTATAAAATGAAGAGAGGCTCGATGAATGCACAATAATGTACAGTCACAAGCACTGATATTAATCTATACTAATATTATAAAGTGTGAAAGTTTGTTTGTTTGCATTGATCTGGCTCCGACACTACTGAACCGATTTTGATGAAATTCGGCAGAGATATAAAATAGACCACGTGTAAGGACATGCGCTACTTTTTATCACAGAAAAATGTGCGGTTTCCGCCAGATTAACGTTAGCGCGCACGAAATCGCGGGCAATCTAGTATCGTATATAAGTGTTATAGATAAAAATGTACAAGATTAAATGCTTGATATAACAAAAAAGGTTAAACTTTATTTAAATTTCTTTAAAATGTTTTGATATGACTGGTAACAAAATATAACGAGCTTAACTACTTTCATGAAAAAGCTTTATTGTAAACAATCATTAAAAATACAAATTTTATTTGAGTTTAATTATTGTCTAATACATGGGTCTGGTTGTGCTATCCGTGTCTGTATCATAGATATCGAAAAACCTCACTCTATCAGATGCAGTCGTAATATGTTTAAGATTCGATGTTATGGTGAATCTAAAAGCGTTATGTGGATAAAAATCTTCATCGCTACTGTTGAAATTAATAATGGGAGTCATTCTTTTCTCCTTGATAAGTGATTTGATTGCTTCTGTTTCGTTTGTTTTTGTTCCCGTTGCTGGAATTTTTATATTGCCATCAGCCACTTGTTTAATGTATTTCGAAGCAATAGATTCCTTTATTTTATAAGTGGAAACTTCTGGGCTTTTATAAAATGGAAGAAATGATTTATTACTTTCTGATTTTGTTTTATTGTTCTTTATATTCCCTTCTCGGATATTATGAATGAAATCGTTGAAATAATTAAATTCTATGTAGCCTGGCGTTGATGATATCAAATTCATTTTAATTTTGGGGATCGGACTCTTTAAGAATAACATTCTATTTATTCCATGGTAGAGTTTCTTGTCGCTAGTGCATATGTCGTGAAGAGTACACTCAGGTAATTTCTTTATTGTTTTCCGGAGCATGTCGATTAAATCAAAGTTTTTCTGTTTTCCTTTTGTTACCTGCCATTTTCTCGTAGGATCCACGATAAATGGTGGTTCTTTGCTTTTTATTCTTTTCAAAAAGAAATCATTATAATTTGCATTGTTCATAGAATAAAGAGGTCTCCGAGTTTTAAATTGTAGGACATTTGTGTTGAGATCGTCTAAACTATTGCATGCAAATAATATATTTTGAAAAGAGAATAAAATGAATACAATAAAACACCGCACCATGATACATTTAAATGGCAATTTCTGAAAAAAATACAGGAAATTTACATTCCTTTCATCAAAGATCACCAAAAATTGTGCGTTTTTCGGCTACATGTTTAATTTGCTTCACAGAAGAATAACATATTTTGTCTTTCTGTCAATCTTTTCCTTATTCTTCCACGTCTTTTTTTTTCGCAGAACAATATAGTTTTCCTTGTATCTTTTATGATTTTATTTTTGTCTTAAAGTATTTTAAACATAACTATACCTAATTACTTAATATATATACAAATTAAAGTATGTCTTTGTAAGTAATAGACAATTTTTTTCTTTAAATTTATTTAAAAACTTTTTGTAGTGAACACTCATTAAATTATGATAGTTATAGAGATGACGTTATTTGACGTTTAACATAATACACCACTCAAAATTACGGTATTACAATAACACAATTTTTATATTTTATACAAGAAAAATTCAATATCTAATAGTTTTGCAACATATTTTACTTGCGTTAACTTTACCGGTAAGTTTATTTAGTTGTAGTTATCGTTACATCGCCACGCTACTAACGCTAAAGTTTTTCTTATCCGCTTGCACTACATTCAGTTCAAAGAGATACAAAAAGACGTTTACTTATAGAAAGGGTTCGAAACAAAATATGACGTCTTCATTAATATGCTGACGTGTCGTAATCGACACGTCAGCAGAATGTATATGGATTTAATTTGTCTTAGTTTTTTAGGGTACCACAATGAATTCTGTACCTATTGTACTGAACAAGGCAGCAATGAGGAAGTACGACGACCTGGTGGTGCCGTGCGAGGCCGTGCTCGCCGGGTACGTGTGGATCGACGGCACGGGCATCAACCTGCGCTCCAAGGATCGAACTTTGGACTTCTTTCCCGAATCCTACAAAGGTTAGTGTTAATGTAGATCCTACTACTAGTATCAATTGGGAGGATGGAATAATGGATGTTGTTACTCTTTCACTCAAAAACTACTCAACGGATTTCGATGAAATTTGGTATAATAGTAGCTTAAGCTACTAAGATATCCCGAAAAAGTACAGTGTTCCCGTGGGACACAGTATTTACACGGGCGGAGTAACAAACATCTATCCATCCATCCTCACAAACTTTCACATTTATAATATTAGTAGGATAAGGTACTTAATTTACTTAACAACACCTAAATAAGTATAGACTAGTAACCGATAATATGCCCGATAGCAATTTAAACATTCTTCTTTCATATATCAAAAATAAAGCGACACGATTATCTCTGTCTGGCAGTGCATTTTATTGCACTAAGCGAAATTCAGGATTGGCCATCTAGTTTTTGTTCCGATTAAGTACTCAACCACGAGATTTGCTACAGGAATATAAAAAAATATATTGATAGTATTTTAAATTGTTTATAAAATGTTTAAGATTCTTTTCTACGGGCAAATGGCCCTCCACACATTCCCACACTGCAACTCCTATATAACCAGAATCGACTCCCACTGGATTACGAGAGTACAGGTATTTAACTGTAATTGTAAACATGTTTTTAGATCTCCCAATATGGTATTTCGACGGCAGTAACACGCAGCAGGCGGAGCTCGATAACTCGGACACGTTCATATTCCCGCAAGTGATCTACCACGATCCCTTCCGACGGGGGAACCACATCCTAGTGCTAGCTGATACATATAAACATAACTACCAGCCTACAGGTATATCTCGTAATGGGGTATCCCAACAAAAACATTTTCATGTAAAGTGATGCCAAGACGATTCCTCTCTATATGATATGACTCGATATGACTCGCACTCTCAAAAAGCTAACAGGTCTCTCGTAAAGCCAAGCTTCTGACTCTACACGCCTTACGTCACAAACTCTACACACCTTAGTCATTACTTCTACTACACATCACAACGATACGAACACGTATACAGTACTACATCGTCATACTAGACCGTCCGAATTGGCGCACGCACACAATAACGGTCTGCGGTGACCGATTCATAACCATTCGGCCAAGTCGCAAGGGAATTTTGCCATGAAAAATGACAAAGCGATTTGTCGAGCGACAATTTTTTATCAAATACTCGAAAATATCTAAAATTGTAATTTTTCGCAATGCTTGTATTTATTGAAACGAGTTGTATCTACGTTATTTGAATTGAAGGTAGCTTTCGATAGGATATCTAGATGGAATCTACAAAATTCTAATATTGAAATATAAATTTTGAATAGCTAGATGCGTGTAGAGATTAGCGAAAAGCTTGATAGAAGCTCTAAAAGCTTTTAGGAAACATAAAAATACATAGTAACTTATAAAAGCTTCCATGAAAATATAAAAATAGTGTATTAAGAATACAGTCCTATTCAAAAATATACTTTTTTATAACACCAAAATATAATAGAGCTAGCGCCCACCGTCGAAAAAGGAGCTCATCGAGAACAAGCATTGGACCACTGCAGATCGCTAGGGGCCTTAAAGCTTGATATAAAACTGCCGGTCTGGTGTTCCTAAACCTGGCAGATTTTTTTTATTGACCAAAATGTGTGAAGATTTTTTGAGTAAAAAAAGCTCATAAGGAACAAGAAAACTGTTGTTATTCACGGCTGCGCGCCAACTAGAAACCGATAAAAATGCAAGTCTGGCAGTCCTACTCTTGACCAGTTTCCAGCCAGACCGCCCTGAACGTGTAAGAATTTTGAGTAAAAATAGCTCATAGAGAACAAGGTCAAGTTATAATATGTCAATCTGTTCGTCTCCTAATCCTCTTTTGAAAATCATCGGTCTGGCATGTTCAAACCTGGCCAAAACTCAGCCAGACCGGGATGAAGTTACCTCTTGTGATGCTTACTAATAGGTAAATAATGAGTAATTTGCACTTAATGAAGCGTGATTTTAATAGATTTGTATGTATTCTTTCCGAATTTAAAATTTGCTACCCCATATTGCTACCACTGGATCCGCCATCTTGAAAAAATGGCGATAACTTTCTATATTTTGGCTATATCTCTTTACAGACGTACTTTACGATAAAAATATGTTCCACGAATATGAACTATATACAATTTTCTACAATTCATTTTACGAGCATTTTTGTGTCAAATTGATAGTTTTACCGCTGCAGAGTCTTAGAAGGCAATTTAATTTGTGTTCTTGACATTATGTTGTAATGAACTATATTCTACTGTTTATGTCCTTTTAGATGATATTTATATCGAGAAGTTTGTAAATAATTATAAAGACCGCTAATTTGTGAAGGCAGCCATTTTGAATTAACAATAATATTGAATATACCAAATTTTTGTGTCAATAAAACCAAAAGTATATATACTAATATCAGATCAGAATATCAAAGATAAAGAGGTCAAACTTCTATTCGAAAGTTGACTGCTTACAAAACTGAAAGTTTTGCAAACTTTGGAACTTTGTTTATTATAAAATTAATTTTATTAGACTAAAATATAAAAATAAAGTATCACACAAATTTATTTTTTTAATAATCGCTGTACGAAAATTATTTTTCACTAATATTAATTTTACTTATTATAAGATATTAGTTTAGTATACTTTTAGTTTTATTGCTACTAAAATTTGGTATATTTAAAATGATTGTGAATTCGAAATGGCCGCTGTCCTAAATTGGCGGTCTTTATAATTATTTATAAATACGATATGGGTATTATCTAAAAGGGCATAAAAAGTAAAATATACTAAATTATAAAAAATATCATCAACATAAATAAAATTTTACTCTAAGTCTCTGCAGCGCTAAAACTATCAATTTGACACAAAAATGCTCATAAAATGAATTGTAGAAAATTGTATATAGTTCATATTCGTGGAACATATTTTTATCGTAAAGTACGTCTGTAAAGAGATATAGCCAAAATATTGAACGTTATCGCCATTTTTTCAAGATGGCGGATCCAGTGGTAGCAATATAGGGTAGCAAATTTTAAATTCGGAAAGAATACATACAAATCTATTAAAATCACGCTTCATTAAGTGCAAATTACTCATTATTTACCTATTAGTAAGCATCACAGGAGGTAACTTCATCCCGGTCTGGCTGAGTTTTGGCCAGGTTTGAACATGCCAGACCGATGATTTTCAGAAGAGGTTTAAGAGACGAACAGATTGACATATAACTTGACCTTGTTCTCTATGAGCTATTTTTACTCAAAATTCTTACACGTTCAGGGTGGTCTTGCTGGAAACTGGTTAAGAGTAGGGCTGCCAGACTTGCATTTTTATCGGTTTCTAGTTGGCGCGCAGCCGTGTATAACAACAGTTTTCTTGTTCCTTATGAGCTTTTTTTACTCAAAAAATCTTCACACATTTTGGTCAATAAAAAAAATCTGCCAGGTTTAGGACCGCCAGACCGGCGGTTTTATATCAAGCTTTAAGGCCCCTAGCGATCTGCAGTGGTCCAATGCTTGTTCTCGATGAGCTTCTTTTTCGACGGTGGGCGCTAGCTCTATAATATTACAATAATTATAAATTGGTGTCGTTATAAAACGGTTATAAAAATCTTTTCAGCAACAAACTATCGGAAGGACTGCCTCGTGCTAAGTGAAAAGGCAGAAGTGGAAGAGCCGTGGTTTGGTTTCAATCAGGAGTTCTTCCTGATGTCCACAGAAGGTAGACCTGTGGGCTGGCCACCTGGTGGGTTCCCTTCACCCCCCGGGCCGTACTACTGCGCGGTGGGGGCGAACAGAATAGTTGCGAGGGATCTCATGGAAGCATTTTATAGGTAGAATATTTTGTATTTTAACATATTAGGTAATACTTCATTGAATAGTCATATGTTTGATATGATATTCTAGTTGTTTTTCGAAATTTAATTTCTGACGACGAACGATAAGTACCTAATTGTATTTAGTCAACTAATGTAAAAAAATGTTATCACGTAAGTGGCAGCTCGCCTTTGTTGATAATAAAGAATCTTTAAACATAAACCTAATTATGTCTGTATAGAACTAAAAAGTAGCTTATGTATTCAGTGATTTTTTGATGATAAAGTTTTGTGCCATTATAATATTAAATAGCTTATAAGTATAGGCTGAGTATAGTGTAGTCTGTATGCTCAGTATAATATATAGTCAGTCAGGTATAGGCCGTTTGTAGTGATTATCCTTTAATTTTTTTATAACCTTTATTATCATATTCCTCACTTTGCTTGCATATATAATATAATATAGTAATATTCTGTCGGCTAACCGTTTGCTAATCAATGCCGATTAAACGGCTCTATAAAATTTTAGATTGGGTCTGGACTGTAAAGCAAAATTGTTTGTGCAAATTCAATTTCTACAATAATTATTATAATTACAAACAGTTCCCATAATAAATGGTTTAGTTAAATAGATTCAATATGTTTGAAACATAAAATCTTTAAGCATTCCTTAGTCGAGTTTTCGTAGCTAGTTGCTACGCTACGTCAACATTTTTTCGTAGACTTCCTTTTACGTAACTTTTCGTAGCATTCTACTACGCCTTGTCAAAACACTTTAGAACCTCCTACGTCACATTACATTTTTATTTATAAAAGCAGCTAGGTACATCACGTCCAATTTTCTAAGCACCCACTATCTAGCTATTTGTCGATAATTTTGCGATAACGTATACGTGACCCTTTTGCAATTCGTAGCATTCTACTATACCTTTTCAAAATACCTTAGAACCTCCTACGTCACGTTACTTTTTTTTTGTAAAAGCAGCTACATCACGTCCAATATTTCTAAGCGCCTACTATAGCTATTTGTCGATAATTTTGCGATAACGTATCGTCCCCGTAGAACGAAAACTCACCAGATAGCAAAATGGTCAAAATTGAGTTAAGAATGCCATTGATATATTTGATTTTTTCTCCATCTTTCTGTGTTATCCGTGTATTGATATGATGAATAGTTTCAGAATTACATTAAATAAAAACTCATTAACTTCGTGTTTATTGGCCAACCAAAATAGCGAAAGAACACTTAATCGAGTTGATTAATTTTGACGACTAATGAAAGCAAAAGGTTACGTAACTAAATTGGTTTAGGTAGTTTTCGTCCTCTGTACAAGTAATATTTATAAAATTTCATTAAATCGAAAATTCACTAAATTGATTTAATT
Organism: Glaucopsyche alexis; assembly: GCA_905404095.1. Classification (NCBI taxonomy): domain Eukaryota; kingdom Metazoa; phylum Arthropoda; class Insecta; order Lepidoptera; family Lycaenidae; genus Glaucopsyche; species Glaucopsyche alexis. The sequence goes on along the minus strand of FR990052.1, from coordinate 14,894,194 downwards.
AGCACTTTATAGAGGTTTGCACCGAAAAATGTAAAACGAAAACTAACTAAGTCCACGTAGTGATATTTCGATTTATATTTTTGCTCGTTTAGCGTTTGTGTTAGTTAAGCGTAAACTTACTAAATCTATTTAGTTACTTTTTCCCTAAAAATATTTCAAAAAAGTGTACATCTAAACCGTTTTGATGAGTTTTTAACTTCTTTAAAATACGGTTAATGCGAATTATGAGCTCTTCGTACAAGACTTAGTGACTATTGTATTATAATTTGAGTGCTTATTTCTTTGTTTAGTCAACTTCAGATTTCAGTCGCGCTCAAGTAGACAGTTTTGGGTGCGTGTTTTGTTACGATCGTAATAATAATTTGCAAACAATGAATCGCTCTATATTAATTTTGAAAATATTGAGAAAAAAAGAAACAGGACGAGTTAAGTTACTATTGGTAATTGAGTAAATTATTTATTTCTACTTGTACCTACCTACTACCTGTATTTTAAATTTATATTATTAAAAAGTATTTTTTTAAAGCAAGCTTTTATTACTGGGAAGTAGTAAGTACTCATAAAGGCGAATCAAACGGGCCCAAACTAGATGGAGTGATGTGGTTTTATTACGGAGTTCCTATGGCCAACTTCTAGTAACATCATCAGATCAGCTCCACGTTATCATAATATTGCATTGTCACGAGATTTACATATTTGTGCAAAATTTCAGCTCAATCGGAAACCGGAAAGTGGGTCAAATTTAACTTGCAATATTCCATTACAGACAACGGGACAGGAGAAACTAAATAAAAGATTGTAATAAAGAATGAATTTACCATTATCTTTTTATGAAATTGTAGCTGATGTTATTTAAGTTTAAAACCTGTATGTTTATTAAATAAATTCCAAATAATGGTCAATTATAACTTGTCTATTTCAACTTGATTTAATTTTGAGGCTTTTGAGAGTAACTATTTTACAATTACCTATTTTATGGGTATTAAAAAGTTATTTTATATTATGAATGTATTATACTGCACCTACATCTACACTAATATTATAAAGAGGAAAACTTTGTATGTTTGTTTGTTTGTTTGTTTGTTTGTAATGAATAGGCTCAAAAAGTACTGGACCGATTTCAAAAATTCTTTCACCATTCGAAAGCTACATTATCCACGAGTAACATAGGCTAAATTTTATTTTGGACAAAAATAGGGTTCCGTAAGATATTTGGGTTTTTCGGACACAAGGTGTAAAAAATCAACCAGAAAAGTTACTTATTTTGCGTACGCTGCCTAAACTATAAAAGATAGAACCATAAAATGTTCTAATTAATTGTAGATCTTATAAATATCTACAAAAAAGTCCGCGACACACTATACCTATCTATGTCGAGTGAGGCACAACAACCATTTTTTTATTTAGAAATCTTGAATTTTTTTTGGACTACATTTAAACGCGTTTATTTTACTCATGTTATTAATCCTTATCAAAATAAATTATTTCATCACTAAGTACAGTTTATGTAGATAATATTTGGTCTTTGAATGATTAAAATTGGACGTTTGGTTTTGAAGTTATGGTGAAATTAAAATATTACGACTTCTGCTGCACGGCCCGTTGCGAAGTGGGCGTCACCAAGGCGGGGTGCGCGTGCGGTTTAGTTTAGTTTAGTTAAATAGTTTAGTTATTTTATAAACATCAAATTGATAATATCTTAAAATATAATACATTATAATAATATCTATACATCTATACAGTTAAATACAATTTAAGTGTCTGTTTGTAACTTCAAATTAACAGCTTTTTACATAATGAATCTGAAAGTATATTCGGTACTTACAATAAAATACATTTTTTTTTTAATTTTTATCTGTCCGCCTGTCTGTCTGTAAGTCGGTCTGTCTGTCTGTTTGTTCCGACTAATCTCTGAAACGGCTGGACCGATTTTCACGGGACTTTCACTAGCAGATAGCTGATGTTATAGGGTACATAGGCTACTTTTATTTTAGGGTTCCGTTTAAAAAAATAGGATTCCGCTTTCGTTAGTCATAAATAAGGTCGCGGGTAAATTTCAGCGATATCCCAAAGTATTGTTCCACGCGGACGAAGTCGCGGGCAAAAGCTAGTAATATTATAACAAGGCTTATAGGGTGAATATTTATTCCGTTTCGAGCCATTACGAGGTGAATGCAGGTACTCATGAACACAAGAAACTTTAAATATGGAAGCAACTTTCCTGCTTGAAACAAAAATCAACTGTTTCATGCTAAAGTGCCAAGGCGCGTGCGCGTATTTATATGAAAAAGCTCATTTTTTTCACGTAATAAAGTTGCTTCCATAGTAAAAGTTGCTTGTACATTCACCCCGTAACGGCTCGAAACGGAATTAGAAGTCCAACAAGACCTCCAAAGTTTATTAGAGAGTGTCCACATGGCGTGTTGATTCTCTGTTGCATCTCGTCGCCGCGGTACGGCACTGCTGCGTAATTGTAGTATAAGAATATTTTATTTGCAAAAATATGGTACAAAAGATGGTAAATATTACATGGAACTCATATTTTATCGGATTTATTTAGTATGTAAAACGACGCAGCGGTACAGCACTTCGGCGACGCAACGGAGGCACGACGAGCTGTGTGGACACTCTCTTAGTTTAGAGCTAAATCGGTGTCATATGTTTGTTACGTACACAAGCAAAACATGCATTAAAAGTACCTTAAAATATTGATATAGGTACTAAACTAAAACTTTGAAACCCAGTCCAAAGTAACTGGGATTCTGTAAATGCATGCTTCGTATGTGTGAACGTGTGTGACAACTGACAAACCTCACAATATGTCCGACCCCCTAGTGCATGGCTTGGGTTGAGGGTGATCTCATAGTTTTTGGTGCACCTTATCCAAAGGGTTTCATTTAGAAATATTTGAACAGAAAAGAAAGCGGGCATACTCATTTTATCCTATAGTTTATTCTATAGTTGACTAGAAATCAATTATGACTCGTGCACGGTCGAAGCGACACCGCAACTCTGCCCCACCATATGCCGTAAAGAGTTAACGTAAGAAACGTTCATAAAGAATATGACCAATTGGTTGAAAATAATATTCCTGAGGTAATATTATATTATGAAAATAATATTCCTAGGACACGGAATAGAGGACGTGAGACAAGATGTGTCAAAGTTGCAGAGCAGGTAGGTACCAAGAGAAGATTTAATATTGCAGCTAATAAATTATTATTAATAATAACTCCCCACACCGATTTCAGTGACGGTGGCCGGTTTTAATGAAACCAAGCCAGTTACGCAGGAGTCATTTTATAGTGCTCAAGTGTGTGCGCAGTACACAAGAGCACTCTCTCTTCCTTTATTCTCACAATCCGACGGATAACTGACACGACTGACGAGAGATGAGGTGCAGGTCCGACTTTTTACATGCCCATCCGACGCATGGATTATCTTTCTTGTCAGACAATCAGTTGATCAGCCTGCATTGTCTTAACCAAACTTGGGAAATCCACGATCTCCGAGTCGAGAGCCAATGCTCTAACTACTAGACCACAGAGGCTGTTACCAAATCCCAAAGACTTAAAACGCTCCTATTCCAATAGCAGGGGCCAAAAAGAAAGATCCCCTCAGCCTTTGCACCAGAGGAATAATTTCACGTGAACTACATTCGTGGCACCAAGAGCTGCTTACCGATGAAAAGAAAAAACTGATGGACCTGATGTTGTCACAAGAAGATGAAAAAGACATTGAATAATCTCAACTTTGAATACGATAATCATTAAATAAATGTTATTCAATTTCTCTTTAACTTTTAAAGTAATAATTGTCAATATTATAACATTGTTTGTTACAAAATAATATTTTTATTTCATTCATATTACATTAATTAAATATTTCTAATTGAAATGTTATTATTTCATTTATAAAGGTAAATTTTAACATTTCACTAAGTGTAACATGTTCCGTTTTTATTTAGTTGAAATGTAACTAAACATACTTATCAACCTTTTGTCACATCAGTTTTTATGCGAAAAATCACTAAATACATTTAACAAGCAATGAAATTACACTTATGAAAAAATATTATGGGCGAAAACTAACTAAACTTGTTTTTATTGAATATCTATTAAAATAAATTATTTAAAGTCATTCAAATTAATGTATAAGTAACTTTGGTACAACATCTATGCAATGGCAAAAATAAAAAGTTTCTATCTCTTATCAAAAATTTGCTAGAATTTTTTCAATATTTTACAACTTTAAACGCTCGTATTACAAAATGATGAAAAAGCTATCTGGTGAGTTTTCGTTCTACGGGGACGGTATACGTGACCGTTATGGAATTGAGTTTTGTTTTGACAAATTAGAGTAATATTGATAAGAATGAACAATTGTTAGATTATATTGCATAATATTATTTTTGTTAGAATCTAACATAAATTTTTCCAATTGATTTATCCGAAGGGCCTAGTTTTCAACTTGGATACTAAAAATAAATCTTAAAAATTGTTTTTTTTTCTTGTAGAAATTTACAGCGGCTGTAACTTTAAATCCTTGTTTTTCTTCCGTTATGGCCCTATAAACTATAACAGTTGACGGTTTTGACATTCATTACAAACTCCTTTGTATAAAAATTACAAAAATAATAATAACCAGAAGGAATACTTGATTTTATTTTTATTAGTTATTTTTCAAATAAAAGTATGAAAATAAATAAAATAACATAACCAAGAGCATGTCAGGACTTAGAGAAGGATTCCGTACGTATACCAAATAATTTTTAGGTTTTTGTTTTACTTTAAAAAAAAACATTATATTTTAATGAAATAAAAAATTGGATTTTAAATATTCCAGATATAATTATTTAAAATTTAACATTTCATCCAAAGGACAAAAAGAATATTAAATGGTGGTTTAATTAACTCCTCGTAGTAAATGTAATTTTCAATATTAAAAAACGTTAAATAATTAATACTAAATTAATTACAAGAAAATACATCTTTCTAAGATAATCAATTCAAGATATAGAAGCTTGAAAATTCGTGGAACCGTAAAAAATTTAAAATAAATAAAGCATAGGGCTAGGTTAATTTTTAATACTATCCAGAAGCCTCTCGCGACTTCACGCCCTTTTTTTTTTTAGTACTAGAGAGTACTAAGAAAACAATTCCAAAATATACACAACGATATTTTATATCTATTTCCGAAATTCTTATATGTTGCAATCGTTTAAAATCAATCCAAACGTTTCGCATTTCACGGAATCACAAAACAAATTTAAAAACTTAAATCACAAATGATTACTTAAATCTACATGATTTATGAACATTTACTCAAAAATTTAATTTCAGCATTATAAATATTTTGTTTTATAACTGTTACAGATAAAACATGTCATACATTTGACAAACATAATCTGAACCTAGCAGTATTTTGATGTTTAAAAAGTTATTATCTTATACAGAGACACTTCAGCTTCAAGCACACGATATAAAAAATGGTTGAGTGGCATTCGGTGTTACGTGTCGTTGTCTATTTTCTGGTAGAGAATTCAGTTGGGAGCTTGGGGACTAGAAAATGAGAAAATTAGATTCATTGCAATTTCTTTTGGAGACGTATAAAAGAGTTCCGAATATTTTTGTAGTGCGCTTCTTTTAAAATAACTTCCTGCTTTTTTCTACAGGATAGTCCTTGCCCAATGTAGTTCAGGAATTATGAATTTTTAACTATATATTGAGAATAAAGCAATATGTATTATCTTGTTTTGACTGCTAATTTTGAGCACATCTACATATTACTAAGTTTGTATTAAGCAAGGAAAAAGTAAGGAAAAGGTAGTAAAAGAAAGGCTGCATGATTTTAGGTAAATGTCATAATAATTCACTCTAACTTTGGCTACGTTTGATAGCTCTATAGATCTATATGAAAATCACTTGGGTAAAGCTTATTGGAGGTCAGATGCGCACGATAAAAAGTTCTTCGACTTAATTGCATTATATCAAACATAATAACTGCAACTATAAAATAACTATTACTTATTAGTATAACTTTTGCAGATGTTGTCTATTCGCCGGAGTTCAAATAAACGGAATAAATCCCGGCACGACGCCATCGCAGTGGAACTTCCAGGAAAGTAGAACTTGTTCCATGTTCAATATTGTTTAGTTTTATTGATGTATCGCATACCATTTAGAACTCTTTATACAGGTATTATATAGATGAATCGTACCGTTTCGAGCAAGAAAAAATGTGCTCAAACCTGTACGATTGCGGCGATGGATGCAGCCACAAGCTATATAATATCATATCGTATAAGCGCCATTTTTTCATTGGCTGTGTTCCGTGGAAAATAGCGCGAACAAAAAAAGCTAAGCAAAATGGCGACCGCTGGCATTAAATAAGCAGTCACAAGCTATATAATATCATATTGTATAAGCGCCATTTTTTCATTGGGTGTGTTCCACAGAAAATAGCGCTTAAAAAAAAAGGTAAGCAAAATGGCGACCGCTGGCATTAAGGATTATGTTAGCAGTATTGAAGTTAGCAAACGTGTCCTGGCCGATAATCTTTTTTTTTCTTTAGTTTTTCTAGCAACCCTAACAAGCGCTATTTTCCGCGGAACACCGCCATTAAAATGTACACGATATAGTGTCATTTTATTTATTAATTTTAATTCATTAAAATATCTACATTACAGTGGCGAAGGCTGCTTCTCCTTCATAGGGAAGCCGGAGCCTGTATAATAGGTAGGGATTTCTATGAAGGTTTGCAAAAGGTAAGTGACAAGGGAAGCCGATAGGAATGGAGTTATAGGAACCCTTCGCCACTGCTACATTAACTTTTGTCAAGCATGAAAATAAGCACACTTAAAACGAATACAAAATACTATTTACTTGAGCTACTCACTATGAGGGTTTTCTTATTTGAGACTTATGTAGCTTCAGAGACGAAGTTAAGTTTGCACCGCAATCAGAAACATGTTCAGTGTAATAGCCAGAAGCTGATTGCTTGTTACAGCATTTTCCTGTTTCTGCGAAAAACCACAGGCTGACAAACACCGGACGTTGTTAGAAAGAAAGTTTTTCCTCGACGTATAATTTACACAAGGATGTTGTCCCAGCGCCTAATTTAAAAAAACAAAAGTTTGACTCTACAAAAAAAAATGTAAAGCAAGTTAATCTTGTCTCAAGCTTTGTGAAAATAAACTCGGCTGGAATATTTTTAGAATTCCATAACGAGGAACGACCCTTGTTGACACTAGCTCCGTTTCAGATTGATGTAATTTCAGCATGTTTCTTGTATCTATTATATTATTTCAACTGTAGACTGTAATTTCGAAAGTATAAAGATTGAATTTTCAAATTGATAAACATACGATAAAATTTCGATCTTTAGGTACGCTGTTCTGTAACTTTTTTAAAACGAAAGTTATCTAAATTTTAGCACAGTTAGATTATAATAGTACCTACCTAATTCATACTAATAATTTAAATTTTTACACTTTCTGTGTATGTGTCTGTCTTTCACGCCAAAACTACTGAACCGATTTAAATGAAATTTGGTACACAGATAGTCTTTGGTGCACGGGGAAATGTACGGTTTCCGTGGGATACTTTATTTACAGTTTCACGTGAAAACTACTAAGTCGATTATCATGAAATTTGGCACATATATAAATTAGACCACGGGAAAGGACATAGGCTACTTTTATCGTAGGGAAATGTACGGTTCCCGTGGGATACTTTATTAAGAGTTTCACGTAAAAACTGCTAAACCGATCATCATGAAGTTTGGCACAGATATAAAGTAGACCATGGGGAAGGACAAAGCTACTTTTAATCGCGGGACATATAAGGTTCCCGTGGGTTACTGTACTTCCGCAGGTGGAGCTGCGGGCATTAGCTAGAACAAAATATTATTTAGGATCGACGTATTTTTCCTAATAATATGATGTATTACACAAGTAATATATATACTTTTCATGCTTAGGTAAAATAATATCTACGGGGCCCTGTACTTAGCACGAAGCTTGTTGATCTTTCTTTTCAATTTAGATCGGGCCAAGCCCTGGGATAAAGGCCGCTGATGACCTGTGGATAGCGCGCTACATCCTGTGCCGCCTGGCCGAGGAGTACGGCACGGTCGCGTCCTTCGAACCCCAGCCCATCCAGAACTGGCCAGGCAATGGATGTTTTGTGTACTTCTCCACCAAGGAGATGAGGGAAGAGGATGGTATTATGTTAGTAACCATTAAAAATATTTGTAGGTAGCTGGTAAACTTTGTATTAGCTGTCCCGACTGACGTTGTTCTGCCTTAACAGAAATAAATAAATAACTATAAGTACACCTGCAACTATAACTAACATCGACGACTACACCTACAACCTAAACCTACACGTACATCTATAACTACACCTAAATCTACACCTACCAAGCTACTGGGACCGGTAAATTTTTCTGAAATAAGCCATTCAGATAAACTGAACGCACCTATAAATATCTGACAGTCACGTGACAAATTGAACACGTTGAACAGCTGTTAGTATGATTTTTTTAGTATTTTGTTGCAATATTCAATATTTATATAATCTTTTAAAACTTACTTGAACTTCCACAATCATGCATTACAAGACCAAAATTAGACAAATTGGTCCAGGTCTCAAGTACCTGACAGCGTGACCGGAAAAATAAAAGGGATTAATTTTTAACTAAAGACTATTTTTATATTTACTTATATATTGGCTGTGTTCCGCGGCAAAAGCGCTTGCAAGCGCTAAAGAAAAAAAAACAGATTATCGGCCAGGACACGTTTGCTAACTTCAACATTAACATAATCCGCCATTTTGCTTATTTAACGCCAGCCGTCGCCATTTTGCTTACGTTTTTTTGCTAGCGCAATTTTCCGCGAAACACAGATAATGTCTGTCATATAACTACTTGCTTTTGAATATTTACCTAGGACGTTTTTTATTTAGATAGCCATATTTAGCTTTCCAAAAGGTGTAAATCGATTTTAAATTAAAGCACTACTACGGTGTTACTGTGTATTGAAAGTCAATTGCAAAACTTATCGTTGGAAAACGTTGAAATCCTACACGTACTTCACACTGCGGATAGCAATATTACAGGCAAACTATTCCATTATTGACATTATCCGTTATTGAAACCCCGCAGGCTAATAGAGAAGGCGATAGATAAGCTGGCGCGGCGGCACGGGGCGCACATGAGCGAGTATGATGCCAACAATGGCGCGGACAACGTACGGCGACTCGCCGGCACGACAGGCGTACCGCATGTTAAGGACTTTACTGCAGGTAATATTTTTATGAAATGAACCAGGAAACGAGCAGACGGATCGCCTGATGGTAAGCGATTACCGCCGCCCATGGACACTCGCAACACCAGAGGAGTTGTACTTGTAACTCCTCTGGTGTTGCGACTTGCGTTCCTGGTCCTTCAAATAAACACAACGCAAGCGTTATTTCACGCCTGTTTTCTGTGAGGTCGTGATATTTATCCGGTCGAACCGGCCTATTCGTGCCGAAGCGTGGCTCTTCCACAGTTGGATAAGGTATATTATACCAGTCTTATCCAATATATCGAAGACATGGGATAAACATGCCTCAAATATCGTACTATATTAAAGTACCTACTGGCTTTCAAATTAACACTGTGGGCGAATCGTGGGCTTACGTGGGTAATGTTGGTTACAAAATGAAAAATTATACTTCCATACTATTGACTTGCTTCTCAATTCAGCAACGAAATATTAACCGATTGGATAAGACTGGTGCAGTGGCGTATCTATTTTTTATTATAAAAAGAAATATGTACACAATTTTTCTTGTACTTTATTTTGCTTGACTGGTATGTCAATCGCTGTTTGCCTGTTGTCTTGGAAAAAAATCGACAGCAGCGCCCTCGAAGCAGGATCCTCCTTCACCACGACAATGCTTCAGCGCACTCCGCAAAACAGACTGTTTAATATTTGACCATAGTCAAATATTCAACAGTCTGTTTTGCGATAGGAATGGAGTTATAGGAACGCCTCGCCATTGTTATCTAGGTATACGTGTAACTTAGACAAGTTACTTTGAAGCGCTTATAATATTGACAATGCAAGACAATCTTCATCAAGAGTTTTCTTGAACTTGAACCATATTATAAATTATCCTTGTCAATTTCCAAGTGCAATTAGTAGAATTCAAATCCAATAGCTATATTTTTATTCATATTTGGTTCCAAATCACAATTCATATCACAAAATTGAAAATACTATTAAACACCTATTTTAAAGTGCAGATAAAGTGTAATTCGAATATGATTTCCAACCCGTCGAAGTAGCGAGTCATATTTAGTAAAAGGATTTCCCGATATTCATCTTCCGAAATCTACCAACATACTGTACAATAGTGGATTCTAGGCAATAAATAGAGGGAGATATATTCGAAGCTCACTGGATATATACGCTAATACTACATAAACAATGTCGGCGTAACTTACACGAGATGTAGTACATTTGGCGTATTAATACCGAATGCCAAGACAGCCGGGCTTGTTAGCACTGCAATTCTCGATAAATATATAGCTACTTAGTTGAGTTTGCAAATGTTATACAAATACTGTTTAACGCTTTACCGCTGCAGGAGTTTGCAGCCTTTCTAATTACGATAAAAAAAGTCAAAAATATGAAATTATAAAAATTTAATTTGTAGAATGTAAAAGATAATTTCATTATCATATTTCGGCCTATTTACTTAATGATTCGGCCTATTTACATAATCTAAGTCTGAAATTTATGCAAACATTACAAAAGCTAATTAAATTTTAAATTCTAATGTTACAAGCGAAGTAATTTGTAGAATTTTGCGTTTACTGTTTTATATAACAACTTTATAAAACCACAGTACCTACCTAAGTACCTGGTTGTATTATTTAGGTAATTTGGGCGTAAGATCTACAAAACAAATATTCTGTTATGATGATGTCGGTTCGTGTATAAGGCCAGATATTAAATTGATAATAATAATTGTTGGGGTTCCATGGGTATACGTATGACCTAGTAAATTCTTAAAATAATATTTCCCAGACTAATTAATATTATAAATAATATGGGTATGACATCAACCTAATCTTGTAAAATTAATCCAATAATTTTAGGCATTTTAAGCCCCAATGTGCCGAAAAATTCCTAGTGATCTGAATTTTTGTACACGCCTTTATTACGGGATGGGGAAAATCGACATTGATATCGTGCCAGCTATAAAAGTAATAAAGGTCAAATGGTCACGAAAATCAGTTTTTGAACGAAAATGTTCAGGAGAAACAAAAAAACGGGTGGGCCACTTTAATTCGTTGGCCCGAAGAAACCGGAAATAGTAGTCTAAAGTATAAGAACTATGCAATCAAAATTGAATCCACTATTGGGAACACATCCTGAAAATTTCATTTATCTGGTATAATCAAAACCTAAGTTATGAAGATTAAAAAAATCGACGATACGCTTCGAGAAAAGGTGGTCTGGTAGTACTAGCCCTTGCGCTTCGCTTGGCTTATCTTGGCAGGGGTACTACCGTGCCCTAGATGTTTTACCTGCAAATTGCAATAGTAATTTTCGTTCTGCAAAGCACGCATCATACGTAATAATTACGTAAGAAACTGGGTGTTTTAAGGTCCACATCATATTGATACTACCTAGTAAGTCGAAAAATGCCAAAACGGTTTTTTATAAAAATCACCTGTTACTAGGTTTTGAATTTGGGCAGCCGAATTGCTCGGAGGTCAATAGTTGTCAGTATAAAAATCGTTTGTCGTGAAATTATATACAAAAAATGCCTCTTGCTTTATTCTCGTTTTCCAAGTAGAGCGCTGAGAAAGCGACTAGTAGGTATTCACTCACATACAGTATTGTATTATGTATACCTATCGTAAAATCAAGGCGTAAACTCTATTGCTTTTTCATTAATGTTTGTGTCTTAGAAACTTCCATCTGATACTTGTGCGTTTTGTGAAAAATATACTTATACCAGCTGTTTCCCGCTGCTCCGCCCGAGTAAAAATGCTATCGAGTATCTCGTGGGAATACTGTACTTTTCCGGGATAAAAAGTAGCCTATGTCTTCAGTACCCAGAGCCTAAACTACTACCATAGTAAATTTCATCAAAATCCGTTTAGTAGTTTTTGTGTGAAAGTGCAACGGAGCGGCGGCGGCTTTTAAACGATAAGAAGAAGCGAGTACATCGGAGATCTCCGTTACTTTTCAGAGCAATGAAAATAGAACTCTACTATTTTCATTGCTCTGAATTTTCCCCGGACTATCGGATTCTGGACAATATAGTTCCAGCTTTATATGCCTACTTATTGTGTCGCCAGGGGTGGCGAACCGCGGGTGCTCGGTGCGCATCCCGCGTCAGGTGTCGGAGGACAAACGCGGGTACCTGGAAGACCGGCGGCCCGCGGCCAACGCGGACCCCTACCGCGTTATCTCCGTCATGCTCAGGACCTGTGTGTTTGATGAATAAATCTGCCTTTATACTGTAAATTATATCGTTTTGTACACGAAGTATGTCATCTCCGTCATGCTCAAGACCTGTGTGTTTGATGAATAAATTTGCCTTTATACTGTAAATTATATCGTTTTGTACACGAAGTATGTCATCTCCTTCATGCTCAGGACCTGTGTGTTTGATTAATAAATCTGCCTTTATACTGTAAATTATATCGTTGTGCTCAATAAATATGTTATCTCCGTCATGCTCAGGACCTGTGTGTTTGATGAATAAATCTGCCTTTATACTGTAAATTATATCATTTTGCGCACGAAGTATGTCATCTCCGTCATGCTCAGGACCTGTGTGTTTGATTAATAAATCTGGCTTTATACTGTAAATTATATCGTTGTGCTCAAGAAGTATGTCATCTCCGTCATACTCAGGACCTGTGTGTTTGATTAATAAAGCTGCCTTTATACTGTAAATTATATCGTCGTGCTCAAGAAGTATGTCATCTCCGTCATGCTCAGGACCTGTGTGTTTGATGAATAAATTTTCCTTTATACTGCAAATTATATCTTTGTGCTTAATAAATATGTTATCTCCGTCATGCTCAGGACCCGTGTGTTTGATGAATAAATCTGCCTTTACACTGTAAATTATATCGCTTTGCGCACGAAGTATGTAACTAAGTCATGCTCAGGACCTGTTGTTTTTGATGAATAAATCTGCCTTTATACTGTGAATTATATCGTTGTGCTCAAGAAGTAAGTCATCTCCATCATGCTCAGGACTTGTGTGTTTGATGAATAAATCTGCGTTTATACTGTAAATTATATCGTTGTGCTCAAGAAGTATGTCATCTTCGTCATGCTCAGGACCTGTGTGTTTGATGAATAAATCTGCCTTTATACTGTGAATTATATCGTTGTGCTCAAGAAGTAAGTCATCTCCATCATGCTCAGGACCTGTGTGTTTGATGAATAAATCTGCGTTTATACTGTAAATTACATCGTTGTGCTCAAGAAGTATGTCATCTCCATCATGCTCAGGACCTGTGTGTTTGATGAATAAATCTGCGTTTATACTGTAAATTACATCGTTGTGCTCAAGAAGTATGTCATCTCCATCATGCTCAGGACCCGTGTGTTTGATGAATAAATCTGACTTTATACTGTAAATTACATTGTTGTGCTCAAGAAGTATGTCATCTCCATCATGCTCAGGACCTGTGTGTTTGATGAATAAATCTGCGTTCATACTGTAAATTACATCGTTGTGCTCAAGAAGTATGTCATCTCCATCATGCTCAGGACCTGTGTGTTTGATGAATAAATCTGCGTTTATACTGTAAATTACATCGTTGTGCTCAAGAAGTATGTCATCTCCATCATGCTCAGGACCTGTGTGTTTGATGAATAAATCTGCGTTTATACTGTAAATTACATCGTTGTGCTCAAGAAGTATGTCATCTCCATCATGCTCAGGACCTGTGTGTTTGATGAATAAATCTGCGTTTATACTGTAAATTACATCGTTGTGCTCAAGAAGTATGTCATCTCCATCATGCTGAGGACCTGTGTGTTTGATGAATAAATCTGCGTTTATACTGTAAATTACATCGTTGTGCTCAAGAAGTATGTCATCTCCGTCATGCTCAGGACCTGTGTGCTTGATGAATAAATCTGCGTTTATACTGTAAATTATATCGTTGTGCTCAAGAAGTATGTCATCTCCATCATGCTGAGGACCTGTGTGTTTGATGAATAAATCTGCGTTTATACTGTAAATTACATCGTTGTGCTCAAGAAGTATGTCATCTCCATCATGCTGAGGACCTGTGTGTTTGATGAATAAATCTGCGTTTATACTGTAAATTACATCGTTGTGCTCAAGAAGTATGTCATCTCCGTCATGCTCAGGACCTGTGTGCTTGATGAATAAATCTGCCTTTATACTGTAAATTACATCGTTGTGCTCAAGTGAAAGTCCGGTCAAAATCGATCCGGCCGTTTCAGAGATAAGCCGAAACAAACAAAACTGAACTGACTGACAGACAAACAAAAGTTTTAAAAATAGATTTTTCGTGTATGTGGTCTGTATATAAAGATGTACCTTAAATATAAAATTAACAGCTTTGCACTAAATTATGCATTTAGTGCAAAGCTGTTAATATTAAATTACAAACAAACACTTCGAACATTATTTATTTGTATGTGTAGATTACTTTGCTAATATCTAGCTGCGGCATAAGGTCCCATGTTCCTTGCAAGCGGTCGTAAATTTATGTTTCGACCTCAAATTTACCGAGAAGTCTCTCTAAGTTGTCTAAGTGCTCAAGCCGAGGGTCGCGGGCTCAAATCCCGCCGAAGGAACAAAAAGTTTTTCTGTGTTCCTGGGTCATGGATATATATTTAATATGTGTATAATATAATAAAAATCTTAAATATATGTATAGTATAAAAGTATTAAATATACCTACTTCTTGTTTTCTGGTACCTGTAACACAAGTTCTTCGGATACTTAGCACGGGGCCAGATTCACGTGGTGTGAAGTGTACATAGATATTATTATTATTATTTATTTCAATTCATGGTTAAGGTAGAACAATATCTGTAGGATAATAGTTTCATAAAAAAATCAAGTTTTGATAACATACAAATTTCCTACGGCTATTATCAAAAAATTATATTAATACCTAATTTTAAAGAAATAACGTAAGGTTTTTAAGGTCCAATAGTAACGACAAGGAATGAAATTCCTCGTCTGAGAATAATTTAAATAAGAAATTCTAAAAGAATAGTATCTGTATTTTTTGAGTAAAAGAAAGTATTATAATCTCGAACTTAGCTATTATACCACCAACATTATAAGGAAATTGTATGAAAATTTACTGTATTCGGAGCTTGAGACAGAAATTATCAATTTTCATTTTCTAGCTGTTCCTCTACGTACTAATATTTATTTTACAAAAGTGGATAAAATTATAATGTTTTAAATATTTGCTTTGATTCATCAATCCTTAAAATTTGAATTTTCATACTTTCTTTCTTCTTTCTTATCAACCACTCTTCTGCAGGCTTAACATGCGCATAGTAGAAACACCGAAGAATAGAAAATATAACACATTGAAGAAACATACCATTCGGAGCAAAATAGGTCTTATTATAAGGTAGCAAGGTCGATGTATCGTCGTTATGAGAAAGAATTTCTTCCCGAGCATTAGCTCATAAAATTGCTTATTTTGTCAGCTACAGTAGAAACGTTTTCTTAATTTAGTGTCAAAAAGTCTTACAATGATGTCAACCACTCCACATCATGGCGGTCTTAGACAAATAGTTTCTTTACGTTGAGTCATATTATACGTCTTGAAAATTTGATCATTTTTGACACAATATTTTTCTCGGCAGCCATTTTAAAAATATTGCTATTTAGAAATATTGACTTCTATTGACGACCTTGTTTGTTATCATGGATAAATAACTATTTTGCAACGAACTGTTTTGGATATATTATTTCTTCTTAAAAACTGTTTCTATGGATCGCCATGCTAAGCCTGCTGGTTACAAAAGAAAACTTTTATAGACCGTATCTAGTCCTCCGACGGCGGATAGGACGACTAATATTAAATATTTATCCGGTTATCGGATTAATAAAATATATTAATCGTCGTTGTGTCATGGGATACTCATCCCAACTTACCTGTCCGGTAGTTGTGGTATAGTATACGGGTATGCGACCCCGGCTTCCCTAGCTATTACTGTCCTATCCCTTGCCCTCCTGGGCAGTAATATCCTACATTCCCTATTTCCCACTCTAACTTACCAATTTTCCTTTCCACACCACCTATCCTTCCCTTTCCCTATTCCTACCCTCTCCACCAATCCGTGGAAACGCAATGGATAATTAAAAATAATTTAATTATCCAAAATGGCGGCGATGTGGTTCGCCACCCATCACGTCTCGTTTCTCGCGGAGGCGAAAAGCGGACCATGGAGAGACGCTTGGCTACGTTGAATGTAAGAGGAGGAATGGATGGTAAGAATGAAAGTAGACGAAGCGAAAGAAGTATGTAAGGATCGTAGCAAGTGGAAAGAAGTGGTCTCTACCTACCCCTACGGGAAAGAGGCGGTCCTGCCTACCCCTACGGGAAAAAGGCGTGATTATATGTATATATGTATGTATGTATTAATCGTCCAGTAATAATATAAATAAAAAAGTTCTAAGCTAACCTAACCCAAAACTACAAAAAAGACAGTCGCTTGCCTATTGCATCTATGTTTTAACAGAGTAAGTGATCATGATGATGAGTATTGAGTACTTCATAAAATATCCACGATTAATCAGGGTTAGCTAATGTGGTCGAGGGAGGTATCTGAAAGCCCGCCCTCCGGTAGATATTGAATTAGGGAGACAAGTGAGGTCAAATTACATCTTTTCAGGTCCCAGGATGATTCTGTTTTGTTTATTATTATTTTTAAACAAAAAATTAAACCGACTTCCAAAGTAAAAATACACAAAAAAGTATGAAATAAAACTTATTTTAAAAATAATTCCCCTTTTAAATTTGTCTATTTCTCTACTTAATCTTCTTAATTTTGAAGTCGCTACCAACCCAAACGATATCCTACAATATTTTATAGAATTACTCACGTTCATATTTGCTGGTACCGACTTCAAAATTAAAAAGATTAAGTAGAGAAATAGACAAATTTAAAAGGGGAATTATTTTTAAAATAAGTTTTATTTCATACTTTTTTGTGTATTTTTACTTTGGAAGTCGGTTTAATTTTTTGTTTAAAAATAATAATTTCCCCCTTTTTAGTGATATATCTTGTTAAGTTATTATTAATACGTCTTAAGAACGTCTACAATAAACGATCGAATGTATAATTGAATACGCGCCAATCTTTCATTAGGTATTGTTATTAAGATGATGATGATGATTACTGTAAGTAACAAAGTGGCATATGCTTGCAGTTCTTTAAACAATTCCGAAATTTCCTAACGCATATCTTTAAAGACTGAGGAGTTCTGTTCAGTGCTTTTGGATTCAGGGCATACCTTGGTACAGCATCTTATTCTTTGGTAGCATATGCTTGTATTACTTCAGTAAAAGTCAAAATCACTATATGTGTCGATATAAATTTCGAGGAGTTCCCTCGATTCCTCATGGATCGCATCATCACGTTTCCACTTTAGTGACTAAAGGGCCAATTTCGAAGTAAACTCTTTATAACAACAAAAGAATTTTGCAAATAGGTCCATAAACGGCAGAGTAATGTTCAAAGATCTCCATGTTAGTGTAAAATACTATGAGAAGTACCTTCTTTATCATCATAATGTGATGATGTATGCTGTGATAGTGGTAATGATGATGATGATTACTCTAATTGACAAAGTGGCATATGCTTGCAGTCCTTTAAACAACGCCAAAATCCCCAAACATGTATCTATAAGGAGTCAGGAGTTCTGTTCTGTACTTTTGGATCCAGGGTATACCTTGGAGCAAAATCTTACTTTTTGGTAGCATATGCTTGGAGTACTTCAGAAAAAGTCGAAATCACTATATGTGTCCATATAAATTTTGAGGAGTTCCCTCGTTTCCTCATGGATCCCATCATCAGGTCACCAATTTTCTGAAAATGGGACCAACTTCGGATTATACCTTTTACATCAAAAAAATAATTTTGAAAATCGGCAAACAGACGGTGGAGTTATCCGCGAACATACAAAAAAAAAAAAAAAAAAACAAAATATATACAGCCCTTTGAGTATATAACCACTAGAGAGAGTTTTAGCCAGCAAACGCGTGTCCTTTTTCTGCTTGTGTGCATTGTGTTAGTGTACGTGCAGGGATGTAACGTATATCGATATAATATCGATAAATTACTCGACTTTTTTGTGGTACCTATCGACGTTTGTAGATATTTTTATAATTCTGAATTTTTATTTTATAAACACATTTTAAATTTTATGTCATCAGTTTATAATGTGTAAAACTCATTAAGTACCTTTTTAATCTATACTAATATTATAAAGCTGAAGAGTTTGTTTGTTTGTTTGTTTGTTTGTTTGTTTGTTTGAACGCGCTAATCTCAGGAACTACTGGTACGAATTGAAAAATTATTTTTGTGTTGGATAGTCCACTTATCGAGGAAGGCTTTAGACTATATAGCATCATGCTAAACTCAATACGAGCGGAGTACCAATCAAGAATGTTACAAAATCGGGGGTCTTTTTTTCCTTTTGAGAGCTTTCGCTACGTACGCTGCGGAAACGGTTAAAGTTTCGCTAAAAT
Organism: Glaucopsyche alexis; assembly: GCA_905404095.1. Taxonomy (NCBI): domain Eukaryota; kingdom Metazoa; phylum Arthropoda; class Insecta; order Lepidoptera; family Lycaenidae; genus Glaucopsyche; species Glaucopsyche alexis. The sequence goes on along the minus strand of FR990052.1, from coordinate 14,875,411 downwards.
GATGTATGGCAGAATTGTTCCCCTTTAAAAGTTCTAAAAAAAAGTCCGCGACTGTATATGTCTATCTTTTAAGGTTGGCTCACTATAACCTTTTTATACTTACCAAATTTGTTCTAAAAGTAAGCATTATTTGTGAAGGTGTTTTCATAAAGATTATATTAATCCTTATCCAAGTAAATACGTTATTCATTACAAGCATTTAATCTAGAAGAAATTTGCCGTTTACATCATTTGATTTCAATGAGTATTTTAGAAGATATCGCAGTAATAAAATAATCATGCGCGCTATAGTAAGGCGCGCGGAGCGGGCGGGCAGTCGTGAGGTGGAAGCGCTTCTTCTACGTAAATGAAGTCGCGGGTAAATTTTAGCGATATCCCAAAGTAACTATTCCACGCGGACGAAGTCGCGGGGAAAAGCTAGTTTAAGATATAGGTATTTGAAATTAACAAGATTTTATTAGATGTTTAAAAAATATTGTGTTCTTATTAGGTTTGTTTGTTTGCATGGGCTCCGAAAGTACTTGACCGATTTTGATGAAATTTTGCACATATATAGAAAAGACCACATAGGCTACTTTTTTGCGGCACGGCATTTCTTTTAGCGCGTACGAAGGCGCGGGCAACATCTAGTTTTTATTATAAAAGCGTTTTCCCATTATCCGACACGATATCGGTAAATAATGCTGATAGCCGATACACAATAGCCAAAGGCGAGTAAAATGTATGAAATAATTAGTAGCAATTCTTTCACACTATTCAGTCAATTGCGTATTTTAATTATAAAATAAGTATTATGAGAAAACGTTTTATTAATAACTATTTACATTAAATAAAATTACTCCCTATATCTACCAATTGAAAGTTTACAATTCCTAACAATTCTTCACTATTGTAATAGAAATAGACCGTTCATAAATATTTTTAGCCGACTTTAAAAATAAGGAGGTTCTGTGTTCGGCTGTATATAATATGTCACCGTAAAATTGTAAAAACCGTTCGATTGTAATATTACTAGAGATATTATATTATGTCGACAGATTGTCAAATAAAAATTTCTCCTTACAATAATTGTACGCATTATTTTTAGTTTTAATTATTATTATGAAAAAAAAAAAACAAATATGGCGGCGCGGGGCACTTGCCATTTAACCAATCGGCACGGTAAATATTACAATGTAACGAAAAATAACGTGTAAAATTGTAAGAAGTAATTTTTATTTGACAATCTGTCGACATTTTATAATATCTCTAGTAATATTACAATCTAACGGTTTTTAAAATTTTATGGTGACATATATTATACAGCCGAACACAGAACCTCCTCTTTATTAGTAAGTAAGCCTTAGTAATACCGACCCGATAATATATCCCGACGGACATACTATCAGGAATCTGGAAGGCCGGGGAAAATTTAGAGCATTGAAAATATAACTCTGGACTGATACAATAGAACTGAAAATCGAACACACGAGTCTCATGTCAAATCTGACAACACAAAAATTTTGCGTTCGATTTCCTCTCTTTGTATTGTATTTGCATTTTTGATTAGCATCTAAATAGTAAATACATTGAGAGATTAGCTGAGTCAGTCAGATTACTCACTTGCTTGGGGGCCTAGCAGGAACAATTGTCAATTGCGTAAGCGTTACGTTATCGAAAGAGATTTGTATAAAAATTATGACAGCGCTCATACAATTGACATTCGATAACATTGCATTTACGCACCTGTCAATAGTTCCTGCTAGGCCCATATTAACAAGAATAAAAGTTATTTTCGATCCGATATCAAACCGATAATGTGAAAGACCTATGTGTTTCATATATTTTACTTGCCCTTGCATGGCTATTGAATATCGATTACTGTATCGGCATTCGATACCGATATCGTATTCGATCTGGATCGGATAATGGAAAAATGCTCTTTGTGCATTTTAATTGGAAACTAAATAAAAACATATGTTTAAGAAAGTATAATTATATTATTGTAAGTCTTCTTAATTGTCCGGTAAAACAGAAATATCTTCCCCGTATCAATACCGTCACACCAAGCTGTCTCACTGGTGGAACACACTCTTCTAATTTTCGCATCTAACTGCTTCAATCTATTCGCCTCTTCTTCCGGAGCATTTCCGAGACCTAATAAAACCGTTTAGTAAAAGTTTATTATCTTTATCGATAAACTCTTGTGTCAGTAGGGTACATCACTCAAAATACGCAGAAAAACAAAGCTTTTATTTTGCACAAATTATTACTCATTACATGATATTCATCATTAAAGCGTGATATAGTACGAAAAAGGGTTCGTTAAATTTAATGATTATCTGTTTATATTATAAAAATACTCATTATTTAGTTCACAAACCATCTTTAAAACATTACGTGTAAAACATAGATATATAATATTAAAAAGAGGTAGATATGTTATAAACGCGTAAAAATGAAGACTCGAATTGGTGCGAGTCGGGTCAATTTTGGTTAGTGTGCTCCGTGAGTAATAGCGTGTTTTGTGTTACTATGCGACGTTGACACATTGACAGGCGTCCCATGTCAATGTGTGTCGTGGCACAGAAATATTGTCAGTTTTGTAAGGATATAACGTATCTATGGTGTAAAATGATAATTCCAAGTATTTGACACCTTCTGTCGTCATTCTTGAGGCACAATATGCAGCGGCGCAACACATTTTAGATGTTTTAAAATTAATATCTCCTTTACACATTTATTTTCATTTATAAAACATAAAAAATACACAGAGCTACTGCTCTGCAATGGCCTACTGAGCTGGCCATAACATGACACGAAACACGTGTTTATACACCGATATAAGCTCTTTCATTCGCTCGTATTGATACATCGTTAGTAAGACAATAGTACCAACTTTCAAAAACTATGACTCCGTCTTTAGAAGTCTTTGATACAGCCGAACGTATAACCGCCTCCTTTTTTTGAAAGTCGGTTAAAAAGTAACAGATAAAACTTTTACTGGAGTAGCGTAGTATCTAGGTACGTATGTGTAATATAGGTGTACTAGATTTTGCCCGCGGCTTCGCCCGCGTGGAATAGTGTTCTTGGAGAAAAAACTTCTTCAGCATTTAACTTTACTCACTGCTATATATATACTTCTGTATACAATGTTTTTAGGGTTTCGTACCGAATGGGTAAAAACAGGACCCTATCATAAAGACGGGTCACGCGACGTGCGAGACCGCTTGATATATTATTATATTATAAGGATGAGTATATTATGTTCAAGTATACTAATATTATAAATAGAAAAGGTTTGTTTGTTTGCATTGAATAGGCTCCGAAACTACTAGTCGATTTTGATGATATAGATTAGACCACGAGGATGGACATATTAGGCTACTTTTGTAGGCCGTTCCTCGCGAGAACTGTACATTTTTTCGCTTTCCTTTAGCACTCACGAACTGGTGGGAAACATCAAAAGAAGAATATTGAATATGGCCACAGAATACATAATAGTACCACGTTATATGACGGAAAATTTAAGATACGTAAATGAAGTCTAATTGACCGTCAAAACCATTAAAATTTTATTTGACATTTCAATAATACTAATCAACTAACTCTATAGAAAAATCTTAATTTATACTGCTGTACAAAATATTCGTGAGCCTTCATATACTTAAAATGTCCCGCGTTTTCGATAACGCGATGTAGAAATGCGAGCGCCCGAGCTACGCCACAACTATAGTTGCAAAACTTCTGAAATATTCCGAATAATTCCGGAATACTTCTGGGAAAGTTTCTTTAAATTAGAATTATTCAAAATGAATTTAATTAAAATTTTTATTTTTGCTGAAAAATCGTATTTTGCATCAATCGTCGATCGCCGCCGCGCCGCACTCTATACGTCGCCCGCCGGCCGCTGCCACACGAGCGAGACGGCGGAGCGGGCGGCGGGAGGGAGATGCTCCCCGGAGAAGTTTTCACCCGCGCGAGAAACATTCGTACCCCGCAAATCGAATGTTTCCGAATGTTTCTGTCGAATATTTCGCCGGAATAATTCAATGGTAATATACCTAGGTGTTAGTTTATGGTGTATGGTGGTTGAATGAATTATTTGTTCAGTGGCACATACGTACGTAAGTAAAATATAAATGTTTATTTTATTATTTAAAATGGGATTGATTAAGTATATAATGTTGATATTTTTTGTATGTACAATGGCTCTGTACGCATCGATTTTGATGCAGTTTTCAGAACAATATTATTTAGTACCTACTATATGTATACGTGACATAAAAAAATGTTGAAATAAATAATGTTTAAATAAGTAAAAAGATGGAACCTGTAGTAAGGACGAGCCTAGCTCGAATTAGATTAAGTATTCCAATATCTATACTAATATTATAAAGCTGAAGAGTTTGTTTGTCTGTTTGTTTGTTTGAACGCGCTAATCTCAGGAACTACTGGTACGAATTGAAAAATTATTTGTGTTGGATAGTCCATTTATCGAGGAATGCTTTAGGCTATATAGCATCATGCTAAACTCAATACGAGCGGAGCACCGATTAAGAATGTTACAAACTTCTTTCTTGGTCTTTTTTCCTTTTGAGAGCTTTCGCTACGTACGCTGCGGAAACGGTTAAAGTTTCGCTAAAATGATGTATGGCAGAATTGTTCCCCTGTAAAAGTTCTAAAAAAAGTCCGCGACAGTATATGTCTATCTTTTAAGGTTGGCTCACTATAACCTTTTTATACTAACCAAATTTGTTCTAAAAGTAAGCATTATTTGTGAAAGTGTTTTCATAAAGATTATATTAATCCTTATTCAAGTAAATACGTTATTCATTACAAGCATTTAATCTAGAAGAAATTTGCCTTTACATCATTTGATTTCAATGAGTATTTTAGAAGATATCGCAGTAATAAAATAATCATGCGCGCTATAGTAAGGCGTGCGGAGCGGGCGGGCAGTCGTGAGGTGGAAGCGCTTCTTCTACGTAAATGAAGTCGCGGGTAAATTTTAGCGATATCCCAAAGTAACTATTCCACGCGGACGAAGTCGCGGGGAAAAGCTAGTATCAAGATAAAAAAAAATTATTGACAATATAAGTCAAAGTATTAATTCACTTTTTAAACTGTTATACAATACAGAGGTTTTATTAATTGAACTTTTGTAGATACCAATAGAACCGATTTCAATGATGCCGGAACACCTCAATTGACCTCAAACCACCACCAAGCGAAGACTTTATTGAAGAGGTGCTCTGACGACTTTATTAAATGATGCGACGTGCAATCAAGTCACAACCATAAACTCAAATATACCTACCGCTCACAACACAACTGAAGATAAACCCCCTTACTAATAAACGCTGTATAAGCTTTAAATAGTTACACAGTGTTTTGTCTTCTTCTATCGAATTAAAAATGTCACTTGTGTGATGTGAACAAAACACTGTATAGTCTATTCAAAGCTTATACAGCGTTTTAATAAAGTTGTAAAGTTGTAAAGTTGGAAGTTGTAAACTAATACCCCCTTACTAATGTAAGGGGGTATTAGTTTACAACTTCCAAGCGCAATTTTTCTCGTTTTTTTTTGAGTTGAAATATTCCCAAAGTTTCGGAATATTTCGGAATACTTCCGAAGTATTCGACGGGAATGATTCGGAATTTTTCCCGCCAGCATCTATAGCCACAACACTATGTCTCTGCATTTTAAATCTGTAATATCTTCTAAAATATTCATTTAAATTACATGATATACAGGGCCATATTGATCTATATTAAATGAACAATATATTATTACTATTAGTATAATTGGATAAGGATTAATGCTGTATTGCTTAATCGCTTCGTAAATAAGCTATTAAATTTAAATGAAAGTAAAGGATAAAAAAATGGTTAATGTGGGTTATCCCTAAGAGGTAGATATATGCCATCGCGGACTTTTTTGTAGACTTTTGAACAAAACTAAAGTACATTATTTTGATCTATCTCGTAGGTTTTAGCCAGCGTTTTCAATGTAAGCGGAAAAAATGTAATTAATTTACGACATCACATTAGAAACCTCAAAAATAACAGTATTTCTCCACTATATAAATGGATGTTATTATACATATAAACCTTCCTTTTCAATCACTCTATCTATTAAAAAAAAAACCGCATCAAAATCCGTTGCGTATTTTTAAAGATTTAAGCATACATAGGGTATGGACAGAGAAAGCGACGTTGTTTTATACTATGTACCTAGTGATTAACTGATTTTTAAGACAACAATGTTGAAAGCTATAGAACCATTCATAATATTATTATTCTTAAATACTTATTTAGGTTAAAAATATTATTTTAAGTAACACTGACAGTTTTTACCTATTTCGAAAATCTTTCATAAAAACAATTTCTGCTAAGAAAACGTTTTAAACATAACCCCAACCAGATGTTCTGAGTTAATCGATGTCTAAAATCAAACTACAAAAGCTCGTATTTCGACAGCGTCTATAGAAATGAATTATTATTGTTTATAAAGAATTTAATAAGCATCGCTGTGTTTAATTCTGTATCGGGTTAACCTCCACTTTGAAAACTTGCCAACATCCGCTACAATTACGCATAATTTTTCGCTTGTTCTGCTAATAACGGCTTGGCAAAGTTAACAACTCCTTACCATTTTATATAATAGGTTGGGGAAAAAGTCTTTTCGCATTATAGTATGTATGAACTTGTCATAAAATATCTTGGGCTATACCAATTGTATCTGGCTGATTTTGGTATCATTAAAAAGTTTTAATTTTACAGAAAACAATTCCAAATTCAAATTAGGTAAATTTGAGATTTTCATTTGTTTTTCTTATTGTTAAAATGAGTGATTCTTATGAAGAATTTTGATACATTTTAAAATTTTATTACAAAAAAGGTAAAAATGCAACACAAGCCGCGAAAAAAATTTGTGATGTTTATGGACCTAATGCAGTATCTGTGAGAGTAGCGCAAATTTGGTTTAAGCGTTTTCAATCCGGAAATTTTGATATCAAAGATGCACGTCGCTCTGGTCGCCCTGTTACGGACAAAACTGTTGCCATTTTTGAAAAAGTGGAGCAAGATCGGCATATTAGTAGTTACGATGTAGCTGAAGAACTGGGGATTGACCACAAAACGGTTTTGGCGCATTTGAAAAAAGCTGGGTACACAAAAAAGCTCGATATTTGGGTGCCTCATGAGCTCACTGAAAGAAACCTAATGAACCGTGTACTCATTTGTGATTCTTTATTACGACGTAATGAAACCGAACCATTTTTGAAGAAGCTGATAACTGGTGATGTGGAGTGGATCACGTACGACAAGAACGTGCGAAAAAGATCGTGGTCAAAGGCCGGTCAGACTGTGGCGAAACCCGGGTTAACTCGCAACAAGGTGATGCTGTGTGTGTGGTGAGATTGGAAGGGCATTATTCATTATGAGCTGTTACCGCCAGGCAGGACCATCAATTCTGAACTGTACTGCGAACAACTGATGAGATTAAAGCAAGAAGTTGAGAGAAAGCGGCCGGAATTAATCAACAGAAGGGGTGTGGTTTTTCACCATGATAACGCTAGACCTCACACATCTTTAGCCACTCAGAAAAAATTACGGGAGTTTGGCTGGGAGGTGTTAATGCATCCGCCGTATAGTCCTAACCTTGCACCTGCAGATTTCCACCTGTTTCGGTCGCTGCAGAATTCCTTAGGCAGTGTCAGGTTGACATCACAAGAGGACTGCCAAAACCACTTGTCGCAGTTTTTTCATCAGAAGCCCCAAAAATTTTATAGCAATGGGATCATGTACCTACCAACAAGGTGGCAAAAAGTTATCGAACAAAATGGCACCTATATACTTTAGTCACTTGTAAATAAACTTTATAAAAAAACCTTTTGAATTTTTATATAAAATGCGAAGAAACTTTTTCCCCAACCTAATATTTATACATATCAAGCCATACAAAGTTAATAAATAATATACTGTTTGGTATATTGTTATATTAATAATTTAAGCAAAAACTTTCAGTACAGTTTTACGAGAATCGTGCAACTGGAAGTGTATGAAGATTGGCCGGTGATTAAAGTTTATTATTAAGTAGTATTAAGTATTAAGGGTGCCCACCTACGTCATAATTTTTGTAGGACTGATAATCGGGCAGATTTTTCCTCGGGCAGATTATAACCGATTTTGAGACCGACTCAACGCACACGGCCGTCACGTTGTATGTAGCTTTCGAGGGAGTAGTAGAGTGCAAGCGGCCGACTGTCGCGGTCGGTGAGCAGTGTGCGTTAACGCATACATTTCCGGACGTTCAATTTTTCACCGACTATCGGATCGGTCGAGATGCACCGATTTTAGTTCTGACCGACTTTTTGTATGACGTGTGCGTTGCACTATTGCAATCAGTAAGTTCTATTTATCTCCTACAAAAAATCGGTCACCGATAAACGGACGTGGACGGGCACCCTAAGAAGGTGTGCAGAAAGCTCTTCTTCTTTCAGATAATTCATCAAGAATCTTTAAAATAAGTAATGCTTAGAAATACATAAAATTAATAAAAATAATAACCACACACATTACCTCAGACTACTTATTTACACCGTGCATTTGATAGACCGTACACTTTTGTTGAGATTTTGTTACACGTTGACGTTTGTCAATCTGTCACAACCTTAGAGTATATACAACCTTATCACAATATTTACACAATATTTACGGAAGTGTATAGAGTGCCGCAAGCGGCTTTCTATCGCAATCGGTTTGGGAACCGTAAGTTTTGCGGTTTATTAGTGACGCCGTTTAGACAGCCGTAAAGTGTTTGTGTCACCTTAAAATTTAAAAACCGTTAGACTGTAATATAACTAGAGAGATTATAATATGTCAACATGAAATGACTAGGGTTACTTATAGTTACTACGGAATTCTAAAAATGGGTTAGGTTAAGTATTCTAGATCATTTTTATTACATTCAAAACGTCTTTAAATATAAAAAAAAACAGAAGGCGATAAATCATTATTTTTCATAGATCAACTTCAAATTATAAGGGTTCTTTTTAGTTATACCTACCTACTACGGAATTCTTAAAATGGGTTAGGTTAAGTTAGAATATTTTTATTACATTTAAAACGTCTTTAAATATAAAAAAACAGAAGGCGATAAATCATTATGTTTCATAGATCAACTTCAAATTATAAGGGTTCTTTCTAGTTACTACGGAATTCTAAAAATGGTTTAGGTTAAGTTAGAACATTTTTATTGCATTTAAAACGCCTTTAAATATAAAGAAACAGAAGGCTAGAAGGAATAAATCATTATGATTTGAGAAGGTAGATTTCTGTAAAAAGCTAAAGGGCTTGTAGCACCGACACTCGTGTCGCGATAACATTCTGTAAGGCTTATATAAAATATTGGGCTAGTAAGCCGCAAGCATATGGCACTGTAACCGATTGCACTATGTTAACACTTATGGTTATTTAAAATTATGTACTAGGATGCCGTAAGCTTACGGAATTCTAACCAATTGTATTACGTTACCGCTTGCGGCACTCTATACACTTCCAATATTTACTTTGACGACCTCTGTTGTTCAGTGGTTCGGCGCGTTTGGTGCTCAAGCCAGGGGTCGCGGGTTCGAATCCCGCCGAAGTTACAAAAAGTTTTTCAGTGTTCCTGGGTCATGGATGTATATTAAATATGTGTATAATATAATAAAAATCTTAAATATATGTATAATATACTTCCTTTCTTCTTTCTTCGGATATTTAGCACGGGACTAGATTGACGTGGTGTGAAGCATTCATAAATATTATTTAAATCTTTTCATACCTATCTTAGAGGCAAAATAACCCTTACAAAGTTCAAACGTAGGTACATGTGTCATAATACACTTAAGAGATCATTTTTCCTAACGGGCCCGTTTGCATGTTTGCATCCAATTTGTTTAAATTTGTAGCGAAAGAATCCTCCTAATGTTTTCAGTAGATTTAATTTAAATTCATGTCACTATATTTTCTCATTTTTCTTATTAACAGCCTGCGAGTACGTGACTACAATGAAAAAAAAAATGATAATTAAATACTGTAGCAGACGCAGATGAGGCCATAATGAATTTTGTCTAGATAGAAATATTGCAATTCTCTGTAGGCTCAGGAATTTAGTAAGAAATGAATTTTTCCAGATCCCTTGTGTAAGCATTCTCAGCATTGTTGAAACATGTCCTTTTTATTAAGTAGCGGCGTTTCTATTTATTAAAAAGACTTCGTTTTGCGTTCTCGTATGAGGCGAGTAATATTTGTAGAACATTGTGATATAACTTCATAGTCTTGATTTGGACACAAACGAGAAGCAGTGTTATGTGATTTGGGTTCAGAAGGAATATATGACATAAATATGAGCATTAAAATCATCATCCACAATCAGGCAATGGCTATAATTTATGTAGAGTTCGGTTTCGGTTTAAAGCATATATACATATTATGTATATATTATAGACAAGGCATGTTTAGGTAAAAAGTATCTCCAGTTAAAAAATGATCCCACTTTTGATATTTTTGGAGCAATTTTGACATTTGAAGTATGGTGAAAACAAGATGGCTGGCATTTACTATGGCTAATATCTACGGGGGCTTACTAGGGGGCAGGATTTTTAGAGTTTACTCTTTATGAATCAATTTTTTACAGCTCTAAGAGATAGCCCGTACATTTTTTCCCTAATTTTGGGGGGAAAACCAGCCAAAACCCCGGACTGCTCTACCTACACACGCACGGATTTGGTACTGAGTGAACCAAATCCATTTTTAAGGTTCCGTAATACTTATGGAACCCTTATAGTTTCACTCTGTTCGTCTGTCTGTCTGTCGGTCTGTCTGTCTGTCTGTCGTCTGTCTGTCTGTCTGTCCGCGCCTCTAGCTCCTGTAATTATGAATATAAATTGATGAAATTTGGTGCAGTTATACATCACGGTTTCGGGATCATAAAAAAATAATAATTTTATATTTTAGGGGTGGCTCTCCATACATGTGAAGTGGGGATGAAAAATATTTTTTCACTCTACCCCATCGTGTGGGGTATCGTAAAATAGGTATTTTAAACGGCAAGGTTTCATACGTTACTTTTTTATAAAGTTGACCATTTTCGAGTAATCGGCATCCAAAGTAGTTTGTAAGTTGGTCCCCCCAGCATTTTTAAACTATAGGAGATATAAACTTGAAAATTTCCATGCTGATAGGTCATGCTAAAAACTCTTTAGGAAAATTATTGTGAACCAAATCGGACAGTAACTTTTGGAGTAAATAAAAAAAAAGCATATTACGCGTTTATAGTTACGGAACCCTCCTTAAACATGTCCTGACATGCTCTTGGTTAGGTTATTACCTTACACTTACGACTCATCTCGGTTTTACCTTACACTTTGCAGGGAATTATAAAATATCTTTCATTGGGTGAATAATTTTATAGCGCAATAGTTGTATAGTGAATATTTTTTTGTGATTTTAAGTACTTAAATTATAATATTAATTTAAGTACTTATGTAAAAAAAAAACACAAAAAAAAGAAAATTGTAGGCTTTCGCGGTGGCTCTGTGTTTAAAGTTTATTTCAAACGTAGTTACGACCAGGTGGCTAAAGCACTTAAAAAGAGCTTATTTTTATGTGTTCAAAGTCGATTTAAATTTATAATAAAGTTGTGTTTTATATTATGTTTTAACCTTTATACATTACTTAAATAAATACCATTGATATACCTTTGACTGTAAAAATTAAGTAATTAACGACCGTAGTAGGTACATTGAGATTAAGGACTAAGAAAAGTAAGTACAAAGTTAAAAGCTTTTAATGAAATTAATCTCAGACACAAAGAGTAAATGAAAAAATAGTTTATTGCATAATTTAATGAGAATTTATTTTAATGAATAATATTAAATATCAAAAGCAGGTTGTTAATTGGAATTATTATAGTTGGAAATGATTATTATAGAAATTATCAAAACAAATATGTTTTGAATCTAATAAGACTAGCCATTCCTAAAATGCTTATTCAAAATATTGTAGAGCTGTTTTATAAGATGTCCTCATATGCCTCCCTAGGAAAAAAATAGGAATATTGACTGTACGTTAAGAATAGTTTAAGTATACTTTTGTGTGCCAAGGTTATGGGTATAAAGTTATGGGCGTCACAGACCCAGAAGATATTTTATCTTAAGATGCCTGGATATAATTTATATTACAGTACCTATTGGCAAAATATAGGTATAGTACCTTATCAGTCTGTAACAGTTAATATAAACTGTATGGCAAGCGATATTTTATATTAACATAAAATATATTATCATAGTATCTTCGCCATCTAAAATTCATTTCAAATTTATCAATCCATCCATACACCCATCCTCTCAAACTTTCACATTTATAATAGTAATAGGATCAAGTATCTTTGATCATTGAATTTGTGACTTTAATAGGCTTATTATATAAGTACTAGCTTTTGCCCGCGGCTCCACCGGCGTAAATACACTATCCCGCGAGAACACCACTTTTTCCGGATAAAAAATATCCTATGTCCTTTCCCGGGGTCCAAAGTATGTCTATACCAAATTTCATAAAAATCGGTTCAGCGGTTAAAACGTGAACTTATCTATCTGTATATTACCTCAACAGACAGATAGATAAGTAATCTATTTCAATTCAGTTGCGTGACACCACGGTTAATAAAAACCACATGAGTCGCTCCTCATTTGTTTACCAATTACCGGCAGTCGTATTCGTATCCTACGACCTACGTCGTTGTAGGTGCGGTCTGCTCATTGTTTATTGTTTACTCAATCTTTTCAACGATTGCACATAAAATCTTTACGACTGTTATCATTTTCATGGACTGTTTATTTTACTAGTTTTCATGCACCACAATACTTAATAGTGAGTAGAAATGTATTGGCGCTAGCCCAAACTTTTCGAGTATGAAACATTTTTCTTTTGTTAATTGTTTACATTTTAGCTTCTACGAAACCGTCGTTACGTGTCTAACGGTTCTTTTAGCTAGAAACTTTTCTGACGACGAAAACTACTTTCAGCGATATTTATAGCTGTTTATTAGCTTTGTTAGGCATTGTTAAGCTATATTGTCCATAATAATAATTATAATACTATGTATCCACGTGGACTAATTCTGCTGTTTTTCATCGCCATATTTAAATAAAAACAATCACTTAAGTTTCCCCATTTATGTTATGCAAAACACTGTAAGGTAGGTAGTAGATATAACTTGTTATAGTGTAACTGTAATGTATGTATCCGCATTGTCTCAGAACTGGGCTTAAGGCACTGTCGTATAGATAAAGCCCAAACAGACATGAGTGATAAACAAAGCTTAACTCCTGATTTCATTTTCAGTACAGCCCCTATATTGGGGTTATGGATGTAATATAAGAAGCACATGTCTTGGCTGATCCCTAAATTAAGGCGATTGTTAAAACTCATGTCATGTATCAGAGTTATACAGAGCTAGGCTGAGTCTTTATTACTTAAGGTTTTAGTTTAGGAACACAAATTAAAAAAAAAAAAAAAACCTCTTTAGAATGAAAGTTCCTTATGGGGCGTTGCAGAGGATTACCCTAGTCAGCAAAAAACGTCCGTTACGTTAAAAAACTTAAGATTTTATTATTATATGATGACGTATAGTCTAGGTGATGACTGTTATAGGTAAATTTGATTGACTGTTGCTAGTCGTCCGATTAACGGACGAATAATATTAATTATTAATCGTCCGATTATCGAATGAATAAAAATAACTTAATCGTCCGATAACATTAGAGCAGCAGCAAACCGGATGTATCTATTCGGGACTGAGTAACGGGTGCGCCAACTCGTTCCTTGCAATTGTCGTAGTATCGTGTTATAATTGAAAAAAAATTAAAATACGGATAAGTGAAAAAATGCACCTTAGATACGCAGCTTGGTATGGAATGTTTTCTACAAAATGTTCTACGAATGTTGTGAGTTGTGACACCGCGACATCATACTATACACATACGCAATACAACTTGATTCGTTACTCTAACAAAATATAGCATGTTATGAGGTATCAAAAGTAACGAGAAACGTAAAAGTAACGTAAAGAAACCAGGCGAGTTACGCAGGAGTAATTTTAAAGCGCCCAAGTGTGTTCGTAGTAGGTACAAAAGAGCAATCTTCTTTCTTGTCAGACAATCAGGTGATCAGTCTGCATTGTCCTAACCAAACTTGGAAGCAACATATTTTGTTGTTCCAATGCGGGAATCGAACCCACGAACTCCGAGTCGAGAGCCAATGCTCATGCTCTAACCACTAGACCACGGAGGCTGTTACGTAACCATACTTTAGTAACGAGTACTAATGTTATGATAACGAATACATTCGGCTACGCTTTATTCCGTTACTTTTACACCTCCAGATAAATTTTGCACCCGACTTCGTGCGCGCAAAACGAAATCCTGCGGTAACCGTACATTTTGCTGCGATAAAAATTAGCCTATGTCTTTCTCCGTGGTCTACTCTTTATCTGTGCCTTTCATCAAAATCGGTTCAGTCGTTTCAGAACCTATCCAATGCAAACAAACTTTTCGTCTTTATTATATTAGTATAGAGTAAATAATCAAATGGATACGTAGTATTAGAAAATCATAATGTGGCCCCTGATCAGTGGTGTGTCCAGTACTAGAGCCGGGTACTCATTAGCGAGCTGTAATCATAACATGCGTGATACAGTACAAGGTTCTAGTGTATACGCTTGTTACAGTATGCTAGCCACTAGATCATACCGAATGTGCAAAAACTTGCGAAATGCGTCATTCGAACTGTCAGAATATCACAAAACATTAAAGTCTTACGGTTACGGACGTTTTTTTGATGTCTACCTCCGCACCCCACTTTCGTTCCAAAAATATTCTGAAATTTTCGGACTACTAGCTTCAGCCTTAATGTTTGGACTATTAATCCGATAAGCGGACGATTAAGATATTTTATTCATCCGATAACTGGACGATTAATATATCTTATTCATACGGTTATCGGACGACTAGACACTTCGATAAAGTGATTGAATTGATTTGACAAGTGACCGTCATTGCGTCACATGATTTTGGATATTACGCCGTCTGCTGGAAGCTACTTATACTTCTTAGATACCAGCTTAACATTCTAAAGTACAGCTCAGTACACAGATGGATACCTATTAAGTGTACAAATTTAAAATTTTCTATTCTTTTTTGAAGTTATGTCCTTTAGGTACGATGAGAGTGTTTTTGGATTTTATTTGATGATAGAAGTTCCACTTCTACCACGTGTACTCCATATAAGTCATGGTTTTTTTATCGCAATATGTTAGTGTATTTTATATCAGTCTTAGTAAATCCGTAATTAAATAATATTAATGTAGTAATCTCTTCAGCATTTTTGATAGTATACTTTACTGAAAATACAATTAGCAGATAAAAATAACTATAATATTATTGATGAAAATTGTGATTCAATATACAACTTACCAACGTAGGGAAGTCTGATTCCTATTCTTTTTCTCTCAAGAAAACTCATTTGAACTGTAAAGGAAAGAAATATATACCTAGTATGAATTATGTTGCATGAAATAGTGTAACTTGATGCTCCAATACTCGGAATTTAGTGCCTTCAACTACATGCTTATTATGTAAGTGTAAAAGCTGCTCTGATTTTAATTCAAGCTTATTCCTTCTCCAGAACATCTATGTTAAATTTATAACGTCTTACAGCTACACAAAGAACCTTTACAAATACGGATGCTAGAGGTTGGTATAAAAACTAGTTCACCACTAAAATAATTTATTATCTTATAATTTGATATTTATACTCTATTATCACATAGAATGTCTGTAAATTCAACAACCTCACTATTAGGAAATATATACAATTCTCCAACTCTCTCATCGCCTATTGGCATCTCATTCTCGCGTAGTCCTTCTAGAAATTTCTTTCTTTTGGTTGCTCTGTCGTCGTTCGATCCGTTGCTTTTGTATGAGCCGTAGTCATATGTCTTGTATCTACATAAGTTCTCGTTTAACGAACTCCGCGTGTTGCTGTTTCTTGTGAATTGACACGAACTTCTGGAAACCCGTAAGGAATTGATGGGCGTCATGTTCATTGATTTTCTGGTTGTGTAAGCATTTCGGTCGTGCGTCGACCGTATTGATAAAATTCTCGTTCTATATGACTGACCATCCTGAAAAAGGTTATAAAGTTAGTGAAAGTAGTGGAGACGGATTTTTTTTTCCTATTTGCTCGTTTTGTAGACATATTTTCAAAACAAGGCTCATTTACTAAAAAAATCTTCTTTGAACTTAAACACATAGTTTGTAGATGAGTAAGAGTTGTAAGATATTCTAATGGACACAGAAACATTAAATAAGACGAATTAGATAATGACATATCAGTATAATTTATAGTATTTAATTCTATAGTAATATTTTTGTCCTTTCCCTGGATTTATAAGGTTTCATGAAAATAATGGGGACAAAGGCAGAAATGGACAAAGACCGAAGAAAAACAGATTTTTAATCCTAACTTTTTGTTCATTATTTTGTTGAATATTAGTAAATGGCGAGTGTGAATGGAAGTGTTAGAAGGGGTGGATCTAGGCGGACGTTTCAAGACCAAATCGGGGACGTCTTGAAAAAAGGCCAGGTCAAGAGTACCCTAAACGAATAGCATGTATGAAGGGATTAATGAAAGTGGATGAAGTATGTAAGGATCGTAGCAAGTGGAAAAAAGTGGTCTCTGCCTACCCCTACGGGAAAGAGGCGTGATTATATGTATGTTTGTATTTTTATACATATATTAGTAAAATATTTATTCATTGGAATTTATTCATAATATTTTAATCATTAGATACTTATTACAATAATTCATAAAAAAATATTACACAGTTAGATATTTTAAGGACATTCTTAACTTGATTATATACATTAACAACTAAAGTTAAATCGTATCATTTTTATAAAGATTTTTACTTAAATGTCCATTATAATATTGAAAACAAATTAAATTCATAAATGGATTCTCGCTTTATTCTAAAACAATAAGTGGAGAGAAAGCTCTGGTTGAATGAGCCCATTAATAGGAAACAACATTACTTACGGTAATGTATTTATTGCCTTTAAATAACTTTATTCGAGGTATCAGGTGTTTTTCTATTAAGCAATTACTTATTCAATGGCTTGTTTAGAAATTGTTTCGAATAAAAAAAATTATATAATATCATATTTTAGAGCAACCACTTTAAGGTCTACCGACACACGAGAAAATAAATAATTTTTTTGGAAGATACTTTAATTACTTTTCGATTTTGAATAAGCTAAACAATTTTGATTTTCGTATTTAGAACTGATTTTTTACTAAAATAATAAATTATGCATATAATAATTTTCACTCACCTCGTAGCTGTCGTTTAAAAATCTGTTCCTTTTTTGCCGAAATGTGAAACGCTGTTTGAATTCCTTTTTAAACTTTTCCTGAAAAGAAAAATCATGTTATAAAACATAAAAAGTACTATATATTTACTTAACACTACAATTCGCAATAGTTTCTGGTATGTCACTTGCACTATTAGGAAATACTACCTACGGCTAATATTAAAAAAAATATGCTCATATTAATCTAAAAAAAAAAACATTTGTTTTCGTAGATTAAACACATGTCAGAGCGAATTCTTAATAATAATAAATAATTAAGTTTGTTACAACAATTATCTCAGAATCGCTTCTAAAATACTGTTATAAAATTATATAACCGATCAAATATTAATAACTTTAGGACAGGACCGTGACTTTACGTTAATTTCGTCGACGTTTCACAAATACTGAATTTTCCAAGATTAAGGTCAGTTCAAACCAAGACGCGATGCGGCGCGTCATTTAAACTGACTTTAAGCGTCACCCAACTAACATTTTGGCGCTAAGGGAAACCATTTTTGACACTTAAAGTATTATAAACGACATATAAGAGCTCTGACAATAGCTTTGGACTCTACTGCGGCGTTAGGAATAAATAATTAAAGTTTCAAGAGGCATAATAGAAATAAAGGAAAAATATATAACTTAAGGTGCTAACTTGGAGTTTGTCAGAACTTTTGTATAACTTACTCTTACATCTTTAGGAAACGTAAAACACTAGCACCAATTGTAAGGTGTCTGCTAATACTTACAAACGGTTAAAGTTTTTAAATGGAGTTAGTCAATACCTTGTACCACCTAACGAGTTCTATGGAGCCCTAAGAGCTAAAAGAAAGTTATAGTAGTGATAACTATTTGTATTATAGAGCTATAGAAGTTAAATAAGTGATAACTTAGGTAGGTATTATAGAGTATAAAGTAATAACTTAGGTAGGTATTATCTATAATAGGTATTATAGAGCTAGATGCTGCAAGTGTCAGAAACCACCTTTAAATCGATTACAGGTTGTATAATAGGATTTACTCCCACATTATAAAAATCCAAGTGGCATTAAAAAGCTAGCTATAGTTTTTCTAACACTGAGTTAGGAATAAAAGACTTATCAGGAACCTTAGGTAATGTAGATTTTACGCCATTAAATAAACATAACCTATAAAATTTTAAAAGTAAATTTATGGTCAAAATATTATTTTCTGACTTATTGATTTACATTATTTACTGTTTTCAATTAAAATATACATAGACGTACTGAGAATTGTTATTTACAACCACAACTAAAATAAAAAAAAAAATGCCGTGGCAGTGATTTATTTTACCTAATAATATGAAATGTTGTTTATTTTTGAGGCGCTTCAAAATTGAGATGAAAACTAGTATATAATATTATCACAGAATACTTATCACCGCAGGGAAAATTCATAAGAAACCGATAATGTATAAAATTATTAATTGATGTCGGCCATGATTGTCGGACATGAATATGCGCACTGCTATTATATTTTATCATTTTTATTACTACTTATTATACACAATATACAATCGAGCTATAAATAGTATCGTAGGAGCACTCATATGTTGTTAAAAAAGCTAATTGAGTGAATTTTATAAATTATTTATTACTAAAGGGTGCAGTTGTAACCTGTGTATAGCTTATAATACACCTAAAATGGTGAATACTACTTCAATAGCACTATTGTAACTCTTTATTCCCACCTTTTTATCACTTTTCTACAACTATTATGTTACTTTAAGCTCTAAAATTGTGGGCCCAATCCAGGGTTATAAGATAGTTAAAGCGCGCTATACCACTAGTTGATAGACATTTTATAGAACCTTAGGTTTTTAAGTTTCTCGTAAGTAGCTCATTTAGCGCTTATTCTTATTACCAAAATGTTAGTTGGGCAGTTACTCTGAGACGCGATATTAAGATAGAAATTGAAAATTGAACTTTATTCACTATAAAAGAAGATACACTTTTCATTGCAAGAGTTTTAATTTCGAGCTGCAATGCGAAAAGTGTTGTGAGAATAAATCTTCTTGTATCTTAAAAATCTGAGATGCGTCGCGTTTCGGTGTAAACTAACGAAAATCACACCGAGACACACAGAAAATTGAACTTTATTACATACACAAAAAGATACACGTTTCATTACAAAAGTGACGCCTTCGACATTGGCTTTGATTGGCTTGACATTCGAACGCTTGCAATGAAACGTGTATCCTCTTAAGTAGTGAATAAAGATAAATTTTGAATAGCTATCTTTAAAATGCAACATCGCGTCGCATTGTGTCTCGTCCCAGTATAAATTGACCCTTAAAGTAAGCAAATTTTTTATACTGACACTAATTGAAAGGCTTCAAAAGGAATGACAATCTTGAAAAGGATTTTGCATAGTATTAAAAATGTAAATACATATTTTACAATTTATGAGTCAAAAGAAAATAAGAATACGGTTTGCCTAATGGTAAGCAGCCATGATAGTTAACATATAAATTGCAGTACTATCTTAATATAAATATTCAAATCTACTGTGGCTGGACCCTCCAAAGAGTCCAGCCACAGTTACCCGCTACAGTACCTATTTCAGAGAATGTGAAATTTGCCAACCAGTATGTGATATAAATATTATGATTAGCTACTCTGAATATGTAAATGGATGAGAAAATAATATTAATAAACGACATGCATTTATTACTACACTTCTTAAGATATATCCTTTGGAGGGAAATAATGATGTATTTTGGCCCAATTAAATGATGAATAATGAATTGAGGGTGTTGGGAATTTTAAAGACCTGCCTGTCTATTCTCTAAGAACATTTTCAAATCTCGACAGCTGAATCCGCGGTGAGTGTCAAATTCGTATATGATATTTGACACTCACCGCGGATTCAGCTGTCGAGATATATGAAAATGTTCTTAGAGAATAGCACTGCAGGAACGCAAGTCGCAACACTATAGAAGTTACATGGTGTTGCGAATGTCCATGAGCGGCGGCAATCGCTTACCATCAGGCGATCCGTCTGCTCATTTCCTGGTTCATTTCATAAAAAAAAAAAGCTATAATATAGTAAAATTCAAGTCACTGAAGTGGATCGTGGCCTTGATGTGATATAAGTCCTCATTCAAATAAAAATGTCGGCATAGAGTCATTTGGTGCTTATTATAAGAAACAGTAATGATTAATGATAATTTCGAATATTTAATAGGTATGTTTTAACTTATAAGCGATTAAGATAAAATTTTGTGATTTAATATGAAAACGATCTGCAAACCTTCAAGAAGGGAGCGTATTCCCTCCTAAAAGGCCGGCAACGCACTTGCAACTTCTCTGATGTTGCGGGTGTCCATGGGCGACGGTAATCGCTTTCCATCAGGTGATCCGTTTGCTCGTTTGCCCCTTGTTTTATAAAAAAAAAAAAAAAACTTGAAAGCAATGAATATACTTACATTATAAATAGCGTAGATAAAAGGATTGTAGCAAGAGTTGCTCATAGCTAACCAATCGAAACAGAAGAATAACACGTTGATATACCTATACCTGGAACAAACAAATAACAATACATTTATACCTGTTACCAGTACCTGGAACATAAAATTATTAGATGTTGTAATAACAACAGCTAATAATTGTCTGTTCAAGTTCAGCTAACAATAGTTCAACCAACACAATTCCCGATTGGTTGAACCGCGGAACGAAATTTGATTAAACCAAAGCTTATTACGGAGAATAGTCAATTTGGTTTTAATACAAAGGAAAAGTATATAATAGCTTACAATTAAACTGCTTGTACTACCGAATGTGAAAATAATAACAGAGGAATTGCTATAAAAAGCGACAACACTATTTTATACTTTTGTGCAACTATTAGATTAAAAAATTAAATACCTATCAGTCATAGACGATACGTGCGAACATAAAAAAAGTGTGTTAAATACTATGTTTAAAATCGTACTCACTCATTGATTGAAGGAAAAAACGATTGTAGCAACATATAACTTTGTAAAGGAAGCCAACATAGTGCGAATAGTGCCACAACCAACACTAACATTTTTATTACCTGCAAAAAAATAAGTCGGTTTTAATACAATTAACATATTTTTAACCATATAATAAATTTTCTTCTTCATTGATAGTCTCATCTGTGGGTTCTGTGACAGGTTTTATTTTTTTACGTTTACCTATTTTTTTATATTATTGTATTTATTACATTTATACTACTTTCAGTAATATATAAGACATGCGCGTAAAAGAAAATCCTTCGGAAAATATACATTTGCCGCTATGAAAAGGTGCTTTTGTCCTTTCCTGTCTACTCCATGTTTGTGCCGAATTTCATCAAAATTGGTCCAGTAGTGTCGGAGCTTATTCATTGTAGCCAAACAAAGAAACGAGCATACAAACAGACAAATCTTTCCTCTTTATAATAATAGTATAGATAGTGTTACATATAGGTACTATCTAGTCTCACGATAATCATCTGATTGACTAGGTGGCTGATACGGATAGCTAGATAACATATTTTCTCGTCACATTTTTTTGCCAAGCTGTAGAGCTTCACCTTTCAGCTTATTGCTATACGACCGTTTGATTTTTCCTATTTTATATCATAATATATCTATTTTATTTTGTGAAACATTTGGAAACTTGAAGCAACAATCAAACATTAATATCGCACGTTCTGTGAGTGTATTGTTGTCACGTAAAAGAACTCGAATGGAAAATATTGCGAATGAAATTCGGAGAGCTCATTTTGTTAAGATTTGATGGCGGAGACGAGTTCTCGTCGGTAATGTAAGCGTTATCCAATATGTGACATGTAAAATAACATGAACGTATCTCTTTTCGATTGATCCGCGTTATATTCAAATATCAGTATTCAGGTGGACAAAAATATGAAGGACTTTTTATTACACATGGCAGGATAATTGTGTAATTTTGTATTTAATTATTATTTAATTTAAAAGTTTCAATTTAAAATTGAAACGTTTGGCGAGATTAATTGGTCAAAATTTACTTTGCTTTTGAGTGCCAATTTCACCAACGCCTGTTAAAGTTAATCGTTGATTAAATAACATATTATCTCTCTTGTTCTTCGGATTATTGAAAGGAAAAGTATGATATTTAGACCAAATATTAATACTACCCTGGTAGGTTTGACTTTATCTGATATGCGATTATAATCTTCAATTATAAAAGCTACTAACTTTTGCCGTAATACGTGCGTAAATACAGTCAGGGCCGGATTTAATATTAGTCCCGCCTTGGGCACTAAAGGAAATGCCGCCCTGTCAGTGTAATTTTACTTAAAATTGTAGTTTTTGTCTTATTTCTTACGAATTCATCAATACATCTGCAATCAACTATAGTTTTTCTAACTAGGGGCCATCCACATATTACGTCACCCAAAATTTCGATTTTTTTAACCCCCCTTGTTTATAAATATATGTTTTTGTTCTAAGAAGTAAAAAGCACCATGCAAAAAATTGTATGCGCAGTGTCAATCAACATCCATCAACAGATTTCAAACCTAGGTATCTCAGTTAATAGCTCTTACCACGCTGATAATAATTATTTAGTATGTCGATTATCATAAGGAGTGGGGTTTAACGTTACCGTTATAAGAACTAATTATTAATATATTGTGCAATGTTGATAATTGTAAAAAAATAATGTAGTGTTCTAGAAATTATTTCTTTCACTTTCCAAATTTTGCCGCCCTACAAAATTTGCCGCCCTGGGCACTAGCCCCGATTGCCCCTAGTGTAAATCCACCACTGAATACAGTATCCCACGAGAATACTATACTTTTTCGGGATGAAAAGTAGCCTACGTGTTAATCTAGAGCATAAACTACTACCAAGCCAAATTTCATCAAAATATGTGTAGTAGGTAGGTAGTTCTTGCGTGAAAGTGTATCAAACACCCATCCATCCATCCATTCATACATCCGTCCTCACAAACTATCACATTTATAATAATAGTAGGTCTTTTACATCGCAATTGATCACTACTAGTGATCTATCGAAAAATCTATAAATATTTGACTCTTTGTATGCCGCATGAGGCTGTCAAGAAAGGTTTTTAGGAAGTTTCGAGAGCTTTATTGGATGAGTTCAGTGAGCGAAATAGCTGTGTCATCAGACACATTAGTTTATACGACGCCACTCGTGAAAAAATCTATATTTTCGATAGCGACACCCACGTACAATGTTGAAGTACAAATATAATATGAGACTGTTATTACTTATTACCTTAATTATCTGATACGTTTCTATCTGAACACATGTCTTTCAATTATTATGTAAGTTGCAAGTATAGTATTTTCTTAGCTATATTTAAAGTTTTTCGTGTCGTTTTGAGTTTTAAGCCTTCTTTGAATTTAACTACACCGCGAACAAGCCTTTATATTTTTCGGCCTTGACACAATTTTAGAAGATCACATTATAATATACTAGCTGTTGCCCGCGTAAATACATAGGTACTTCCCTTGGGAACACTGTATTTTTTTTTCGGGATAAAAAGTAGCTTATGAAATGTTAATTCATCCAATGAGCTTAAATAACTGCTATACCAACTTTGATCAAAATCCGTTCAGTGGTTTTTGCATGAAAGAGTAGCAAACATCCATCCATACATCCTCACAAACTTTCACATTTATAATATTAGTAAGATTTTTTACCATCTAGGTACTACTAAAAGAATTAGTAAATGCATAAACTTACTCTCTTTTTATTCTTCATTTGGTTGGCGTCGCGTATTTCCTGCGCGTTGCCCGGTGCGCGCGCACCCCACAGCTTCTTCGCCATGTGCGCGTACGCGTACGTTATCACAAACAATGGAATTACATACTGAAACAAATTAAAACTGTTAGGCAATATCAGAATAGTCAGAAAAAAAAATTAATAGGAACAATGATGATACAATAAAAAACCTTGATAAAATATATTTTAGCTTAATGACTAGATGGATTTTGTACCTAAATGGCTATAGATATACAATATTTATTAGAAAAAGTCAGGCGCAAGCCGCAACAGTAACTATCACTAGCTGTTTCCCGCGGCTCCGCCCGCGTAAATATAGTTTCGAGTATCCCGCGGGATACTTTTTCGGCATAAAAGGTAGCTATGTTTTAATCCAGAGTAACTAAACTAGTACCATACCAAATTTCATCAAAATCCGTCCAGTAGTTTTTGCGTGAAAGATGAACAAACATCCATCCATCCATACATCCTCATAAACTTTCACATTTATAATATTAGTAGGATGTTTCGAAAATATAAGTCAAATTTTTGATTTCTTAACAATCTTATACACTTTCTGAACGTCCGCGTAAGTCTATATGGTATTTTTAATTATTTCAATAATAAATTGTTTCAATAAATAATAATAAGTAGGTACATAAAATGTTGTTTACAGTCATGTTCTGTGTAGAAATGTTCTGTGTAGAAATTCAAGAACTCTTTGTGATTAACTTAATTAAAAGAATGTAATAAATTCAGAAAAATAAAAAGCCTTTATTCAATCAAAATCAGATTGAACTGGTAGGGTTTGTGAATTACTGTTTGAAAGCCACAACGTTATATGATTTCAAAGTAAATAGTGAAAAGGGTTTTCAATATAACCTTTGACCAAGATTCGTCAAAGTCCATATTTGTAGATCCTGGCTGTATTTGCTTAGATCTTTATTAAATGTTCTTAGTTCTTACTGAATGTTTTTCGACCTCAAATAGACAGAATGTCGATTTGTTTTTTTAATCGAACTAACCTACTAAAACATTGTGTAAGTTTCTACATTTTTTTTCTATAATTCTGTGGTTTCTACGTTTATAAATTCGCACACATTAACAACAATTCTTACTAATAATAAGTAAATATAAACGCGAAAGTTAGTATGGATGTGTGGATGTTTGTTAATCTTTCACGCAATAACCACTGAACGTATTTTGATAAAAATTTGTACAGTAGTAGTTTAGGGGCTGGATTAACACATAATGTGCTACAAAATGTATATAATTTATCGCAACAAATGCTCAGTTCCCGTGAGAAACATCTAGTTCAGAATATTATTATAACGTTGTGACTCTATGCGAAAACAAAATAGATACAGTTTTTATACTCAGCATTCTCTTGTGTCCACATGCCCTTAATATTATATTATAAAGGAATGCCCTTACCCAAAAACGATAGCCACAGGCTCGGCGCAAACAAATATAATATTATAATAAAATCAGCTTCAATGAACAGATTGCAATGTATTCGGTACGTTTTCGTGTAATCTTTTGTATTTCATGTGATTTTTGTAATTGTCAACAGAAATCATCATCAATCAATTATTATTAATAATGATAAAATCATAAATGGCCTGTAACTGTACATGGAAAATAGTATATAAAAAAAACACAGGTAGGTACCTATTGCAACTTTTTGAACGAACTAGAACCCAAAACAAAGATTTTTAGAATTTTTCTTTGTTTGTCTGTACGTTTGTACGCGTTAAGCACTAAATGTTTTTTGATGAAATTTGGTATGTTAGTAGTTTAGGTTTTGGATTATCATTTAAGATACATTTTATTGCGTAAAAATGCAGGGCTCCCGCTGGATCTCTTTTTGCGCGAATGAAGTCGCGAAAAACATTATAAATATAAATAATAGAAGGTGATAGGTTTGTTTGTTTGCATTGAATAGGCTCCGAAACTATTGGACCGTTTTTGATGAAAGGGGAAGGACATTTTATTGCACACACAGGCTACTTTTTATTGCAGCAAAATTTATGGTTTCTTCGAGGTTTCCGTATGCACGCGCGAAGTCGCAGGCAACATTTAGTGTAAGTTATAACATATTTTATTATTCATATAACTTTGAATCTAATAAATCTTTTGTTTGCACCAAATCTTCAAACGACCTTTTAATATATTTAATAACGTGAAAATCAAATATATTTACTTGAAATATATACAAGAGCAGTCTATAGATCGCAAGGGAATTGGATCCGAATTCAGAAGGAGCGCAGAACGGCTTCTCATAATATAATTTTGAATCTGTAACAATGAAAAAATAGAAATTATTAAAAATGTCTATCATCATAATAAATACGTCTACACAATACATTAAGAAAGCCATTTAAATTTTTAGTCCTCGTGATGAAAATTTAAATGGCTTTCTATTTATTTGTCCTTAGGTGTACCTAATTTAGAAGATTGTCTGGATAGGTAGTTACGGGTTCGGGGGGCCTCCGCCCCCCCCCCCCCCCCCCCGAGGGATGCGTTTTGAAAAAAAATATCATTACAATAAAATAGAATTAATAGCACAGTGTGACCTAAACCCGCACTTTAAGCACGCTTCGTGCGTAATATGTCACACTTGCTATAAAATAGTATACGATACTTGTGGCCTAAGTTGTCTATTACTGCACGGCGTTTAGCACCCCCGCTCCCGGAAAAGTCACGGAAAAGTGCGGGTTTAGGTCACACTGTGCTATAATAGTACATTACGATACGCATGACCTAAGTTGCCTATTACAGCACGGCGTGAAGTAAACGCTGTGCAGTAATAGACAACTTATCAATCAATCAATCAATCGTTTATTTGCCAGAACATGGTATTAATGATGTTACAGTTATTATAATAGGTACAAACACATTCTGCCACATACGGCGTGCAAATATAAAAAAAAAAGACTTAAACCTAACTTATTTAAATTATTTTCTACATTTGTATTGTAATTTTAGTAATATAGTTAAACAATTTATTCTTTGTATTATAATTATTTACATTTTATTTAATTCTTTATCATTCATATAATCATTTACAGAGTAGTAGCATTTATTTATTAATAGTTGAAATAGTTGTCTTTTAAACATTCTAGGGTTATTGTTTTTTATATTATCTGGTAAATGGTTATAAATTTTAATTCCCATACAGTAAGCATTTTTTTTGTAAACATCTAATTTTTGTACAGGTACACATAATTTATTTGTGTGTCTTAAGGATCGACTTGTGTTATTAGACTTTTGTTCGAATAGGCCGATGTTATTCTTAATAAATACATTCATTTCATATATACACATACAAGGCACAGGCAAACAATTAAATTTTTTTAAAAAGTGGTCGACAGCTTTCTGTGGGTTTTGCACCAAATATTGCACGTATACATTTTTTCTGAGCGACAAATACTTTTTCGCAATCTGTTGAATTACCCCAGAGGATGATACCATATCTTAGCACTGACGCTACATAGCCATGGTATGCTAATAACGCCGATTCGTTGGTACTCACATTTCTCAGTCGATTTAACACAAAAACGAATCGGTCTAATTTTAAACAAGTATTTTCAATGTGTTTTTTCCAATTAAAGTATTTATCAATACTAACTCCTACGAACACTGTGTTATCTACAAATTCAACAGTTTTACCATCTTATACAATATTTAAATTCATTGATTTACTATTATATGTTTGATGTTCTATGATATTAGTTTTGTCATTGATATTTATAATTAAGTTATTTTTTTCTATCCATTGTTTTGTCAAATTAAGTGTATTATAAATGTCATTTTCAAATGTCAAAGGATTATTATTTTTATCTTTAATTATGATAGTTATATCGTCAGCAAATAATATTGAGATAAGGGTAATACATTTTGGGAAATCATTAATATAGATGAGAAATAGCTGAGGACCTAAGATACTTCCCTGGGGGATTCCGCATTCGTTTACAACGTATTTTGATCTGTAAACCTTTTTGAAATTGTCTTTTTTTGTAAATTTTGATATTTCAAAGCATTGTGAACGGCTATTTAAATAAGAAGTAATCCAGTCTAATGCATTGCCCCTTATTCCGTATTTTGCTAACTTATTGAGGAGTATCTTATGATTCACTCGGTCAAAGGCTTTTGACATGTCAAGAAAGATAAAGACAACACGGTTGCCTTGACTTAGACTTTCTGTTACTGTTTTTGTTAATCTAAAACATGCTAAGTTTGTGGAACAATTTTTACGGAAGCCATATTGTTGAGGGGTTATTACATTATATTTTGTCATAAAGACATCAATTTGTTGGTATATGGCTTTTTCGAATATTTTTGAAAGTACAGGGATTAGGGTTATTGGCCGATAATTGTGCATAATCTCTCTTTTACCCTTTTTAAAGAGTGGTTTTACAACACAGTATTTTAATCTAGAAGGAAAGACGCCTTCTACAAAAGATTGGTTAATTATATGGGACAGTGGTTTTGCTAGGTATTTGGCACATTTTTTAAATATATTTGTATTAATGTCATCGTATCCAGTTGATTTAGTATTATTTAAGGATAAAATGATTTTATAAATGTCAAGAGGAGTTGTTGGTCTTAAGAAAATTGTATTGTTATTATTGCTATTTATATTATCAGTGTTAGTTAGGTTGTTAGTATTATTATATAATATGTCATTTTTTGTATTTATTCTTGTGAAAAAATTGTTAAATAATTCTGCTATTATTGTAGGATCACTGTATGTTTCGTTATTGTCATCGAGTATTGTATTTATTTCTGTTATAGCCTTATTGTTTGTTTGATTACATTCCATGAGGCTTAGGCCAGAAGTATCGTATATTATTTTATAACAAGTGTGACATAAACCCGCACTTTACGCACGCTGCGTGCGTAAAGTGCGGGTTTAGGTCACAGTATGCTATAAAGTATATTTAGTATATTTCTCAAAATCTCTATCATAAGTGACAGAAAGTGAAAGAAAAAGTAACATAAAATTTTTTGACACTAGTATCCAACCACACGACCCTTTTGATGATCTCAGGGGTGCCCAAGGACATACTAAATGTATCTTGATCAACGTAACGGAATCAGGGCCTCTAGTCAAGATGCATTCAATAATTTCGACGGCGAACTCCGAAATCAATAATGTATGGTATTTGACATAATATTAAGTCATCGTTAAATGACATATCGCTTGCGATGCGTTGTGTCAAATCATATACATTTTGTTTTCGAACTTCGTCGTTGAAACTATCAAATGCATCTTGGACTAGAGGCCCTGATTAAGAGTAGGAGGTGTTTATGTTAAACAACAACAGCATTCACCTGGATCCTGTTCAGCGGGCACCATGATCACCTCCCAGGACATGGCCATCGGCGCCGCCAGCGACAGCGCCAGCACCCAGATCAACACTATGACCACCTTCGCGATCCGCTTCGACGTGTGGGCACTACAGCAAACAGTTCATTATGAATCTTCTTACTGCTATTTAAATGTGAAAGTTGATAGATATCCATCCTCACAAACTTTCACGTTTAAATACACATCCATCCATCTGGATGGATGAATGGATTTACTGAAATATGGTATGGTAGTAACTTAGTGTCTAACTTAAAACATGGCTTACTGTAATTACGCCGGCAGAACCACGAGCAAAAGTTAGTTTGTTTTAACAAGGGTTTACGATGTCATTTGCTAAGACAAAAAACTGTCATAACCAAGAGTTTTGCGTAAATGAGTAATAAACACACATCCCCACAAAAGTAACAACACATATTGAAATTCACGATATTCGGAGACATACGCAGCGAAAAATGACAAATGATAAATAAGTAAATAACTATACAAATATGTATAACCATTATAATTATAGGGCTGTTTCAGACAAGCTTAAACTAATAATAACACATTTTCCTGTCTATGACATATAATATCTTAACCAGGAGGAAGAAAATTTATTTTAATTAATATAATACATAGAGATAAAATTGTAAGAAGTAAACATTTAACATAGGTATAATAGTTATTTCTAATATGCACTCAAATACTCTACAACGCCTACGTTGTAGAGCTACGCCATAGAGCCTACTCTACGGCGTAGCTCCGCTACGTAAAAACTAATCTTTTCGGATGGTAAAGTCGCAAAAGCTTATTCCCACATATTACCCTTAAGTATGACGTAAAATAGATACTGTAATACGTTATAGGACATTTCCTTCGAAACTTTAATACGCCTACAAGATTATCGCACCTTGTAAAACCCATATCGTTTTCCTACTGAAGATCTATATTCCCTGTCCTTATCGGTAAGGAAACTTTACATACTATTCATAGTTTTAAGATGCCACAAATACTTACCTTACGAACCTGACGATATCTCGACGCAAAAAAAGGAAAAGATGTAGCTTTAGCTAAAACAAATACAACCTTTGCTCAGAGACAGCCACACACACATAAATAATACTATAGTCTAAATATATATTTTCATAATGTTGTAACTTGTGTTCAAATGTTAAAATGTGTAATGTTCTTTTTGGAACGAAAGTTCCTTATGGGGCGTTGCGACCTAGTCGGCAAAAAACGTCCGTAACGTTAAAAAACCTAAGATTTTTATGTATTGTCATATTCTGACAGTTTGAAAGATCCGAAATTTCATACTCCCATTAACATTCGATATGGTCTAGTGACTAGGATACCGTACTGTCTACTTTGATCTCAAATATATCTTCTTTGATTAGGAATTCCAATTTTAACCAATATTCTTTATACCCCTATTTCCTCATGCATTTATGTTTCGAAAACAGTATTTTTTTCCCCTTTTGGTTTTTCTTTGCGTCACTCTATTTACAAAATGGAAAACTAGCAATATTGTATTATTTTCGAGTACGAGTTACTTACACCGTGGCACCAGTGCTGCAGAAACGGATTAATGATGTGTATGGCGACGCGACGGCCGACGGTGTCGTTAAACAAAACACAGTGCGTTTTTGGTTTCAACGTTTTAATTCTGGAAATTTCAACCTACAGAACAAGCCCCGTGGACGGTCGGAGACCAGAGTTGATAATAAAGAATTGAAGGCTATTGTGGAAGCAGATCCATCGCAAACTACGTTTGAGTTAGCTGTAGGCTGCAGTGTTAGTGATAAAACTGTTTTAATCCACTTTTACCTCATACCTCATGAATTGAGTGCAGCAAACCGACAAAGGCGCGTCGACTGCTGCGTTACATTACTCAACCGGCACAATAATGAAGGGATTTTAAATAGAATCACCATAATAGAACCTGTGATGAAAAGTGGATCCTATTCGATAATCGGAAACGCTCAACGCAATGGCTGAACCCTGGCGAACCAGCCAACTTTGAGCGTTTGGTGGACTTGTGCCGGTGTCGTTCACTACAGATTTCTTAAATTTGGCCAGACAATTACGGCAGATGTCTATTACTAGCAACTGCAAATCATGATGGAAAAGCTAGCTGCTAAACAACCGAAGTTTGTCATTCGCTCTAGGCCACTGCAGCTTC
Source organism: Glaucopsyche alexis (assembly GCA_905404095.1). NCBI lineage: Eukaryota > Metazoa > Arthropoda > Insecta > Lepidoptera > Lycaenidae > Glaucopsyche > Glaucopsyche alexis. The sequence continues at coordinate 14,843,690 of FR990052.1, read as the reverse complement.
AGGACAACGCTAGACTACACACTGCACAACAAACGGTTACCAAATCAGAGGAGCTTCAAGTGGAATGTCTAAGACATCCACTGTACTCCCCGGACCTTGCTCCAACAGATTACCATTTTTTAGAAATTTGGATAGGTTCTTGCAAGGGAGAAAATTCAACTCCGATGGGGCAGCCCAAAGCGCCTTCAAAGATTTTATTGATTCTTGTACGAAAGGTTTTTTTTGGTAAAAGATTCAATGAACTACCTACGAGATGGCAAAAGTGCATAGATATCAATGCAATGGTATATACTTTGATAAAATAAATATTACTACTATAACTCATTATCTAAATAAAAATTCCCCTTTTAAATTCGTCTAATTTTTAACCATTTCTCTACTCAATATTCTTAATTTTAAAGCCAGAAACAGAAAATTTGAACGTGACTTCTATAAAATATAGTAGGATATTGTTAGGGCTGGTACTGAAAATTTTTCTTAAAAATTTAGAAGATGAGTAGAGAAATAGTTAAATTTTAGTCGAATTTAAAAGGGGAATTATTATTTAGATAATTAATTTTATTTCATACTTTTTTGTGCATTTTTACTTTTTTATAATTAGGAACTTCGTTCCTATCTGGTGTTCCACGACACCGTACGTCTTTTTTTATATTCTTTGTATTTGTATTACTTTATTTATGGAAGGGAGAATCCACCTAACACAAGTGTCTTATGATGCTTACCAGTTGAATCTCATGAAATAAGTATTGCGTAGCTATACTATTATTATAATTTGTTTTTTGATGTGATAAAGGTTTAAAAAATTATCATTTTTACTTTAATATAAAAATAGTAAAACTGATTTTAGTTTGAGTGCATATATATAAGACAGCAAAACATACATACGTCATACACGTAATATACGAGTACAATCTTTTGCATTTTTAATATTAGCGAAATAATATTACTATTTGAAACATTTAAAAATAGGAAATGTGTGGATACATTTACTTTCACAATAAACAGGAACTAGTTTTGTAGTCGATATCTATTAATTGAGTCCCCGAGCAGTTTTACGCCCAATGAGTTTACCTGATCGCTCGGAAACAAAAGCTACGTGTTCAAGGTAGCCATTTTGAGAGGTGCTAATAAAAATTTAGGGTCCCAGGTGTACATTTTCCCCGTTTCCCGAACTTCCATTTTAATTTAATGAAAGTCCACGCTTATTTACGAAAGGAAAAGGGAACTTACTCGTGTTGGTATTAATTTTACGGATTTGTCACTACGTGAAATATTGAACTAGGTACCTACATGAAAAACACAACACAAATGAAAAAAAGTTCAATAAATTTTGTAAATCAATTACCAAGGAATCCTATTTTAAAATCGATTTACATAATATTTTGTCTTGAAGATTATAGGACATTTGATCACTTTTCCAAACCCAAATATCTCTACAATATTGAATTAAAAAATAACGACATATTTATGTATACCACCATACCAAGTTAGATATATCAAAATCCGTTTAGTATTTTTTGCGTGAAAGAGTTACAAACATCCATCTATCCATCCTTACTAACTTTAAAATTTATAATAATGTAGACTGTAGTAGGATTAATATAGCATATTAACAAAATAACATAAAATAAAAGTCGATTTGTTTGCAAACGAAGCAGCAGCCAAGCGTGTTTTATAATGATGTTGATAGAAGTAAAATGTATTATTATATAATATTTAGCTCAAGTTTTGCCTATTTGAAGTCAATTATTTATTATTTACATTTACCAAACATTTAGTAGAGAACATGTTTTACCTAGTTATCGTTTCACTTCGCATCGCTTACATATTAATATAGATATTAATATGTAAGCGATTATTAAACATTAATATCTAACGTGAAAACTAATGAAAATCAGGTTTTTCAATATAAAAAATACAGACAAAATTTTTTTTTGGTATTTATATTATTAGTTAATACATTTTTAAAAATAAATATTGAAGGAATGTTTATTTAATAAATCCGTTCTTTGTAATAGTATAAACGAAACGTAATTTCATTAGTTCTTTGCGTGTAAATGACGCTTAAAAGTTGAGTAAGTGATCTCAAGAACGTTATCAACTGATACGGTCTTGAGATATAGTACTATAGATAGTACTATGAATTGTTTTTGACCATCTTGAGAAGCTAAACATTACTTGACACCGTCTCAGCCAAGAACGAGTTTGAGAAAGGTAAATTAATACGGGCCTAAGTCAAACCAAGTTTATTTACAAAGTTTATGTCCTTTGCAACCGTGATTGCCAATAAATAAAAGAAGAAGAAGAGTTCATGGCAAAATACCCGGATCTATTGTGTCATAGTGCGAGGCCGGTGTGTTTGAAGTTGCAGTCTAAATTATTATGAATTGTTACAAAATAAAATAAAATCGCATATAAAATGCATGAATTGCTACTGCGTGCATCAGAATATTATTATCTTCAGTGATAACTAATATTATATATCTATGATTATCTTAGTATATTATTTTAGTGTTTCAGAATTATAATGTGTGATGATCTGATATTTCGATCGAAATAGGTAACATATGGTTTGTGAAAATGTGGTGAAAATGTGAATAAATGAATTGTGAAATTCAATGAATTTTCATTTATATTTTTAAGAAGTAGGTACATCCCAATAAAAGGTCTGAAGGATTAAGTAATTTTAGGTACATACTGATAGAGTGAAATTTAAAAGTATTTTAAATATTTAGAAAAATCTATTAGAAACTAATTTTTTTATACAAAAAATACTAGGTGATTGTTTTTATTCTTCTCAGATATTATCTCAGTTGTGCTAAAGATCCTAAATATTTAAAATAAAATAAAATACTAGTTATTTTGATGTTTTGACATTACGTATGTTTTGACATTTCATATGTTTTGACATTACGTATGTTTTGACGTCTCCATGACGACGAGAGTAGATTCAAATAATTACAAATTTCCAAAATAAATTGTGAATAATAATATTATATGAGTTTTTCATGCTTTTTTACAGAATTTTAATGTGTGATGTGATATTTTGAACCAGACAGGATACATTTTGTTTCTGAAAATGTGAATAAATTAATTATAAGATTGAATGGTCTTTCATTTATATTTTCAGGAAATACATTACCGATAAAAGGTCGGAAGTATTTAGGAATTGTAGGTAATAATAGGGTGAGATTTAAAAGTATTTTAAATATTAAAAAAAATATAAAAAGGTATCATATAATAAAGAGTTTAGTTATAATGGTAACAGCCCCCGTGGTCTAGTGGTTAGAGCTTGGCTCCCGACTCTCGGAGGTCGTGGGTTCGAATCCCACATTGGAAAAAAAAAGTTGTTTCCAAGTTTGGTTAGGACAATGCAGGCCGATCACCTGATTGTCTGATAAGAAAGAAGATCGTATAATAAGTTAGTAGATGTATAGAAGAATTAAGATAAATTTGAAGTTAGAAAATGTAAGTGTAAAAATGGTGTGATTAGTTAGTAGATAAATAAATAAATTAGATGTAAGTTTAAATGGTGTGATTAGTTAGGAGTTAGTAGAAGAATTAAGATAAAATTGAAGTTAGAAAATAAATAAATTAGATGTAAGTTTAAATGGTGTGATTAGTTAGGAGTTAGTAGAAGAATTAAGATAAAATGTACTATTGGAATTAGATGTAAGTGTAAATGGTGTGATTAGTTTGTAGATAAATAAATTAGATGTAAGCTTAAATGGTGTGATTAGTTAGTAGATGTAGAAGGAATTAGATGTACTATTGGAATTAGATGTAAGTGTAAATGGTGTGATTAGTTTGTAGATAAATAAATTAGATGTAAGCTTAAATGGTGTGATTAGTTTAGTAGACGTAGAAGGTACAGAGGTACTATTGAAATAAAATGTAAATGGTGTGATTAGTTTGTAGATAAATAAATTAGATGTAAGCTTAAATGGTGTGATTAGTTAGTAGATGTAGAAGGAGTTAGAAGTACTATTGGAATTAGATGTAAGTGTGATTAGTTTATAGATAAATAAATTAGATGTAAGCTTAAATGGTATGATTAGTTTAGTAGACGTAGAAGGTACAGAGGTACTATTGAAATAAAATGTAAGTGTAAATGGTGTGATTAGTTTGTAGATAAATAAATTAGATGTAAGCTTAAATGGTGTGATTAGTTAGTAGATGTAGAAGGAGTTAGAAGTACTATTGGAATTAGATGTAAGTGTGATTAGTTTATAGATAAATAAATTAGATGTAAGCTTAAATGGTGTGATTAGTTTAGTAGACGTAGAAAGTATTAGAGGTACTATTGAAATAAGATGTAAGTGTAAATGGTGTGATTAGTTTGTAGATGTAGAAAGATAATAAATACAATGACGATTATAAACTATAAACTCACGTCATAAAATTATCATCTACGGGGAACTTGATTCTTGCATACGTGGCAAACTGAATGGCGTTTTGAGTTTACGTATTTTTATGTTGAAATTTCGAATTTATACGATAATCTGATGATATGTGATCCCAGTGTCCTTCTTATTTCTTGTCGAATTGTTTTTACATAGTTTCACTACACGCATTTTGTTTCCAATTTTAACTAAAATGTAATAAAATATTCGGGATGTATAACTGTCATAAACCTTTCAATATGACTGGCTCGTGTAAGATGATCTCAGCTTAGTATAGGTCGCGCAACGAATTAAGATCTTTCGACAAAAGTAGAGGGGGTATGCGCAGAAGTCAGTTTTTGGGTGTGTTTGGCGGTAGCGGGCTCGGGCGGGGAGGTGTGGATGCGCCGAACGCATGCCGAAAGTGGCTGCCGACACGCTATTGGTACGTTAGTAATATACATTCTTTGCTATTGGTCACATGCGCGAACGATCCCCTCCACTTTCACTGAGCGCTCATAAACCGTTGCGCGACCTGTATTTAGTGTGTATTTGACAAGCACGTCGGCTCGGTCTAGTAGAGCGCCCAGCGAGACCAATCATTAGTCTATGGCGTGCCTGTAATTTTTGCATTCTTTGGAAATTCAGAATGTGATGGGTTCGAATCCCGGTAAGATAAATATTTTTGTGATTCTCTTTGTTTCTTTTTCTTTTATATTTGTATTTTTGTTCATTTTTATTATTTTATTGTTCTACAAAAACACCGGATTTCGGGCTCCCAGGTAATGTATACTTATGCGCCACGGCGACAATTATTCAAACTTCGATACGCGTGTGGACATTTTGCAATTTATTTGTTCACACGTGTTATGTCGAGGATATGATCTTCTACTAGCTGACCCGGCTAACGTTGTTTTGCCATATGTAAAAAAAATATTACGAATGATTTTCAGTCCTACCGAATGTGCAAAAAAAATCAAGAATCGGTCAAGCCGTTTCGAAGGAGTGCGGTGTCCCCGAATACTATGACACGAGAATTTTTAATTTACTTCCAAAAAATGAGGCGATTATACACTCAGCTGTATATATTCATACTTGACTATATTTTTTGGAATGTTCTCTTTAAGCTCTTTATTTCGTTACCCGTAGTACCCAGTGAAACACGAGTGGATGAGTTAGAGTCGTGTGTGGATGTCAGCATACATGTGGAGTCACAAAAATTCGCTTTAACAATAAACATTTCCATTTCAGAGATGATCAGTCTGCTGAACAGTTTATGATTTGTTGTATAAAATAAGAAATGGCGTTTTCCCTACAATTAATGGTAAAATTATTATTTCGCAAAGTTTGGCAACAGTGGTGCCATCACTTACAAAATTCACTAACGCAGTTTACCTTGATGCTGCCAATCTCATCACTATGGTTATGTCATAGAAAGGTTATGTGAGTTGCCATTTTGACCCCCAAAAGTGAAAACGAAGATATATAGTAAATTAACTTTTACTCAAGTCATTTCAAGTAAATGAAGTACATTATATAAGATTCAATAAAATCAATCCCACCAAAAACATTCTGTAAAAAACTAGCCAAGTCTCGATGGAGCTGCTTGTTTATCTCTAAAAAGTAATGAAATCTAGACAAAGTCGTGCCAAGTCTAAGGATCCTTACTGCGATTTATTTATTATTATAGTTAATGTTGTGTGACTTGGCCGTTGAAAATTCTTTATACGTTAGTGGGTACAAGTCAATTTTGTTTACACGTAATGTTATATCAGATTCTGTTGTAACTACCTATGTTTGTTAAGCGAGATAATAGCCCATACTGGTATTGGTAATTGGACGCTAGTGTCTTATTTTAGGCGTTGTTGATTGTATAACACATGTATTGGAGCAATGGTGTCATGGAGCCCCTTTTGTACCCTTGTGTACTCTTCAACGGCCAAGTCACACAACATTAACTATAATAATAAATAAATCGCAGTAAGGATCCTTAGACTTGGCACGACTTTGTCTAGATTTCATTACTTTTTAGAGATAAACAAGCAGCTCCATCGAGACTTGGCTAGTTTTTTACAGAATGTTTTTGGTGGGATTTCACTTCTTTTTGTAGAAACGTAGGAATATTGATTTATTTTACTAGATTTTAGTGTAATTTGTTTATTTAATTTGTGTAATGTTCGAGTAGAATAAAGTTAATTGTTCGACTATTTCTTCTTGTAAACTTGTAAGTATAAGTATAAAAGCCAGTCCAGTCTTAACCAGAGTTTTCCTTTAATTTCATTTATATGCGTATTAAAAGCAGAAGGGGAGGCATTCGCCCAGCAATGGGACGCTAGGGCTAGATTAAATTAAAAGATGTGTCCTACTTCACTGGATTTTTGCAATGACAGTCGATTTTTTATGTACCAATAGTAGAAGGGGGCATTACCATATCTCTAATCAGCTGAGACCAGCTGAGGGTTCTTCATCAGATACTTCAGACCTTCGATTTTTGACATCAAATGAAGTGGCCCACCAAGTTGAATATTTTTTGTAAAGGCAGTATGTCGATCTCTAATAGTTTGGTTGGGCTCTTGTGTTTTCTAATAAGGGTCACCAGGTACTCCAGATCTTCGATTATCCTAGTTTTTACAGTTTTCCCTTTATGTGGCCATTAAACCTTACCTCTGTACCAAATTTCAGCTCTCTGAGTTTATGGGAAGTACTAGTTCTATTCTGATGATCATGAGTGAGTGACTGGGTGAGTGTCATAAATGCGAAACTTTGCTGTCGTTTAACTTCGGAACTAAATGACCTACAGACTTAAAATTTTGGATTTTAAGTATGTGATTATACTTTACTGGATGACGAAAATTTCTGCGTTCTGGTCTTATCCAGAGGTTCTCAAATAAGGGCCTGAAAATGCGGCGAAATGGTTCCAGTAAATAATGGTACGGCAGTGTTTGCTTCGCGCTCGACTTGGCGGGGGCACTGCCGTGCCCCCAGATCGACGTTCTGGTCTTATCCAGAGGTTCTCAAATAGAGGCCTGATAATGCGGCGAAATGGTTCCCGTAAATAATGGTACGGCAGTGTTTGCTTCGCGCTTGACTTGGCGGGGGCACTGCCGTGCCCCCAGATCGATTATCCTAGTTTTTATAGTTTTCCCTTTATGTGGCCATTAAACCCTAACTCTGTACCAAATTTCAGCTCTCTGAGTTTATGGGAAGTACTAGTTCTATTTTGATGATCATGAGTGAGTGTATAAGTGAGTGAGTGAGTGTCGTAAATGCGAAACTTTGCTTTCGCTTAACTTCGGAACTAAATGACCTACAGACTTGAAATTTTGGATTTTAAGTATGTGATTATAGCTTACTGGATGACGAAAATTTCTGCGTTCTGGTCTTATCCAGAGGTTCTTAAATAGGGGCCTGAAAATGCGGCGAAATGGTTCCAGTAAAGGATGGTACGGCAGTGTTTGCTTCGCGCTCGACTTTGGCGGGTGCACTGCCGTGCCCCCAGATTACGGATATTTTGGGCGTATGATCTACTGCTTAAGTATAGACGTTTAGCCAGAAAAATAATTATTGTCATATTGGAAAAATAAAATCTTCCTATATATTTTTGTTTTGTAGTTTGAGTTTGCGTTTGTAAACTAACAATTATTTTATATTATTTAAATTAATTATTAATTAAATCTTACGTCATGTCAAATTATTTCAGTGCATATGAACATTGAATCATAGTATTGTACTAATAAGTAAATTTATGACTGTAAGAATTCTTTATTCTTTAAATATTTAAATTGTAGTGTACTATAGTAATTCTTGTTTGATAGTCTATTTTAGCTCTCTTACAGATCGATGATATTATTTTTAACATTTTATGTGTGTCGAAACCTTAATGTAAATTTTTACACACATACAATAAGTGGGTATTTTTAAGGAAAACAGATGTCTTGGGTTTTTTATCAATAATCAATCTCTGATGATTCCGATAGTAATAATACACAATACTTCTTGCACTATTTCCACTTTAATAAGTATTTTACATTAATTTTAATATATTACACGACCGGTTTCGACAACGTCATCATCAGGATTCCGATAGTATTTCGTGGGATACTGATTTATTAATTGCGTAAAATAATTCCTATTCTTGATGACGAATTTAAATATCTCCAGGATATATGTATTCCTGTTCTCCATAGCATATAACATTGTCGAGGCTACTGTGCTCACTAAATGTGCTCAAGGGGAAACTATTAATATCTAAAATACCATTGATCCCATCAGAGTATCCACTTATATTTTATTAAAGACTTCAGATTCCCCTAAAAGTATGCTTCGCCATGACTACATGATCATGCTATAACATAAAGCTCAGGGACAGTCATTGAAAGTGGCTGGGATAGACCTAAGACATACTGACAGTTCTATGTTGCGTGTTGCAGAGTAAGTTCATCTAGAAGTATGGTGATCCTTTTTCTGCACGGCAATACAGTTAATGTTGTATATAAAGAGGTCCTTCAATAGCATAATACACTATAATAATAAAATGATCTTAATCCATTTACCATTTATTTTAATTTATTTTTATCATAATTAAGGTCTCTTTCTAAAAATAATAGGAAATTAGTCACCTCAATATCTACGCGAACGAAGTCGCGGCCAAAAGCTAGTCGAAGTATAAAATAATTATCATTTAACGTTGTAGATTTATTTCGTAGCAATATTTTTCTGAATTCCGTAGATTATTTTCCAATGTGCTCGATAGTCGTGTGAGGCACGAAATCTGTGAACTTTTACTTATAATTACATCGCACAAAATATTTCAGTTCCTCTTTCACAATCAAATCCTTTTTGCTTTGAAATTTTTTATCTGCCCATATTAGGCAGGTTGAAACTTTGAATCGCTTTATGTCGTTAAAAAATCACTACCTCAATTTATATAGTCAACCATAATTATTAATGTAAATTAATAAGTACCTCAGTATTTATACCACTAATGTTATACCTTTAATTTTTATTATTAGTGTATGTATTATTATAACAAAGAGCTCCGTGGCCTACGTGGGTAAGCCGTTTGGTTCGCACTCGAGAGAGTGCAGGTTCAAATCCCAGGTTGTGACGTGTACCAATGAGACTTTTTCAGATTTCAAGTACTTTATACGGACGCTCTAATGGTGAAGGAAAACATCGTGAGGAAACCCGCACATGGTTGGCCCCAGATATATTGACCAGTTCATTCCTCTGGACTAGGCTGACTATGTTGTGAGAATGCCGTATGTGCTTGGGCAACCATACGACATTTAAAAACCAACTGTCCCAGGCACTACAGTATTTCAAGAGTGGTTGCTTCGCTCGGAGAATACTGTATAAATCATCCATTAACGGATGTAAAGGCCTAAGTTTTTTTATTATTATAATACATATTATATTTATTTATATATTTAAACATATATATTATATAAAATATTGATAGTTTCATTAATAATTATACTTTTGCATATCGCCTATTTTCCTAATAACTAATCTCTATGTTTTCTGTTAATTGTTTTGTGGACAATAAAGTATATTTAAATTTGAATATAAATAAACTGTTTTCCTGTCTGCGTTTGCAGATATCTAGTTCCTATTTGTCATAATATAGGTACCATTTCATATAAGAAAATACATTTTTCCTAATTACAATAATAACGAAAGAAAAAGGTACCGGCAAATAATCCTCGAAGCAAATTATGAGAGGGTTGCTTGAATTGAGTAATTTTCTTAATACCCTCTTTCTTTAATTAAGTCTGGACGATTAAGTACACGCAATATTCATGATTACACGGACTTGATACCTCTGGACCAGTCTGCTATTCTATTAATTATATTATTATTTAAATACAACTGTCTAATTATTATTTTTACTTCATAAACAATTTATTATTATTAATTATTATATAGTTAGTACTACTGGAAGAGCAAGTTAGTGGCTGATGATACAAAATACTTACCCACTTAAAAATAAAAATATGTTTTTATATAAACAAAATTGACTTGTACCCACTAAAGTATAAAGAATGTTCAACGGCCAAGTCACACAACATTAACTATAATAATAAAGAAACCGCAGTAAGAAACCTTAGACTTGGCACGATTTTGTCTAGATTTCATTACTTTTAAGAGAAAAACAAGCAGCTCCATCGAGACTTGGCTAGTTTTTTATAGAATGTTTTTGGTGGGATTTCACTTCTTTTTGTAGAAACGTGGGCATATTGATTTATTTTCCTAGATTTTAGTGTAATTTGTTTATTTAATTTGTGTAATGTTCGAGTAGAATAAAGTTCGAGTAGAATAAAGGGGCCTGAAAATGCGGCAAAATGGTTCTAGTAAAGAATGGTACGGCAGTGTTTGCTTCGCGCTCGACTTGGCGGGGGCACTGCCGTGCCCCCAGATCGACGTTCTGGTCTTATCTAGAGGTTCTCAAATAGGGGCCTGAAAATGCGGCGAAATGGTTCCAGTAAAGAATGGTACGGCAGTGTTTGCTTCGCGCTCGACTTGGCGGGGGCACTGCCGTGCCCCTAGATCGATGTTCTGGTCTTATCTAGAGGTTCTCAAATAGGGGCCTGACAATGCGGCGAAATGGTTCCAGTAAAGAATGGTACGGCAGTGTTTGCTTCGCGCTCGACTTGGCAGGGGCACTGCCGTGCCCCCAGATCGATTATCCTAGTTTTTATAGTTTTCCCTTTATGTGGCCATTAAACCCCAACTCTGTACCAAATTTCAGCTCTGTAAGTTTATGGGAAGTACTAGTTCTATTTTGATGATCATGAGTGAGTGAGTGAGTGAGTGAGTGAGTGTCGAAAATGCGAAACTTTGCTTTCGCTTAACTTCGGAACTAAATGACCTACAGACTTGAAATTTTGGATTTTAAGTATGTGATTATAGCTTATTGGATGACGAAAATTTCTGCGTTCTGGTCTTATCCAGAGGTTCTTAAATAGGGGCCTGAAAATGCGGCGAAATGGTTCCAGTAAAGGATGGTACGGCAGTATTTGCTTCGCGCTCGACTTGGCGGGGGCACTGCCGTGCCCCCAGATACAATATTTTCTCCTTGTCTGTCAAGCAATTTTTCCAACGTATAACGTAGGACAAAACATTGTATAGTTTATGCACTGTATAAATATTTTGATTAGTAACAGGATAAGTACATAATACTACTACTATTATAAATGTAAAAGTTTGTGAGGATGGATGGATGTATGGATAGATGGACGGATGGATAGATGTTTGTTACTCTTCCACGCTAAAACTACTGAACAAGTATTGATTAAATTTAGTATGGTACTGGTAGTAGCTTAGGCTCTGGATTAACACATAGGCTACTTTTTATTCCCAAAAAGTGCAGTGTTCCCGTGGGATACTGTATTTACGCGGGCGGGCCGCGGGCGAGAGCTAGTTATTAATGTAGTAATAATAATAATAATCTGGCACAAGGTAGTAATACGCGTTCTATGTGTATCTAAATTTTCGCAAATAAATTATTATTATTCTTATATTAATATAATATATCATATTAATATTAATTATTTAGTTGTTGGTAAAAAAATGATAATGATGATGATGATGCATATCAAGTTCTTTTACTGTCAGAACCTGATATCATTTCGTGAACAATATTTTACCCCGGCTAGCTGTTGGAAAATTCCACATATTCTCTCCCCCTATCATTATTCATCTCAATCAAATTTTTTTATTGTTTGGAAGAGGATTCCTATTATGTACGCCACCATTATGATAAAATTTTATCAATGGTTTAACGAAATTTGTGAATATTCTGTTATTTTTATCTTAATTAACGTTTAGGATTTATTTGTTTTGTCGAAAAACATTATGTAAACGACCCTTAAAATCGAAGCGTTAATTAAACGAGACCAATCATAAAAGCGTTTTTTGAAAATAAATTATATTATTTTATTCTCCCCCGATCGATTTCCAATTTACCATGCTTAGTTAATTACGTACCTATTTATGTCAATTGTCAGAAATCCCAAAAAAGGTATCATGCTTTATAATTGTTAACATGTATTTTTAGTAGGAAAAAACTCTTGTTTTTCTAATACTACATCTGCTTTACAGGTAAACTACCTTTAAAACTTAGTTGGCATATTAGAAACTATTCAAATGGCTACTAAGTACCTAGTGCCACTACCTTACCTCGAGTAATACTAAAAATTTGCTGCACGGATGCATTTTGAAAGCAAAACATATTTATGTTTTATCTTCAGGTCACGTCTGTTTTGTATTTTAGATAATCCGCACACTTCCTACAAAGCGGGACATTTATAAAAGTTTTGGACGTAATAAATGTCCACTTATACGTAAATAAAAGCTTGTTTGTGCTTCTATAAATCACCATTGGAAGTTAAAAAGTAATTAATAAACTATAGAAATTCCCACTTTATCTATTCAGACAGTTTAATCAAGGATAAAAATATCTACGAGCGTAAATTACTTTTGTGTAGTGCTTACTGCACTAATTGGAAATCAGATCTGTGCTCGTCTGCGTAGTAGATCTACAGGGCGAGATATCATATTCCTTTGTATGTAGCTTATATGTCTTTAGTATTTCCTTGGATTTACACCTAAAATTAGAACTTCCAAACTAAGGCTACTGGTATCGTCTGATTTCTATTAGGTTTCTAAATAAGTAATAGAATTTTTGAAGAAATATCTTTGTGTTTACTGTCTTAATTGAATATAATATAATCTTGAGAGATCGGCATCACACTTATATACTTATATATTTTTATAATTCAGCGAAAGTTTGTTACAACTTACATGTGTTGGACGTCACGTTAAAACGACTAACAGATTTGAATAATTGGACTGACTTATGCTGTGCTTCAAAAGCCTTAAAATAAATAAATTAAAAAAACTAGCATGTGTGCAATTTGCAATTACGAATAATCCGGGTGAAATTCCCGCTCATAATTATTAATTAATACAATGGAAGTTAGTGAGTGCTGCTATATTTTATACTGTTATGTAAGACAAATTAATGTGTGTGAAAACAAGCCAAAACAAACATTCGAGGGCAGGCTTCCGGCCTCTTTTGTTTCCCAATCAATATATTAGCGGTACTTAATGATTCATACTGTCGATGTTATACATACCTTTTTAGGTGAAATTCGCATTTTAGGACACATTAACAACAAGAGTCTACCTACTAGTGGTAAATACTAATTCCCAAGATTACGACTAAGAATCAGTAAGCACAGAAACGGAAGATACGGAGCCCGACGCCGCGCCGGTCTTGCAATGAAACATGTATCTTCTTATGAACTGAATAAAGTTCAATTTTGAATCAGTATTTTAAAAGTGCGGCGCCGCATCTAAATTGTTTACGATGAACGATTCAGTTGCGATAATTTAATTAACTGAGATCCGACGTCTGCCTGACTATACCTGTAGTACTGTGTACAATTAATGTCACCGTAAAATTGCAAAAACCGTTAGATTGTAATAAAACTAGTGAAATTGTAAAATGTTGATAGACTTCCGACTCAAATATGCGGCCTATAATTTGACACATTATTTTTCGTTAGATTATAAACATATAGTTTTTAATATTTCGACATATTTTTACAATCTCGTTAGTTATTTTACAATCTAACGGTTTCTACAATTTTACGGTGACATATCCCGCTAGTTTGTGAGTTGAGCGCCGAAAGTACGAAAAACTTGTAAGAGTGGCAAGTGTAGTCAGGCAGCCCTGAGATCTCTGATCATAAATTGTCGTTCGTCTAAAACAATTTCATTTCAGGAACGACTCCAGTTTATTCCAGGGGGTCTAAAATGCCACTTAGCAGAACATTAGATGAATTATGCACATATCATACATTAGCAGAATATTTTTTTATTTTATTAGGTATTTATGGATACCCATGGATACAATGTCCGTCAGTCCTTTTTAAAACAAAATTATCATATTATTTTATAACAAATTCAAAATATTTTACATATTGAAAAAAATTTAATTATGAAACATAATATGAAACATCTAAGGTGACCTTTTTAGACCCCCAGTTCGGCCGTAACGATCGCCCATGAGTGGAGAACTCAAGATAGGCTATAAGCAAATATTTCAAAACTAAAGATAGGCTATGACATCTGGCGGCACGGCAGTGCCCCCGCCAAGTCGAGCGCGAAGCAAACACTGCCGTACCATCCTTTACAGCAGCGGTTCTCAAACTTTTTTGGTGACGGAACCCTTTTGGAAGGCGAAATACTTGACGGAACCCTACAATAAAACAATTATTTTATAAATGTATTCTTTATAAATAAGCATAATAAAAGTACAATGTAACAGTTACAACTTATAACATACTAATAGTAAGTTACAACATAGCAAGTAAAAGAAAATAAAATGACTAAAAGTACATTAAATACTGGTCTTTAACCTATTAGAAGCCCTGGGCACATTATGGGTCCCCAATTTTTTTTCGTTTTTACCTGTTTCTTTCTGCTTTCTACCCTGAATTTAAACTGTAATTCGGAAACATATAAATTGATAATATGTTTTTTAAGCCAAACACGAGTGAGTGGAGCGAGCGAGCAAAATTTTACCTATTTTTCAGGTCAAAATCTGTTCAAACTTTAAACTAAAACATTGAATAACGGTGAACTTCGGAAAAATACCATAAAATTAACCGGCTATATTAAACATCGGTACTAAATAATATATGTTCTTTATGGTCAACGCGAGCGAGCGAAGCGAGCGAGCAAAATTTTTTTCCTATTTAATAGGTTAAATATGTTCAAACTTTAAATCCTAAAAGACTGTGTAAATAGGATCCCACCAAAAACATTTTCATGTAAAGTGATGCCAAGACGATACCATATAACTCGCACTGTCAAAAAGCTATTAGATCTCATGTGAAACCAAGCTTCTGACTCTACCAAACTTCCAACTCTACACGCCATAATTCTACAAGCCAAACTCCACAAACTCTACACCTTAGTCAAAATATGTGGCCTGGCCATTTCGATACATTCGCTTAGGCGTAAGGTGAAAAATTTACGGACTGTTTTTCTGTTTTACTATTCTTGTACGAACGAAATGGCCAAGCCACATAATTTGACTAAAGTATAGAGTTTGTGGAGTTAAGCTTGTAGAGTTAAGGCATGTAGAGTTAGAAGTTTGGTAGAGTCAGAAGCTTGGTTTCACATGAGATCTAATAGCTTTTTGACAGTGCGAGTTATATGGTATCGTCTTGGCATCACTTTACATGAAAATGTTTTTGGTGGGATTTCACTTCTTTTTGAAAGATAATTATTAGACCTCTAAAGTAAATATTTACATAGGTAAGTCTTTTACAAATTTTGATCCCTTAGTTTAAGTGGTTGGAGGATAAAAGTTCCATGTTTGTCAATTTTTATGTTGGTTATGTGCTAAAACTAGCTTACATACCAAATTTCAGCTTTCTATGACATCCGGAAGTACCCTATAATTTTGTTGATCATCAGTGAGTCAGTGACGAAATCAGGGGTTTTTAGATATCGATAAAATCTAAATTATTAGCCCGATATAATCAAAACTTTACATGTTTCATAAGTCCACTACTGTGAACATATCCTGAAAATTTTGTGTATCTGGTATAATCCAAACCCAAGTTATGAGGATTCAAAATATCGACGAAACGCTTCGAGAAAAGGTAGTCTGGTAGTGCCCTTGCGCTTCGCTTAGCTCGTCTTGGCGGGGCACTACCGTGCTCCCATATCATTTTGTAATTCAGTTTAATGTATAATTAGTGTAATTTCTGATGTTGCAAAATAGATGACAAATAAAACCCCCCAGGTTTGAACCCCCAAAACCCCCACCTGGCTACGCCCATGGCCGTTAGTAATTGCTGAATACTCCGCGCATACTGCTTCAAAAGCAGCAACATTCGGCTTCGTTAGAAGACATTGTTGTAACACGCTTAACGCTTTTAAGCCAATGTTCCATTCTTCTTTATTAATAATGGTAAATGTCAGGATGGTTGGGTCAAAATAACACACGATCGTCACTGCATAAAAGAATTGAAGAAAGAAGAATGAATGTACAAAACTGATAAAATCGCGGCGACGCGGCGCGCAAGCTGACACGTTTTGCTCATCAGCAAAATCCGACGGGTCAACAACCGCCGCTGACTGCTCACCGCTTGCGGTCAAGCCGAAACCGAGGACACCAGCGACTCCGAAAAATTACGCAAGTATTGTCGCTGGCCCCACTGCACCCTCGCGGAAGAAGACAAGAGGGGTGGAAGAGCGCCGCAAGGCTGAGCCTCTTCGAACCGTCAAGGACGAGAGCAGGAGGTGCGATGAGGAGGGCTTCACACTGGTGGAGAGGAGAAAGAAGAGGAAGCCCGCCGTCCGCAACCACCGCGGCACCGCACCCAGTGAACCCGAGCAGCGTCTGCGGTGCGAAGTACGCGCCACACAGCTGTACGTGTCCCGCCTGCACTGGTCGACGACGGTCGAGGACGTTGTGGACTACATCCGAAAGAAGACGTCTTTCACCTTAAGGGTCGAGCGTCTGGAGTCTCGCTACAAGGTCAACTTCAGTTCCTTTGTGGTGAGAGTACCGACGCATCTTCTACCGACCTTCGAGGTGGAGGAGTTCTGGCCGCGGGCGTAGTCTATCGGAGGTTTCGGGGAAGGCTCCCCAACGAAGCGCGCATCACGTCGCCGAAAAAAGACAATACGTGATAAACTACAGTGAGTGTGTAAGAGTGAATGTGACTAATATAGAAAATAAGATTTATGTATAGTATTGTATAGTATAGAATTGTGTGTGTATAGTATAAAAATATATATCCGTTGTCTGATACCCGTAACACAAGTTCAACTTAGCACGGGATCGGATTGACGTGATATATATTATATTATAATGTATATTTGTTCTGTATATATTTTTATGTGTGTTTGAATAAATTGAAATTGAAATTGAAATTAGAATACAGCAGTAGAACAATAAATACTTCTTTTAAAGTTCTCAATTCGCTTGGTAGCTTGTACTTAAGTACTTATCGCTCTAAACACTAATCGTTGACTCATGACTGACTGAGTGTCCAGGCCCGATCGGCTGTTACTGTTGTGATTGGCGAATAAGTTCGGGTGCGCATCATGATACGACACGTAAAAACGTTCGACCAGAGAGAGGTGTTTTATTGATTTTTTTTTCTAAATTCTCGTGGAACCCCTACAGGGGCTTCGCGGAACCCCAGGGTTCCGTGGAACACACTTTGAGTATGGCTGCTTTAGAGGAACCATTTCGCCGCATTTTCAGGCCCCTATTTGAGAACCTTTGGATAAGACCAGAACGCAGAAATTTTCGTCATCCAGTAAGCTATAATCACATACTTAACATCCTAAATTTCAAGTCTGTCATTTAGTTCCGAAGTTAAGCGAAAGCAAAGTTTAGCATTTATGACACTCACTGCCTCACTCACTCATGATCATCAGAATAGAACTAGTACTTTCCATAGACTCAGAGAACTGAAATTTTGTACAGAGTTAGGGTTTAATGGTCACATAAAGGGAAAATTATAAAAACTAGGATAATCAATCTGGGGGCACGGCAGGGCCCCCGCCAAGGAGAGCGCGAAGCAAACACTGCCGTACCATTCTTTACTGGAACCATTTCGCCGCATTTTCAGGCCCCTATTTAAGAACCTCTGGATAAGACCAGAACGTCGATCTGGGGGCACGGCAGTGCCCCCGCTAAGTCGAGCGCGAAGCAAACACTGCCGTACCATTCTTTACTGGAACCATTTCGCCCCATTTTCAGGCCCCTATTTGAGAACCTCTGGATTAGACCAGAACGCAAAAATTTTCGTCATCCAGTAAACTATAATCACATACTTAAAAGCCAAAATTTTAAGTCTGTAGGTCATTTAGTTCCGAAGTTAAGCGAAAGCAAAGTTTCGCATTTATGATACTCACTCACTGAGTCACTCACTCATGATCATCAGAGAGCTGAAATTTGGTAGGGTTTAATAGCCACATAAAGGGAAAACTATAAAAACTAGGATAATCGAAGACCTGGAGTACCTGGTGACCCTGATTAGAAAACACAAGAGCCCAACCAAACTATTAAAGATCGACATACCGCCTTTACAAAAAATATTGAACTTGGTGGGCCACTTCATTTGATGTCAAAAATCGAGGGTCTGAAGTATCTGATGAAGAACCCTCAGCTGGTCTCAGCTGATTTAGAGATAATATGGTAATGCCCCCTTCTACTATTGTTACATAAAAAATCGACTGTCATTGCAAAAATCCAACGAGGTGGGATCTTCTAATTTAATCTTGCCCGTAGCCTCCCCTTCTGCTTTTAATACGCATATAAATAAAATTAAAGGAAAACTCTGGATAAGACTAGACTGGCTTTTATACTTATACTTACAAGTTTACAAGAAGAAATAGTCGAACGATTAACTTTATTCTACTCAAACATTACACAGATTAAATAAGCAAATTACACTAAAATCTAGTAAAATAAGTCAATAAGCCCACGTTTCTACAAAAAGAAGCCAAGTCTCGATGGAGCTGCTTGTTTATCTCTAAAAAGTAATGAAATCTAGACAAAGTCGTGCCAAATCTAAGGTTCCTTACTGCGATTTCTTTATTATTATAGTTAATGTTGTGTGACTTGGCCGTTGAAGGGTACACAAGGGTACAAAAGGGGCTCCATGACACCATTGCTCCAATACATGTGTTGTACAATCAACAACAGCCTAAAATGAGACACTAGCATCCAATTACCAATACCAGTATGGGCTATTATCTCGCATAACAAACATAGATATAACATTACGTGTAAACAAGATTGACTTGTACCCACTAACGTATAAAGAATGTTCAGCGGCCAAGTCACACAATATTAACTATAATAATAATAAAGAAATCGCAGTAAGGAACCTTAGACTTGGCACGACTTTGTCTAGATTTCATTACTTTTTAGAGATAAACAAGCAGCTCCATCGAGACTTGGCTAGTTTTTTTACAGAATGTTTTTGGTGGGATACATTTGACAGATCAAATCTTCATACAAGAAAAAGTTACGCCATCTTGGTGGTCACCATACTTCACATGTCAAAATGGCCCCAAAATCGCAAAAGTGGGCGCATTTAACTGGATACACTTTTTGCTTCAACATGCCTCGTCTATAATATACTAGCTGTTTCCCGCGGCTCCGCCCGCGTAAATATAGTGTCGGGTGTCCTTCGGGAATCCTGTATTTTTCTGGGATAAAAAGTAACCTATGTTTCAATCCAAAGCCTAAACTATTATCATACTAAATTTCATCAAAATCCGTTCAGTACTTTTTGCGTGAAAGAGTAAGAAACATCCATCTATCCATACGTAATACATACATCTATATATCCATCCTCACAAACTTTTACATTTATAGTATTAGTAGGATACGTCTAGATGACACAGGCTTTCACTTGAAAATCTTACCTCAAAGGCGTGATAATCGCGCGATGTCTGTCCACAGCTATGGCGGTGAGCGTGAACACCGACACGTTGACGCTGAGCGCCTGCACGAACGGGCAGAACGCGCACATGAAGTACGGCAGCAGCCATCGCTGGAGAAGCGCCGCTTGGAACTGAAATACAGAGGGATGTGAGAGCCAATTCACCACGAGCTATCCACACTTCTACACTATTCTTAGGTACTTATTATTATAATTGTGAATGGGAATTTATTTATCAAATAAACCAGGAAACGAGCAGACGGATCGACTGATGGTAAGCAATTACCGCCGCTCATGGACACGCGCTACACCAGAGGAGTTACACTGTTGTAACTCCTCTGGTGTTGCGAATTGCGTTCCCAGTCCTTAAAATCTCCAAATGTCTCCAGTAATCTCTTAATTCGGATCTCATTCACTCGGAGAAACACAACGCAAGCGTTATTTCACGCCGGTTTTCTGTGAGGCCATGGTATTTACCCGGTCGAGCCGACCAATTCATGCCGAAGCGTGGCTTTCCCACATTTTGTTTATTTGTAATGCTTTTACGTAAAAATTAATAAACCGGTCATCATTAAACTTGAACAGTTGGCACAGACATAAAGTATACCACAAGAATGGACATAGGATACTTTAAATCACGGGAAAAATGTACGGTTCCCGCAGGATACACAGGTTTACGCTTTCACGAAAATAATTTTACCATTGACTATTTATTCTTAAAAATATACATAATAATTATGTATTCACACGAATCATACTATAGATCTTTGATACGAGTAGATCTAAAATATTATATATGTACCCACAGCGCAATCAATTTTACGTGTGGCTTAGCTACGAGTACATGCTTAGCGTTTACATCAAGTAAGTACATGTATGAAGCCCGTATAATAATTTGTAGCTTAATAGTTGATAAATTGTTATTAAGACTTGAGTTCAAACTATTAGCTCTTAACATTTTTGATTAATGCGGTAAGTTTTCGAGATACGCAATTACTTAAATCCTATATTCGCTGATCTAGAAAAATGTACTTTAACATTGTTACAGTGCTTTACCTAAATACGTAATGGCTTGTCTGTGCCAAACTATTAATCTTATTGAAAAACGTAAGTGACTAAAGTTGTATAAAATGTTACTCGAAGTGATGACAACAACAACGGAATATTTAAGTGTGCGAAAAATAATGAGATTTTTTTCTTAGGTTTAGACTCGAAAAACAAAGACATTATAAACTCAAAAATACCCAGGGGCCAGCTCTATGTACACTACATAGATAAATAGGAAAAAAACATGGGAATTTCATAAAAATAGAATAAAAATATGACATATGTTTTGACTTGACTTTTGACGTAGTTGACAATTTTAGGAAGCTAGACGCCTTCTTCAATATACGTCTTTCTTTGTCAAAAGCCATTCCACTGTCAAAAAAATGACATTCTTTGGATAATTCCAAGATAATTCTGATCTGATCCGCCATGTTATATTTTACGTTGTGTTGCTCTCCTTGACGAAGTTATTTTAAATTGTATTGTAGGTAATTGTAATGTAGGTAACATTGAAATGAAGTGAAATTAAATAAAATAAAGAATAGGAAACAGTTACTATATTATTATGTAGCTTTATTTACATAATTATAGTGTACATTGTGCTGGCCCACGCCTCATAAATTTCTAGAACATCTCTTTCTGAAACGGTAGACCACTTACCTACAAAGGAATATCTGTCTTATCTATGGTTTCAAAAAGGACCAGGAGGTTGAATAAGTATAGGTAGGTACTGTGCTAGCAAGGAACGGAACGTGATTGTTTCATAGGTTTGAACGACTTTTACAATCAATCAATATCTTTATTCGCATAAAAATGTTATAAAAAGTGTTACAATTTAAAGAATATAATATAGTTTGTACCTACTATATTATAGAGCTCCGTGGCCTAGTGGGTAGACCGTTTGATTCGCACTCGAGAGAGTGCAGGTCTCTGAAAAAGTCTCATTGGCCTAAGTTTTTTTATATTATGTACTTTTGTCATTTGACAATGCATTACAAGCTATTTATATAAACCTACATTACATTTTAACATTTCATTGAACGTTGTTATGGCATATTACAGGACGTTAAATCCTTTTTTCACAGTATAATCAAAACTTTTCCGACCATTTTCCGATAGTGTCTTCATTAAGGCGCTCTTACCCTAGAAATACGCTTCTTTCAAAAATTTTTTGAGACGAATGGATACATTTTAGTGCAGCAAAAAAATATATGTTATTTTTGATCATATTTGCTAGGGGACCTTCGTTTTCAAAACACGTTATCTGAAAAATTTCTCGATAAAAAAAAATCATAAAGTAACCATTAAAATAGAAATTCTTGGAGTTGTAACTGTATTATTTGTGAACAGAAATGAGAAAATTATTTGCAGTTTCGTAAAACATAATAAAAGGAAGGGAATTGTTGTTTTGATGTTTCGTATAGAATGTGATATTTGTTAGTATTAATTTATTTCAATGATAAATAATTCGTACGAGTCGAATGAAACATCGCAAAATGGCGACCTGTCATTCCTTCTCTTTCATATCTATTGAATAAGACAGTACCGGCTTAGGCCTCTTGCTAATGAGACGTATGTCAAATTTTTCCCTTCTTTTCTGCTCAAAAATTATTCGAATTTATTGCTGAAAGTCCGTTCAAACTTATTTTACCCCCGAATGGACCTTTATGTCGTCTGCATAAAGGTCAAGTCGGGGGTAAAATTAGTTTTTCTTTCGTCGTGTAATACTTATAACATATGCGTAATTTCGCTAACTGACGTAAGACGCTTGGTAGCCCTTTGGCTTTTTGCGTTGTTGCGACCAATTAGTCTCTGGTTCGAATCCCGGTCAGACGATTTTTTTTCTTTTTTTTTGTCGCACTATAAAACTCCGAGCGATGCTTGTTTTCCCAGTAATAAAAGTATATGGTTAATTATGTACTTATTTTATTATTAGTTACTTTAAGTTGTTGTTAATATAAGGGTAGATTATATTATATAAAATATGAAAAGATTGTATTCGATGAATGTCCAAATTTTTAGTCCAAAGTTTTAAGATGGAGGTACAAAAACTCTTTATAAGTAGATACTAGGGAGACCGAGCTTTGGTCGTAGTTTTAGTACAACGATAAAAATTAATAAAAAATAAATAAAAAAATATTTAAGAAAAACAAAGACATTTTATAATCACAAAAATAATATTTATCTTACCGGGATTTGAACTCACCACCAAAAATCAAACGTCGGTACGCAAACCGAGCTGCCAGTCAGACTGACGTAAAATAATGGAAATTATTGATATAATTTATTACACGACGAAAGAAAAAACATATTTGATTCAAAATTGACAACATTGATTGACAACAGAATAAGTAAATATATATATATATATATATATATATATATATATATATATATATATATATATATATATATATATATATACCTAAATATTATTCTGTTGGTTTGTAAAGTTTATACATATAATTTATCAATTATTATAATCAATTCTAATTCTAATCACCATGAGCAGATATTAGGAACATGTTATTTAACTTATTCAGTAATCTACGTTTATTTTTTACTAGCTTTTGCCCGCGACTTCATCCGCGTAAAGTTCGGTTTCCATACAAAATTTTAACCCCTTTGTTTTGTCGAATTTTCAAAAATCCTTTCTTAGCGGATGCCTACGTCATTACAACTGTCTGTGCCAAATTTTAGCAACATCTGTTCAGTAGTTTCGGTTGTGCTTTGATAGATGAGTCAGTCAGGTTTGCCTTTTATATATTTAGACTAGGTGTTGCCCGCGACTTCATGCGCGCAAAAGGAAATCTCGATGGAACCGTACATTTTTCGGCAATAAAAAGTATGCCTATGTGCTTCCCCGTTGTCTATTCTATATCTGTCCTAAATTTCATCAAAATCATTCCAGTAGTTTCGGAGCCTATTCAATGCAAACAAACAAACATACAAACAAATAAACCTTCTCTCTGTATTATATTAGTAATAGATTAAATAAAACAATATTTACAATTAATATGATGTAGCCGAAGAGACTATTTGGTTAAACCACAAATGTCAGAAACTAGGTACTTATTTGGAATTGTATTTTTTTTTGCTGTCAGATAGCCGAAGTTTCATGTATGTAGAATGGGAATATTTGATATTGAATTTTATTGTGTATTTATGTATTGTATACAATCAGTCGATATTTAGCTTTGTGCTACGCGAACGAAGTTGCAGGCAAAAGCAAGTTTAGATTTTGTAACCGCTGAAAAATGCGAAATATATAAAATTTTGAAATGTCGTCCTAGGAAGAAACGTCAATGTGTATGATGTCATAAAGTGTACTGTGTTATGCTATCTACAGACACACGAATTTGGTACGGAGCGTACAGCGAACCATATCCGGAGACCAAATTCGGTGTCGCTACACACGCACGAATTTGGTACGGTCGACACTCGTGTGTTCGATTTTATGCTCTATTACATTAGCACAGAGTTCTATTTACAGTGCGGTTTTTAAACGACGACGATGATTCCCGCAATTCATTGATAACGGGCAGTGATACGAACACTTTAAAAATATTTCACCCCAAATTTTACCCCTGATTACTTATACCATTGACAGGTCTAAGAGATAATAAGCTAGAAAGAAAGGTTATGTGTTTAACATAAAGACTTACGCGTGAATAACATAAAACTAACTTGTCTTAATCTGATTTCACTCCCAATATATTATCATATACCTGGCTAATGTGTGTAACATTAAAATAATTTTTATTATTACATACAAATTGATTCATAAGGAGTAAACTCTAAACATCCTGTCCTCTAGTAAACCCCGTAGATATTTTCCCTAATTTTGGGGGGTACATCCCTAAGTTGGCAACATTGATACTGTTGTACGGCCAAACCGCCGGACTGCTCTACACACGCACGAATATGGTACGGAGCGTACCAGATCCGATGCGGACAACGGTGAACTCTTCGCCTTCTTCATATGTTAGCCGGACTGCCCTACACACGCTCGGATCTGGTACGGAGCGTACCAGATCCGCTGTACGCTCCGTACCAAATTCGTGTGTCTGTAGACACCATAATGTGTTACATGTTGTAGTGTGCGTATTCCGCACTCCGCAGTACTTCGACTGCATATTATAATAATACTAGCTATCCCGGCAAACTTCGTACCGCCTTAGAATTAAATTTGTTGACGTACTGACTACTGACAGCAGCGCCACCTACCAGGTCCGATTGCAAATCTAAACCATTCTCGAATCAACCTGAAGACACACAAAATTTTTCATTACTTAATATCGGTACAGCCGTTTAGGAGTTCAGTGACTTAATTGAGCTTTTTTTTTAGATTTTTTTTTACCCTTTAACTACTTACTAAAAAACTTAACTTTCTCGAATCGCAATGGCTAAATTTGGCACAAAATTAGGAATTAGACTTTTTATAATCGACCTAGACAGAAAATAGACATTTTGAAATATATTAAATTGTAATGAGAATTGAACCTAGACGCGCTACGCTTTGCTTTAGGCGGGCAAGATACCGCTAGGCTATGAAGCACACTACAATTTTATCGAAATTACGCTTTTATACATTATAGACACATCACTTTGGCGTATTTCGCATGGAGTCCCCCGCAGTAACGGGGGCGGCACGTCCCCCACTCATCTCTTTCACCCCCTCGAATACTTCATAGTTGACTATTCACAGCGCCTTAAGTAGGTAAACGTAGTTAGCGTAAACTCTAAAGCTAGTCTTTACTGGCAAAGATAATAAATAAACTGAATAAATCTCTTCGAACCCAATATACGATAACATAATTATTATTTCATACTTGATTGAATATTGGTATAATATTGGTATGATGATACATCTGTGAAATCTGGAGAATGGAATATGGAATATATTGGGAACGTTAATTACAAAATAATGTAATTATTTTACGGACAAAATTCTGCTGTTATTTTATAATATTTTTATAATATATACTCATACCTACGTCTTTGTTATTTTAAAAAAAAAAAATAAACCAGGAAACGAGCAGACGGATTGCCTGGTGGTAATTACCGATTAAATTATGGACACTCGCAACACCGGAGGAGTTATATAACTCCTTTGATGTTGCGACTTGCGTTCCTGGTCCTTAAAATCTCCAATCCCCTCCTTGAGCCTCCAGTAACCTCACTCACTTGGGGAAAAACAACGCAAGCGTTATTTTACCCCGGTTTTCTGTGAGGCCGTGGTATTTATCCGGTCGAGCCGGCGAGCACAGTTGATTTCGTAGAGAGGTTAACTTTTATTAAAAATGTATTGTACGTCGCCGATAAACTTGGTGTAGTACCACATTTGGACCTTATTGACATATTAATAAAATCTAAGTATGGTACACCGGGAACATAAGGAAAAAAAATGTTTGAGTACGTAATACCTACGTGATAAACTATTTTTAGTGTGTGTAGTGTAAGATGTGTGAAATAATACACTATATACTATACAGTATAGAATTGTTAAGTGTAGGTATATCCGTTGTCTGATTGCCATAACACAAGTCTTAACTAAGCATAGGATTAGATTGATGTGATGTATATTACATGTTTATTCTAGTGTATGTTATAACCTGTGTGTGTTTGCAGTACGAGTTTGACGAGAGATTGAGTGGCTTTTACTTGCTTGTTCAGAACACCAAAATAAGCCACGATTCATTAATTACTTACTTGGAATGGTACAGCGAACAGTCCTATGACGATGTCAGCCAACGCCAAGTTAGCGATGTAACAGTTGGTGACGCTCTGCATGCGGCGGGAGGTTGCCACCACCCACATCACCAGGAAGTTGCCCACCACAGCCAGCACGGATATGGTGCCGTACAGCACGGAGAGCAGCACTATCATACCCGTCGGTACGTCGTACAGCGAGTCTGGAACAAGTCTCAGTTACAGCCTGTTTCAATAACCTAACTATTTGTTAAAACGTTGTCATTCAATTATTTGCCGGTTTTTCGCGATATAAAATTGACATTTCTAACAAATAGTTATAAATAGATAGGTTATTGAAACGGGTGGTTAGAGAAACAATACAACACTCCTACGGCTGGTTTTCAATAACCTATTTATCAATAACTATTTATTAAATGTGAAAGCAAGATTGCTGACACAGAAAGATCTTAATGAGGTCACAGAAAGATTCCATAACTAACTTAGTTTATTGAAATGAATAAAACCGGCTAATGGTACCAAATGTGACGTTTTTAACAAATAGTTATTGGTAGATAGGTTATTGAAACGTAAACAATCAACTATTCAAGTTACATTTACACGATTAGAAAGTTTTTTTTTAAACTCTCCATACGCTTGGTATTAGTAAAATGTTTGTGTACCGGGCTATTAATAGGTACAATGAGACGTCCTCTGTTTGTGACAGAAAAAGATCTGGCCGTCCACGTAGTGTTCGTATGAAAAAGGTGGTAAAGCAATAAGGGAAAGAATTCGAAGAAATCCTGTCCGAAAGCAAAAGATTTTATCTCGGGAGATGAAGATAGCACCTAGAACCATGTATTTAAAAGATGGCAGGACTTGCAGCCTATAACCTATACCTGGTCATTTCTTAAGTGATAATTTAAAAAACAATAGGGATAGTAAAATCGAAACAACTACTGAAGCGGTATACACAAAGGGAGGTCACAGAAAAATTTTGTTTATGAATGAGATTTTTTTACAACTGAGCAACATTTTAACAAAAAAAAAATGACCGTATTTACGCTCAAAGCTCTAAAGCTTCTCAATTAGTCGACAGAGTGCAACGTGGGCACTATCCGACTTCAGTGTTGGTTTGGTGGGGTATTAGCTATAAAGGAGTGACTGAGCCATACTTTTGTGAAAAAGGTATCAAAACATCGGCACAAGTGTATCAAGATACCATTCTTGAGAAGGTAGTGAAGCCCCTTAACAACACCATGTTCAATTACCAAGAATAGTCCTTCCAGCAAGACTCGGCGCCGGGTCATAAAGCTCGGTCTACGCAGTCTTGGTTGGAAACGAACGTTTCGGACTTCATCAGAGCTGAAGACTGGCCGTCGTCTAGTCCCGATCTTAATCCGCTGGATTATGATTTATGATCAGTTTTAGAGAGTACGGCTTGCTCTAAACGCCATGATAATTTGGAGTGATTTTTGAGCACGATAAGCTCAAAAATGGCGCATTAGATAAAATTTAAGCGCTTAGCGGGAAGTTGCACGGATTGCCTTTAGGTCAACTGTTTTCCTAATTTTTTTTTCTTTGTTTCAGTATTTAAGCCTCTTTAGTTATAATCAACCTAACGGTTTTACAATTTAACGGTGACATATCTATGCTTGCTAAACAGTTTCAGTCGCAAGTCTCATTTACATAGTATTTAATAATATGTGATTCAATTAGGGTTGCCATCCGTCCGGGTTTCCCCGGATTTGTTCTAGTTTAAAGGGCGTCCGGGGAGCGTCCGGGCCAGATTTTATTTGCTATCCGGGTTTTTGTAGGCAGAATTAGGAAGGCCTAAGTTTTTTTTTTTTGATTTGCAGCAATTATAAATCTTCCTTTCTTTTTGACATTGCCGTAGTCGGGTAAAAATTGTTCTATGTCCGGGTTTCGTACTCCAAAATCCGGGGTTTTCACGCGTCTTGTCCGGGGAGTCATATGTAAGATATGGCAACCCTAGATTCAATCATCATTTAGTCAGTAAAAGTCGTATGTATCATAGAAACAGATAGATTTTATTTAATTTTTGTAATATCGAATAGGGCCTCAAAAGCCAAATACAACAAATTGAATTTATATTCTATAAAATTGTAAAAGGTGATACAAATATAGCTCCAGAAAGGTACACCGACGCTGGCGGTTAGACAAAGCATTCCTTTAACTTTGTTACAAACCAGACGCTATAACGACCACATTAAATCTTTCTTTAGAACTGAAACTTCCGACGCGTTAATCACTTTTTAACTGGATAATTATCAACCTTAGCAGATTATATTGCGAACGGGTATTGTGAAAAGTGAGTATGTACGGTTTATACCAGAACCTTTATTCTCGTATTTAAAGTAGATTTAATTTTACTTTGTTTGGATTGAAAGTGTAGCGACATGTTATCATGAACGGATTATAATATGACGTTTCGATCAATCAGAGCGCGTTTCACGTTGGTTTAAAGTTCATAAAAACATCGTTTGACAGTTTTAGCGTATCGGGACTTGATTGTAATTGTATTAATGCAGGTTTTATTTAGCAGAATTGCCTCTCCGTTTGCATTCATTGAAATGTTTATTTATTTACCACTCTACACAATGTACAATGCCATGCGGGGTTAATGCCATAGGGCATTTTCTACCAGTCAACCATAGGTTGATGACAGAGTCAAAATACTAAGGCGCTTTCCATCTGGAAAAATACAACTATACGAAAGGTCCTTTTAAACTAGTTCTAAAAATAGACAATAATATTCGTAGCAAACTAGATAAATTTAACTATAAATAAACGTAATACACATCAAACCAATTATACCTACATACTGTACTGTGGTATACAACTACATACATATTTTATTATACAATACCATGTATGATACTAAGTAGCTACTAACCAAAACTATTCGACATTTAACATTAGAACAACTATAAATATTTATTGCTTGAGGTATGTACTAATCACTATATTTATATTGACCCCAAAATTTTGAATATCAAAATCCCAAAATGAAGCTGAAAGGCAGATTTAAGTGTGTACGTTTTTTTACTAAAAAGGAAGGCTTTGTATGAATAAATTCACTGATATCGAACCGAGTAGAATGAATTACATTTGCACGTGGAAGAGTAATTTGATGTCGATTTTAAATTCATGAGCTCTAAATTTGTGGGGTTTAGTTGACGATCCCGTTTCGTATCCCATTAAAGATTTAAATAAGGTTTAAATAACCAGACACTCTCAGATTGTTAGCGACCAATTAGCGAGTACTCTAAACAGTAGGCAATTAGACCAGCTTAAATGCCAAGTGACTTAGATTTTAAACTTGTTAAGGGGTACTGTAGATAAAATTACAGGTCGAAATAAAAATAATCTGAAAAATAGACAATTATATTGTCTGTGGTCTGTAACCTACAATAATGGCCTCTGTATCTACATTGTCTTCGAAAATACACAAAATATATTTTTTACATGACAATATATCATGCGGCCGTACGCTCAGACATCTAGCGGGACTTATAACGTGACGAAAGCAATAGATTTACATAATGATTGCTAGTAAGCCTCTATAAATGTCGACGATTAGGTTTCTAGACAAATTGGGTCCTTTTCTTTTTCGACAAATTTGAAAATACTTTTACCACTAGTTAAGCGACTACTTTCGTCAATGAATAGAAAAACTATTTATACAATACATACCTAGGGTTTCATTAACAGCAGTGTGTCCAAAGTAGTCATCTATTGTGGAGTTCTTCCCCCAGTCCGCATCGTCGTCTGTTGAACTTGTCGTGCTGCAAAATAAATGCCTTAATTTAGTATCCCGCTTTCAATTAGAATATATAGGTCTCGATTTCATCAACAAGTTTATATCAAAGTATCAAAAGGACCAAATTTGAAGTTAACCCTATAGGGTTAGCTATATGTATATATGGTTCCCTATTTTTTCGCATAAAATCATATGTCATAATTTTACTTGGCATAATTTCATTTGACCTAATAGTAGTTTCGCATAACATTCATTTGTCATAACTTTCTTAGCATATTTTTTTCGCATAATTACTAAAAGCATAATAATTGTTAGGCATACTTATTGTAAGGCATATATTTTTTTACGCATAATATTCATTAAGAATAATATTTTTATGCATAATATTAAAAAGCATAAATATATTTACGCATAATGATATTTAAGCAGAGTATTATATTTACGTATACATCTTTGTAGCATTTTTTTTTCACAAACTAATGAATGATAAATTCTACTGGGTGTGCGAGTTACGACGAAATAACAATTATAATTGTAATTTTCGACTGATTACGAAGTTAAACTCGGAAAAAAAACACGAACTGCTATCTAAGAACATGCCGAGCTAATTATTTTAAACATGTTAGCGGCTTACGGGTGGCCCAAGGGCCACCCCGCCGCAACTTAACCTACTGTTACACATGTTACACAAGGTATATGAGTGTGATACCTGCTTTTAAAGTTTCATAAATATTACCTTAACCGTGTTTTCATTATGTCGTTCCATTTTATGCATATTTGTGCCTTGTGACAGAATGCCTTGAATTTATTATGACAAAAAAATATGCCTAACGAGTTTATGCCGAAAAACAATTATGCCAAAGTATTATTATGACAAGAAAAATTATGCCTTACGAGTTATGCCTCATTAAATTAGGACAAACAATATTAGTCTAAATGATATTTATGTCTAATGATGTAGTATGCCAAGAAACCATTATGCCAAAGTATTATTATGCGTAGTAAAATTATGCCAAGTGATGTATGCCAAATGAAATTATGACAAATAAAATTATGCGAAAGAAGAGGATCCCTGTATATATAGTCCAATGGCGAGGGGTTCCTATAACTCCATTACTATCGGCTTCCCTTACCGCTTACCTTTTGAAGACCTTCATCCAAATCCCTACCTATTATAAATGCTACGGCTTCCCTATGAAGGAGAACCAGCCTTCGCCACTGATATAGTCTGAGTAACAAGATCCCTGTAAGTGAATTTCTGTTCCCGAGGGATAATATATTATTATTGTGTGTACTTTGACTGTCTCTTATTGCTAAAAGGTTGAACCGATTTGAATGAAATTTGGTATGGTAGTGGTTTATGCTTTGGGCAAACGCGCAGTCTACTTTTTATCCCAAAAAGATAGAGTCTTCCCGAGGGATAATGTACTATTGTGTATATTTTTTTGATGTCTTTCATGGCTTAAGTGTTTAAACCATTTAAATGAAATATGGTATGATGGTGCTTCGGACAAACAATTAGTAATTAAAGAGAGAACGTAAGATAAGGAAGATACAGATTTAACTTAGAGTACAGTCGGGAGTGCCCAAAAAACCTCATTTCTCGCGGGCGCAGCCACGGGCAAAACCTAGTCTATACATATAAAATCCTTTGTCCTGAATGACTGACGGATCAACGCACAGCCTAAACCGCTGATCATAGAGACCTGAAACTTGCAGGGCTTGCTCTTTGTAATGCGTAGGCATCCGATAAGAAGGGATTTTTCGAAATTCGACTCCTAAGGGGGTGAAAAGGGGGAAAACAGTTTGCATGGGGCAACGTGATTCCTTGGTCCAATCTGCTTCATATTTTGCACAAACATTATGTAACAGAACTGATGGAATTCGTGTATCATAATTTATTGAAATTCGTCCCCTAACGGTAATAAAAAGGGAAAGAAAGTTGTTTGGGAGCGATTTGCTTTAAAGTTGATATAAATATACCCATTTGCACTAAACGTGAGTTAGGCCAGTCCTAGTTTAAATCGGTTTAGATTAAAATTGAATATAGTCTGAGATCCTAGGACCACATTACTATACTTTTTATATGAAACTCGTATATATACGCGTAAATTTTGTTCCAACTTTTGACCCCCACCGCAAAAATTAGCTGGTAGGTCTTACACTTATCATTTTGTGTAATAGTTTGTCGTTAGCAATTTACTTTCAAATACGAATTAATTTCCAATTTGATCGAAGCAATCGATAGCCCGTGAGTGGGGAGCTTTATTTTTATTTTGACATAATATATTGTCATCATCTGACAAGAATGCGAAAGTTAAATCTGATGAAAATGTCTTTGATAAACTAGGCACCTAAATATTTGCGATTGCTGCATTAATTATATTCATAATACTTATAATATTATTACATACTATATTTCAGTAGAATATTTTGAGTGTAGGTATACCTAATTAAATTTCTTTTTCTTTTGTTGTTATATGTAACCTCTTTTTAATATTATATATCTATGTATGTAATATTTAATTTATTTGTGCATGATTTATCAGTGTTTAATACATAGGTTTTTACAAAGGGTTTTTAGCATAGATATATAATATTAAAAAGAAGTTTAATTTTTAACCCACAACAACGACTCTTAAGATTTTCTTAAAAGATTTTTGATCTGTACGTTTGTGCGCGCTCTCTCTCTCTCTCTCAGAAACTACGGAACGGATTTTTATAAAATTTGTTACTGTAGTAATTTAGCCCTTGGGTAAACACATAGTCCTCGCTTTTTATCGCGGAAAATTGTTGGGTACCTTACCTACGGGTTCCACGCGGATAGGAATTAGGATAGCTCTGCTTATAATTTTGTGTAGGTATTTCAATTCAATCGGCTCATACCTAAAAAAAGTTTTATCAATCGAAAAAATAACGTAGTATAAAATGCTATAAAATAACCAGATATTTGAATTGGTTAAAACTTTACCTAGGCTAATCCTAATCATTAATGTGTATGATTATTATATGAGGAATAAGTGAGAAGCTAGATGGCTTCGTGGTCGTACTGCTAACTCCTCTCTCTCTCAAAATCTGTTGTGGTCCCAACTAGAATGGGCGATCACAATCCAAAATTATTTTTTAAGTTCAAAGTCCACAACGTTTCAGCTTTTTCAGCTTATTAAATTTTATTTATGGTACAGTTCCCGGTAGATTTCTTGAGTGTACCTACGAAGTGCAGTGCCTACACCATTATGTATTCAATTTTGGTATTGGTATTTTCCCGAACAAGCTTTCCCTCTGACGCGAGCGAAGCTGCGGGCAAAAGCTAGTTAATATAAAAATGTTTATGCTAAATACTTAATAATAAAAATAAGGCAACTTTTAATATATTAATAGAAAATGTATTGTTCTAATTGTTGTCCACACTTGAACAGAATTAAGTAGGTACCTAAATAGATTTTTAAAGACTATGGTAACTACTTTCTTTATGATTGAAGCTGGCCAATCATGAATTGGTTGGTGGAATAGACTTTAGGTCCATTCAACCTAGTCAGTAGTTGCGTTACTGTTTCTTTCAGTGAACATTAACGTGTAGTAACTATTAATTAGTAATCTATGGTAACGTGCTATTTTTACCCGCCTACAGCAAAACCAAAAGGAAGGGTAACGATTTTGGCAGTCTATGTAGGCATGCACGTATTTATGATCCATCGTAGCGTCTAAACTACCTACTAGTCCGATTTTAATAAGTGAGGTGTCAATAGATTCGTAACAATAGCCCGTGTAACATAGGCTATATTTTTTAAATTTTTTTATACGTTACAGTTTTTCATAAAAAAATTACTTATTAATGAAAATAATATCTTCAAAGGACTGCATCCAATAATACGCTATCCAAATTATTTATTTTATTACTACATTGATACTGGTAGATAATTTTACGGTTTGAGCTTTAAAGCAATCAAAATATCGCGAGCAAAACTTTTGCCTACTGACAGAGAAAATTGTAATAATAAATCAATGTCCAAGCAATTTCGCAACCAAAACTTTTGGCTTCATAAATTGGTATTTAAATTTGCATATTTTGAGACACTTCGAGATTTATTTTTAATGAAATTTATAAATCAATTTGTTATTTTTATAGACGGGGAACAATTTTTTATACTTACGAAATTGTTTCGTGAAAGTTGTTACTTCGTAGAGTGTATAAAATGACAATTTTTATCATGAAAGTTAGATAAACATTTTGTTGTAATTTGTTATTTTTATATCAGTAACATATTTTGTTTCTTTTCAGTTTAATAGCGTAGGGGGTCGTCCATTAATCACGTGATGCCTAAAGGGGGAGGGGGGTCCAAAAAATCACCAATTATCACCAAGGGGAGGAAGGGGTATAAGGAGACATCACGTGTATTAATTTTTGAATCTAGTCTATGCATACCGAAATTATTATCGGTTGTAGATTGGTAGTGTTGTTTAAGAGCATTGATCGGCGCGAGACTCAGATTTCACGAAAAACGCTACTTTTCAAATGCGTCTATATCTAACAAAAACTGGTTATTCTGATTTTTACATGTAAAAAAACACTAGAAAATATTGTATTCTAATTTTTCACTTATCATTTATTTTAAAATAATTTCAAACTTTTAAATAAAACTGACAAAACTAACCAGAAGTTTTTACAACTTTAGGTTCAGGAGCAATTTCAAAACATATAATAGCTAAAACCGCTTACATTTAAAAAAAAAATCTTTACAAACTTGTTGGATCCTCTTCTAGATTATTTATTTGTCAGATTATTTTTATATACGTTTCTATCTCATAAAAATAAAATTTAAAGAATGCGAAATTATCAGGAATTATAGTTATTTAAAATGATGATATTTATGTATTTTACTTGCTCCTTTTGTTTCTTACTTACATAATCTATGAGAAGAGCCTTTTATCTTTAATATGCTATTTAAATTTTTAACTAAATTAGTTTGACGAACTTTATATGAATTTTTAAAACTACTAAATAAATCGAGGCGCACGAGCGTTTACAAATACTGTTGTAAGGAAGAAGAAGAAAAGAAGAAGGAAGAGGATCCAAAAAGTTTGTAAAGATTTTTTGTTTTAAAAAATGTAAGCGGTTTTAGCTATTATATGTTTTGGAATTGCCCCTGAACCTAAAGTTGTAAAAACTTCTGGTTAGTTTTGTCCGTTTTATTCAAAAGTTTGAAATTATTTTAAAATAAATGATAAGTGAAAAATTTGAATACAATATTTTCTAGTGTTTTTCTACATGTAAAAATCAGAATAACCAGTTTTTGTTAGATATAGACTCATTTGAAAAGTAGCGTTTTTCGTGAAATCTGAGTCGCGCGCCGATCAATGCTCTTAAATACTTACAAGACAAATGATTCGTATAAATTTTAATTGCTTAAATTATTCGATTAAATTGTTTTTTAAGTTAAAGTTTTTCTTCAAACACGACCTGGTTACTATGTAAAAGAAAAATACACGTGATCTTAGGTGGGGGAGGGGGGTAGTATAAAACCTCACCACGTATCACCAGGGGAGGGGAGGGGTCTAAAAAGTTGTTAAAAAAATCACGTGATTAATGGACGGCCCCTAATGGATAAAAAAATTGTTAAGAAGTTAGCTACCTATTATTATTGCTTACTTATAAATTCTGGATATTTAAAGTGTGTCTGAAGAATCGTTAATTTAAAAACAACGACTGGCATTTTGTTCACGATAAGTGTTTTCAGTTAAGCGTTTGAAAACTTTTCAAACTTCAAAGTCACTCAAATTGTACTTAAATTTAGTAAATATATACAAATTATATTAAAATTATAAATATTGGTCATATTAAAAATTATTAATTATACTTATACAAATTATTATGATTAAAAAGATATGATTTATAAAACCCCGTTAGGTAGAACTTTTATTATACGAGTAAAATGTCCAAACTTTTGAAAGCTTTGTTTGAGAAAAATCTTTAAGTTTAAGTTTTAAATGTAAAAATGGTATAACAATTTTTAGATATAAAATACCTTTATAACAAAATCTTACCAGACGAGACATACTGTTTTAGGTGGGATATTATTTTATTAAAATGATCGTAATCTTATCAATAAACAAATGGGTAATTCTACTTAATCTAGTACATAATAAATATACATAAAATACTACATCTCGTGTCGTATATTAATTTTATTTCACAAGTTCGTTGACTGAAATGTTTTAAGAAATGTAAGAACTTTTATGATCCAAGTTCCCTCGTCAAGGATAAGTCCCTACTTTGGTTACATTACTTGTAAGCGTCACTGCACAATGAGACACGACGCAACGTGACACAGCGATCGATTTTACCAGAACCTCAATTCTCGTATTTATATTAGACTTTCATTTTACTTTGATTGTATTGTAATTGAAGCGACATGTTATCATGGACTGATTTTTGGCAGTTTCGACCAACCAGAGTGCATTTCACGTTGGTTTAACGTTTACGAGATTACCGTTTGACAGTTTTAGCGTATCCGGACTTAATTGTAATTGTAATTGCAGGTTTTATTTAGCAGTATTGACTTGGCCAGAAACAGGGTTATTTTTTTCTAGTGTATGTAATTAATAATTATGTATGACTGTATATTTATTGGCTCACTCCAGAGCCTAAATGAAAATAATAATCAATCAGAAGACATGTCGAATTTGAGCTTGAGAGGTATCACTAGATTCGTCTTACGGCCGGTTTCAATAACCTTACCAATAATTATTTGTTTAAAACGTCATACTGGTATCATTTGCCGAATTTTTGTGTTTCAATAAACTAACTTAGTTATTGGAATCTTTGTCTGTGACAGCGAGATCGCTGACAGCGATAGCAAATGTGACATTTTTAACATATAGTTATTGGTAGATAGAATAATGAAACGGGCCGGGCCAGGCGGGTGATTGTGACACTGAGCAAAAATATTTGACGCAGTCGAGATTTAATTTTTTTTTAATAATTAGGTTATTAAAAGGTAGTTATTAAAAAACTTTATTTACTACACAAAAAGATTATGTTTCATTGCAAGAGTTCGCACTGAATCTTCGAACTGAATACAACGCGTATCTTTTGTGTAGTCAATAAAAGTTTCAATTTTAATCGCTTTTTTAAAAAGTGCACGGCGCACACGTCTCAGTGTGAGCTGACCCTAAGTCGTTACTGAGCCCACCTTTACATATTGACACACACATGAAAATTCCACTTGAATACGGATGCTGAAAATTTTAATGTAAATGTAATATTTATGTTCCTTCCTTTCTTCAAATATCTTATGGTCCGTTTCAATAACCTATCTACTTTTATATATATTTGTTAAAAACTTCGACATTCAATAATTTGCTCTGGTTTTGCGATATACATTTGACGTGTTTAACAAATAGTTTTTGGTTATTGAAACGGGCCGTTAGTTGTAGTCGTAGGCTTATGTTTAGTAAAGAAAACTTGATTAACCAAAAATACGCGTAACAATTTAATATTCAAATCCATTCAGCCGTAAGCGATTTAACAAACTTACATTCCCATTACTAAAAGTAGGTACCAAGGAGAGAGAATATAAAATATAAGCACTGGTTTAAAAGAGCTCAGTTTAAATGTAATCTTTTGTTGTTATTATATTTTTGCATTTCTATCGGTTTTTAATATGCGCTCAGATTCAGCACGTTTCAATACCAAAATGTGGGTCAAACTTCACTCGCAAGACATGATCCAGAATAAGTTTAACGTCTTACAAATCTTGAACCTAAGTAAGGAAATAGTGTGCAATCCTATTAATGGTGGATGGATTGTTGTTTATTACTTCTATCACTTAAAAACTACTGAAAGAATTTTGATGACATTTGGTATGGTAGTAGTTTGGCTTTGGATTAATATATACGCTACTTTTAATCTCGAAAAAGTACGGCTGAACGTAAGCTATCGAACGTCACTTGTGTGGGCGCGTCATAAAGAAGAAGGGGCATTTTGTATGGAGCCCGTCCCCACTACTGTAGCACTACTAAGTAAAACTAGTATTATTATACTTTGATACTAGCTCTTGCCCGCGGCTCCGCCAGCGTAAATATCCCTCGGGAATACTGTACTTTTTTAGGATAAAAAGTAGCCTTGAAATCAAGGCTAATTTTAATTGAAATCCGTTCAGTAGTTTTTGCGTGAACGAGTAACAAACATCTAGCCATCCATCCATACATCTATCTATCCACCCATCCTCACAAACTTTCACATTAGTAGTAAAATTATATCAGTTAAATTTAATCTGAAAAAATTATAATACTTATACAAGTTACAACAAAAAATTTATATAGTTAAAATTTACGTATTGCGCATTATCGTTCAGGTGACAGTTACTGTTGTGTGATTGCTCATTGCTTGCTATAGATTATAATTTTCAACATTAAAATAAATAATGATTAAGTATAATATCTGCAATATATATTAATGATGAAGTATTTTATCTTGAAGCACATCTTAAATACATAATAATACAATATTTAACGTTATATTAATATGATATTATGTAGATACTTTTCACATTTTGTTTTTTGCAGCAACTTGCATAGATTAACCTGTTATTATGCGCTAAATACATTTTTTCATAAAAGAAGAGGAGAAGTTAATTATTGTTTTATATCGTAATATATCGAGAAAATGTTTCTAACTATTAGTTGTGAAACAAAAAACAGGATAAATTACCAAACACCAAATATTCAAGTACATTTATTCTTAACAATTAGGATCGGACTTAGAAGGTTTAATTTCATTAAGGTTCATAAAAACCAGTTTAATTAAAAAAAACAACTATCTATTACATAATAGGTATTATCAATAAATATTCTTTAGGTATAAAATTAATTAATTTTCTTTACTAGATGATCTTTTGTAAAGCAACATAAACTTTAATAATGTTTGATAAGGTCCGCTTGAAAGAGCTTGCTTTGGAGAAAATTTAATTAATTAGAAAGTACTATCTGCTGAGTCCTTAATACCCGGTGATAAGAGTCTAGAACATTCTTTCTAGTCCAAGTATGTACTTTATACGTTGATATTTTTAATTGTTCTAGTTGATTTTTATTTCGTTTCAGGAATATAAGGGTATAGGTAAGAACGTGTACCTCACACGAAATAGCATACCTACTTAGTTTCTTTTCTTTTTTTTACCTTAGTTAAATTTTGTTAATACAACATCCCACTTCTAATGTAATATCAATATTTAGTAATTTGAATACTAAAAGAACGATTTCGAAAAAAAGATATATATTGATACAAAAAAAAAATACATAGGTATTTATAATTCATAATGATAGTTGATGGTACATTGCATGTCATATTTTTTTAGAAACGATAAAAAAATGACCCAGCAGAGTGGTTTAACGCGTAACTCGAGTAAAATAAAATGCAATTTTTAATGCAATGTAAAAAGTTCGATATTTCATAATAGGTTGGGGAAAAAGTCTTTTCGCATTATAGTATGTATGAACTTGTCATAAAATATCTTGGGCTATACCAATTGTATCTGGCTGATTTTGATATCATTAAAAAGTTTTAATTTTACAGAAGACAATTCCAAATTCAAATTAGGTAAATTTGAGATTTTCATTTGTTTTTCTTATTGTTAAAATGAGTGATTCTTATGAAGAATTTCGATACATTTTAAAATTTTATTACAAAAAAGGTAAAAATGCAACACAAGCCGCGAAAAAAATTTGTGATGTTTATGGACCTAATGCAGTATCTGTGAGAGTAGCGCAAATTTGGTTTAAGAGTTTTCAATCCGGAAATTTTGATATCAAAGATGCACGTCGCTCTGGTCGCCCTGTTACGGACAAAACTGTTGCCATTTTTGAAAAAGTGGAGCAAGATCGGCATATTAGTAGTTACGATGTAGCTGAAGAACTGGGGATTGACCACAAAACGGTTTTGGCGCATTTGAAAAAAGCTGGGTACACAAAAAAGCTCGAT
This sequence comes from Glaucopsyche alexis, assembly GCA_905404095.1. Taxonomy (NCBI): domain Eukaryota; kingdom Metazoa; phylum Arthropoda; class Insecta; order Lepidoptera; family Lycaenidae; genus Glaucopsyche; species Glaucopsyche alexis. The sequence continues at coordinate 14,803,316 of FR990052.1, read as the reverse complement.
ATTTGGGTGCCTCATGAGCTCACTGAAAGAAACCTAATGAACCGTGTACTCATTTGTGATTCTTTATTACGACGTAATGAAACCGAACCATTTTTGAAGAAGCTGATAACTGGTGATGAAAAGTGGATCACGTACGACAAGAACGTGCGAAAAAGATCGTGGTCAAAGGCCGGTCAGGCTTCACAGACTGTGGCGAAACCCGGGTTAACTCGCAACAAGGTGATGCTGTGTGTGTGGTGGGATTGGAAGGGCATTATTCATTATGAGCTGTTACCGCCAGGCAGGACCATCAATTCTGAACTGTACTGCGAACAACTGATGAGATTAAAGCAAGAAGTTGAGAGAAAGCGGCCGGAATTAATCAACAGAAGGGGTGTGGTTTTTCACCATGATAACGCTAGACCTCACACATCTTTAGCCACTCAGAAAAAATTACGGGAGTTTGGCTGGGAGGTGTTAATGCATCCGCCGTATAGTCCTGACCTTGCACCTTTAGATTTCCACTGTTTCGGTCGCTGCAGAATTCCTTAGGCAGTGTCAGGTTGACATCACAAGAGGACTGCCAAAACCACTTGTCGCAGTTTTTTCATCAGAAGCCCCAAAAATTTTATAGCAATGGAATCATGTACCTACCAACAAGATGGCAAAAAGTTATCGAACAAAATGGCACCTATATACTTTAGTCACTTGTAAATAAACTTTATAAAAAAACCTTTTGAATTTTTATATAAAATGCGAAGAAACTTTTTCCCCAACCTAATATTTACTACCCAGTGAGTGAAAACCGTCGAAAATTCGGTATGATTATTACTGTCGTCTGATTTTTTAGGAAACTATCAAGCCCTTCCGAGAGAAATGCGAAACCTTTTCTAGGTAAACAAAAAAAGTTTTGAAACATTTGCACAGCTGCTAAGTGCCATAATGTGTTGTACAATAATGGGTCTTATTGTTACATATTTTTATATTTTTTGGCAGTTTTAGAGATATTATGTTGCGCCTTTGCCTACAGAAACTAAATAAATTATGAAAAAGTAGATTCTTGAGTGATAGTATGTAATGGTGTTATACGTTTCCTTTTGTTTGGAGTAGATTATTTTCGTTTTTAAAAGGTATAGTTTCTGGCTAGGATTACGTTTAGATCTTTTGAAAATGACATTTTTTTTGGTTTTAATTTAAGTTTATAATAGATATCTACTTAGTTTAAGATTCCGCAAATTAACCACGTTCTACCACTTTAAAGTTTGTTATGGATTAACACAAATCAGCAAAAGTTATTCGTTAGTAATAACACTCATGACTGGAATAACGTCAAATAATGTCAGAGATAACCAACATTTGGTGTGTGTGGTTGTAACTTTAATCCAACGTTATGTGATATTATATTGGAACGGTTATCATAATATCGTGGAATGTAATTTTGCGTCATATGTCGATAGAGACACTTCTGAATTAAGATCGATGATACTTCGAATATTACATGAGTTGTACCTATATATACATATATAATATACACAAATATTATGAGCTACGGTATACATACAATACGAGTATAAGGTTCGGTAAAATCAATTACGGATATTTTGAGCATATTATGATCTATATACTTCAACTGTGGTAAATTTCATACACCACCGCTCGCATAAGTTTCGTAATTGGTTGGATACTCTAAGGTAAAAAGGAATAGGTACAAAATTGTTGCTTCAAGTATTAATTTAAAGAATATTAATAAATACGTATCTGCAACACCATATTATCAAAAACTAAATAAAACATGTACGTCTCAGGACGCCCGACAGAAGTGATATTTTAACATATCTAAACAAAAAGCTAGGATACCGTCTTTGACTTCTATAGAAAAATAATAGTGCTAGAAAGAAAAATATGTAAAATAAAAAACAATAAGAATATTTCGTTTGATCGAGATTCGAACCCGAGACCAATTGGTGAAAAATCCCATTGCCTACGTAACTGCGCCCCGCTTATCTGACATTAGTATTCGAAATTACTAATAATATCTTATTAAGTGTCATAAGGAGTTACGTAACGAAGCGGTTTACCCTCCCATATGAAGTTATCATTTCAAGAAATGGTAAATAATGTCTCGTACGAACGAAAGTTCGTATGAGACAAAATTTTATATATTTTTAGGCCCACTTCTTTACAATAGAATTAATGCTTAATTAAAAATATATGCCCTTATCTATTACAATTGTAAAATGAATCTAATGAACTCACTTCAAAAATGGACGTACGAGGAAACACTAGTCTTAAAATAGGTAGTATGAAGAAAAAAGAATATTAATGTAATTTAAAATTTATTCATATTAATTAATTTATATTAATATTTTAAGCTCTGTACTATATTTTATTGTATACTAAAATTAATCCTGAGTAATACCTGCATTTTTAACCGACTTCCAAAAAAAGGAGGCGGTTATACGTTCGGCTGTATATATATATATATATATTTTTTTGTATGTTCGCGGATAACTCCGCCGTCTGTTGGCCGATTTTCAAAATTCTTTTTTTGATGTAAAAGGTATAATCTGAAGTTGGTCCCATTTTCAGAAAATTGGTGACCTGACGATTCCATGAGGAAACGAGGGAACTCCTCAAAATTTATATGGACACATATGGTGATTTCGACTTTTTCTGAAGTAGTTCAAGTATATGCTACCAAAAAGTAAGATTTTGCTCCAAGGTATACCCTGGATCCAAAAGTACAGAACAGATCTCCTGACTCCTTATAGATACATGTTTGGGGATTTTGGCGTTGTTTAAAGAACTGCAAGCATATGCCACTTTGTCAATTAGAGTAATCATCATCATCACCACCACTATCACAGCATACATGATGATAAAGAAGGTACTTCTCATAGTATTTTACACTAACACGGAGATCTTTGAACAATACTCTGCCGTTTATGGACCTATTTGCAAAATTGTTTTGTTGTTGTAAAGGGTTTAATTCAAAATTTAGTCCTTTAGTCACTAAAGTGGAAACATGATGATGCGATCCATGAGGAATCGAGGGAAGTCCTGGAAATTTATATCGACACATAGTGATTTTGACTTTTACTAAAGTAACACAAGCATATGCTACCAAAGAATAAGATGCTGTACCCTTGGTACAGCATCTTATTATATATTGCCCATATTATACCTACCTACATATTATTATACCATATTATAACTTGGTATACCCTGAAGCATATGCCACTTTGTAACTTACAGTCATCATCATCATCATCTTAATAACAATACCTAATGGAAGCTTGGCGCGTATTCAGTTATACATTCGATCGTTTATTTTAGACGATTTTAAGACGTATTAATAATAATTTAACAAGATATACTTATCACTAAAAAGGGTGAAATTATTATTTTTAAACAAAAAATTAAACCGACTTCCAAAGTAAAAATTCACAAAAAAGTATGAAATAAAACTTATTTTATAAATAATTCCCCTTTTAAATTTGGCTATTTCTCTACTTAATCTTCTTAATTTTGAAGTCGGTACCAGCAATTAATATGAACGTGAGTAATTCTATAAAATACTGTAGGATATCGTTTGGGCTGGTACCGACTTCAAAATTAATAAGATTAAGTAGAGAAATAGCCAAATTTAAAAGGGGAATTATTTATAAAATAAGTTTTATTTCATACTTTTTTGTGAATTTTTACTTTGGAAGTCGGTTTAATTTTTTGTTTTTATTATTTATTCTAAGCTAAAAAATTTTCTTGAAACACAGGTTTTATCCTAGTTTAGGCGCTATTGTAAACTTTATGTAGATATAAGCACAGAATAAATAATAGTACACGATATATAATAAATTGTTACCTACTTTTGACCTACCTATAATTTCCCATAATATTGCAGTTTTACCACAGAATAAATAATAGTACCTAGAGGTACAGAAGAACCACTCCGACAAATGGTTAGAAGAAATAGGGACTCTTTCTGCGATGCGATAAGGTTCAATTCAGCTAACACGACGCTTGATTACCTACGATTATATTTACCTAGAAGTTGCGTCTCTTTCTATCGCGTAATTCTTATCCTTTCTAATGACATTAGGGTTGTCTCATTTTAGAAAATTATTAACCGACTTCCAAAAAAGGAGGCGGTTATACGTATTATATATATTTTTTCTTAATATTTAATTACAACTTTTTTTACCTACTTTCTAGTACCTACCTACTGTACTTTACTGAACAAATTGCTTTCCAAATAAACCTAAGGTAGGTTTTAATAGTACTGTAATAATTTGACGACCTCTGTGGCTCAGTTGGTTGAGCGTGTTGGTGCTCAAGCCGGGGGTCGCGGGTTCAAATCCCGCCGAAGGAACAAAGAGTTTTTTTGTGTTCCTGGGTCATGGGTGTGTATTAAATATATGTATAATATAATAAAAATCTTAAATAAGTGTTAAATATATTTCCGTTGTCTGGTACCCGTAACACAATTTCTTCCAGAACTTACCACGGGATCAGATTGACGTGGTGTGAAGCGTCCATAGATATTATTATTACTATAATAAATTTGCGCATACCTATAAGTATATACATACTTATGCGTAAACGTAAGCATTTTTTATACCTTCACGGCCTGATATTACTCGAAGAAGTTGAATCACGCCGCCTTATTTTTATTTATATTTACTACTAGGTACTACTAGGTACTTTTGTCAATAAATGATTCTTCAAATCGTATCACATCGGAATAACATAAGACGCGAACAGATAGTTCAAGTGGACTGTGGAGCCAACACCTAAACACTAAATATTGGTTATCAAGTAATTGCAGTAGCAGTAGTAGCTCAAACTATATTTTTAAAAATTGTTAAACATTATGTTATATGGTATTATAGTTATAGCTGGCCGGGTGATTTTTACCTAACTTACACAGTACCTATCGTAATATTATATGCAAAGATTGTAAGGTATTAAATCCAATCCATAAAACATTGCGACGAACAAATCTCACGCATACGTCGCTCACTGCTCGCGCGCGAGTCCCTCGTAATAGGCCCATTTAAGGAGGCCGCCGCACGTACTTACATTTTTAATACCTACACGGGGAGTGGGACAGGCCTGGTTTTACTGAATAAACTCTAATTATTATTATATCTACTATACCTACTGAAACATTAATAAAATTCAGCTGTCTGTATTAAAACAGGTTTATAGAGACAAATCTTTGCTGTGGACATATTTTTACTGCGCCGTAAACGATAATTACAATAATCTGCGATTATATTTTACAACGATATTTTAATAGACTTTAGAGTAGGTATCATAAAGTTGGTAAGTTGTTAGAAAATAATGGGCTATATTCAATGGTACGGAACGGAATCTCATTATACATGATGCTACTCAAATGCTTCTTAATTTAAAAGGTTCTCAAGTGCCATGTCGTCCTTATCATTTTGCTAAGACAGTGACAGCTTGCGATAAGCTCTTTAATATAAAAATGTATATTGAATGTAAAGTCTGAGAATTTGGCTATGAAAATCTATGTATTCAATAACTTAATTTTTAACTAGCTTTTGTCTGCTGCTCCGCCTGGGTAAAAACAGTATCCCACGGGAACACTGAATTATTTCGGGATAAAAAATAGCCTATGTGTTATTCAAACAGCATAACTACTACCATACCAAATTTCATCAAAATTCGTTCAGTAGATTTTGCGTCAAAGAGTAACAAACTTCCATCCAACTATCCTCACAAAATTTCACAGAAATAATAGTAATATAATAATAATAATATATAATATCTATGGACGCTTCACACCGCGTCAATCTGGCCCCGAGCTAAGTATCCGAAGAACTTGTGTTACGGGTACCAGACAACGGAAATATATTTAATATGTTTATACTATACACATATTTAAGATTTTTATTATATTATACACATATTTAATACACATCCATGACCCAGGAACACAGAAAAACTTTTTGTTCCTTCGGCGGGATTTGAACCCGCGACCCCCGGCGTGAGCACCAACACGCTCAACCAACTGAGCCACAGAGGTAGTAACATAGTAGTAATAATAGCTTTTATGAACTGAATCGATCAAATCAATGCATTCGAATCGAGTAGGTGCTAAACGCTTACACCAAAAGAAAAGATTTAAAAACTCAAGTTAAGCTATGACGTAAGTTTGACAAAACAAATCTTCATAAAATAAAGAGTTATGCCATCTTGGTTTTCACCATACTTCAAATGTCGGCCATCTTGTTTTTGCCATACTTCAAATGTCGAAATGGGGCCAAAAATTTCAAAAGTGGGGCTATTTATCTGGAAACACTTTTTGCTTCACCCTGCCTCGTTGTTCTATGACTATATAGCACACATAACTTTTCACCTCAGCAGTGAGAACGCATATTACTTAGGAGACATAAAAATGAACAGGAATAGATTGAAGCTATCAGTATCAGCGAAATTTTTATTCCCGCTATTTTTTTAAATCGCGTTTTGATACCGCATCCCAGATGTTTATTTTTCAAATGTATCATTGTTGGGATTCCAAATAAAAATGTATTGGTTAAATACCAATTTTATACTATTAATTAGGATTATTTTTACTAAAATCCAATAATAAATTAAACATATAAACAATAACATTTAAAAAACGTAATTTCTTTAGTACGAATATCTTTAAAGAAGAAGGGGCAAACCGTCCCCACCCTTGTAGCACTACAAGACATATATCAAATGAAAGGGCTTAAAAAGTGTATAATTTTATTGTATAACGAAAAATCTCTAAATCATGGGAGAAAAAAGTTAATGAGGGTTAAAGGTTAAAAAAAAGTTGAAAAAAGTCATTCTGTATTATTGCACCATTTTATAGAGTTGCTAATAAGGAACAATTTTTGGAAAGTAATGGTATACAGCAAACGTCATAAAAGTGGTATATTTTGATAAACTGCCTCATATTTTGAAGAAATGTATGGAATAATAATAAAATGCTAAAAAAAGCTATTTCCTTAATTGTTTCGCACATAATTACTTTTTAGAAATTGTTTCTTACTTGCGTCGCTATTGAATGGTGCAATAATACAGGTGTATTTTTTTAACAATCTATGGGTTCGAATCCTGGCCTGGAAAATTGGTTTATGTAAAATCTAATGATGCAGATAAAACAATTACATTAAAATACATGTAATTAAAGCAAAAATTATTTTAAAACGATTATGCACTGAAAAAAGTAAAAAGAAACATATTATATGGTGAACTATTCTTCTAAGAGAAGTCTAAAATAAATTAGGAATAGCAATTTAGCCCTATGGAGTGTCGAGTCCGATTTGATGAAAACTTAAACTGCATCATTAGGTTTTTTATAACTCAATTTTCCTAGCCAGGATTCGAACCCATAGATTGTTAAAAAAATACACCTGTATATTGCAGCATTCGATAGTGTCGCAAGTAAGAAACAATTTCCAGAAAGTAATTATGTGCGAAAAAATGAAGGAAATAGCTGTTTTTTAGCATTTTATTATTATTTCATACATTTCTTCAAAATATGAGGCAGTTTATCATAATATACCACTTTTATCAAGTTTGCTGTATACCAATACTTTCCAAAAAGTGTTCCTTATTAGCAACACTATAGAATGGTGCAATAATACAGGATGATTTTTTCAACTTTTTTTTTAACCTTTAACCCTCATTAATTTTTTTCTCCCATGGTTTACAGATTTTTCGTCATATATAATACAATAAAATTACACACTTCTTAAGCCCTTTCATTTGATATAATATGTCTTGTAGTGCTACAGTAGTGGGGACGGGCTCCATACAAAAATGCCCCTTCTTCTTTTAGGGTATAAGGTACCTACGCGTTTCCGAACGTGTTTTCTTTGAGGTCGAATTCCAAAATCGAATTTCGAAGGGGTTTGTTTTTTTTTCACTCGCTTTTTTATAAGCCTGTGAAAGAGTATTATGGCTGAATGGGCTGAATAATGTCAATTCGTGGCACTGAAGATTGAAAAATTAAAAAGCTACTTTGACCCACGCTCGAATCAAAATCGCGTTTTGTTCACTGTTGTCTCGCAGTAAAAGCGGCATGTTTGAGCTGCTGAGGTGAAAAACATATTTTACCACTACTTAAACTAAGGCAAATCGCTTAATTCTTTTAATGAAAATCTACCACATAAAGGGATTGTACAATCGCAATCGTCGACTAAAATGACATGACACAAAAGATGTCCCGCGATACAATTCGTTGCAATGAAAATGGACTGAAATAATGGTTTGTAGAGAAATTAATAACATTTAACCGCAAAATCTTTTGGACTACAAAGGATAAACATTTGAAAAGATTTACAAATTTGTCAATAAAATAAATATACTTTTTACATTTCAGAATTATAAAATTAACGTTACTTAGGATGCTGTACATATTTGAATAAATTTCTATGAATTTATAAATTTTTAAATTTTATTTATAATTTTTTTTCTAAGAATTGAATATATATTCATCTGAAGTAGCAGATACAAAATTTTTTGAAAACGAGTTTGCAATTAATAGACGCCCATAAAATGTCTCCAAAGTAATCGCATCTCTTCAAAGTAAACAATTATTATCTCGTTTCTCTTAACAAACTTTATAAATGACAATTAGACATTTTTCTCTTAGCGCTTATGTTTGCTAAACTACAATAATATTTACATTGTTAATACGGCCAAGTGTTAAACACCAATTTGTTTTACACTTATCTCTCAAGGAGAAATCGTTGGCTAATTAAAGGGATATTTCTGTGCTGTGAAGATTAATGTTATTTTTAATTTAAGCCGTTTATTAATTGATAACTAAAAATACGTTAAGTAGATTTGTTTGCAATAAAAAAAATCTGTAATTAATTATTTGTGTAATATTAATAATGTTTAACGGCAAAAAGAAAATCATTTTTCTCGATCTACTACACAAAGGTGACGAAAGTGTTGCTGGCTATTATAATATTTTTCTTTTCTTCATACCAGCAAAAATAAGAAAATTGTTATCAGTAGTTTCATTCAATTAAAAATACAGTTTACCAACCAGCTGAAAATTTGTATGCAAGGAACACATTTAAGTACTGCATCTATCCTTCACACTTTGATTAAAAAAAAAAACAATCTCACCGAAAATCTGTTAACACGTTATGCAGGACTCTAACTACTAAACCGTTTATGTGCTAATGCTTTGGTTGTTTAGTAAAGAGCGTTACATCTTCAACGTATACATAGGTAGGTGCGCGTCAAAGAGGCTCTGGAATCAATATCGCCTTTACATGTCACGTCTGGGTTTAAAACGGTTTAGATTTAAATTTCAATGCTTAAATATTAATTAACTAGCTGACCCGATAAACGTTGTTCTGCATTAACTATGAACTGAAATTTCTCACCGTTTAAACCTTCCCTGAACTGATACGATTGTTTTAAGATCAAAATTAGCCAAATCGGTCCAGCCGTTCTCCAGTTTTAGCGAGACTAACGAACAGCAATTCATTTTTATATATAAAAAGATAAGAAGAAGAAGAAGATTTACGGCCACCGAGGGTTTTATGTAAAGTAGGATCATCATAAATACTTAGTTCAAGAATCGAGTTTTTGTCGAGCCTCAAAATGGGTGATGAAAGTTTGTATGGAAAAGCATAAAATAAGAACTAAGAAGAATATTTTTTTGTAATTTTCGTTTAAAATAAGAAAATATACGTCGTAAAATATAAATAAAATAACATTTTGAATAATAACGTCAAGCCTTTCATATGATATCCCATTTGAACTAGTAGCTTTGATTTGAAATGTCAACCCTATTTTTTTGGTTTGATTATAAATTTGCAATTTTCATATTTTTCTTGTACTTGTATTACATAAAGATGCTTCTTGCCAAATTTCTTAGTTCTAGGTCAACGACAAGCACCCTATGAATTTTGATTTTCTTGAGAGGGTCGAAATATGCGTTTATGTGGATAAACTGCCGTATATTTTATAAAGTTTACTTAAAAGTCTAATTTTATCACCGGTGAGTTAATAGACTTTAATTTCAACTCAATACCTCCACGCGTTACGGAAATAAAGAGTCTTGAAAGACAGACGGAGGGACAGACAACAAAGTGATCTTAGAAGGGTTCCGTTTTTTACTTTTGAGGGACTAAAATCTAAAACATGATAAACATTATAGGTGTGTGCTACTTCATTACGATATTGTTTGTTGCGGTCTTTTTTAGAAACTTTACTTTATCTATTCTTTTATCTTGCCTTTATTACAAATAACAGGTAAATATCAGCTTTATACATTGTTTTGACTTTGAGAGAACTTTTTGAGGAAATTCAAAGAACTGCCTCTACTTCTAAGAACTTTACACAAGAACCCAACTATTTGTAGGGATTTAGTGCTCTTGACTGACTACGTCGCTTACTTTTATGAAGCTCTTGTTGAAAATTTCTCACCAAAAATCTTGTCAGGTTTTATGAATAGCGGCTATGTGTTAATTACATCTTATAAGAATCAGAAGGATAACTTCAATAATGCAAAAGGCGTTACTTTAAACCAACTGCAGATAAGTTCTTCTGGTGTACGTATTTAAACGGTAAATTTTAAAAAACAATAAATAAAGTGAAAAACATTAGTATTTAATATTAATTCTACAAAAATTAATGCCTTGCATGCCTTGGCCCTTGTTTACATTGAATATTTACTTTCTCTACGTAAAACATTTTTTGTGCAAAATATTACATACCTGTATACCTAATATTACATACCACTATAGTGCATGCAAATATTTTTAGTTTTATCAGCTGATTGTTATCGTTTCAGTGACTGACGTTCTTCTGTTATCCTGTTATCTAAACGTACGTCAGGCTCTGCTTTTCATTAACCTACAATTTTTAATCAGATAATTATTTTAATTAATTGTCACACAATGGTCGGAATTCGACCATAATTATAATAATATCTATGGACACGGCACACCACGTCAATCTGGCCCCGTGCTAAGTATCCGAAGAACTTGTGTTACAGATAGGTACCAGACACCGGGTAGTATATATTTAATACTTTTGTACATATTTAAGATTTTTGTTATTATACATACATACATAAATATAATCACGCCTTTTTCCCTAGGGGTAGGCAGGACCGCCTCTTTCCCGTAGGGGTAGGCAGAGACCACTTCTTTCCACTTGCTACGATCCTTACATACTTCTTTCGCTTCGTCCACTTTCATTCTTACCATCCATTCCTCCTCTTACATTCAACGTAGCCAAGCGTCTCTCCATGGTCCGCTTTTCGCCTCCGCGAGAAACGAGACGTGATGGGTGGCGAACCACGTCGCCGCCATTTTGGATAATGAAATTATTTTTGATTATCCATTGCGTTTCCACGGATTGGTGGAGAGGGTAGGAATAGGGAAAGGAAAGGATAGGTGGTGTGGAAAGGAAGATTGGTAAGTTAGAGTGGGAAATAGGGAATGTAGGATATTACCGCCCAGGAGGGCAAAGGATAGGACAATAATAGCTAGGGAAGCCGGGGTCGCATACCTGTATACTATACCACAACTACCGGACAGGTAAGTTGGGAAGAGTATCCCATGACATTATTATATACCTACACATATTTAATACACATCCATGACCCAGGAATACGGAAAAACTGTTTGTTCCTTCGGTGGGTGTTATTATATAGGTACACATATTTAATATACATCCATGACCCAGGAATATGGAAAAACTGTTTGTTCCTTCGGTGGGATTCGGGATTGAAAATGATCTAATATACACACATACATAGAAATATCCTGTTCTGTTTTTTCATTATAACTTACACATTACATTTTTTGTGTATCTTACAGGTTAAAGTTTAAACCTCGAAAGGCTGTAGGTACTTATGTAAGTACATTTGGGAAAATACAATAAAATCAATAGCCTAAAACAGAACGTCAGTACAAACAATATAGTTTGTTGTTTATATTAAACGCTAGCGGAACAAATGTATCGTTTTATAAGGAAAAAAATTCTTATTGCATTCGATTTCCAAGTTATGCGTAATTGAGGCGCGAAGCCGTAGGCGGTGACCTACGTATGCCCACGTCGTCGACTCCTAACGCCGCTTCTGGCTGCGAAGAAAAGCGAATTCGTGTGGCTGAGAGATATAAATAGTGATTTAACCTCGCACATCGATTCAGGATGTTTTTTAATGGAATGATTAATATAAAGAGCCGCTTTTAGTATAAAGAGCCGCAGCTCCACATTCAAAGAGTCGCTTATAACACATAACCTCAATTATCTATACATTATTACGTGTAGTGCTCACGAGTAACGCAAATCGTTAACGTAAAAAACTTTCTTATTAAATGTTGAAAGTGATTCGATCTTTTTACTTACAACACAATAAAAGTAGATTTGTTTCCATATTTGAGCACATGATGCTTCTCTGTTTCAATATATTTCATCTTTTCAATGTTATGCATTCTATAAATGTTCATATTGCATTGTTCAAGAATGTTTCCTAATATACGAGTAATACCGAAGAAGCAGAGATATAATGCTCTTCGATTTTTTTACTCTATTGTTTGGTTTCTTAAACATTCTTAACGTTAGAATCTTAAAAAAAAACTTCGCCGTAGCCTTTTGTTAGCTAATTTTATGGGTACCTATATGTCGTGGCTATATCGCAGATTTGCTTACTTCATGAAATGCTCGAAAATTTCATAAAATGGTCGCATTTCATGATTTGGCCAACTTAATTTGATCAGATCATTAAATCATTATTAGCATTTTACGATTTTGTCATCCACATTTGGGCGGATCGTATACATAGGGTGTCTAAAAATATTAAATGAAAATCTAGAACATGTTAAGAACTTGTTCATTGTCGTTTAAGTCCCGCTGACACAATCATGGAAGTTGCGCGAAAATTTAAAAAAAATAAATAGGAAAACTAAACAATTTTTGTTGAATTTTTGTACTTTTACCAGAGATAAGTAAGTACCTAAGTGTAAGTGTTGGTTTATATAGTAGTTGTAGGTAGTAGATGTAGGTTGTAGGTGTAGGTGAAAGTTGTAAATGGTGGTTGTAGGTTTCTTTGCGTGACGCTTTTGTCGTAAACTTTTTTGTTAGGAAGAAAGTTAATCTTCCTCGTTTATTAACAAAATATTCTCGTGAGCGACCACTATCTTACACAATATAATCAAAGCGCTTGCACCGCCTCTCCCGGTAATTAATGTAATTATTTTACGATATAATCATATGTCAATTAATCTGGATCATTTCATGAAGTAGCCACGAGTAGTTGGCCATATCGATAAACGATTCTTTATCATTGATCTGCCCAAGCCACATCATGACAGAGAAACATTTAATGAAATGCGATCATTTCATGACATTCTCGAGCATTTCATGAAGTGAGCAAATATACGATATGGACACGATATATACATGTTACATACCTACACAATACACAGTTTGATAGTACCTTGATACATAATTACATACAAATTTATTATTATGTTATTCCAAAACTTATTGCGTAAGAAATTAACGGCCTCAGATTATTAACTATAATTAGCATAGGTACCCGGCTATTAGCAGGAGAAGAAGATATTTCCTTAAATGACACAATAAAGTAATGGGGAAGAAAGAGATGTCTTAAAATGTAATTGGGCAATATTAATCCCATTTTAGTTTTAGTTGAAATATTTCCGGAGAGAAATGACATTTTTTATATCAATTTAAGATGACATTAATAGGCAAGCGGACTGATTTTTTTATTGCATAAATGAATAGTACTCTTAAATATGAGTAACTTCTCAGAAGAAACCGTATATCGAAAGTCAATATTTTCAAAGGTATAGCGATTTGTATACAAAATTTCGCGAGTTTAATCTAAAAAAAAATTTTTTTTTTTACTGTAATTGGTAAACAAAACCTACATCATTAGTTTACTCACATCATATACAAAAACAATCATCATGGTAAGTATGAACTTAAACGCACAAATATCAGAGATATTTACAAATATATTCCTGCGGCCATATACTTCATATACTACTTCATATACTATAACCTACAAGTGACGTCATTTGTAGGTCGACTTTAGTATGGAGCGTTTTTAGGAGGCTCGCGAAATTTTTTATAAAAATCGCTGTACCTTTGAAAATATTGACTTTTGATATACGGTTTCTTCTGAGAAGTTACTCATATTTAAGATTACTGTTCATTTATGCAATAAAAAAAATTTGTCCGATTGCCTATTTAGATTGTACTAAAGTGAAAATCAACAAAATCACAACCAAAGTACAAAAACCTATTCCTTCCATGTATATTCTTCTTCCAAGGTAAATTAAGATGACATTGACCGATGTGAAAAGAGATCTTAGTGGACTCTGAGAATTCCGTAACCATTGATTTCAGTTCGAGTTAGGTATACATAATACAAGCTGTCCCGGCAGATTTTGTACCGACTTAGAATTAAATTTGTTGATGTACCTACTGACAGCAGCGCCACCTACCACCAATTATTAATCTAAAACATTCTCGAAATCACCTGCAGGCACACAAAAAATTTCATTAAAATCGGTCCAGTCGTTTATATTATGTTAGCTTAATAAATATATTTATTAAGGTAACATAATATCAAGTATTATAAGCTGAATGACAAGGCTGGGCGTTTCCTCTGGGTCACGAGCATTAGGACTATAGGGCGCGGTAAAATCTTATAACGAAACATAACTTGATACTTTCCTAATTGACATTGAGCTGACCCGGTCGACCAGGTTGTATGTATGTTTCATTGAACCAGTCAATCCTTAATAATACTAAAATAACTTCCCGGATTTATTTGTATTATTTGAGGTATAAACATAACAAGTTAACCAATACAATACATATTATGTCGTCTTTATTTATTTCATTAATTATTATTTTTGGCTTCAGGCGGAAAGATTAGCTGACCTTATTACGTTATCTAGTAGACACACTCGGGACCGCCGCCGGAAGGTTCTTCACAGACAGCTTACACATAAGATACAAAATATAAGGATAACCATAAAAAATATTTTGAATTGCGAATAAAATTGATGTAAAATACAAATAAACGTGTATTTTGTATTGCTATCTTAAAAAGTGCGCGCCGTGTCATGTCGCGTAAACTCCCGGCTAAAGGATTATAGCTTTTAAGGCCTCCGCCTCGAATTTTGCAGGCAGCGAGGCGGCAGCCGTGGCGGCGCGGAAGCAGTAGGATCATATGCGTATAATTAAATGGACCGATCGGTTCTCGAAAACAGCGAGCGGTGAGCTCCAATCGAGCGGCGTATGCATTGCAGTGTTGTGTAATTTATTTTTGTGTTTTTGTATTTCTATTGTGTATTTCACTTCATAATATCGATAAAACTCGCCTTTTATTTTCCTTGCCCTATAGTACGGATTCACTTCCTCTTTTGCTCACATTAAATCGAGCGTTAGGAATAAATTTTAATCAAAAAGATGTTATTGCTGTTATTCAGACATTTCGTTCGCGAATAAAAACAAATATCTTGACGTCACAACGGCTTGCGTTGCCCGCGCCGCCCCGCTGCCCTCAAAATTCGAGGCAACGGCCTTAGGGTTAGTTAATAATACCAGAGTAAAGTTAATTTGTTTAATAAAAAGCTATTATGTTGTTGGACTTATTGGTGAAAATGAGGCACGCAAAATGTTCCTAAAGGTCAAGTGAACGCTTCATAAAATGTTTGTACGGTTTAATGGATAAAAATTTGTGAGTAAAATGTAATGTTCTTTAAGTAGACATGCTATGTAAAATCCAAAATAGAAAATGTTATGAACAGCAAGGTGTTGAACTAGTCACCAAAGCTGTTTCACTTAAAGTTTCATTTAATGTTGAAAAAAAAATCAACTGCACTCAACGGTACCCTAAAACAGTAGGTGCGAAACAATATCATGAAGTGCAACAGAACGCCTTTTATGAAAGTTCATAATCTAGATTTACGTCATCTCACAAAAGTAATAACGGACGGTCACGGCAAGAGTACTTCGCATTAATGTTTCACAGTTTATGTAGCAGGGTACAGGCCAAGACAAATAAAGGCACTACGTCAGGGCAATAAGACATTCCACGGCGAGAAGTTTATAAAAACTTTATAGTTTTCAGAAGTTTTCCTTACACTCAATATAAACATATTATTATGTTGGTATCGAATACTTTAAAATAACTAGCCATGACATTCAACTATTTTTGCCAGATCTAGGGAATGTTATTATTCGACAAATTTTACTATTCGAATTATTGGACTCTCCATACATATAAAGTGTATATGTCAACGTAAAATTGTAAAAACCGTTAGATTGTAAAATAACTAAGGAGATTGTGAAAATATGTCGAAAGATTAAAAACTATATATTTATAATCTAACGTAAAATAATGTGTGAAATTATTGGAAGCATATTCGCGCCGGAAGTCTATCAACATTTTACAATTTCACTAGTTTTATTACAATCTAACGGTTTTTTCAATTTTACGGTGACATATATTAAATAAGTATTTTAAAATAAAAACAATGTTTCATACATGACTTTTACAAAGTCAATTATTTCCAAGTAATCGGCATTCAAAGTGGTCGAATAATATTCCCAAGTCAGATCGATGTTTCATGTAAACATTGTAAAAAAGATAGTTCAGTAAATGTAGTTTGTTGTTAGTTTGGAAATAATTACAAAGTGCCTGGTTACTACCTCAACTGATGGGCGGGGCTTATATCGTGCTCCATATAATTTATAACCGCTATCATAGTGTAGCTTTCATCGTCGTTGAAAATGGTGCCGTATTTTATCAAGAATTTATGTTGTAAATATTATACTAGATCTTATTCATCGTTTCATGTATAAAACACTATTTGCTTATCACTTCTTGTATAATATAATTTGCTTAAAAGCTAATTTAAATATCTATTCGCAATTAAAAATGAAAGTTAAAATTTACGGAGAAATTATTCCCAAAATCATTTTTGTACTTAGCACTGGTGTATAATAATTAGGTACCTGATAATATTATTAGGTACCTAATTAATATACACAAGATTTTTCTATATGGAAAAGGTAGTAAGAAACCGTACAATTGCAACATAAAAGCTTTCATCTTTTGTATCCCAACCTTTTCGTTATCTTTTTCGGAAAATGAATCATGAAATACGGGTACTTTCACATTGTTGTCAATATGACAGGAAAGGATCTACCCAGGACCCACTTACTTATTCTGCAAAAGATCTCTCTTTTGTCTCACATAATAATGAGTGGAATAAGAATAATAAGAATAATAATAAGAATTCCTATACTCGTAGCCAATCTTCTTCTTCTTCTTCTTCTTAGGGTTCCGTAATACTTAAGGAAGCCTTATAGTTTCGCTCTGTCCGTCTGTCTGTCTGTCTGTCTGTCCGCGCCTCTAGCTCCTGTAATTATGAATATAAATTGATGAAATTTGGTGCAGTTATAGATTGTGTATAGATCACGGTTTCGGGATCATAAAAAAATAATAATTTTATATTTTAGGGGTGGCTCTCCATACATGTGAAGTGGGGATGAAAAATATTTTTTCACTCTACCCCATCGTGTGGGATATCGTAGAATAGGTCTTTTAAAATAAAGGCAAGGTTTCATACGTTACTTTTTTATAAAGTTGACCATTTTCGAGTAATCAGCTTCCAAAATAGTTTGTAAGTTGGTCCCCCCCTAGCATTTTTAAACTATAGGAGATAGAAACTTGCAAATTTCCATGCTGGTAGATCATGCTAAAAACTCTTTAGGAAAATTATTATGAACCAAATCGGACAGTAACTTTTGGAGTAATTAAAAAAAAAGCATATTACGCGTTTATAGTTACGGAACTTAGACATGTCCTTACATGCTCTTGGTTAGATTATATGTATTTTAAAATGGATTGCGATTCCAATGTCTCGCTAAACTCGAGAACGGCTGGAACGATTTGGATAATTTTTGGCTTGAAATAATTGTGATAGTTCAGGGCAGGTTTGAAGGGTGAGAGATATTTGTACATTTGTGGGGAAAATACTAAAAACTTTGATTGAATTTTTCCATACTAATTATTCACAGTGTTCAATTTGTCTCTTGACTGTCACATGTTTTTAGGTGCGTTTAGTTTACACTTTACGTGGATTGGGACAGGTAGTTAAAATATTAAGGAAACTATACTTTGATACTACGCTAGTTTTCCATAGACAGATATAAATCTATAGAGGTCATCTTAGTTGATACTTTCTATAATATATATACTTATAAAAATATGACTTTGTCTAACCTTTGTTGTTTTGGTGTCAAATTCTATTGGCAAAGTAGATCTAGCTCAATCAGACTTGACTTGATGGCGCCCTTGCGAAAACTACGTTTGATTACCTACCACTTAGTGACCACTTATGTCATGAGCGCCTTTTGTGGAAAGACAGAATTTGACTTAACAACAAAATTGTTCAACATGATATATCGCGATATATATATTATATCGCGTGCCTGATGATGTATTGCAGAATAGAAGTTGTTCTTTAATATTATTTAAATTAAAGTACCTTATACTCGTATTACTGTTACTCGTTCGATTCATTCAATCAAGCACTAGCTTTAACAGTTTTTCAGTACTAATTGAAATAATCATCTCGTAATTGATTAACAAGTGAGATTTATTTGTGACTAGCTTTTGTCCGCGACCGAATCCCATGGAGTCACTGTATTTTTTCGGGATAAATAGCCTATGTTTGAATCCAGAGCCTTAACTACTACCATACTTTTCATCCGTTTAGTAGTTTTTGCGTTAAGGAGTCACAAGTTGAAAGTTTGCGTTGATGAATGGATGGATGTCCATCCATCAACACAAACTTTCAAATTTATAATAATAGTAAGATTGGCCGAAGTTTAGCACAGTAATAGCTCGAAAAATAAATAGGTTAAAATATTATCTTATACTTGTACATATATCTAATTGGGATCTTGGAAACGGCTTTAGGTATTTCCATGAAATTAAGTATGTAGAGAGTTTTGGGGGAGGAAAATCAATCTAGCTGTAGTAGCTGGGTCCTATTCCTGGGAAATCGCGCATTTTTAAGTTATTATAATATGTTTTTCTTACGTTGAGTATGAATGACTTTCATGTGGTTCGATTCATCAGACCATAGCGAAAAAAAATGCCCAAGGATCGACCTATAATACGACCATAGGTAACAGACTTTTTGATTTCTCAAATACGGTATATGCTGTGAACGGTGAAGAAAAAATACAGTGAGGAAACCTGCGCGCCTGAAAATATTACAATTTTGTTTATATCTAATATTCTCAAGACCGTAAAATTCGTCAACCCGCAGTATCTAGGTTAGAGTGGTGGACTTCAGCTTAATCCTTATCACATATTACCTAGAGGGAAGAACCGAGTCCCAGAAGTGGGGACGCTAGCAGTCGGTGTTATTATATTAATATCCTTATTTCCTTACTAATATCACAGGGGCGACACTCTCTACAAATGTCATCTCGAGCACCGGCGAATATCACCCATGTCGCGTCAGACAAATCTATCATAAATGTTGTGGAATTATACTTAATATTATCGATTATGTCAAAGCACGTAACATCCAGCGGCCAGCCCCGTAAACGAAAGGCCGGAAAAACTCACGCCCCGCTCGCCGCACGCATCTCCCGGACACGTTTAGACATGCACACGTACCTAATACCTATCTGCTACCTGTGAATCGTGTGAGTTATTCGAATGACGGTTCTTTACGTTACTATAATATATTATACCCTTTGTCAATACAAACCAGTATGGATATATCATATTTCACGCAATAACATCCAAACGAATTCTGGTATAGTAGTACCTACTTAGTTTAGACTCTGGATTAACACATAAGCTACTTTTTACTGAAGCGGTACACGTGTGGTTTTATCATATTATTTTTGCGCGTACTAAGTCAAAGGCAATATAATATTACTAGCCCGCCCGCGTAAATAAAGTATTCCACGAGAACAATGTACTATTTTGGATTAAAAAATATTATCTGTGTTATTCCAGAGCTTAAATAACTACTATACCAAATTTCATCAAACACCGTTCAGTAGTTTTTGCGTGGAAATGTAACAAACGTCCATCCACTTACTCATACATCCACTTCATTCATACATCGGTCTACTACAGATGCAGGCATCAATCTTATCTGTAATATATTCGAGGATTGGGAGGAGGTGCATGATGCATAAGGTGTTTGCGACCTTTCCAAAGCATTCGATTGTGTAGATCATGCTACACTGGTCAGAAAACTACACCACTATGGCATAAGGGACTCAGCTCTTAATCTTTTGAGTTCTTATCTTTACAATAGAACTCAAAGGGTACAGATTAATAGTAAAAGGTCCACTGGGACTAAAATAGAATTAGGTATCCTACAGGGATCTATTTTAGGTCCATTTCTTTTTCTCATCTACATAAATGACTTGCCTTATCTAGTTCAAGATAGGCATGAGATAGTACTTTTTGCTGATGACACTTCACTTATATTTAAAATGAAGCGACAACAATTAAATTACGACGTGATAAACAGTGTTTTCCCAAGTATGGTAAATTGGTTTAGTGTTAATAATTTACTTTTAAATTCAAATAAAACAAAATGTTTAAAGTTTAGCTTGCCAAATGTAAAGAAAGTACAAACCAATTTACTACTCAATGATGAGAGAATGAACATGGTAGACTCCACTGAATTCCTAGGTATTATACTAGATTGTAAATTACAGTGGGGTCCTCATATTGCTAACTTAGCGAATAGACTCAGTTCTGCAGCATATGCAGTTAGAAAAATTACAGAAATGTCAGATGAAGAAAGAGAAAGAAGAAACGGCGCGCCTGGTCTATTTCAGCTATTTTCATAGTAGAATGTCTTATGGCATACTTAAATGGGGAAATGCTACCGACATAAATTCAATATAGCTAGCGTCATATAGTCACCAAACTATAAAATTCACATAGACTCTGTAGAACGTATTCAAAGTATGTGTCTTAAGATTGCTTTCTATCGGTAAAGACCCGGTCGTTCGGACTTGGGTTATATGGATAGACTTCGAACGTTCAATATTTAAACCCTAGAAATACGCCGCAAATACTTTGATTGCATTTACCTCTATAAAATTATACATTCAATTATTGATTGTCCTGAACTCCTGTCCTGTCTTAATTTTTACAAACTTTCAAAAACAATATCTCCTACTTTTATCCTTTAACTAGAATGGCTCGTCAATACAACGAACTTTTAAAATGTAATAATAATGATATAGATATATTTATTTCCAACATACATAAGTTTTAAAACAATTTGATGCATATCCTCCATACCACTCCTGTATATGTATATGTTCCTATAGGTACTTCAATATGTAATAACCTCTTTCTAATAAATAATAATTATATTACTATAAATAATTAATGTTAGATTAAGTTAGTATTAAAATATATCGTAAATTATTATTGTTGTTTCGCAGATAATATAATTTTTGTTGCAAATGTTTTAAATAATATAGTCTGTCACTCTACTTGTTATGATGTGTACGCCTGTAATTTGGTACATATATCAGGTCAAAGATTAGTCTCAATATTAAGTTGTTTTAGTTATGTGTGTACTGTTGGTGTACCTTAATAAATAAATAAAATAAATAAATATTTGTGCTGCAGAAGCGAGCTATTCGTGCTATTTATAAAATGTTGAATATATCTGAGAGAAAAGTTTAAAGAAATACGTATACTGACAGTCGCCTCTCAGTATATTTTGGATAATTTGTTATACGTTAGAAAAAACTTAGCAATTTCAAGAAGAAAAGTGATAGTCATTGTATAAACACAAATATATTCTTATTTAGTAGCTAGCTAGATGTACCAGTGATAAGATTTAGTAAAGTAAGTAAATCTTTTAAGGGCCAATGTATACGCCTATACAAAAGGCGTACACATTGGCCCTTAAACCAGGGTTTCTTAAAGTGGGGTCCACGGACCACCAAGGGGTCCGTAATATGTGTGCCAGGGGTCCGCAGCGTTCTGAAGATTAATGAAAAAAAAATTGCAGTAAACTAGCACAACTGATCAAAGATGACTTAATTGACATGAGATCAAAAGAACTGTTGAGAGCTGAATTTCATGCAAAAGGTCTTGGTGAGTGGTGTTCTTTGAGTCAAGCTTACCCTCTTCTGGTCAAACGAGCTATGTCCGTTCTGATACCTTTTGCTACTACGTATCTTTGTGAGGCAGGGCATGCGCCTTGCCTTATCGAAGACAATCCCATAATTTAAAGTGCTCATTGAGGCCAAACAACAGCATCCAATTTTCTATTTCTATTTAACAATTTTAATTTAATTAAGTTAAGCATTAGTAAGTGAGAGTAAATTACCAATAACCCCCAAAGGGGTGCGTGGCATTTCAGAAATTCTGAAAGTGGTCCGTGACTGCACTTAGTTTAAGAACCACGTTCAAAACCTTTCTATTCATAAATTTAAAAAAGTAGTCAAATAACGTTTGTGTGCTAAAGCTTATTATAAAGTAAATGATTTTGTTATATATTATAAAGTAAACGATTGCACACCTTGGGAATAAGATGCAACCCTGCAAGGCTGTCTCTATGTGCTTATGTAGGTACTGATGTATTGTTATATTTAACATAGATTTAAGTTTACAATGTAAAATATATATTTCTTATATAAGAACAATTTTCCATCTTTTTGCTAAAGATGGGCCCGTGCGAGTTTCTTACGCCGGTTCTTCTCGGCGGGTTAGGGTTGAACCGGTGGTAGCTTTTTTTGTTGACTTTCCGAAAATTGCTTTTTAAGCTTTATTTGGAAATAAAAAAAATCATTTTCAGTACCTACTAGGATGGTTATTAATTAATATAAAGAAGTTAAATTAAATTTTACTGTAGGTAGCAAAAGATCGAAATGTCGGCGAGAATAAACACGCATTATAAATATTAATTAATTATAACAGAATCGACAGTTTGTTGTTTGCATTGCGATAGGTATTTCATGAATTATTCATAACACTTTCAGTCCGTCCCACTCACTCCCACCGGGATTTACTCATATTGTTCAAATTATTTAGTCAAGTTATTTTGAATGTGAATTCAATTTATGAGAATCGTTTATTGTCACTTAGTCCGGTCGTGTGCAAGTGATAAATAATATTGTACCTACCTATTGGATATTTAAAAATACTTCAGTGTAATGAATAATGTAAAATATAACACTTTAAAAGTTTTCTATATAATTGTATGCAGTTTTAAGAAAATTGTATATTTAAAGAATATTTACTCTAGTCGACAAGTTGAAAATGGTCTAAAATAGAGATTCTGCTCTTAAAGTTATGTGTGATAGTTCATTGGATCCGGAATAACGTCTAGAAAAATGTGCTAAAATAGTGTATTAGCACATAAAAAATTGCAGAAGTTATAAACAATTAAAGATGCCATTGCATGCCATGCCATCCAGTATCTTTAATTGTTTCGTTTCGTTTTCTGTTAATATTTAATAAAATATTAATATTTAAGAAATTTCAAAAAAGATTCTGAAAGAAGAGAAAATTTCCAAAAAAAAACTTCCAGCTTCCGGAAGTATATCTCCATTATTTATTATTTTAATTTAACGCTGAAAATGGAACTCCGCGTGACATTTTTTTTATACGCGCGCGGCGTTAAAAGCGAGTAGGTACGACTGTATGCGCTTAATTACCACCTAGGCATAAAGATCAAAATCTCTTAACGGCAGCGAAGCATCGTGCGCACGCATATGTAGACGTGGTATAAACCGGGTATGTAGCCGGGTTATACCACGTCTGCAGTTGATGCGGACACTTATGTTTATCCTACTAATATTATAAATTTGAAAGTTTGTGAGGATGGATGTTTGTTACTCTTTCACGCAAATATAAGTCAATATAGTCTATGACATTACTCGTGCACATTGTAACTAGACGTTGCCCGCGACTTCGTGCGCGCAAAAGTTAATTTCGTAGAAACCGTACATTTTCCGCGATAAAAAGTAGCGTTCTTCTCCGTGGTCTATTCTACATTTGTGCTAAATTTCATCAAAATTGGTCCAGTAGTTTCGGAGCCAATAGGCTCAATGCAAACAAATAAACTTTTCTTCTTTATTATATTAGTATAGATAAGTATAGATAACAATATCTAATAAAGTTAGCCGACATACAATAGGGTATTATCCTAGGATGAAAATATACATCAGATTGTTGATATTTTATCGCTAAACATTAATTTAAACCAATTTAACCAACGTTTTGCACAAAAATATGTATGATTTTTATAAAATATCAAAAATAAAATTAACAATTTTTCACGTTTGACCACGTGACTAAAAACGCACGAGATTGGAATGTGACGTCATATTCTTGTACTTCTTCTTCTTTTATTAATGTCTTCCCGATTTCCATAAAGAATAGCCAGCATCGAATCATTAACGTCATGCGTCAGCGAGTAATAGCCACTTTTTCCGCATTTCAGTGTTCTTTGGTATGGTCACAAAGATTTTCCCCGGTGTTTTAATAGACGTATTAGTGCATTTTGGCACTACGTACCATTTTAAATAGGCTTTAATAGGCTCAAAACATTTATTTAAAAACGTAAATAGTAGGTATTCTGGGATTTGGCATTTTTAGTATAATTTGACACTTGACAGTTACAATGTGACAAGAATGTGACGTCATGACAACACATTATAGCGTTTTCGCGCCTTTAATATTAATTTAAACTTTTAGGCTAATTTGCAAGGAAAAGAAAGAAATTCACAAAGAATGGTTCAAACTGCTAATGTATTTTGGTATTAGGAACAATTTGACATACTTTTCAAAAACTTGGAAAATACCCTATTGTTTCTATTACAGGCAAATTAAATTATATTAGACTACATTAACATTGATTTCAATTGATTCATTACCCCAATATACATATTTAATTTCTCATGTTTATTTTATTGTAGGCACTTTACATTTTTTATGTAACTCTAGAGTTGTTTTTTGGTGTTATAAACATGTTATACGTTTCTTTTAACAATAAATTGCGGAATTGATTCACCGAACAATGCTAATTGATTTTCCATTACATTTTTTTACATTGGACTTCAGAAAAGTAAGGCTTAATTCTGTGAAATATTTTAATAACCTAAGCAAGAGCATATCGGGACATGTCTCTGGAGGGTTCCGTAACTATCTAAGACCTTTATAAATTTAAATTTCTTCAAATTATACTGTCCGTTTCGCTCTAAATATTTTTTCACTTATAGTTTGTAGAAATAGACAAAATTATGTATAGTTATAACACCTACATAGTTTAATATATATCTATTCATAATTTCCAAAGTTAGCAAGGGCAGTTTGCAAGACGGACGGACTTACATACATGCGAAACTATAAGGGTTCATTGTAGCTACCTTTACCTACTACAAAACCCTTAAAATTAATATTTAATTTAATGCTACTATCACAAATTTATTTACTAATATTCCCTTATCTTTATTGTTTAATTAAGGGAAACTTTGCGTATAATGAAATAACACAATTGAATAAAACGTCCCGACGGAGAAATGTAGTTTAGTATGCAGTAACTTACCCAGTTTCCATTATGAAAATTGGTATTTGTTCCTGGTGGCAACTAGTAGCGGTTCAAATCTTTGTTCTTTACACCACGAGACCTTCTTGCCTCACTGTGCTAATAAAAACGGCATATAAAAGGCACGCAGCACGACAACCTCTATATACATTGTTTGTAAAGCGATTATCACAATCGTCCCCGCGGCTAATGCCGACATTGCGCATTTGGGAAATATACCACAATATCATATAAGTACAATTTTTCCATAACTTTGTTCACACTTCACTTCGAACCATCACTGCCACATTTCTAATTAACCACTAATCAAAATAAGCAAATCTAGAATAGATAACATAAGGAAATGTTTTCAGTGTTTTCGTTCGCGGGAATCGAGGGAAAGTTTCATGCGGCCGTGTATTGGCCACACGTAGCGCCGCGGCGGCCTGTAGGAGGCAAATGCAAGCGCCGCGACGCCTACGACAAACTAACATCGCGAAAGGTTTAGCGCCACACTCGTTTCATTATCTTATTAAAAGTATCGAGAACGTGACAGATCATTATATTTAAAGCTTTGCGGAATCACGATAAATGCTGTAGACTGATGATTTAGACGCTAATAACAATAAATGTAAGAAAGGAACACAAATATTTATTTGTGAAAAATATTTGCGACAGTCGGATCGGAGGACTTAAAAAACGTAAAACAAATATTTATTTGTGAAAAATGTTTGCGACAGTCGGATCGGAGGACTTAAAAAAAGCGTAAGACAATTAATATTTATTTGTGAAAAATGTTTGCGACAGTCGGATCGGAGTACTTAAAAAGAAAGCGTAAAACAAATATTTATTTATGAAAAATGTTTGCGACTGTCGGATCGGACAACTTAAAAAAAATTTGTTGCTGGCTGTTTTCGAAATATTGTTTA
The DNA here is from genome assembly GCA_905404095.1 of Glaucopsyche alexis. NCBI lineage: Eukaryota > Metazoa > Arthropoda > Insecta > Lepidoptera > Lycaenidae > Glaucopsyche > Glaucopsyche alexis. The sequence continues at coordinate 14,776,783 of FR990052.1, read as the reverse complement.
CTAAAATATATAATATAATTATTGAAAGAAAATAAAGGCAAATTCTTCGTATTTTTGAAAACAACGGCATCTGCTCTACATACTACTACGTATTCGGTGTTTATAATAGGGTATTTTCCTATGATTGAAATATACATCAGATTGTTGATATTTTATCGCTAAACATGAATTTAAACCAATTTAACCAACTTTTTACACAAAAATATGTATGATTTTTATAAAATATCAAAAATAAAATTACGAATTTTTCACGTCTAACCACGTGACTAAAAACGCACGAGATTGGAATGTGACGTCATATTCTTGTACTTCTTCTTCTTTTTTTAATGGCATCCCGATTTCCATAAAGAATAGCAGCATCAGAATTATTTAACGTCACAACGTTACTTAAAAAAAAAAAGTCAGTTGTTATTTAGATATAATAAAGTAGGTAATACTGGTTGATAAACTTTGTGATAAACATTGTTGTCAATGGTGGTTGTTTGTTATTTAATCGAACTGTCGAAGTTTAGTGAAAGTTTTGTGCGGGACCTACATCTTTTCTCATCTTTATACTACTTTACTTCCTCCGAGTAATAGAGACTAAGAAGAAAAAAATATCTTATATAAGTTAAGATGGATATCAACTTCGTCAAAGCAGACAGTGGAAACCTCCCTAGAATAAACGCGATCATGGTCGGACTCTTTTTCAAAAATAATCCTGATTTTTACGCTGCCGAATTAAAGAACGTAAAAACAGCAATGTAAGTATTACAATGAACGTTACGAAATTAACTATAAAGTGATTAAATAGATTAGAATATATAGTATAAAAAGTTGTGGTGGTTTATGTAAACATACAGCATAAACAAAGGTTATGTTGACAAATTGGTCATGCGATTCAGTAAGTACCTCCTTTATTTCATTTTCATCTACACTAATATTATAAAGAGGAAAACTTTGTTTGTATGTTTGTTTGTTTGTTTGTTTGTTTGTTTGTTTGTTTGTTTGTTTGTAATGAATAGGCTCAAAAAGTACTGAACCGATTTCAAAAATTCTTTCACCATTCGAAAGCTACATTATCCACGAGTAATATAGGGTAAATTTTATTTTGGAAAAAAATAGGGTTCCGTAAAATATTTGGGTTTTTCGGACACAAGGTGTAAAAAATCAACCAGAAAAGTTACTTATTTTGCGTACGCTGCCTAAACTATAAAAGATAGGACCATAAAATGTTCTAATTAATTGTAGATCTTATAAATATCTACAAAAAAGTCCGCGACACACTATACCTATCTATGTCGAGTGAGGCACAACAACCATTTTTTTACTTAGAAATCTTGAATTTTTTTTGGACTACATTTAAACGCGTTTATTTTACTCATGCTATTAATCCTTATCAAAATAAACTATTTCATCACTAAGTACAGTTTATGTAGATAATATTTGGTCTTTGAATGATTGAAATTGGACGTTTGGTTTTGAAGTTATGGCGAAATTAAAATATTACGATTTCTGCTGCACGGCCCGTTGCGAAGTGGGCGTCACCAAGGCGGGGGTGCGCGTGCGGGGGGCAGTTTAGATCTATGGTATTTCATACGTTAAAAGTATACCCACCTACTTATTTCATTGAGTTTTAGTAGGTACCTATATTAATTTGTTTCTGTTTGTTTTGACTAGATTTCGCCCGTTTTGTTAGAGGTTTAAAGACATTCTGTAGTATTAGTATCAGTATTGTACCCGTGCGAAGCTGGGGCGGGTCGCTAGTTAAGAAATAAAGAAGGTATTTAAATGTATATAAATTTTAATAACCAAATTAGCCTTTTGTGAACCAAACTTTCATTACACTTCACTTTAATTTTACCTAAGTACATCCAACAACCAAAACTACTATTATGATTTTTTTACAGGTCCTCAAGGGAATCTTACGGAGATGATGCTGTTGGTTACGTACAACTATTCCGCCAATCTAAGATATGCACAGTTAAATGCCGAATTTGCCCTGAACACAAAGTAAGAGCTAAATGTTATTCTGTGACTCTGGTTGTGGATGAAAATAGTGGTCATATTGTAAGCTGCCAGTGTCATGATTGTGCAGCTGCAGCTGGTGGCTGTAAGCATGCAGTGGCATTTTTGTTGTGGGTTCATAGGCGCACTGAAGAACGTTCTTGCACTTCAACTGAGTGCTACTGGAAAAAGCCTTTGCTATCTCAAGTCGGCACAAGTTTGAAATACATTACTGTAGAACAACTAGTTAAAAAAAAAATGTATTATGATAGTGACAATAGACTTCTCTCAGAATTTCATCAAGAAGCAAAAAAGAGGAAAATTGTGAATTGTGAACTTTTAAAATATAAACCTGATTATGTATATACAGATATCAAAAAATTTTCATTACACTATTTCATTGTTCAAGAACTTAATCATGTTAATAATGATGTTTACAAACTGCTGGATTTGCTGAAGAACCAGCTTGACGAAAATAATATATCTTTGATTGAGCAGGCAACAAGGGAACAATGCAAGAACCATTTATGGTATGAAATAAGATATGGCCGAATCACAGCATCAAAGGCATATGAAGTTAGCCATTGTAAAACAATGGATGGTATGCTAATAGCTGCCATCATGGGGGCCAAGTTGCCAGACACAAAGGCAATGAAAAGGGGTAGGGATTTAGAGGCTTCTGTCCGTAAATCGGTGGAAAAAAAATTGAAAAAAAAAAATAAAGACATGTGGACTCTTTCTTTCTCCACAATATCCCATGATTGCAGCTACTCCTGATGGCATTATGAAAAATGCTATAGTTGAAATAAAATGTCCTACAAAAGAATTTACAAAAAAAAATATATTAAAGATGGAAAAATTACTCCTAAATATAACGCACAATTACAACTACAAATGCATGCAAGTAAAATGAATAAATGTTACTTTTGTGTAGCTGATACTGAGTTTGAGTCATCTCATCGTGTAGATATAATAGTAGTAGAATATGATATTAAATATGTAAGTGAGTTGTTAAATGTACTGTCCATGTTTTGGATAGATAATATTTTTCCATTATTGTCTCGTGGAATCAATTCATTGTAATATGTTGATTCGACGATACCATGGACCTCATTATCCAAAACGTGGACAATACATTTAAAAATCCACATATTTTATATTATATTCTACTACTATTACATTATTACGATACATTATTGCCTCTCATCTTGTCATATTGTCTGATTATAATAATGGGAAAATTTGGGTAGGTAATTGAAATAAATATTTGTTGTTTAATTTGTTGTTTTATTTTGCATTTATATTTTCTTATTACAGTACTTATATATACTATACAGTAATTTTCCATAGGCTTTCTTGTGCTGGTTAGTTCGACTCGAAGAACTCGAAACTGGAAAAAATAACTCAATATTACGATATACATGGAACATTGAGTTATTTTTTACTTTTGCACATACATTATAAGTACAATATATAACAAGGAAATGACTTACTTATCACTTATAACAATATAACATTCACATTCATGTAATGGTACATCAAAAGCATTTAACAATGGAAAAAATATTAGTCTATAATAAACTTGCAAGATTATCATATAAAATAAATGCTTATAACTCATTTTATAAGGGAATTTTGTAAGTTTATTAAAGCAGCAGCTATAACAATACAATCATCAATTACTCTAACAATATTAGTATTTATTACTGTATGTTGCTTTAACATGCTAAACTCTCTTATATGTCTTATAACTCGTTCTACATGTATTCGTAAACTCGCAATAATTTTGGTTTGACGAACTTCTTTCTTTGATAACTTGGTACCTGCAGCTACACTAGGTGGTCTAAGTAATTTTACACCCTTTTCAGCTAGCACTTGCTCCACATGTTTGAAACCCCTGTCGGCTAAGATAAATGTTCCAGGTTCTAAAGTTTCTAAAAAGTTGCATATTTCTATAATAGTTACATCACTTGTTCTACCACCAAAACCAGGTGAAATATAGTTAATTAAACCATTAGGTGTGCAAGACACTAAATATTTAATAGTATTACCTTTTTTGTAGTCCGACCAAGTTAAGGATTGATGAAGAGCTTTAGATGGTTTTTGAATATCTATTTCTAGACAGTCTATTATACAGCTCACGTTATAATAATTATGTCGGAATGGAATAGGTAGAGTATTTAGTGTACAATATTTATTTAATTTTACAAGGAATGGACGTAATACACTGGCTATTTTAGGTACATTTTTGACAAATAATTTACTGCAGTATGATAGTGATAAACCAAAAACATCTTCTAATTTAGAAAAGGTACTGTTTAATCTGATTTTTTTTAAACAAAGTAAGATATGTTCTACGGGTATACTTGTATGTTTATGTATTAACTGAATTATAAAATAACAATCTTTGGGAATTCCTACATACATCATTGGTTTTTTGTTAATCAGACGCAAAATATTATTTTTTGATTTTGATTTGATTTGATTGATGACGATGGAGCTACGAATGAAGAATCTTTAAAAATGACTGTTTCAGGGGCAGAAGAAATATCACTATCAGATGCTTCTTCATTAAAAAATCCTATTTTAACCTGACCTGATAAGGAAGGAAATTTTTGATGGCATGTTTTAATTTTAAATGGAGATGTCATGGTCGAGGTAGTGGGTAGTTTGTAAGGAGAAAGGGAAATATCTCGGGTAGTTATTTTTGTCTGTACTGCTTTACTTCTAAAATTAACTTTTATTTTGGCTTGGACTTGTTTTTCCACACTAACAACAGTATTAGCTTGGACTTCTTTGTCTGCACTAACAATAGGTTCAGTTGACACTCCTTTCTCTGAATATGTTGGTAATGGATCTGAAAGACAAAATATTTATTAATTTTACACAATCAACTAACTTACTTAATAGAGTTATAATAGTCATATTACATACTTATGATCTCCACAGCAGTTTTAGGCATGACATTGTAATCTTTTAGTGTGATGGTTTCGGGCATATCTGCTACAGCTTGAGTTTCTTCAGCAGTTTTTACACGTTTCTCATAGGCTGTTTGGGACAAGGTAGTATCTGATAATCTTTTCCTGTCATCTGCCTGGCAATAAAACTTAGATGGTATAGCTCCTTTAACCATGAGTATAGACTGGCTGAATCCCATCTTATATTGTATATAGTTTGCCATGTCTTGTTCAATCTGTAATCACATAGTTTAATACATTACACATATTATATTCTTTTAACTTCTCTAAATTAAAAAAAATACAATGAATACAATAATAATATTGTATAGAAATATAATATTATTATTGTATAGTTATATATAAAAATATTATTCCATACAAAATCAACCACTATGTAAGTACCATATAAACAACAAACTAACCTCAAATATGTATGATACAAGAATTTGTTAATTACGTTCATAGATGTATTATATTAATATAATTAATCAAAGCTTACGTTAAAATGATCTTCACACATGAAAGCATGAGTACTTGCTGCTATATCTTGCGAATTTCTACCAGCGAGTAATAGCCACTTTTTCCGCATTTCAGTGTTCTTTGGTATGGTCACAAAGATTTTCCCCGGTGTTTTAATAGACGTATTAGTGCATTTTGGCACTACGCACCATTTATAAGACATTTTTAATAGGCTTAAAACATTTATTTACATAAAGTAAACATTATTCTGGGATTTGGCATTTTGAGTGTAATTTGACACTTGACACTTGACAGTTACAATAGTACATAGGTACAAGAGTATGACGTCATGATAACACATTATAGCGTTTTCGCGCCTATAATAATAATTTAAACTTTTAGGCTAATTTGCAAGGTAAGGAAAGAAATTCACAAAGAATGGTTCAAACTGCTAATGTATTTTGGTATTAGGAACAATTTGACATACTTTTCAAAAACTTGGAAAATACCCTATTCTGGACTTAACACTGGTCAGTGAACTTATAATAGATTTATAGCATAATCTAAAATTACCTAGATAAGGCTTAATCCTAAGATTTTTGGGCGCAGGCCAAGTAGGTATATTTAATTAAATTAAAATTTCGCTACGTGACCAAAATATAGAGGTATATCAATTGAACAGCCCTGTACCTAATGAAAAATATCTACAATTGATCGTTGAAATCATGGTAATATCACAGTGTAATAAAGAGATACAGTGGGCCAACGCGTTTGAAGTCGCGCGAAATGCCGCTTTTGTGTAGGTATTCGTCATTGCTGCAGGGTTGTCACAATAATGTGTTTTATTATAATCTGTTCTACCTTTTGTGTATTCGTAGTATGTGTATGTAGAGTACTAGGAATAAAACAAAAAATATATATATAGAAGTATTAATGAAGAGTTTTATTATAAAAAATACAAATGCGTATACAAAAGCTCAGGGTGAGCATGATATATATCAATTGATATTTATGCTTGATATATATCAAGATTGATATTTATATTTAAATATGTAAAATAATGTTTTAAATGTCAAAAATCTTACATCAACACAGGTCTTATTTTCCGAGAGTTTCACAAACTAGCTCATCAAAAACTTGCTATTTGACACGACATTAACTAATCATAGCCGTCGACGCGGCTTGTAACGGCTTATGACACCCACGTGACCCCCTGTTTTTCGGAAGAAAATTCCTTGTTTGTTATTATACTGTTGCTATACACTTATACCATTGGTGGTTGCGAAACTGAAAGGTATCTTCGACATTTGGATTTACTAGTTTTTAGATTGCGATTATTGAATTTGACGATGTAGTTAGTAAATTCTCATACGTAGATACAATTTTATAAAAAATTCTGACGGGAAACAGGCGCATGATTTTGTATTAAAATTAATCTTCTTTAGCTGTTCATATAATTGACCATTGTAAATAAGTACCTACATACAACACGAACGAAACACTGTCGCAAACCACTTAAAACAATCAAATTAAAAAGCGTCAACCCCGGCTGACGTGTCCCAAGCGAGTGTATGGCAGCTTGGGCTCGCTACCGCCCCTCTCTCACCCCGCACGCCCCGCACGATTGCTCTGTCTAGACGTGTCTGTTGGACGACTGTAGGTAAGTTCCATAGGCTGTGGTAATATACAGTAATATAGCTGCCTGGAAATCCTAACTAATTTTACATTAGCCGGTTTTAGTTAATTTTACATGAGATTTCACTTTTAATTTCTTAGAACTTTGAGAAAGGTATTTAAGATAAATTTTAAAACCAAATAAGTTATAATATTATGCTTAACTTTATAGCACGCTATTATGACTTAACGGGTTTTCACGTTCGCTATCTATATACGGCATTAATTAAATTAGTTATTGTGGGAGTGTCATAATTGGCGAATAAATTTCTATTAGTTCCAAGAATAACTATTTATAGAAACAGAAAAAGTATCAGTATCTGCAACAATTTACAAATTCGAGACAATGTAGCGATGCGCCAAAAATTTTTAACCCCTTTTTCAAAAATTCTTTCCTAGCGGATGTCTACGTCATCACAACTGTCTGTATGCCAAATTTCAGCAAAATCCGCTGTGCGTTGATAGATGACTTAGTCAGGTTTGCCTTTTATATATATCTAAATAGATTTTTATATAGCTATATCTAAATATTTTTTTTGTAGAATAAACGTTTGATATTTTACATCAAATTGTAAGGCAGTAGGTATCGTCAGAAATTTTGATGATAAATAATAACTGAGAAAAAAACCTTTTTTTAAGATTCAAATGTATTATTTCTAAGAAAGTTATAAAGTAATTTATTCTATAATATAAAAATATATTATTAGGTATAAAATAAGATCCTTTTGATGAATGTAGGTCGTAAATAAAAATATATATTTAGTTATAATAAATTCTATAAATCTATCCTCCTTTGGAACGCGCTCCCCCAAAAGATCAGGATGTCCCCATCTAAAGAAATTTTTAAACGCAGAGTTCGTCAATTATATTTAAAATTAGTATCGGAATAATCTGAACATTTGAAGATAAAACAAAGGTTTTTTTTTTCGATTTCATGTGAATTGTGATAAGTATGTATTTAGGATAATAATATGTATTGTATTATACTTATTTTATGTAAGCAATATTTTAATATTATGTATTATATTTTATTTGCCTTTTGCTATGCTATGTATTGATGTGTATATTATATTGTGTAGGTTTTAATATATGTATTTATATAATATTATGTAATATTACTATATTTATCAGATTATTAATTTTAATTTACTTTATTATTTTCTGATACCTGTTCAATTGTAGTACAAGAAATGCGCCTACTTCACCATGTCTCTGCATCACCCTAAGGTTGGCTGGTAGAGAATGCCACAAGGCATTAAGCCCGCCTTTGTACATTTAGTGCATAAAGTGTTATAAATAAATAAATAAAATATAATCAACGTAAGGGAGTAACCAAAACATCAAATATGCAATTGCTTGTAGCTCGAGGTGGTGAGGGTTGAAACCACCGAAAGTGGCGTGTTTTGTAGAAAAAATTAAGCCTATTATCTGCTGTTAAAATCTCTTGACACACACTGTACATGAGACATCAGCCGTGGGCTTAGTTAACTTCAAACTGAAACATTCTAACTGACGCGTGACGTTAGGTTTTACCGGTTATTATAATGGTTAATTTATCATAAAACCAGCTTTGAAATTTACGTTATCAGCGTTTTATTAAACGTCACTCAGGGCAGAACACATTGATGGTGATGTCTGATAGGGCGAGTCACCATAAATCCATTACTTTCTACATTTAGAACAAGGACGTTGAACCTTTGTATCTAACATTTTTTACGTTCAAATTACTGGAAAATTTTCGTATAAAAATAAAAAAGCTATCGAAACTAGCAAGATATTTTTTTCCTACAGAATATTCCGTTTAAGCTATGATTATACGATAAAGCTTAAAAGACTAGCTCAGATACAATAGACGGCTTTCCGTCCTCAACTTTAATGAATGCAAAGTTTTTTCTTTGGTATTTTATAATTAACTCGAATATTGGTTGTCGTTTGTAGTGATTACTGATTAAAAATCTAAATTTAGCCTAAAAACCTAAATAAAGCTAAATTTAACTTTATTTACTCAAATACATACTAGAATAGCCCAAGCCCTAATGATGTGATACGCTGTTAGGGTTACGTAGTTCACGTATCGGAATCCTTCTGGTTTCATCATATTTCGGTGACGGTGGCTGGTTTCATATAAACTAGGCCAGTTACGCAGGAGTCATTTTTATAGTGCCCAAGTGTGTGCGCAGTACACAAGAGCACTCTCTCTTCCTTTACTCTCATAATCCAGTGGGACGGATAACCGACACGACTGGCGAGAGATCAGGCCCAGGTCCGACTTTTTACATGCCCATCCGACGCAAGGATCATCTTTCTTGTCAGACAATCAGGTGATCAGCCTGCATTGTCATAACCAAACTTGGAAACAAATTTTTTTTGTTGTTCCAATGCGGGAATCGAACCCACGACCTCCAAGTCGAGAGCCAATGCTCGAAACACTAGACCACGGAGGCTGTTAAGGCATGGTTTCATCATGTCCGTCCATCCGTCCGTCCGTCTTCGGCTTACCGTCCAAACAATCAGTGATAGAAACAAGTGAAAGAAAGATGAAACTTTTCTTGGATATGTGTATTTACCACGTCGACAAAGTGAAAAAATTAAATCACGAAAAATATTTTTTGGGTACCCGACACAAAAAGTGGGGATGATTTTTTTACTCGCGTCTACCCTATAGTGTAAGGGATCATTACATAAGTCTTTTAAAAATATTGAGAGGTTGCTTTAGGTATACGATGCTTTACTTTTGAAATTGTGTAATGCCTACGCGACGTTACGCCGTACTACGCTAAGACAGAATGCTACGACAATAATATTAATTACCCGTATTTAAGTTTATTATATACCTTTATTGTAACGAATTTACATTATATTTTTAAACAATTTCAAAATCTACATAACATTGCGATAGAATATTTTAAGATCTTCGTCATTAGCTCATTATAAGTACGTTAAGAGAACTTGTTTTTTTTTTTGTATAAAAAAAAATCTATAAAACTGTTTTATGTTAAAAAACATAAAACAGTTTTATAGATTTTTAACCTATAAAACTGTTTTATGTTAAAAATACATTCTTTCGACCACTTAGCTGAAATGTTCTGTAAATAAAATGAAGAGGGTCTAGGGCAAGATAACAAAATAGCTGTTCAAAAAAGTTCAATTTATTCAGCATGGCGGCATCGAATATCGATCCGTCTTCATAATATTGCGTTTTCGTGAGGGGATGTAAAATAACAATTTTTTTAATGAAAGTTCCTCACGGTTCTTATATTATATTATGTAATAGTACCAGCGTAACCGAGCTTTACTCGGAGTTCTAATAAATAAAAAAAAAAGAATCACAAAAATATTTATCTGACCGGGATCGGAACCACCACATCCGAATTTTCGAACAAAGCAGAAATGATACATAACGCATGCCAAACTGCCAATCGGACTGACATAATAGAGTCAAAATTATTGATTGACTAACACAGGTAGAATGACTACAGGTAATAAGATGGTAGCAAGTACCTAACCTATCATATCGATTTATTAAAGTGCTCATTGCCAAGTCACTACTTAATATAATCTATAGTTCTATACTAATCTATACTAATATTGTCTGGACCGATTTGGATAATTTTGCGGTCGAAATAATTGTGGAAGTTCAGGGAAGGCTTAAACAGTGAGAAATATTGGAAAAAGTATAGGTGTAGGAGTAGGTGTAGTTATTTATTTATTCCAGGTCAAAGTTAAGACAGAACAACGTGTGTTGGGACAATATAAAAATAAATAATTTGGTTTTTAACATCTTTTCTGATCAATTACATACAAAAATCACTTTCAGAAAAACTTTATGATAACATCTACATATTTTATGTATATTAGAATATCTTATATTATCTCGTAATATGATGTAAGAGTGCTAGTATTTTGTGAATTATGTTTAACGTTTACCGCTATGTAACCTTTCCCTTATATTATTATGATGTAGGATTTGTGTAGGATGATTTTGAGACGCCTACACTTAAGTCTAATAAGTAATAACCCATTCCAGAAGTTACGTCTTGCTCTTAACTATTGTAGGAAATAAGTGTGTAATGTTGTAATTTATGCTAAAACCTCTAAATATATTGAAATTCGATATCCAAATTTTTAAAGCCTACGTTCTATACCACAATCAAACTTGTTCTTTTGTTTTATTTCTTCTTGTATTAAAATAATTTATTGTAAGACTAAATAGGTTAACTAAGTCATTAATTTCACGTCAAAAAGAGCTTTTGATATTATTATCCGGTCTGAATTTAGCGCGCGTCATTGTTTTTGGAGTTAAACATTCTGATGGATGATTTTATTTTTGATTTTACGAATGAAATTATATTTAAAGGATAATTTTAAATTTCGGAAATTCATTTTTTCATCATCATGTTATACTATACCATATACAAAATAGTAATATTCTGTTTCATACAAAATTCAAGCTTTTTAAGGGATCTGCAGATCTGCATCTAATAAAAAGTGAATCGTACTATAACATCAACTTTTGAAGAAGTTGCTTTTAAAATAATTTACTTAATTTACAATAAGATCAATTCTTATTATGTGTACCATTTTACGCATTTCAATTGAAAATTTTCAAAGTTAGAAGTAACTGTAAGAGCAAATTTTTTAAAGAGTCGAGGTTTTATAGTACGATTCAATAAATGTTCCCTTTTCAGACTGCAACTCCCTTAAAAACTTAAATTTTTTAAACATCCACATGTTTCATACTGCGATTACGATACGATTAACATAGATAAGGTGTACATTTTAAAGCTGCTAAGCCCTTTTAGACCCATCAAAAGGGGCTCAGCTTCCTTAAAAAGATCCTTCCATTATCTCAATTTAGGTATGTCGTTGATAATGAAGATTACAATAGTTCAAAAATGTAATATTTACTGTAAAGCTACTACGGACGTGTTCAAACGTAGACGGGCGCTGCAGAAGGCAATATGGACGGAATTTATTTGTACCGCATACAAATAAATTTCAATATTTCTGTTTGGTGCTGAGCCAAACAAAGGCTAACGTATTAAATAAGTCGAAATAAGATTGAGACAAAGTCGAATCTGACACTGATGTTGTCATTATATATATGCTCATGCAACTGCATGAGCATATTTCGGCCATCACTATAATAACGTGAACTTAGTTTAAAGTAAACATAATTTTTATATAACTACCCATAAATGAAAAGGTTGATTCTATAAAAATGCTATTTACGTCGTCACTTGGTATATATCCAGTCGATAACGAATAATTGTTGGATGCAGAAGAATTAATTTTCATCCTAGCAATCCATGAACCTATGTGTTAAATATTAATGCATGAAACTATGTATTAATTTTGGGAGATACCTATATTATAGGAACTTTAGGTACTATTATTATATTATTATTATAGTAATAAATAGGACCTAGCTTCTATTACTTTTATTAGTTCAGTCCTAAAAGGTCACTGCGGGTCTGCGGGAAGCTTGAATTATAGTTGCATGCAAACTACAATAGCACACCTCAGCCACTAAAAGGGCTAAAGTTAAAAGGTATTTTGTAAAATCAATGTAAAGGTATTACGGACTTTTATGATTTATGCTAGCGACGTAAGAAGATACATCGCCACAGGCTCAACTTTTTATATTCTGCTTTATTTATTTTTTGTAAATTCATATGAAATATGACCCTCTCGATCTTTCATTCAAAGTAAAGTGAAATAAATTTTCAATTATAACTTGATACGGTTTTGGTAAAGTTTAAAGTACAAAGTTCTGTAACCTTTAGGGACTTACATACACATTTTCATTAGCAAAACTTTGATGAAAACTTTTACTATCTTAAATTTAGGAATTGCCTGAATGTCTGCCAATACGTTATTTTACACAATACATTGTGAACACTGTAGGTAACTCAAAGTTTCCAAATACTCAGTCAGAACCAAATTGACGTGGTGTAAAATAATAATAATAATATCTATGGACGCTTCACACCACGTCAATCTGGCCCCGTGCTAAGTATCCGAAGAACTTGTGGTACAGGTACCAGTAAACGGGAAGTAGGTATATTTAATACTTTTATACTATACATATATTTAATTAGATTTTTGTTATATTATACACATATTTAATACACATCCATGACCCAGGAACACAGAAAAACTTTTTGTTCCTTCGGCAGGATTCGAACCTGCGACCCCCGGCTTGAGCACCAAAGCGCTGAACCAGTGAGCCACAGAGGTCGTCAAAAAGTGTCCATAGACTACTCGATTTCGATACATTCGATTCTTAGACCTTTTCAGTACCTATCATGTCTGTCTTGTAGATAGTAATTTTATAAAATGTACAAATCCTACACAAAAATGTTATGTTGGTGAGGATTGAGGATTGATGGATGTATGGATGGTTATATGGACTGTAACCTACATGCAAAAACTACTGAACGGGTTTTTGATGATGGTGGTTGCTTAGACTCTGGATTAACACATAGGTACCTCGAAAAAGTACAGTAATCTTATTGGATACCGAATTTAATTAATTTTTAAAATAGCTAGTTAATTATAGAATAAACTGGCATTATGTACAGGCTACTATTATGTTACATACAAGCAAGTTATTTATTATTTCTCATAGATATATAATATTAATAATTATTTCTAAAGATTTCAAAACGAAGGATGGGCTATGACTATGACGTACATTTGACAGAAAAAAATCTTCATACAAGAAAGTAACGCTATCTTGATTTTAGAAGATAGTGCCGTTGCACACGTCCCGGTTGCCGGGTAGCCGGTGCCGGCCCGCCCGAATACTGAAACGCTACTCAAAAATAGGAGCCCTCCTATTCACTGGCTGTTGCTGTCTCTGCTAGTCGAAACGATAAGGACAGCATGTGACTTGAGCGTCACTTAATTTAACTATCGTTCCAGTCAAAGGTTCCCTGGATTCGGCCGTGAATAAACTACGGAAAGCAGATGTCAAAATGTTAAGATGACAGATGTCAACCCTTAATAGCCCCAAACAGGTCATTTAGGTGTAGACATATTTCGCCTCGATATGCCTCGTCTATAATATTATATACCTACGTCTATGACTACTTTCATATACACCGTGCTAATGCTGAGTATGCTGTATTGGAATTTGAAGATACGATCATGTTTTCAAGATGCCTGCCAATACAGACATTTCTGTCAGATTTCATGCTTTAAGCTTAGATGGTTCAAATTAGATTATCTAAAATTTAACCGTGCTAATAATTCTCCATCACAGATGGCACTGATGTAATAGCTGAGTCCATTTATTATCATTCAATCATATTGATATGAATGTGTATACGGCTACGTAACACGTGCTAACTAAATTAGACATGTTACGTACTATGTGATAAACATAGACGAATACATACATATTATTTGTTTAGAAATAAAACTCTATCATGTTATACTTGATTCGGATATAATATGAAAAGTGTGATATTTATATTGATCGAATATCAGAAATATTGGTGATTATGCATTTTTCCCCTTGAAGTGATTATGAATTGAATATTTCTAAAACGCATCTACTAAAATATAGTTTTTATAAATAACTACCTAAATCAAAAACCATGCCTACAAAAAACATTAAGGACCTTACAAAATATTTTTTATTTATTTCTGTATGTAGATAATTTAAAAAAATACAATTTTAATTTATTATAAACAATCTAATAAAACTATTTGTTCGATGATTAACAATTACTAACCATGAAAACTATCGGCCGTTTTCAATATTCTATCTATCCAAAATCCTTGCTACTAACGGTAGGCAAATCTATCTTTTTGTCCTTACTTGCGTTTCAATAACCTACTGGCAGTAGGCATTTTCTGTCGAAACAGCACATCCTATCTACGGAAGTAGAAGAAGACGAAAACGGATAGCCTACTAGAGATGGGTAAGCTCATACAAATGAAATGCAGATAGCTTTATCTGCATTTCAATATAAGTTTCAACTTAATCTCCGGTAGGCCGAGCTTACCGAGATACGTCATTTGCTTATCTGCCAAAATCGGGCGTTTTGCCGAGGATAGCAATGTGTACCATGTTGTTCATGTATTATTTTTATGATATTTCGGTTTTTAATGTGTATGTAATTATTATTTTAATATTTGCGCGACAAAATGTTGCCAGCATTTTTATGGCAGTGTTAGAATACCTTGATGCTGCTGTTCTCCTTCACAAAACTGCTTTAACTTGAGTATCATATATTATGTCTCGGGCAGCACATTTTACAACCTCAAGCATTGTACAAATATCAATTTTCCAAATTTTGTTTCACTAATAACTGTGAATTTAGAGACATCTTCGACTTCTACTAGGTATCGACTATTGACTACTGTTTAAAGATTTCAAAACTCAAGTTAAGCTATCACGCAGTAACATTTGAGAGAACAAATCTTGCATTAGAAAGTTAAGGACATTTGAAGTACGGTTTTCACCATACTTCAAATGTCAGTCATATTGTTTTCACCATTATTCGAATATCAGCCATCTTTTTTTCACGATACTTCAAATTTCATAATGGCCCCAAAAATCTCAAAAGTGGGGCCAACTAACTGGAGACACTTTTTTACCTCAACATGCCTCGTCTAACATATATAACATGTCTTTGCCACAGTCGTATTTATCAATTTAAACTTATCGTAACCTAACATTTTTCCTCAATAAAAATAGCCTATGTCCTTCCCCATGGTTTACTCTACGTCTGTGCCAAATTTCATCAAAATCGGTCCAGTAGTTTCGAAGCCTATTCAATGCAACAAACAAACAAACAAACAAGCTTTTCCTCTTTTTATAAACTAGATGTTGCGCGCGACTTCGTGCGCGACAAAAAGAAATTCAGCGGTAACGTACATTTTGCCGCGATAAAAGGTAGCCTATGTTCTTCCCCGTGGTCTATTCTATATATGTGCCAAATTTCATTAAAATCGGTCTAGTAGATTCAGAGCCTATTCGATGCAAACAAACAAACTTTTCTTCTTTATTATCCATACTATATACTATATACTATATACTATATACTATATACTATTATACTATTATACTATATACTATTATACTATAATAATATTATAAATACGAAAGTGTGTCTGTCTGTCTGTCTGTCTGTCTGTCTGTCTGTCTGTCTGTTACCTCTTCACGCCCAAACCGCTGAACCGATTTTGATGAAATTTGGTATAGGGATACTTTGAGACCCAAGAAAGGACATAGGATACTTTTATCCCGGAAAAATGTACGTTCCGCCGCGATAAACGAATTTTGGCGCAACGGAGTTGCGGGCGTCATCTAGTATTAGTATAGATTTCACCGGTGTCGCAAGTCGCAACTGGCGATCGTAATATTGGCGTTCGAAATTCAAAATTATACCTGATATTATTATATCGTCTGTGCAAACCACATACCTTGCTCGCTCTTTTATCGTGTGTACTCTTTCACACATCGCCTGTGATTGGTTAAGCAGAAATAGCAGATTAATTTTAAATTTCAAACTACGAAATACTATTCTATTTAATTTGAAAAATTATTTTCAACTTTTACAGAATTTGTTAACTCATGTTTTGTTATTTGCAAAAAACTAATTTTTAGTGAAGTGAACCAACATCGTAGGTGTTGAGTGAACTCGAAATCATATTTATTATGATGAAACAGTGATTTTGATAAAAACTTCATGTATAATGTATATTAACCACTGTTTATACATGCTTTAACTCAAAGAATATCGGTGAGTATTTGTATAAAATTTTACCATATTTTAACTTCTCTTTTTATTGAAAAAACATAAGATTATATTTGTTTGACGACCTCTGTGGCTCAATGGTTCAGCGTTTTGGTGCTCAAGCCTGGGGTCGCAGGTTCGAATCCTGCAGAATGAACAAAAAGTTTTTCTGTGTTCCTGGGTCATGGATGTGTATTAAATATGTGTATAATATAACAAAAATCCTAATAATAAAATGTAATATAATTTCATAATTTGCAGGTATTGGATTCCAATTTCAAGGGCACGCAATAATAATTATGACACATATTTCAAGATTCTCATTAGTAGGTATAACGTTACGTTACGCCGCTGTCAATTAATGGCCTGCTAGGCCTACAAAAGTGTACCTACCTACCTATTTTGCACCAAAGGATAACCGCTGAAGTTAATCAGGATATGTTGTTTAATAATGTAGTAATCTGAAATATTTTGGTTACCAACCTTTAGCCTTCGTATCCACGAGAGTTTTTTTTGTGGTCGCGACTCGCGACAGGAAAAACTGCACTGTAAATAGAACTCCGCACCTAAACTACAATAGAGCTGAAAATCAAAGTGTCAAGTGTACACGATTTTCAGTTAATATAGTGTAGTTTTTTCAGTCACGATCACATAAAAACGCTCGTGGGAATGTAGCCTTCCTTTTGTATTTTTTTAATGCAATAAAAACGATCGAATTATAGTTGTTTTGTTGTTTATTGTTTTATTTACCTTTTTAACCTAATAATTGGGACCTAAATATAAAATTGAAAACAATAACCTACGTACAGTTTTTTTTTTATTCTAGGCTTGAATATTTTTCACTTTAGAAGATAATACGTAAAAAAGCTAAAAGAAAAGCTTTTTTTATTCCGAGTGCCACCTAAGTTACGTATAGTATAGTTAGAGATGTGATAAACGGCTTAAAATTAAAAGTTAACTTATCTGTTATTAAATATTCAAAAGCAACTTTTGTTAACTGCTTAGTTGCTTATTTGCTTATCTACTTATTGCCACTTGTAATGTTTTTTGCGCTTATGTTACGTTTTTCGATCGCTTAAACTGATTTAAATTAACTTTCCTTCGTACTTTGCAGGCTTAGGACTGTCTGAAATCTGAATAATTATTAATATAATAATAATATGAACTCATAAATGTTTTTACATGTTGATAATATGCATTAATCTTAAATGTTGCTTATCATTAGTAATAGTTGATTTATAGGATAACAAACATTACACATCGCCACTTTTCCTCATTTCTTTCAAAGTAGTTCCATAAACGACGACGACGACTAAACGACGTGAATTGGAACAGTAGTTCCAATTCACGTCGTTTAGTCGTCATCTTACGACAAAAACTTAATAAAATTAATACTAAAACACTACACGAAAAGTTTATATTACGTCCATATGGACCATTATTATATTTATTATTTACATTAAAAGTTCACGGTAAGCCACCAAAACACCACTATTACGATTAAAATACGAATTATTGCGTAACGTAATATAACGTGTTTTCGTCAACCTGCAAAGCGCAATTACTAACAAAAAGTGAATAAACACGAAAAAGCATATTAGTTATAAGTACAAAAAATAAGCCGTTTAAATAAGTGATGAGCTACATTAAAGAATTTTCACTCTTATTGCGCTGTCATAAGAACTATTTTTCTTTGCTCATACCACACTTATGGCTTTATGATTATAAACGATATAAATGATAAGTATAAGTGTTAAACGCTTACATTTTTAAACGACTTTTCAACTTATTTATAAAAGCACGCTTTTTAAACGCTTTACGCTTAAACGGCCATCTCTAAGTATAGTTACATTCTCTCTGGATTGCTACGTTCCCTCGAGCAGTTTTCAAAAAACAAAAAAGAAACACTCGTGGGAATGTAGCCTTACTTATGTATTTTACTTTCTTTAAAATGCAATAAAATGATTGCATTATAGTTATTTTGTTGTTTTATTTAACTTTTTAATACAATAAAATCGACAAAAATATGTACCCAACGTATTTTGACGACCTCTGTGGCTCAGTTGGTTGAGCATGTTGCTGCTCAAGCCGGGGGTCGCGGGTTCAAATCCCGCCGAAGGAACAAAAAGTTTTTCTGTGTTCCTGGGTCATGGATGTGTATTAAATATGTGTATAATATAATAAAAATCTTAAATATGTGTATAGTATAAAAGTATTAAATATTTTTCCGTTGTCTGGTACCCGTAACACAAGTTCCTCGAGAACTTACCACGGGATCAGATTGACGTGGTGTGAAGCGTCCATAGATATTATTATTATTATTATTATTTTTTCATTTCAGACTTGAATCTATTGCATTTTTATATAATGGTTATTTTCTACGTAAAAAAGCTATGTTATAATTTTGAAGTTCGAACACATTTTTTAAATTCGGAGTGCCATTACACTTATTACGTAGGTAGGTAGTGTAAAGTTGCTCTCTTTGCTTCGAAATTTGATTTCATTTAAAAATTTACATTCCTTTTCACGCGACTCCTAGCATCAATCTGTTATATTTCACTATTGTATTTAATAAAAAAAACATGATAACTATAGTAAAAAATCATCCCGAGTTTTGATTCTCAATTTAAAGACAATATTTATGGTCTTAACTAATAAATATATTAATTGCAAAATAAATATATAATGTTTTCAAACATGAATCGTTATGTAGTTAGCATGGAATGAAACATTTCAAAAGGCTTGCATAGGCGAGAGAGACGGATGCTATTCTTCAATGGTGATTGGACAAGAATAAATAGGTCCTATCTTTGATTGTGAAACGCATTTCCTATCTATTTTTAATCATAGATTGGCTATCTATTGTTAATTGTAGATACGATATTGAAAACGGCCGTAAGTCAGTTGTGCCAAAAACCGATCAACTTCCGAGCCAACGGACAGAAGAACCTCACGGACCGAACCCGGAAACTGGGCGGTGCGATAAGACTGGCCTATCTCACCATCCCACTAACATGAAGTTTATATCAGATTATAAATAGACGTCCATAGTTTAAGTGGTTGAATCATGAACTTTTCCTCATGATTATTTTTTACCATGTCCCTCATTTCCCTCATAGATCTTATAGTGTTTTTTTGGTGGCAGTTCCCCCTTTCTTAGTGACAGCTTATATCTAATAACTACCTGTAACATAGACGTAGGTATATTACCATAGACGATTACCTACCGATATACCTATACCTATTACTATAGACGAGGCATGTCGAGGCAAAAAGTATTCCCTCTTAAATGGCCATCCTTTTAGGGCTTTTGCGGTCATTTTGACTTTGAGGCATGGTTAAATCAAGATGGCTGACATTAGAGGTATGTTGAAATCAAGATGGTGGAACTTTTTCTTGTATGACGATTTGTTCTGTCAAAAGTAGGTGCGTAATCGTCCATCCTCAGTTTTGAAATCATTGATCTGTAAGCCAAAATGTAGTGTCTGAATCCATGAAGTGCATTGAGATGTTGTGTACGCTTATTTAAGAATCATTCAGAAAAAATAATTGCCTTATACTATACCTATCAAATCTAAGCAATATATTACCGATTTCATTACAGAAGACCCAGTATAATTTATAGAGTCAGGAAATATATTCAGAACCTTTCCCCAGCGATATTTTCTTGCCACTTGACTGAATTACTTTTTCATATAAGCCTACACGCTTCGCTTACCTTAGAGATTAGGCGGTAGGTGTAGGTCGTTTGTAGATTTTACCATACGTGACATGGTAGCAATCTGTATCTATATTTTATACTAAATGTTGCCCGCGACTTCGTGCGCGCAAATGTTAATTTCACAGAAACCGTACATATTACCGCGATAAATAGTAGCATATGTCCTTCCCCGTGGTCTCTACACTCACCATCTGTGCCAAATTTCATCGAAATCGGTCTAGTAGTTTCGGAGCATATTCAATGCAAATAAACAAACAAACAAACTTTTCCTCTTTAATAAATTAATAAGTATAGAAGTACAGATAACTTCTTTTTAATCCCTGACGAAAACAGAGGGGTAATTTAATATAATAAACTAGCTGCGAAACCCGGCGTTGCACGGGTTAAAATATACACCGTATGTTTAATGGTGTATAAAATACATGAATATACATTTTTGATGTAGATGTTATAGATTCCTATCGTAGATATTAAGACTTATTCGACCATTAAACTTACGGTGGATATAGAGTACATCTTATAGACTAATAATTATCAAATCGAAATAATGTAAAGAAAGAATTTAGTAAATATAAAATTTTTCATTTTATTTATATAATCTGGGGGCACGGCAGTGCACCCGCCAAAGTCGAGCGCGAAGCAAACACTGCCGTACCATCCTTTACTGGAACCATTTCGCCGCATTTTCAGGCCCCTATTTAAGAACCTCTGGATAAGACCAGAACGCAGAAATTTTCGTCATCCAGTAAGCTATAATCACATACTTAAAATCCAAAATTTCAAGTCTGTAGGTCATTTAGTTCCGAAGTTAAGCGAAAGCAAAGTTTCGCATTTACGACACTCACTCACTCACTCACTCACTCACTCACTCACTCACTCACTCACTCATGATCATCAAAATAGAACTAGTACTTCCCATAAACTCAGAGAGCTGAAATTTGGTACAGAGTTAGGGTTTAATGGCCACATAAAGGGAAAACTATAAAAACTAGGATAATCGATCTGGGGGCACGGCAGTGCCCCCGCCAAGTCAAGCGCGAAGCAAACACTGCCGTACCATTATTTACGGGAACCATTTCGCCGCATTTTCAGGCCCCTATTTGAGAACCTCTGGATAAGACCAGAACGCAGAAATTTTCGTCATCCAGTAAAGTATAATCACATACTTAAAATCCAAAATTTTAAGTCTGTAGGTCATTTAGTTCCGAAGTTAAACGACAGCAAAGTTTCGCATTTATGACACTCACCCACTCATGATCATCAGAATAGAACTAGTACTTCCCATAAACTCAGAGAGCTGAAATTTGGTACAGAGGTAAGGTTTAATGGCCAAAACTGTAAAAACTAGGATAATCGAAGATCTGGAGTACCTGGTGACCCTTATTAGAAAACACAAGAGCCCAACCAAACTATTAGAGATCGACATACCGCCTTTACAAAAAATATTCAACTTGGTGGGCCACTTCATTTGATGTCAAAAATCGAAGGTCTGAAGTATCTGATGAAGAACCCTCAGCTGGTCTCAGCTGATTAGAGATATGGTAATGCCCCCTTCTACTATTGGTACATAAAAAAATCGACTGTCATTGCAAAAATCCAGTGAAGTAGGACACATCTTCTAATTTAATTGTCATGCGTTGAGCGCTGGTGAACGGACGCGTTCCGCATTACGACACACGACAAAAAATATTAATGATTATAATTTAATATTTCGCGAATCGCGCGGTTATCAGCCGCTACACGTCACCATGGCGCTCGTAGTCAACGAGTTGCTGGCGTTTGTCCAACACGCCATCAACGCCATGGACGAAGAGAGCATCGTGCGGCTCTGCATGTCCACCTTCAGCAATGAGGAGATTTGTACGGGAAAGCTGATGCTGGACGAGGCGCTTGGTAAGAAGGCACAGATACCATCGCGACGAAGAGATGGTGGCGAAAGAAGCTTGCAGGATATCATCACCCTGTTAAAGCAGACGGATCCAGGGGCCATACCAGCTTTCGTGGCTAGGGATCTCCACAAGCTACCGGTGGTGACCATGGACCACGTCAATGTCTCCAGCTTGCTGAAGAATATTAACACCATGAAGGCGGAGCTGGACGAGATGCGAGGTCGATTGAATAGATCGGAGTCCACTATCCGTGATTTGCATAAAGAATTATTGCAAATAAAAAGTAATAATTCTTCATGTAGGTCACCCGATCATTCCTTCGATTTCGTAAACACGCGACGACGCGGCGCGCAAGCTGACACGTTTTGCTCATCAGCAAAATCCGACGGGTCAACAACCGCCGCCGTCCGCTCGCCCCTTGCGGTCGAGCCGAAACCGAGGACACCAGCGACTCCGAAAAATTACGCAAGTATCGTCGCTGGCCCCACTGCACCCCCGCGGGAGAAGACAAGAGGGGTGGAGGAGCGCCGCAAGGCTGAACCTCCTCGAACCGTCAAGGACGAGAGCAGAAGGTGCGATGAGGAGGGCTTCATACTGGTGGAGAGGAGAAAGAAGAGGAAGCCCGCCGTCCGCAACCACCGCGGCACCGCACCCAGTGAACCCGAGCAGCGCCTACGGTGCGAAGTACGCACCACACCGCTGTACGTGTCTCGCCTGCACTGGTCGACGAAGGTCGAGGACGTCGTGGACTACATCCGAAAGAAGACGACTTTCACCTTAAGGGTCGAGCGTCTGGAGTCTCGCCACAAAGTCAACTTTACTTCCTTTGTGGTGAGAGTACCGACGCATCTTCTACTGACCTTCGAGGTGGAGGAGTTCTGGCCGACGGACGTAGTCTACCGGAGGTTTCGGGGAAGGCTCCCCAACGAAGCGCGCATCACGTCGCCGAAAAAAGACAATACGTGATAAGCTATAGTGTGTGCAAGAGTGAATGTGTATAATATAGAAAATAAGATTTATGTATAGTATAAAATTGTGTGTGTGTATAGTATAAAAACATATATCCGTTGTCTGATACCCGTAACACAAGTTTAACTTAGCACGGGATCGGATTGACGTGATATATAATAATGTATATTTGTTCTGTATATATTTTTATGTGTGTTTGAATAAATTGATTGAAATTGAAATTGAATCTAGCCCTAGCGTCCCACTGCTGGGCGAATGCCTCCCCTTCTGCTTTTAATACGCATATAAATTAAATTAAAGGAAAACTCTGGTTAAGACTGGACTGGCTTTTATACTTATACTTACAAGTTTACAAGAAGAAATAGTCGAACAATTAACTTTATTCTACTCGAACATTACACTAATTAAATAAACAAATTACACTAAAATCTAGTAATATAAATCAATATTCCTACGTTTCTACAAAAAGAAGTGAAATCCCACCAAAAACATTCTGTAAAAAACTAGCCAAGTCTCGATGGAGCTGCTTGTTTATCTCTAAAAAGTAATGAAATCTAGACAAAGTCGTGCCAAGTCTAAGGATCCTTACTGCGATTTATTTATTATTATAGTTAATGTTGTGTGACTTGGCCGTTGAAGAGTACACAAGGGTACAAAAGACTCCATGACACCATTGCTCCAATACATGTGTTATACAATCAACAACGCCTAAAATAAGACACTAGCGTCCAATTACCAATACCAGTATGGGCTATTATCTCGCTTAACAAACATAGGTAGTTACAACAGAATCTGATATAACATTACGTGTAAACAAAATTGACTTGTACCCACTAACGTATAAAGAATTTTCAACGGCCAAGTCACACAACATTAACTATAATAATAAATAAATCGCAGTAAGGATCCTTAGACTTGGCACGACTTTGTCTAGATTTCATTACTTTTTAGAGATAAACAAGCAGCTCCATCGAGACTTGGCTAGTTTTTTACAGAATGTTTTTGGTGGGATTGTCTATACATCATATCATTCATACACAGATTACATAAAACGTTATACACTAATACTATTACATATTTACATTTGTTATTTTAGTTTTATTTTTTGTTTTAAATTTATCTTTATAATATTTGCTTGTACACTACATTTATGGTTCTGTTGTTTGGACTGTAAATAAACAAATGTTGAGGTGATCCAACTCGTGAGCATGCGACATATAGTTGGCCATGTGCAAAGCATGGTTCCTTCAAGTCAACGCCACAGTACTGAAATGTTTGACCTTGTGCTTTATTCACTGTCATACTGTAAGCCAACTTTACCGGGAATTGTAATCGTTTAAAAGTAAAGGTCAATCCATTTGATATCAAAGGTATCCGTGGTATAAATACTGTCTGTCCTTTCTCTTTACCAGTCATTATACTGGCTTCGATAATGTTATTGTGTAATTGTTTGATACAAAGTCTCGTACCATTACACAGTTTCGGCGAGTTCAGATTTCGTAGTAAAATAACTGGTGAACCAATTTTTAATTTAAGGCAGTGTAATGGCATTCCTGGGACATTTAATGAATTCAAAAATTCAGTAGGAAAATTAACGCTTTCTACCTCATCAGTCATTGTATCGATTGACGTGTAAATTTTCTCTTCTCCCGGAATCATTCCCTGGATGATGTTGTTGATGTCGTTGACAATGTCGTTCTTTGTGGCTAGAATAATTCGTTCACGTTACCATTCTGAATGAGTATAATTTTCAGCAATATTTGGATATACTTCATTTATTAGTTTTTCAGGTGTTTCAACGACATTACATAACTCCTTAGTTAATACTATTTGACCAGTATTCTCGTCTACTGGATAGTTGCCTTCTCCTATTTGCAATAGTTTTTCAGAGAATTCCTGTGCCTTTTTATCACCTGACATTTGCGCTCTCATGTTTGTTGTTAACTTAATAATTTTCACGTGGTCCCATATGAACGATTTCTTCAAGCAAGCATTAATTTCATCAGCCGGCGTCGATTTGGGAATAACAGGCAGAGTTTGACGAAAATCGCCTGACAGTATTAACAGCACACCTCCTATTATATTATTATTGTTGCATAAATCTTGAAGTGTTGTATTGAGCGCTTCTAGAGATTTTTTATGGGCCATTGTACTTTCGTCCCATACAATGGCTTTGCACTGTTTCAATAATTGTCCACGCGCTGATGATTTTGAGATTCACATACCGGAAATTCACAGTCAGCTACATTTAATGGTAATTTTAAACCAGAATGTGCTGTTCGTCCACCATCCATAAGAGTAGCCGCTATCCCCGATGACGCCAGGGCGAGAACGATATCTTTATTTGCACGGATTTCAGCTAGAATTAAATTGATTAGAAATGTTTTTCCGGTGCCACCAGGTGCATCTATAAATATTATGCCACCTTGCTGTTTTCTATCTGGTAATATGGACTATCCATTATTATATCATATGCTTGTTTTTGACTCTGAATTAATAGGGATTTGTTGTGTTGGATGTAATGTTTCAATTCTTCTATATTATAATTTGTTTCTCTTAAAAATTCACTATTCATAGCAGTCATTTAGACTTCGTTGAGGAGATTGAACACCTAGTTGTTCTAATGTTTGGTTAGATATTGCTAAACATTTGTCTTCTATCAATATCAAAGCTTTGTTAAAAATTTCTTCATTAAAAGTTATTTCTAAGTCCGGATTTTGTCGTCGTAGTCCAGCCAAAATGTCATCGCTCATATATTCTCGATATTTTAGCCATAGTCGATTTGGATTAGAAGGGTTACATGTAGTTATTATAATTGCAAATAGCTCACGAATTTGAGTCGCTGTTGCTGTTTGGGCTGCTTCGTTCATAGCTAACTCCCAATGATTATCGTTTTCTAATAGACCTAGTCTTTGACATGCCTCACGATATGTTTCACAAATGAAACCATTGACACTTCTGAGGTCTTCAAAACACGTTGGGCCACGAATATTGTGTAGTAATAAACGCAGATAAAAACATTCTGCGTTTTTTGGGTGCACTGTATAGACTCGTCCTATTGCGTTACTTTTAAATATTCCATCATGTCCCTCTACTGGTATTCCACGTTTTCGAGGATTAAATTCTTTACTTGTTGCATTTCACGTATAATAATATGGTACCTCTGAATAAAATAAAGTCTTAGCAAATGAATCTTTCTGGCATAATTTAAAAAATGCTGTTAAAGTTGTTCTTGCTGGTGGTTCTGTCGCAACTTTCTGTGCTGTTTCTGTAGTAAAAAATACACGTTGTCCATTTTCTAAGTGCACGGATAAATGGAGAACTGGCGGATCTCGATCGTGAATTGGGAAACTTAAAATTCGCCAAACCGCTTCATTAGTATTAATGTAACGACCCATTTGATATTGTACTGTTTCAACATGCTGATTTTCATTGGTTACCGTAAAAACAGCCATATCACTGCCTTTGTTAATATACTTGCATACATATTTAATTGATTTGACAGAACTGCAGTATTCGACATTGATATGGGCATTAAACATTTTGGATAAAAGTGGATTGTATGGAACTACCCATTGATTGTTAATTAGAATTTCTTGATTGCTTCGTATTTTAATTTTAGCTGTAAACCCACCTTGTTCTGGTGATCGACGCCTGTATTTCGGATATCCATCTTCACCCGTAATTGTTTTATTCAAAAATGGCTTTGGATAACGTTTTCATACACGGAGAACTTTTATTTAGTACACCACACGGGCCATGAATCATATTTCTCACGATTATATTATACAGGTCAGGATCTACGTCCGGGTTTGGAAATTCAGCCTTGATAATATTATCTATTTGATCCGGATGTATTTTATTTTGAAGCCAAATTAAGTTGTGAGAATGTGGCAGTCCTCGTTTCTGCCATTCGATTGAATACATCCAGCAGATAACAGCACCAAATATTTGATTTTTTACGATGGCATCAATAAACTTAATTTGTTTTTGGCGAAAAACTCGGGCAACAATATCATGTCGATCGCTGGCCGTTTGCTTATATTGTAATTCATCTTTGATTTCCACCCATGAAGAATTACATGTAAATGTTATGAATATATCTGGTCGGCCGTGTTTTCTGACATAAGTTATCGCATCTTGGGCATATTCATGTATGTAACGTGGACTTCCAGTAAACGTAGAAGGCAAGATGACCAATTTTCCCATGTTATCAACGTTTCCATCATTTATCATAGCATCTCTCAAATGAATGTATTCATCAGAACGCAACTTTCGTTGATTGTGGCGAATAAATTGTAATCTTTCTGTCTCTATTTTAGCATACATATCCACGATAAACTGCTGAAATAACTGACGACAATTTAAAATATGGTTATATTCATTATTTCTAGTCATAATTCGATAAGCATAAAATTGCATAGCTGACACTTTTTTATTAGTTTCTACACCTGTAGCCGGATTGATCTGTTGAATGTTAAAGTGATAACCATCTTCACCTTGCCAAAAAATTAACGGGTATTGTAGTGCATCATAACTGCGATGTGTTTCAGCAATACGTTGCAATTGATTACTTCTACGTTGAATAATAATATCACGATGGCTATATTCATTATCAAAAAGTACTACAGCAACTTCTTCCGTTTGAGGAGCATTAAACCTTCGTTCATGTTGACCGGCTGGTCTTTTATCCGCTCGAATGACGATCTTGTAATTGTCTGCAACCATTTTATCTAATGAAGTTTTAAATACATTGATGAATTGATTATTATCGTGAAGTAGACACTGTAATTTTTGAATGATGTCTCGTTGTAGCCCCTGAATATGAGAACAACGTTGATCTATTTCAAGCTCTTCGTTACCAATAAAATATACTTGAAGAAACTTTGGAGTTCCATCTGACATCGGCATCAGAGATCCTATCCGATGGTAAATTTGGCCTTGAACCTTGAAAACTGAACTGAAATTTTCTTCCTGACATATTAAAGTCGCTCCAAATGAAGTCATTTGAAAACAACAGTTATATCGTCGTATATTTTGTACAAAATGAATGGAATCTGGTGTTTCTCCTTTCATATATGCGAGTAATTCTGGTGGCGGTGTATTCAATGGTGGTAAATTTACTTTACCACTTGAGCAACACATACCGGGAGTTTCTCCTGGAAATTTGCGTGCATTACAATACTTGCATATCGTATCCATTTTTCCAATAATTATATTCGGATGTTCACTATATTGCTTTTTACAATCATAATGGAACGCCTGAAGTTCTAAGCTTTGTCGTAATCGATTTCGAATTGCTTGTACTCGGGACTGGGTTTCTTCGTTAGTGCGAACTCTTACTTCGGCGGTTTGATTTTCTCTGAGTTTCGTTCACGATTATTCGAAAGTCGTTTTTCCGTTTATTCTTCTGTTTCATTTTGACGTGCTTCTTTCATTTTTTTTGCTCTCACTTGAGGTTTTGTAAATACTTTTTTACGCTTTGGCATTGTGTATATGTAATGTAATAAAATTACACAAAGTCGATCTCTCGCTTATAACGATGATAACACTAACAAACTCACTAAATTTTGGTATATAAATAATCAAACATTGGAACACTCTAGAACCATCCAAAAGTTTGTTCTGTTTTATTTGTCAAAATCACGTGAATCGTTTTAAGTACTGGTCACTTTTAATTCTCACTGATCTTCACTGACTACAGACACGATTGAACTAACGAAAAGCTACTGATTTCGGGCTTATATACCGTCAGATATTGAAATTTCTAAATTTGGAACACTCTAGAACCGTCCAAAAGTTTGTTTTGTTTTATTTGTCAAAATCACGTAAATCGTTTTAAGTACTGGTCACTTTTAATTCCAACTGATCTTCACTCGACTGCAGACACGATTAAACTAACGAAAAGCTACTGATCTCGGGTTTATATACTGTCAGATATAGAAATTTCTAGATTTGGAAGACTCTAGAACCTTCCAAAAGTTTATTCTATTTTTAGAACTTTCTGCAACGTTCCAGAATGATAATAACCGATATTATTAAATAAATTTTCAGAACTTTCCTAAAGTTTTAATGAGTTAGAAAACGACAGATTATTAATTTCAGTACTTTCTAAATCATTCTAGAAAATATTAGAACTTTCCGGAACATTCTATATCAACTACATTCCGTTTTGCACATTTTGGAACGTTCTAGATCATTCTAGAAAATATTAGAACTTTCCAGAACATTCTATATCAACTACATTCAGTTTTATACATTTTGGAACGTTCTAGATCATTCTAGAAAATATTAGAACTTTCCAGAACATTCTATATCAACTACATTCAGTTTTATACATTTTGGAACTTTCTAGATCATTCTAGAAAATATTAGAACTTTCCAGAACATTCTATATCAACTACATTTAGTTTTATACATTTTGGAACGTTCTAGAACATTCCAGAAAATATTAGAACTTTCCAGAACATTGTTTATCAACTACATTCCGTTTTGCACATTTTGGAACATTCTAGATCATTCTAGAAAATATCAGAACTTTCCAGAACATTCTATATCAACTACATTCAGTTTTGCACATTTTGGAACGTTAGAACTTTCCAGATGTTTTTAGAACTTTCTAGAACATTCCAGATCGATTGAAACATTTACACACATTCTGGACTTTTCTAGATCATTCCACAAATTTTCAGAACTTTTCTAAAGTTCTCATGTGTTAAAGAAGGACAGATATATATTTTTCACAATTTCGCCACCCACAGCCACCCACTTCCACCCACCGCGCCCAAACTCCCTTACTTTTTTCTAGGACCCAAGGTGTGTCTACCACCACAATGGGGTGTTGATTGGAATTGGTGGTGATATAGAAAACCGGTCACATACATTTTCACCCAAGCATTTTATATATATATATATATATATATATATATATATATATATATATATATATATATATTAGAATTAGATTAGATTAGATAGATAAGATTACATTATAAGTTTGACTTGTCTGTTTGTGTGTCTGTCCGTCGCATCGTAGCTCCCAAACGGATGAACCAATTTTGATCATTTTTTGTTTGAAAGCTGACTGCTACAATTCATCATCATTAGCTCGCTTACTATTAGACAATCCAGGAGTTACTTACATTTTTAATTTTATTTATCATTGTACTAGCTTTTGCCCGCGGCTCCGCCCACGTAAATACATTATCCCGCGGGAACACTACTTTTTCGGGATAAAAAATATCCTATGTCCTTTCCCGGGACCCAAAGTATGTCTATGCCAAATTTCATAAGAATCGGTTAAGCGGTGTAAGCGTGAAGAGGTAACAGACAGACAGACAGACAGACAGACAGACACGGACACACTTTCGCATTTATAATATTAAGTAAGTATAGATGAGTAGCACAACACACAAGTCTTAACCATAGATAATAATCTATGGTTAAGACTTGTGTGTTGTGTTTATTTTGCAGTGGTACTTTAGTTGAAAATCGCTTAGAATATTTTATTTATCTACATAACATTATACAATCAAATTATACCTTCCATCTTAATTAAATATAGTGGGTAAACTATTTAAAGCGAAATATTTAAGTACAAAACTTTCACTTAAAACATGACTTTAGGCATTACAAATTCCAAATCTGCTTTTGATTATCATCAAACTATTCAATACATAAACTTTGTAAATTCAGCTAACAACAATTACTAAGGGGTTAAGCCCCCCTTTGTAAGTTACTTAACTTAAGGTTAAGTTAAGTACGTTACAAAAAAGTGTTTTTTTTTTGCCGTTTTATAGATGATAATACGGAACCCTTGTGCGAGAGTCCGACTCGCACTTGGCCGGTTATTTTATAACACTATGACCTTTAGATAATAGGTATATTTTTGACTTTCATCTATACCTACCAATTCTACCGTTTTACGAGCTTACAAACATGCTACTTTATGAATGTCTTATTAATATATTTATTTATTTATATGATACGATCAAATTTTCAATCAACTTATAGTGTTCTCGAACGGGAGTTCCAAAAAAAACGATTTAATTTAAAAGATTTATTGAACATTTAAAATTACAAATTATTTTATATTAAAACTTAATTAAATGAATCAGATCTATGTTGGATCTATACTCAAGAATTATAACTAAATTAAGACTACCGACTTTGACCGATGTAAGATCTGAAGTGTCCAAGTTAACACCAAATTCACGGTCCCACGGAGCTGGGACCACCACGATGATGCGGCGTCAGCATTTCCAGTATAAGACGATTTATTTCGTCATTTATGAAGAAACTGCACGACATGTATTTTCTTTATAGTCCAAGGGGCGGCTTCAATTATTATATGTTATATGTTAATTATAGTCCAAGAGCAAGTTCGACTGCAACTGCTTGATGATGATGATTCCCATATAGTGGTATTCGGCAATTCTGTGCTAAGTCCATATTTCATAGGGGGTACATATGTAACACCTCCCCCCACAGTTTGGCGACTATTTCGAAAGTTTTGATAAAGTTGCCGAAATATCGCTGTGATCTATTTCTATTTCAGCAGGACGTGGTCTTCTTTTTTTCAGAGGTATATCGCTGATGTCTTCTACGTCGTGAGTTTTGCGAAGGCTTCTTCTATGTAGATATTTGTATAAGATGTATAAGGCACATAGTATAACTGCAATCGATATTGTATAAAATGGAATGGTTGTATGGTACAAACTTTGTTGTAAACTCTTGTCTAGTTTTATTGGGTTTTGGAATATAATTTTCTCATTAATAGCGTGAAGATTCTGGAGATCGATTGAGTTTAAGGTTGCATGTGTGTGATATGTGCTTTCATTCAGTTCTTGATACTTCGGTAGTTCTATGATTTTCAGAGGGTGGCCTTTTATGTGATCATCGGAGTTGAAGATTGTGAATGTAGACGTCTTGAAGTAGCAATTTACTGGAATAATTGTTAAGTAGCTTCCTTGTAGGCTTCTGTATTGTTCTTGGCCACATGATGTTCTAACTTTCGTGATGTTCGGAAAATTCATAGTAAAATGTCTGTCGTCAAGTTGTTCAACTGCTCCTTTAGTGAGGGTGACGGTAGTTATCTTGCACGATGCGTGAAGTTCTTGCTTAGTGATTAGGTGATGGATGCATTCGGGGTATTCTGTTACTCTGTAGTTTAATACTGATGGGCAGATGTACCATTCTTTTACCTTCGGGCATTCAGCCTCCATGTACTTAGAATCGTCACCAGAGATTGCTAGGTAAGGTGAGGCAGGCAGGAGAATTTGGTTATATTTGTTAGGTACAAGGGATAGTTTATACAAATCATATGTTAAGGAAGAGACAATCGGAATCTTATATACTATAACTATATAATTATCTGCATAAAAATATGCTAACCTAATAAAATCATAAAAATATCTAGTATCTACGTCAATAATTTGAATCTTCGAATATAATATTCTTAACTTATCTATCATTAATTTTAAATCATCAATATTTAAAGCAAAGTGCGGTGCACCGGCTATTCTAATAAAAGCTAAAGTATTTTCGAGTCTATATATTTCTTCAGATAACTTATCTATATTATCACTAAGAATAATTAAATGTTGCGCAAAATGAGAATATTTAATATATTCGTTGTCCCTATTACTATCACTATTAAGTATCAAATCCAAAGTCTTAGCTATTCTATTTTGATTAAATGTAATATTTTCTAAAATTTTGGAATTTTTCAAAGTCCATTCTTTATTTAAGCTTATGTGATTATTAATTTCCAACTCTAATTTATGCTGGTTTTTACTTAAAACTTCAATGGCATTATTATATTTAATTGCGTCTGTATAATCCAAATTACCCGAAATGCTTTTAATTATTGAACCAAGTCCGTCAATGAGACCTCGTTTTTTACGGTCGGCCTCAAATGTATATAACTGATTTAAAACTCTATCCAATTTCGATGTAAGGTACTCTATATGGGGTTCATATAAGGAATTTGTCTGATTACTTAAATCGGTACGTGCTTGATAAAGTTGCATTTTCACTAATTTAATTTGTGAGTGTATTTCAGACAGATCTATTTTACTAAGAAAAGAGTGGTAGTGGGATATGATTTTAGCATTTCCTAATTTAAACGGAAGTACTCCTGGACCGTCTTGCAGGCTGTTGATTGTCACGTCCTGTCCTTGAGTCAGTTGTGTCAGTAGGCATAGTAGTAGTATCCTGTAACAATATAGGGTCCTTAGTACTTCGTTTTAGTCGTGATTTTGCTACGGGACCTCGTTTTCTTTTAGTATAAATATGTATGGGAAGGTCAGCTAAAACTACATCCTGCGTATAGCGCGGGGCGAGTTTCTGACGAGATGCCATAGGGTTTCGTATGAAAACTTGCTGATCTGGGGAATATTCGCGTTCTGGCTCTCGATCTCTATTCCTATTTTCAATTAACTGAGTTCTATTATGTAATGATGTTTCGTTAATTATGTCGTATACTTGAGTCATCCTAAGCTTATGGTCTATTATATATTGTTGTAATAGGTGTTGTGTTAAGTCTATGTCTGTAGGGTCTCTAGGGTCGAAATGTCCAGAGATAAGGTCTATAGGTCGACATTTTGTGAAGCTGTGAATAGAACTATTGTAGGCCAAGAGGGCATAAGGCATAAGATTGACACTTGTTTCAGAATTTCTTTCTAGCTTTAATATACGCAAATGTTCGAGTATCGTCGAATGAAACCTTTCCACTATACCATTTTCGTTTGGGGCATGAGCTAAAGTTTTATGATGCTGAATTTTATGAAGTCTTATGAACTCGAAAAATAATGCATTTGTAAATTCGGTTCCTTGGTCAGTTACTATTGTTATAGGTAGACCGTGATGGGTACAAAATTTAAGTAGAGCCTGAACGACGCTTAAGGCGGTTCCATCTCTCAAATGATATGCCTGGGCATATTTTGAAAAAGCATCAATTAAGGTTAGGTATTTTTCGCCTTCGACTGTAAAAAGATCAAGATGAAGAATTTCAAATGGTTTTGTTGGAGGTGGCACTACTGAAAATCTTTGATTAATTGGATTTCTATCATATTTTGCTTGACCACAGATACCACATTCATTTATAAATTTAGTTACTGATTCTCTCATTTTTGGCCAATAGTATCTACGGGAAAGGGCAAGAAAGCATTCGTTAATACCACGGTGGTTAGTTTTTCCTACATGATACTTACTAATAATTTCATTTTGTTTTAAATAGTCCTTAACATTTTCCAGTTCGGTTTTTGTAAGAACTAATTTCATTGCTGAGCTTTTAAATTTATTTTGCAGTATGGGGACAATTTTATACATGGCTAAAGGTGGGTCTATGATAAGTCCTGTTTTAATTTTTGGATTTACATATTCTTTTATTGCATTTACTACGTCATTTTCTAAATTCGATTCGGATATTTGAATAGTGGTTTTTGTATGAGTCTCAAATGGCTTGGTAACTGTCGGTCGTTTTTTTATGTCTCCTACTACTACAAGAGATATTTGTCTACTAAACTTATTTAACGGGTCGTCAGATATAGGAATTTCTAGGATAGGATTTTCTGCACTGGAGTGGACGGTGATTGTAGATGAACTAGTGTGTGCGGTAAGTGTTGAGGATCCAGATGGGGATTGAGGTCTGTCTGCTTCAGAAACATTTACTATCATAGAACTAGCGTCCTCGTTGTTAATTTCTATTCGTGATAAGGCATCAGCATTTGTGTTACATTTGCCTTGCTTGGAGATGGGTGTGAAATTATATTCACTTAGTTTCAAACGCCATCTAGTGAGCCTTGAGCCGGGCTCTTTAAGGTTCATTATCCATTGAAGTGGCTTATGGTCCGTTACCACTTTAAATTTTCTACCGAATAGATATGGGCGAAAGTATTTTGTGCCAAAGACTATAGCTAAAAGCTCTTTTTCAATTGTACTATAGTTAATTTCACTTGTGTTTAACGTCCTAGATGCGTAAGCTATTGGTCTATCACTACCAATAGGTCCTTGGGAAAGAACTGCTCCTATTGCAAAATTTGAGGCATCTGTAGTAAGTATAAATTCCTTACTGAAATCTGGATATTGCAGGATCGGGTCATTGATT
This sequence comes from Glaucopsyche alexis, assembly GCA_905404095.1. Lineage (NCBI taxonomy): Eukaryota > Metazoa > Arthropoda > Insecta > Lepidoptera > Lycaenidae > Glaucopsyche > Glaucopsyche alexis. Next base: position 14,741,264 of record FR990052.1, on the reverse strand, counting down.
AATAGGGTTTTACATTTTTCAAAACAGGCAATATACTCGGGATCACTTATAATTATTTTACAGCCTTTCTTCAAACATTTTGTCATTGGTTTTGTGATACGAGCGAAATCTGGTATAAATTTTCGGTAATAGCCTAAAAGACCAAGAAATCTTTTTATTTCTGTAGCGGTTTTTGGAATAGGGAATTTCTGAATAGCTGCGATCTTATCTGGGTTTGGTTTAATTCCATCTTTACTGATAATATGTCCTAAATACGCGGTTTCTAATTTGAGAAATTCAGACTTGTCCATTTGAATTTTGAAATTTGACTGTCTAAGTCTTTGGAATACTTTTTCTAAATTAACCATATGTTCCTGTAATGATGTGCTAAATACTACTATATCGTCTAGATAAACTAAGCAAATTTCATTTTGGAGGCCTTTTAATACATTGTCCATCACGCGTTGAAACGTGGCTGGTGAATTCTTTAGACCCATGGGCATTCGCAAAAATTCGAAGTGTCCATGATCGACATTGAATGCTGTTTTCGGAATATCACTAGGATTCATCTCTACCTGGTAGAATCCACTGGCAAGGTCAAGTGTAGTAAAATATTGGCAATTACCTAATTTATTAAGAGCATCTGAAATATTTGGAATTGGGTACTTATCGTCTATTGTTTTATCATTTAATTTCCTAAAGTCTACGACCAAACGCCATTTGGTTTTTCCTGAGGCGTCTGCTTTTTTGGGAACCACCCAGATGGGGGAATTCCACGCTGATTGAGAGGGGCGGATTATACCCTGCTCTAACATTTTTGAAATTTGTTCCTGAACTTCCTGCTTATGTATGAAAGGATACCTATAACTTCTGGTATAGACCGGAATTTCGTCGGTTGTACGTATGTTGTGTTTTATTTGATTTGTAAATGTCAGTGGTTCACCGTCTATGTAAAATATATCTGAATATCGAGAACAAAGAGCTTCTAAGTTAGCACGTTCTTCTGGGTTTAAATGGTCGGTTCGCAAACGAGATAAAACCTCAGTAACACGGTCTGGTTGGTTTTTTTTACAAAAATTTAAATTTAAAATTTCGGCAGTAACTGGACAATCCATTGAGAAAACTATGTCATGATGAGAAGGGTTTTTTATTTCTATAATGCCACGATTATTTTTTACCGTGGTCACACAGTCAGAAATTACACAGTTACAAATTATTTGTTCAGGTATGAAGGCTTCGCCTTCCTGAAAATTTATGGGCACATTAACTAATTTTGAAGTATTTGCTGGTATTATTTCCTCATATAAATTACAATTACGTGAATCGTACATAAGTAAGGGGGTCATTGAAAATTTCGTTACTAATAATTTATTTTTAAGAACAATATTCGACTCCCATTTTTCTAATAAATCTAACCCAATTAATCCATCGAAAAAATTATGAAATTTATATATAAATAATGTAATTTTATCATTGCTATTTATTTCCTGAAAACAAGGTACAGTTATAGAATAATTATTTCTAGTGGTAGCATGAATATTAGTTACCTCAAAAGGATCATAATTACACTCGATATGTGAATAAAATTTTTCTACGGCGCCAGGGCTAATAAAAGATTGATTTGCCCCGGTGTCGATTAAAAGTTTTAAAGGTGGGTTACTTATTTGAATATAGGGCAACTGTCTTTGGGTTTGTAAATTTAGTTCTATTTTAACTTGTCTGACTTGGCTATTTTCTGAAAATCCTGCTCGTTATTTGATGTAGGGGTGGTATCCTGTGCCTCCTCTACAATACAAGTTTGGGAAAATTGGAGTTCTTGATCTATTGGGTATTCGTAATTAATATTATTATAATATTCGTCATCATAGTCAAAGTGAGTTCCGTCAAAGTCTGAGTTATAGTATGGGTAGTAAAATTCGTTCAAATTCATTTCTCTAGTTTTAAAATAATTATTAGGTGGAGGGTTACCGAATTTTCTCCAGTCATGGGGTTGTCTGTTCGTCTGTGCAAATGGTTTAGTCATGAAATGGCTTACACCACTCATAGGCTGTGGTTCATTTTGAAGGGGACGTTTGGGTAATCTAAATAAATGACTTTGAGGTCTATAGTTTGGTGGGGGCGCGGCAAACATTTGCTGCGTTCTTGTAGGTCGCGTTTCGTGGACCTGCTGCTGTGCTCTCCAACCCTGATCTGGGCGTGGGAGGTGTGTACCTAACTGGGGACGGAATGGTGTACCTGACATAGAATTAAATGGTCGCGCTGGTGCTACAAACTGTTGCGCGGGTAATAAGGACATAGAAGGTTGTTGCCCATACTTAAACCTATTTTCACTAACCTGCATTTTCTTCTCAGACGGACGCTCGTTGCGCTGCTGCATGTAGAGTGTGTTCATCTCCTCATGAACATATTCTAACGCTTTTTCTATAGTGTCAGGGCGCATGCAACGGATACGAGATCCTAGTGGATCGCGGAGTCCACGTAAATATGATTGAAGCGTTAATTTTTTATATAACGCACGCTTAGACTCTATAGTGCTCGGCACCGTTTCATGCAAGCTGACATATGTAATAATAGTACTAAATAAATTCTGACAATTTTCATAAAATTCTTGAGGGCTTAGGGACCCCTGGTTCAATAATGCTAGATCGTTATAGAGCGATGTTTCATCTCGCTGATCGGAAAAATTATTAATTAAGGCAGATCGAATGCCATTCCAGTTTTCAGGTATACCATTAGAATTAATCAAACGAGAAGCTGAGCCTACGACTTTGTTTAAAATTCCATTAATTAATGCGCAATTATTAAGTTCATAGCCTTCCTCATTGCGAATAAATTGTTGCACTAACTGGTCACATAATCTAATAAATCTAGTTAAAACATTTGGATTTCCATCAAACTCGGGCAATAGCCGTAAAGCCTTAAATATATTATCCAAATTTGCCATATTTAATATATTATAATTTTCTGAAAGGTTTTCACCCAAAATTAAATTTTCTTCTAATTCTAAAATTAATCCTAAATTTCTATTCGCATCCAACGAATTATTTCTACTGCTATTACTAACTCTAGGATTCCGTGATTGCCTTGGATGGAAAATCTTGGAAAGTTATGGTAAAATTATAGGATAAAAAAAGGAAGCAACTCTAGATAGAAACTAAAGCACTTACATATACATTCTGGTCTCTGCTGGATCGATTTCTGGATCTCACACACACCCGAATTTATTACTCCCGGAACACTTTCGAAGGTTCTTTAATTTTTCCGTAATTTTGGAAAAATCCACCAAGACTGCGCCACTTATAGTGTTCTCGAACGGGAGTTCCAAAAAAAACGATTTAATTTAAAAGATTTATTGAACATTTAAAATTACAAATTATTTTATATTAAAACTTAATTAAATGAATCAGATCTATGTTGGATCTATACTCAAGAATTATAACTAAATTAAGACTACCGACTTTGACCGATGTAAGATCTGAAGTGTCCAAGTTAACACCAAATTCACGGTCCCACGGAGCTGGGACCACCACGATGATGCGGCGTCAGCATTTCCAGTATAAGACGATTTATTTCGTCATTTATGAAGAAACTGCACGACATGTATTTTCTTTATAGTCCAAGGGGCGGCTTCAATTATTATATGTTATATGTTAATTATAGTCCAAGAGCAAGTTCGACTGCAACTGCTTGATGATGATGATTCCCATATAGTGGTATTCGGCAATTCTGTGCTAAGTCCATATTTCATAGGGGGTACATATGTAACAATCAAAATATACAAAAATAACAATTATCTGTTGATGAGAAACTGTTGTCTAATATTTGCATTCTATATTGCATACAGTACAGTTATAATATCTCCTTCCCATTACTGCAAGTGCAGGTTATGTAGCTACTGCAGACGATAGACCAATATAAAGTTCAGACATCTTGTGTAACATTTCCATAATATTTGACTTCTATCTTTTATTTTATAGCAATCTCTAGTTGTAGGAATTAATATGATTACGCGTCTTTAAAAGTTAGGCTAGCCATACTCAGAGTACTTAAAGTACTATGAGTATGGCTAGCCTAACTTGGTAATCCGCAGGTTCAGTTTTAGTGGGTAAACCGGCGAGTCGCGTCGGGAGTCCCACATACCCCCGGGATACCCCTCCCAGGGAAGGCGTAACGACCTTTCCCCTGCGATATCAAAAAAAAACTTGATCTACCAAATTGTCATGCGACATTTACAACATGACGTCCGCGACATCGTGCATGTAAAGGAACTGTACATTTTGTCGCGACAAAAATTAGCTTAATATAATATCCTTTCCCGTATTCTAATCTATTTCCATGCCAAATTTCATCTAAATCAGTGTATAGTTTCAAACTCAAACTCAAAATTTTTATTTCCATGTAGGTTATAATATAACGCTTATAGAATTGTCCTACATGATGCCTACCACCGGTTCGGAAACTAGCCCGGCGAGAAGAACCGGCGTAAGAAACTCGCACGGGGCCACCTTTTAGCAAAAAGATGGAAAAATTGTTCTTTTCAAAAAATATTTTTACAATGTTGTAACTTAATTAATCTATATAACATTAGTTATAAGTACATAAAACATACTTAAGTACATAAAAGCAGCCTCGCATGGGGCCATCTTATTCCCAAGGTGTGCAATCGTTAATGAAATCACTGACTTTATAATAACCTTTAGCACACAAACGTTCTTTAACTACTTTTTTAAATTTATTAATAGACAGACTTTGAACGTTTTCTGGGATTCTATTGTATAGGCGTATACATTGACCTTTATAAGATTTACTAACTTTACTTAGTCTGATCACCGGAATGTCTAATTTGTGTTTATTTCTAGTGTTCATGCAATGATTATTACTTTTCGTATTGAACATATTTAAATTTTTTCTAACATACAACACATTGTCTAAAATGTATTGAGAAGCGACGGTCAGAATTCCTATTTCTTTAAACTTTTCTCTCAGAGATTCAAAGCAGGACATTTTGTAAATAGAACGTACTGCTCGCTTCTGCAGCACAAATATTGTATTGATGTCGGCGGCATTTCCCCATAAAAGAATGCCGTAAGACATTCTACTGTGAAAATAACTAAAATAAACAAGTCGCGCCGTTTCTTCGTCAGAAATTTCCCTAATTTTTCTGACTGCATATGCTGCAGAACTGAGTCTATCTGCAAGATTCGCAACATGAGGACCCCACTGTAATTTACTATCTAGTGTTATACCTAAAAATACAGTGGTGTCCACTAAGTTCATTTTCTCGTCATTTAGTATATTGGTTTTATTGGAACTTGCCTAACATTGGGCAAAGTAAACTTTAAACATTTTGTTTTATTTGAATTTAAAAGTAAATTATTAACATTAAACCAATGTACTATTTTAGAGAGAGCACTATTTACCTCGTCGTAATTTGACTGTTGTCGCTTCACATTAAAAATGAGTGAAGTGTCATCGGCAAAAAGTACTATCTCATTATCATTATCTTTAATTAGATAAGGTAAGTCATTTATATAGACGAGAAAAAGAAATGGGCCTAAAATGGATCCCTGTGGGACACCTAATTCTATTTTGGTCCCAGTAGACCTTTTACTATTTATTTCTACCCTTTGAGTTCTATTTTTAAGGTAAGAACTCAAAAGGTCGAGTGAAGAGTCCCGTATACCATAGTGGTGCAATTTACGAAGCTTATTTAATGAAAACAAACAAATCTTTCCTTTTCATAATATTAGTATAGATATTTTTATGTCGAGTGACAAGTTGGATATTCAATATTTTAGGATTCCTTAATACTACATGAAACCCTTATAGTTTCGCTCTGTCCGTCCGTCTGTCTATCCGTCTGTCCGTCTGTCTGTCTAACTAACTTCTGTAGTAATGAATTTTAATACATGAAATTTGGTGTCATATAAGCTTACGTAGTATATATAGATTTTACTTTTGGCATTAAAAATAATAATAATAATATATTTTAGCATTGGCTCCCCAGTCTCCATATTATAATATGTGAAGTAGGGATGAAATTATTTTTCTCGTTCAACTCCATTGAGGTATTTTCGAATAGGTCTTGTCAAAATACAAAGAGAAGGTTTAATACGTTTTTTTTTTACAGTCAACCATTTTCAAGTACCTAATCAGCCTCCGAAGTGGTTAACAAGTTGGACCCCTCTAGCATTTCCAAACTATAAGAGTAACTTATCTTGTAACTTTCCGTACTAATAGCTCTAGAAAATTAATTTCAATGAAATCGAACAATGACTTTGGAAGCAATTTGAAATAACCTAATAAGCATTGATACAGTACGGAACCCTTCTGTAAGCCGTGTCCTGACACGTTTTTGTTTAGGTTATTATTAAGCCTTCAATATATTATAATATTGTATTGTAAAGTTTAGAGTACATTTATGAAATAACTAAGATCTAATACTCGGGGTCCATACTCAGGCGGACGCAATCAATTCAGACAACTGATTAATTATATCTCCACTAATAAAATAGAGGATGGACGGTATTAGACCATAACGAGGCAGTTACTGATAAATTGAAATATTGGGTTAGAAAAATCATTCAAAATTTAAACCTGTAAATTGGAAACTATTTAAGAAACGATATAGGTATACCTATCTTATATATAAAAATGAATTGCTGTTCGTTAGTCTCGGTAAAACTCGAGAACGGCTACACCGATTTGGCTAATTTTGATCTTAAAATAATCGTATCAGTTCAGGGAATGTTTAAACGGTGAGAAATTTCAGTTCATAGTTAAGGCAGAACAACGTTTGTCGGGACAACTAGTTTTTTTATAATTATTTTATTATTGGATATTTTTGTTAATTAGGAACTTATTATTCGTTTATCAAAAAGTAAATATTCTTTTATATATTATTAAATGTGAAATACGTAATTATTGTTTATTACTAGTAATTAAATAGTTTTCTCTCCACCATCTCGTTTGCTTAGTTTTACATCGTTTATGTTTTTTGTTGTTTATTAGAATCTTATAGTTTAAATAAAGTTTACTTAACCGATTTAATCTGTTATATTTTTAAGTTGTATGTAAGACACATAATTATATAATTAAATATTAGATACATTAGGTATAATAATAATTTAATGCATACTAATATTATAAATGCGAAAGTAACTCTGTCTGTCTGTCTGTTTCGCGTTCACGCCAAAACTACTGAACCGATTTAAATGAAATGATGAAACACTGATAGTCTAAATCCTGAGAAAGGACATATGCAACTTTTTATCGCGGGGAAATGTACGGTTCCCGTGGGATACTTTATTTACTCTTTTACGTAAAAACTTCTAAACCGATTAACATAAAATTTGGCACAGATATAGAGAAGACCACGAGAAAGAACAAATGTTACTTTTATCGCGGGGAAATGTACTGTTCCCGTGGGATACTTTATTTACGGTTTCACGTATAAATTACTTAACCGATCATCATGAAATGTGGCACAGATATAATGTAGACCGTGGGGAAAGACTATCGTGTTATTAGGTTCAAAATACGGAAAAGTGAAAAAATACACCTTACGAAGCTTGGTATGTAATGTTTAAGTATGATTTCTATAAATTACGAATATGTATTGCGACACTGTGACATCATACTTTACGTAATACTTGATTCGATACTCTAACATAACAACGCATGTTATCAGTACCCCAAGCAGGAACATTTTGCGGTATCGTTACGTGTACGTAAACGAGAAATATTGTATCAAAAGTAACGAGTAGCGTAACGATACTATAGTAACAAGTACTTTTTTCGTTACTTTTACACCTCTATAAAATATATCAGTACAGATATAAAAGTTGCTGGCTACGTATCTCATATCGTCTATACTCGCTAAACAAAAGCCAGGTCCTGTAGATTTACTATTATGTCCCGATGACCACTGAACCGAGCGAGCGCCATGGACTTATTTTATGCCAGAGTGTTGTTCGGTGCCGTACTCCTGCTAACTGCTAAAGGTATGTTCTACGCTTCGACAGTTTATATTTATTTAATTAGAAAATGTTTTTACAAATAAGCAATATTGTTAGTTGTAAATATAAAATTTACAAATTTTAATACCAGTTTGTATTTTGAGGTAAAGTGTATATATTTCAATAAATAATAATACATGCGTTTTACAATGTTATATACTCAAGCTACTTATGTACAAAGTTATATAATATGTACTATCAGAGAATCTAATGCATAAGCAGGTAAGGGTTTTCTACTAATTTATTTGTATTATAATGACAAGTCAGTTTGATATCATAATAATTACAGAATATGAAGTGACAGTCAACTTGCTTATGTATTCAATCCCCTTATATGTAGTACTGAATGTAAATGCTAGTAATGTTCGTTTGTTTGTTTGTTTGTTTAAACAATTATGAGACTAAAAACGGTACTTATGACATGTAAATACATCTATTTAGTATAACAGGCAAAGCTGATAGTCATAATATTATGACGTTGTCATCCACTAAGGAAGAATTTTAGAAAATTCAACCCCCATGGGGAAAAAATAGGGGATGAAAATTTAAAACCTAATATCACGCGAGCGAAGCCGCGGCCATATGCAATGCTAGTTTAATTATAATTTGGAACAAGCATTACGTTCAATAATAACCACAAAAGTACCTACTACATTTTGATACAAGAGATTTCAAACGTTCGAACATGATTCCAAATATACACTCAATGTATTACACATTTCCCGTGCAAGGGATTTAGACCGTTGAATTGCTTTCAATTTAATATTCGATATTAGGCCATAAACATGCAAATTTCACGAATGATTCTGAGCGTGTTTTAGGCTGATATTTATTTGTGCCTATAATATTTTTATGAAGTGATTATCGACAGAACTTATCCGGGGTAAAATTTTAAAATACGTCGCCATTTTAAGGAGTGGTTGGGGGGGAGGAGGGAGGGGTCGGATTCCCCCCTCACCATTTTCACTCGCCGGAAATACTTGATTTCCTTAGAAAAAATAAAAAACTGATTTTTTTCAAAAATTGTTTATTCCACTTTATAAACATGTTTTATAGCTTTTATTAATTCCACAAATGGATCTTTTCTATATTTCATGTTATTTCGCCGCCACAAATATAACATCTGCAAAATTGTCTATGTTATTAAAATTGTCTTTTTTAAAAAATCTTTTAACGGCCCTCCACTGGGACTCAATTCGTTGAGTATGAGTCCCATCTTCAGCTATGGGTTGTCACAATCCGAGTGGTTGACTTTTCTGTGTATGTAGCCATGTTCTGACAAGCAATCATATGCTTTCCAAAATTCTGTGTGGATGGTGGTGCCAATTTCCACATTCTTTAATATAAGTGGCACCAAAACCTCAGCAGAGCGAATATTGTCTGGACACACTTCCAACCTCAAATCTTCAGATCCATCCTCAATCATACCTAGAACCCAATGGCCCTCAATAACAACTGGCTTCAATTATGAGTCGACGGAGCCCCGCTATGCGGGGCTCCTACTTCTGGGTGATTTACAAAAAAATAACCACGATGGCTAAGGCGGTAGCTTCGCTGCGCTGCGCTCCCGCCTTAGCCATCTAACCTAACCCAATGAAGTCGTATTGGGCCAACTCGGAGTAATACAATGCTATTAATTACCTAAGAATTATATTATACTGTTCTCATACATTTCCTATATCACATTATATATATAAAATATAATTACCTCGATTATATTTTCTTTTTCCAAATTTCAATTCCATACATTTTGATCGGCGATTCTTTAAAGAAGCGATTAAGAAAAGATCTTGGCTCACCCCCCTTGTACTAAAGCATAAAGATTACGTTCCGTTTTGCATAATTGCAATAATATTTAAGAATTTTTGAAAATTGTTTAAAAATATTTAGACGCAACTCCGGCAGCCAAAATTTCTTTGGGGGTTTAAGACTAACTCCCTTAAGCCCCCTACACCACCAATACTCTCAAATTCAGGCGACTCGTTATAAAATCCAACCCCTTATCCGTAGATACTTGATTAACCCCATTTGTAATCGTAGTTATTATTAAAATTCATATAGGTTCCTACTAATCTAACTCCCTTTCATATCTATAACAAGTAAAAATAGAAAAATTAAAAATTTAATTACATACTCATGTATGAATTGTCATTTCTATACCTAAGTAATATGAAATTGTTCTACAAAATAGCAAATCAATAATAATAATATCTATGGACGCTTTACACCACGTCAGTCTGGCTCCGTGGTAAGTATCCGAAGAACTTGTGTTACGGGTACGGAATATATTTAATATTTTTTATACTATACTTATATTTAAGATTTTTATTATATTATACACATATTTAATACACATCCATGACCCAGGAACACAGAAAACTTTTTTGTTCCCTGGCGGGATTCGAACCCGCGACCTCCGGCTAAAGCGCCACTGCGTTCTCCACTGAGCCAAGGAGGTCGTCATCAATGTATTTCTTAAATTATAGAAAATACGAAAAATAAATTGTCGATACTAAAGCGATATATTTTCATCATTAAAGATGTCATGGGATACTCTTCCCAACTTACCTGTCCGGTAGTTGTGGTATAGTATACGGGTATGCGACCCCGGCTTCCCTAGCTATTACTGTCCTATCCCTTGCCCTCCTGGGCGGTAACATCCTACATTCCCTATTTCCCGCTCTAACTTACCAATCTTCCTTTCCACACCACCTATCCTTCCCTTTTCCTATTCCTACCCTCTCCACCAATCCGTGTAAACGCAACGGATAATCAAAAATAATTTAATTATCCAAAATGGCGGCGATGTGGTTCGCCACCCATCACGTCTCGTTTCTCGCGGAGGCGAAAAGCGGACCATGGAGAGACGCTTGGCTACGTTGAATGTAAGAGGAGGAATGGATGGTAAGAATGAAAGTGGACGAAGCGAAAGAAGTATGTAAGGATCGTGGCAAGTGGAAAGAAGTGGTCTCTGCCTACCCCTACGGTAAAGAGGCGGTCCTGCCTACCCCTACGGGAAAAAGGCGTGATTATATGTATGTATGTATGTATGTATTAATTGAACCACAGTTTATAAGTTAAATAAGGCCAAATTGTATCATTCACAGGTATACACGTAAATAAAAATCAATGCAGTATAACCGCTTGTGAAGTTTTGGAGATAATTAACAAAGAACAACAAACAGAAAAGCCGAGTTCGGGCTGTGCTAACGACATACAATGGAGAAAGCTAGACAGAAGATTGCAGGCTATAGAGCAACCAGGTATCACTTTAATTCACATTACCTATAGAAATGTATAATGTAGATACTATCAGGGATTCTAATTCTTAAGCAGGTACGTCATGCTTATAATTTGCACGTATTATAATGACGACCTACCATGTCAACACTTATTAAGTCAATTGTAGGCCAAAGTTTAATATCATATGATAACATTAAAAAGGAACAATTATGGAGGAGGAAGGAGAATGGTCAACCTGCTCAAGGATTAGATTCCCTGATCCTTGCAATGCAAAAATCCTTGCGTACAATTGCAAACATTTTTAACCTTATTACTATGGAATCAAAGTGAAATATAAATGGCAAATGTCTATCTCTGTGTAGGTATGAAGTACATTATGATACACGATAATTTTAGTTCTTGCAAACATGGAATGTTTCAATAGCATAGATACTATATTGTGTTTTGGTGTATTATAAAACGCTATAATAGTATTTACCATATTTATACTATTTATATATTATTACATTATATTTTTATATAATATAGGTACTTAAGTCTCTGAACCGGTTTTCTTTTAATAAGTATTATGCATCTACCTCACACTGTCTCTGCATCACCCAAAGGTTGGCTGGTAGAAAATGCCACAAGGCATTAAGCCCGCCTCTGTACCATATTGTGTGCATAAAGTATAATAAATAAATAAATATATTTAATTATATTAAGACGAGCATTGACGTATAGTAGAGTGCAAAGATTTTAAAACTCAACATAGGTTATGCCGTACATTTGACAGAACAAATCTTCATACAATAAAAAGGTGCGCCATCTTGGTTTTCACCATACATAAAATGTCAGCTATCTCATTTTAACCATACTTCAAATGTCAAAATGGCCCCAAAAATCTCAAAAGTGAGGCCATTTAACTGGAGACACTTTTTGCCTCAACATGCCTCGTCTATAATATACGTCTATGGTTGAGTGTGAAGCAGTGGCGAAGGCTGCTTCTCCTTCGTAGGGAAGCCGGAGCCTGTATAATAGGTAGGGATTTCTATGAAGGTTCGCAAAAGGTAAGTGACAAGGGAAGCCGATAGGAATGGAGTTATAGGAACCCTTCGCCACTGGTGTGAAGAAAGCCGTTGCATATCAGAAACGGCGAATCGTAAAATAAGTCACGATAAAAACCTAACTGTGGTTTTGTAATAAAATAAATTCGCGACTTTTTGTCCGCATGAGTTAATCTCAACTTAGCTGTGACCATCGAAGTAAAAGTAGCGTTGAAAATGGAAAAAGTGTGTTTGTGGTCTGGAAGACCTTAAGCATCTCTTAAGGGACAAGCTTTTAAATATATAACATAAGCTAGTTAAGTGAAACCAGTTATGTATGTTTTGTGAGAGTATAATATTATATTATAATAAAAAAAAGAAGTTTATATTAACTCGTAATCTTCCTATGGATAAAATTCTTTTGTGTTTGTTGTTTATAATAAAACTTCTTCGAAATAGCTTGATCAATTTTAATTATGTGTTTTTTTTTTTTGTTTTTGGACTTTTTTATTTGATTTTTACGGTTTCGTACCTCAAAAGGAAAAAACGAAACCTTTTGGATTAATTAGGATCACTTTGTTGTCCGTCCGAATTTCTGTCAAGACCCTTTTCCTCAGGAACACATGGAGGTATCAAACTGGAATTTATATTAAACACTAAGATAACGGTCCCTTGGAGCTGTGAAAAAAATCAAACTTCTATGCCAACGCAATAAAAAGCTACAGACGTTAATGCCGCAAACCACAAAATTTCGACATTCGCAAGGGAATCAAAACCTACAGGGTACTTCCCGTGAATCCAGAATCTTAAAATTTAGTACGAAGTAACATCTTATAGGAAAAATTGTGAAAACCGTAAATTTTTAGTTACATCATAAGTATAATAAAAATGTTTTTAATAATTTTAAACTCTATTTTAAACTCCTACTATGACTCGATTGTCGTGATGGTACCAACTTTTACTTATCTACAGGTTTGTATGGAACCCTCGATACGCGAGTCCAACTCGCACTTGGCCGGCTTTTATTTTTAATTTACCATGTATGAGGCAAAAGAACCCTTACATACCTAGTTCACACTTTAAAATAGGCTAGATGACTAAAGAAGAAGGGGCATTTTTGTATGGAGCCCGTCCCCACTACTGTAGCACTATAAGACATAATATTATATCAAATGAAAGGGCTTAAAAAGTGTGTAATTTTATTGTCTGACGAAAAATCTCTAAACCATGGAAGAAAAAACTTAATGAGGGTTAAAGGTTAAAAAAAAGTAGAAAAAATCATCCTGTATTATTGCACCATTTTATAGTGTTGCTATTAAAGAACAATTTTTGGAAAGTAATAGTATACAGCAAACGTCATAAAAGTGGTATATTTTGATAAACTGACTCATATTTTGAAGAAATGTATGGAATAATAATAAAATGCTAAAAAAAGCTATTTCCTTAATTTTTTCGCACATAATTACGTTCTGGAAATTGTTTCTGTGGAAAGTGTTTTTTGTATTTTTTTTTACAATCTATGGGTTCGAATCCTGGCTAGGAAAATTGAGTTTTTAAAAATCTAATGATGCAGTTTAAGTTTTCATCAAGTCGGACACGACACTCCATAGGGCTAAATTGCTATTCGTAATTTGTTTTAGACTTCTCTTACAACGACCAGAAGAATAGTTCACCATATAATATGTTTCTTTTTACTTTTTTCAGTGCATAGACGTTTTAAAATATTTTTTTCTTTAATTATATGTATTTTAACGTAATTTTTTTATCTGCATCATTAGATTTTACATAAACCAATTTTCCAGGCCAGGATTCGAACCCGCAGATTAGGAAAAAAATACATTCTGTATTATTGCACCATTCGATAGCGTCGTAAGTAAGAAACAATTTCTAGAAAGTAATTCATTCATTCATTCCAACTTAAGAGCTTCGCTCTTGTCGGTGGAGCTTTCTCCATTCCTCTCTGCACTCCGCCCTTCTCTTGACCTCCTGATACGACACGACCATCACTTTTTCCTTCACCTGGTCCATAAACGTTCTCCTCGGCCTTCCACGTTTTCTTCCACCTTCAACTTTCCCTTCAATTATTCCTCTCATAAAGTTGTCGTGCCGTATCAAGTGTCCTAACATCTTTCCTCTTCTGTTCTCAATGGTCTTTAATATCTCTCTCTTCTCATTAACTAATGCCAAAACTTCTTCATTACTTTTCTTTTCAGTCCAACGTATTCTCTCCATTCATCGCCAACACCACAACTCGAATGCTTCCAATCTCTCTCTATCGCGTTGTGTCATGGTCCACGTCTCGCTACCATACAAAGCAATGCTCCAGATGTACATTTTAATTAGCTTTTTTCGGATGTGACGTGATATGCGGGCTTTAAAAAGGTATTTTTTGTCGTTGAAGGCTTTCTTTGCTATTCTTGTTGCTATGTCCGATGTACACCTGGAGTCATTTGTGATGAGGCTTCCCAAATATCTAAACTGTTTGACTTGATCTATTGTAATTGAGTTGATAGTTATGGGGTTATGTTTTTCTGTAGTCTTGGATGTAATTAGTGTCTTAGTTTTATTAACGTTGATTTTTAATCCAAATTCTTTAAATACAAGATCCATGTAGGTTACCAATTCTTCTAATTGCTTTGAATTTTCGGCTAACGCAGCTATATCATCAGCAAAACGTATAAATTGGATATTTTGCCCATTCATTTTTATCCCCCCCTTCCCTGACTCTACAAGTTTCCTGATTGCACACTCTATGAAGATGTTAAATATGAGTGGCGAGAGCGGACAACCCTGCCTTACACCTTGTCTGATCTTTGCCATACCTTCCTCTTCTCCTATCCTTATTACCGTTTCTTGGTTCTTGTAAAGTTCAAATATTATTCTCCTGTCTCTATAGTCTATTCCTGCTTGCTTTCATCATGTCAAACTCATCATCAAACTGTCATCATGTATTTCCAATTAACTTTGTCAAATGCTTTCTCTAAATCAATGAAGGCAATATGTGTGTCTAAATCTAATTCCATTCTCCTGTCTATTGCTAATCTTAATGCTAATATGGCTTTCCTCGTTCCTTTCTGTTGGCGAAATCCGTATTGATCTGGTCCCAAGTAATTTTCAGCTATAGGCCTTATTCTATTTTGAATAATTTTAAGAAGTATCTTACTAGCTTGAGATATTAAACTTAGTGTCCTGTATTCCTCACATTTCAGAGTATTCGCTTTCTTAGGTAACATAACTGTTTTGCTAATCTTAAAATCTTTAGGTATTTTTCCTGTAGTATAAATTAATTTAATTAGTTCAAAAAGTTGGTTTTTTAGGGATTCACAGTTAGAGTATTTTATTAATTCAATATAAATGTCGTCAAATCCGGCAGCCTTTCCATTTTGGATGTTACTAATGGCGTTATCATATTCCTGTCTAAGTATATCTGGGCCCAGATCATCTACTTCTATAATTTCTTCCTTCTCTATATCATCCTCTGACAATCCTTCACCCTTGTACAACTCTTCTATGTATCTTAACCGTCTTGCTACTATTTCTTTATTATCGATTAGAATTTTTCCCTGTTCATCCAAAATTGTCGCGCTTTTAGTTTTATGTTTCTTTTCCATTTCCCTGATAATATTATGAAAGTAATTAAGTGCGAAAAAATTAAGGAAATAGCTTTTTTATAGCATTTTATTATTATTCCATAAATTTCTTCATAATATGAGGCAGTTTATCAAAATATACCACTTTTATGACGTTTGCTGTATACCATTACTTTCCAAAAATTGTTCCTTATTAGCAACACTATAAAATGGTGCAATAATACAGAATGATTTTTTCAACTTTTTTTAACCTTTAACCCTCGTTAACTTTTTTCTCCCATGGTTTAGAGATTTTTCGTCATACAATAAAATTATACACTTTTTAAGCCCTTTCATTTGATATATTATGTCTTGTAGTGCTACAAGGGTGGGGACGGTTTGCCCCTTCTTCTTTATATTTTTTTACATTTATCAAATAGAAATAAATACACCTCAATATTTCTGAGTAAGTATATAAAAATAAACTTAATATTTTACATATTGTAGACGTGACCCCAATTTTATTATGAATTAGCTTTAGCAGCTCCGTCCACGTAAATACATTATTCCGCGGGAACATTGTACTTTTTCGGGATAGAAAATATCCTATCTCCTTTCCCGGGACTCAAATTATAAACATACCAAATTTCATAAAAATCGGTTCAGCGGTTAAAGTGTGAAGAGGTTACAGACAGACAGACAGACACACTTTCGCATTTATAATATTTGTATAGTATAAATTATTATGTGCGAATTTCGACCATAGGGCGTAGTATTTGAATAGTTGTAGCTGCATTCGTAGCACGCTACGCAAGTTCTACGTTACTACGGCTACGCTGCTACGAAATGGGGTTAAGTATTAATACTTAATGGACAAAAATTGTCTTCTAGTAAAGGTATTACTTAAAAATACCTTTAAATAATTTTCGTTCTATTAGATGTAGTAGATAAAAGTATTAACTTCACCTACATAATAAAACAGGGGTTAATTTATCAACCTCAAAAACGTATGTTCCTAATATTCGGAGAGCCTGAAAAAGAAAATTTATACATAATCCCCCTTACTTATAAAAATATTTATCAAGTAGATAAGCAATACAATGTTTTGTCCTTGTCTGTCAAGTGACTTTTCCAACGCAAACAACAAGGACAAAACATTGTATTACTTATCTACTGGATAAATATTTTTATTAGTAAGGGGGTAGATATCTTAACACTAATTTAACAGTTTAATAATGTACAAAACGCCAAAACTATTTAATTTGTACCAATATCGTCCTGTATCGCTTAATCTATATAGATAAATAAAATTGAAGTGTCTGTTTGTAACTTCAAATTGACAGCTTTTCACATAATGCATCTGAAACTATATTCGGTACTTATTCGGTACTTACAATTAAATACCAATTTTTAAAATTTTTGTCCGTCCGTCTGTCTGTCTGTCTGTTTGTTCCGGCTAATCTCTGACACGGCTGGGCCGATTTTCACGGGATTTTCAATAGCAGCTGTCTGATGTTATAAGGTCTAATATAGGCTACTTTTATTTTAGGGTTCCGTTTAAAAAAATAGGGTTCCGCTTCCGTTATTTCTGCGCAAAAGAAGTTGCGGGCATCAGCTAGTAATTGTACTATTACGCAACAGATTTCATTATATATTAATTAATATAATGAAATCTGTTGCGTAATAGGTACTTTCTTGTGCTCGTACGTTGCAAATAGATCTGACTGTTGCCTTATTGTATAGCATAGCAACACACAGCTGAGCCATTTACTGTAACCAAAATATTTCTTCTACAAATTAAAGCAATTGAATCGTTTAATTAAATCAAATTCTAGAAGCGATTTCGGGTTTTAATTAAAGCACTCTAAACAAGAACAAGAAATAATTGCCTGAGACTAATTAATTAGATATTCAGAACTACGCCAAAACAAAGCCTCTATAGCAATTTTGAAATAAAAAGTCCTTTAAATTATTGTATAAAGAGAATTATCCTCATTTTATATGAACAACCTCCGTAGTCTAGTGGTTAGAGCATTGGCTCTCGACTCGGAGGTCGTGGATTCGATTCCCGCATTGGAACAACAAAGAAAATATTGTTTTCATATTTGGTTAGGACAATGCAGGCTGATCACCTGATTGTCTGACAAGAAAGATGATCCATGCGTCGGATGGGCATGTAAAAAGTCGGACCTTCACCTGATCTCTCACCAGTCGTGTCGGTTATCCGTCCCACTGGATTATGAGAGCAAAGGAAGAGAGAGTGCTCTTGTGTACTGCGCACACACTTGGGCACTATAAGATTACTCCTGCGTAACTGGCCTGGTTTCAATGAAACTGGCCACTGTCGGTGTGAGGGAGATATTTTTTTTATGATCTGTCTTAATACATTAAAAATATAAAACAACAAGTCGTATAATTGCCTATTTCATTAGTGTTCTGCAAATGTGCCTAAAACAATATTAAACAATCACATCTGTCAGGCTTGCTAAAACTAAAAACTTAGGCCTTTACATCCGTTAATAGATGATGTATACACTGGTATCTCACCAAAAACATTCTGTAAAAAACTAGCCAAGTCTCGATGGGGCTGCTTGTTTATCTCTAAAAAGTAATGAAATCTAGACAAAGTCGTGCCAAGTCTAAGGTTCCTTACTGCGATTTATTTATTATTATAGTTAATGTTGTGTGATTTGGCCATTTGGTACAAGTCAATTTTGTTTACACGTAATGTTATATCTGTTGTAACTACCTATGTTTGTTAAGCGAGATAATAGCCCATACTGGTATTGGTAATTGGACGCTAGTGTCTCATTTTAGGCTGTTGTTGATTGTACAATACATGTATTGGAGCAATGGTGTCATGGAGCCCCTTTTTACCCTCGTGTACCCATCAACGGCCAAGTCACACAACATTAACTATAATAATAAATAAATCGCAGTAAGGAACCTTAGACTTGGCACGACTTTGTCTAGGTTTCATTACTTTTTAGAGATAAACAAGCGGCTCCATCGAGACTTGGCTAGTTTTTTACAGAATGTTTTTGGTGAGATTTCACTTCTTTTTGTAGAAACGTGGGCATATTGATTTATTTTTTTAGTGTAATTTGTTTATTTAAGTAATTTGTGTAATGTTCGAGTAGAATATAGTTAATTGTTCGACTATTTCTTCTTGTAAACTTGTAAGTTTAAACTAATGTAAGTATACTAATAGTTTGGTTAGACTCTTGTGTTTTCTAATCAGGGTCACCAGGTACTCCAGGTCTTCGATTATCCTAGTTTTTATAGTTTTCCCTTCATGTGGCCATTAAACCCTAACTCTGTACCAAATTTCAGCTCTCTGAGTTTATAGGAAGTACTAGTTCTATTCTGATGATCATGAGTAAGTGACTGAGTGAGTGAGTGTCATAAATGCGAAACTTTGCTTTCGCTTAACTTCGGAACTAAATGACCTACAGACTTAAAATTTTGGATTTTAAGTATGAGATTATAGCTTACTGGATGACGAAAATTTCTGCGTTCTGGTCTTATCCAGAGGTTCTCAAATAGGGGCCTGAAAATGCGGCGAAATGGTTCCAGTAAGGAATGGTACGGCAGTGTTTGCTTCGCGCTCGACTTGGCGGGGGCACTGCCGTGCCCCCAGATCGACGTTCTGGTCTTATCCAGAGGTTCTCAAATAGGGGCCTGAAAATGCGGCGAAATGGTTCCAGTAAAGAATGGTACGGCAGTGTTTGCTTCGCGCTCGACTTGGCGGGGGCATTGCCGTGCCCCCAGATCGATTATCCTAGTTTTTATAGTTTTCCCTTTATGTGGCCATTAAACCCTAGCTCTGTACCAAATTTCAGCTCTCTTAGTTTATGGGAAGTACTAGTTCTATTCTGATGATCATGAGTGAGTGAGTGAGTGGGTGAGTGAGTGAGTGTCGTAAATGCGAAACTTTGCTTTCGCCTAACTTTGGAACTAAATGACCTACAGACTTGAAATTTTGGATTTTAAGTATGTGATTATAGCTAAGTGGATGACGAAAATTTCTGCGTTCTGGTCTTATCCAGAGGTTCTCAAATAGGGGCCTGAAAATGCGGCGAAATGGTTCCAGTAAAGGATGGTACGGCAGTGTTTGCTTCGCGCTCGACTTGGCGGGGGCACTGCCGTGCCCCCAGATTCTCCGAGCGAAGTAAGCACTCTTGAAATACTGTAGTGCCTATGACAGTTGGTTTTTAAATGTCGTATGGTTGCCCAAGCACATACGGCATTCTCACAACATAGTCAGCCTAGTCCAGAGGAATGAATTGGTCAATACGTCTGGAGCCAATTATGTGCGGGTTTCCTCACGATGTTTTCCTTCACCGTTAGAGCGTCCGTATAATGTACTTGAGATCTGAAAAGTCTCATTGGTACACGCCACAACCTGGGATTTGAACCTGCACTCTCTCGAGTGCGAACTAAACGGTCTACCCACTAGGCTACGGAGCTCATTGCTAAAACTACTGCAAACAAAACGCATACGATATTCGTAACTGCACTAGTTACTCAGTAAAGTTCATTTATAAGCAAAATTATTGCGCCTAAATAATTGAGGTTTTATTCTTTTACGATGATCTCTGTGGCTCAATGGTTGAGAGCGCCAGTGCTCAAGGAGGTCGCGGGTTCGAATCATATCAAAGTAACAAAAAGTTTTCTATATTCCTGGGTCATGGATGTGTATTAAATGTGTGTATAATGTAATAAAATCAATTTGTGCATAACATAATCTTAAGTGTACCTATAGTATAGAAATTGTACGGTGCAACCGTACAAAGTCCAAAATATAAACGCATCATCATCATTTTGTATATTTCACGTGCGCGCTCATTTTAGACTTAAGTTTAGTGTTAAGATCAGTTCACGCAAAACCGTCGCGCATTGCGGACTAGTGTAACTCAGTAGCATAATATAGCATTTTATCTTTTAGCATTATACATCTTAGCAGCAACATCTTAGTTTTATTCAGCATACAGCATCATCTATAGCAGCAGCATCTCAAGGTGTACGAACCGTACGTCTTTATGGTCCTTCGTTAGCAATTAGAACCAGCGTCCTAGGATATTCCGTGCTTACCGTAAGCGGGATCTACTTCGCGAGTGTTTAGCAAGCAGTACCTCGAGCTGTAGAAGCCGCTACGTAAGTTCCAGCAGCAGCGGTGAGTCCATCATTTATCAATTATCAATCATAGCAAGCAAAATCATCAAAATGGAAGGTCTCCTAGCAACACAAACCCAGCTTATCGGAGCTATGCAGCAGCTCCTCAGTAATTTTAAGAAAGACGGTGCCGAACGCAAGACACCGGCTAATATCAATCAAAGAATAAGTACATTAGATTTATATTGGAATGAATTCCAAAGTAATCATATAAGCTTATGTGAATTTAACGATAAGTCCCATGATTATTTCGTCAAAAATATGTACCAAAAAACCGCAGATTTTTACAAAGACGCGCGTACGTTTATTCTTGAATATTTACCATCAACGGCAAAAGACCAGCCAAATCCGATTAGGCCAGCGGTGTTAGGGTTCCCGTCAAAAACAGGCCAACAGCAGGAGGAAGAAGAAAATACGTCGCGAGCATCATCGATTCCGGAGGCTACGTTCCAGACAAAAGGTACGTCTAGCAAATTAGAGGAAATGCTTAGGAAGCAAAAAAGTAACTTTAAAGCTTTCCAACGTATCATCAGTACCTTAAATTTGGAATCTATGTCTGAAAAATGGGAATTTGAGGATGCTATGAGAACCGTGCAGTCACGATGGTCCACAATTGATAGTTTACATTGGGAAATTGACAGCGAATGTTATAGCGAGAATATGGAGTATGAAGAAGCGTTTGTAAATTTCGAAAATTTATTCACAAGAACTAAAAAACAAATCAACAGCAAATTGTGGTCCGAGAGTCATCGCACGCAATCTACTCCTCAAATAGATATCCCTACGTTCACTGGTAGCTATCATATGTGGGTTTCCTTTAAAGATCTGTTTACTGAGACGATCCATAAAAATAGGTGTCTCTCAAATGCCTAAAAAATGCAATTTTTAAAAAGTAAACTAAAGGGCGAAGCTGAAAGATTAGTTCAACATCTTCAGATTAGCTCAGAAAATTATACGGTATGCTGGGAAATACTAGATCGCCGGTATAGCAACATAAAATTAATTTTTAATTCGCATATGAACATCTTGACTAGCCTACCAGTTATACAGCAACAATCAGCATCAGCTATCAAAAAGGTTCATGACACTGTAAACGAGTGCTTGAATGCCATCAGAAACCTAGGGGTCAATATAGACACCTGGGATCCCTTAATAATTTATTTAGTATCGCAAAAACTGGATTCCGAGACGCACAATGATTATATTGAGTCGCTGAAGAACCCCAGAGACCTGCCGTCATTAAATGATTTTCTACAATTTCTCGAGATAAAATTTACAGCATTAGAGTCGTCTAAACGTAAACAGGAATCATCAAAACCCATTCATTATCCAGCATCAACAACAGACGCCAGTACCAAAGGAATTCAAAAAGCAACATATATTTAAATCATTTACGAATAATCAGAACCCATTATTTAAATCACAGAACCCTAATAACTTTTATTCGGCGTCAGCGCAAAACTGCCCAATTTGCAATAAAGATCATGCTGTGCCATATTGCATCACTTTTGCTGAGTTAAATTCTCAATCTAAATTGAAAACAATTTCGAAATTATCGCTGTGCAAAAATTGTTTATATAATCATAATGGTAAAAATTGTTATTCGAATAAAAGATGCAAAATATGCAATTCAGATCATCATACTTTGGTTCATGACGCATTCATTATGCCAACTTCAAATTTTCCAGCAAAGCAACATAAAAGCAACGCCAACGTATCCTTGGATGACACTCAGGAAATTTTGTTAGCAACCGCCCATGTTGTAGTCCAAGCTGCAGACGGCACCTCCCTAATCATGCGGGCACTCATCGATCAAGGCTCGCAAACATCAGTGATTACTGAGAATGCCGCCCAAAGACTAGAACTACCACGACAACATTGCAAGGGAACAATTTTGGGTTTAGGCGCAAAAGAAAATACGTGTAAAGGCTTCATGACTATCAACCTACGGTCAAATTATAGCGACTACACTTTAAACACCGGAGTTTTCATCATGAACCATGCGGTCAACGATTTGCCTAACAAATCCTTCAGCAAACCATCGTGGTCGTTTATAGAGGACATCCAGCTTGCCGATCCAGAGTTTTATCGACGTCGACCGGTTGACTTACTATTAGGCGCCGACGTCTACTCGTCTATAATAATGGACGGAATAATTAAGCAAAGCGAATTTCTTCCAGTAGCACAGCAAACGCGTTTTGGTTGGATTCTATGCGGCAACGTAAGGTCCTTCCAATGTAACGTGGTCTCAGTCGACTTAGATAGCATCCAGAAATTTTGGTCGATAGAGGATATCGATGAAAACATAGATATGTCGGAGGAGGATTATTTGTGTATTCAACAATACCAGTCTACGACACAACGGCAGGAGGATGGCAAATATATCGTTCGTCTACCCTTACATCCAGACGCAGACGAGAAATTAGGCTCGTCAAAACAAAGGGCATGCGCACAATTTTATCAATTAGAAAAAAAGCTGCAAAAAGATAACAATTTATTACAGAAATAATCGTTTATCAATGAATACATCGAGCTAGGACATATGCACTTAACAATACAATGTAACCCGAAGCTTGTTTACTTTTTGCCGCATCACGGGGTTCACCGCTCTGACTCATCAACTACGTCATTGCGAGTCGTATTCAACGCGTCTAATAAAACATCGTCTGGTTACAGTCTGAATGACGTCATGTATCGAGGTCCGAATTTACAACAAGACATCTTAAAGTTAATAGTTCGCTGGCGACAGTATCCTTATGCGTACACAGCGGACGTAGAGAAAATGTACAGACAAATTCTGCTGAGTAAGCAAGATTGTCGGTATCAGCAAATAGTTTGGCGGGAAGATCCCAGCCATACTCTTCAAGAATATACTTTGTCAACTGTCACATACGGAACAAAAGCCGCTCCTTTCCTAGCTATGATGACATTAAGGCAATTAGCAAAGGACGAAGGTCATCGTTACCCTTCAGCAGCCAGGGTCTTAGAAGAACAGTTCTATATGGATGACCTCGTGAGTGGTGAGTATGACGTCACAGCAGCAAAGCAGTTACAACAAGATCTGATCCAACTTTTACAAGCGGGAGATTTTAATCTTCGTAAATGGTCGGCAAACGAGTCATCTTTGATAGAAAACGTTGACAAAGCACAAGGCATCCCAAGCACGTATGATTGTAAGCATCAAGAATTTACGAAAACGCTTGGCCTAAGCTGGAACGCCGCAGAAGACAACTTTCGGTTTATATGCAAGCTGACTACGGTATCAGAAAGAAATAGCACCATAGAGCTACTGGGATTTTGTGACGCATCGTTGAAGGTTTACGCGTGCGTAAGTTACGCGCGCACTATACGTAACGATAAAGCACGTCATATTATAACACTATTAGCAGCTAAATCAAAACTTGTACCGGTCAGCAAAATATCAAAGAGCGACGTTTCCCTACCACGATTAGAGTTATGCGATGCAGTTTTGCTTTTAAAATTAATGACGAAAATCCATCTCGGATGGCTGCAGGGTGAGCCGAGCCGCTGGAAGCCATTCGTAGCGAATAGACATAAGAGAATCACGTCAACTATACCAGCTTGGAGTTACGTTAAATCTAGCAAAAATCCGGAAGATTGTGCCAGCAAGGGCATGAATATCGAGCTAACAGAACAGCATGAGCTTTGGTGGAATGGCCCCACCTGGCTACTTAATTATCTAAACCAGCAATCGTGTCAAAAGTACGACACAACCTTAGAAGCTAAGCACATCTTATCTAATATAGCAATAAATATAAATGAACATCCATCTATTTTTATGTTTATCATTAATTTTATCAAAAAATATAGCAGCTTTACTCTGGCATCACGAATCTTGGCGTGGATTATGAGAATCGTATCATCCAGAGCTAAAGAATCTTATTTGTCAGTTTCGGAGTTACGAGCAGCTCAGTTAAAAATTATACAGGCGATTCAATACCTTGAATTAACTCGAGATTTTGATGATTTACAGAGCCAATATTTTTATACGGAAATAGATAAAATAGAAATTGAGTGGCACTTTAATGCTTCATCTTGGCCGAGTGCGGGAGGACTGTGGGAAGCAGCAGTAGTAGTAGACTTACATCCTGGAACAGACGGACACGTCAGGGTGGTCAGTTTAAAAACAAAGAGCGGCATTATCAAACGACCAATAGTAAAATTTTCAATTCTTCCGATAAATAACGAACAGCAGCAAACTCAGCAAAATCAAGCCATAGATACACCCCGCAATAAACGGACTAGACGTATTCCGAACAGAATATTTAACGTTCAATCTCTAACATTATTGAATATATTTACATTGTTTCTTTTAATGTTTACAACAGCAATAAAAGCGACTCATAACTATCCATTTAACATAACAAGAATAAATGAAGACAAGCACATCTTTTTTAATAAATTAGGAACAATGCATTTCATAGAAAACAGCTGGAAATTAATAGCATACTATAACATGAAACCGTACTGGAAAGGTTCCGATACTCTTGATAATTATGTTAACCACTTAGAAAATATGTGCGCATAGAATCATGCATTATATAGCCATTGTAATATCGTGTTAGTACAATTACATCACGGCTGCGACGAGTTAAAGTTCTACGATCGAATGTTGCTAAATCAGCATTTTGGTACGCCCACGCCGAAGCGCGTGCCGCGCACGCGACGTGGACTTATCAACGGTGTCGGTTACATCGCAAACTCATTGTTTGGCATTCTAGACGAGCGTTTCGCACAGCAATACGAACAAGATATCAGTTTAGTTAGAGAAAATCAAAACCATTTATTACAACTATGAAAAAATCAAACATCCGTGATCGAAGCAGAAAACAGTTTACTACAAAGAATAGAAGGGACAATGGAAAATCAACACAAATTGTTCAATAAGCATTTACAAAATCTTGACATACAAATATCCATTCTACAGCGAGAGATCAGCGATACACGAGCTACAACAGATTTTATTCTAACTATCATAATAGCGAATAATATTCTTTCAAGCTTAAAGGGCATTCAAGATGAGTTACTTGACACCATCACTAACCTAAATCAATTTAATGTTCATCTTCTCAGTCCTTCTCAATTACTCAACGAGCTTAATACCATTAGTGGACAGCTACCTAAAGATTTAACATTACCAGTGGAAAATTTACAAGCAGAATTAGCACATATATATAAAATAATGAAAGTTAAAGTTAGACTATGTCCAGAAACTGCGTATTCTTACGCACGTGAGGTCTACGCACGTAGTCGAGGTACTAGGGCCCCATACATTGCGTCCAGGAGCTACGTGCGTATTATTTTAGCTATGCGCGTATCGTACAAAATTCACACATTTTGTTGTATAAGATAAGAATCTCTACGTGCGTAGGTTTACGCAGGCTTACGCACTTTCTGGACAGAGTCTTAGAATGACTCAAGAATATTTTATTTTTGAAATCGAAATCCCGCTCATCAATAAAGAGAATTACGAGATCTACACGATGTTTCCATTACCACAGCCAATGGGGGATACGATGGTCAGCATAATACCCATAGCAAAGCATGTAGCCATGAACTTCAGAAAGGACACCTTTATTCCCATGACCGATAGCGACGTCAATAAGTGTTTCCAATATTCATCAAAAAATGTTTATCTTTGCGCCGTACAAACGCCCGTCTACCACAGACAGGCTGACGACGACCTTTGTTTAAAAGATAAACAAAGCCACGTGTGTAAGACGACACTTACACAATGCGAGACGTCGTGGACACCTATTTTTTTTTTTTTTTTTTTTTTTTTTTTTATGGACCCATGTAAAAGGTGGGCCCGACTTGTTCCCCCTATCGTAGACAGGGCCAATTTTATGCATACATTAACATTTTTTACATTGTAATTAGTTTTTAATATTGTTTTACATTTCCATTTTATCCTTAGTCTATTTACATTACGTTTACATTTCGTTTTATCGTTTATTTAACAATTCTATTTTACTTGTCTATCATCATTACATAACATTTCATTATGTCACATATGCGCCCAGCGCGAGGCCTCCCGTAGGTTGCCATTGCTATTCATTATTTCACAATAACTACATATCAATTTGTGGTCTGCCACACCACTGCTACTGATCCATTCAATATTTAGTAGTACACCGTTCCGCTTTACATTTACACCACTCTTTGTTACATAATATATATTTTTTATAACATTATATCTTAGACTTATACATACATACATTTGAAGCTACTTGACTTACTACTACGCACATTATTTATTACATATTAATTTTTATACATTTCTTATACTTATGCTATATATGCTTATCATATATATGCAAAGTTTGCATCATTTTTTTTTTTTTTTTTTTTTTTTTTTTAATAATAAATTTTTATAGGCAATTTTTAAATTGGGTACACTGGGATATTACTACAATTATAAGTTGGGTCTACTGGGATGCATTGGGTTCAACAAAAGCATTTTTGCTTCCCCCAATGCTTAC
The DNA here is from genome assembly GCA_905404095.1 of Glaucopsyche alexis. Taxonomy (NCBI): domain Eukaryota; kingdom Metazoa; phylum Arthropoda; class Insecta; order Lepidoptera; family Lycaenidae; genus Glaucopsyche; species Glaucopsyche alexis. Next base: position 14,713,752 of record FR990052.1, on the reverse strand, counting down.
TACAATTATTTCTATTTTAATTACTTATATTTTAAACATCAATTTATACTTATATTATTTATCCATATTATATTTATTTATATATATTTTCAAGCGAGTGTGTGTGTTTAGTGGTTTACGGTTCTGTACTAGTGTAGGCCACCGTAGCACGTGCTATGGCGTCCCACCTTCGCCTAACAGGGCACATCGCGCTGAACGCATTGTGGTCTGTACTTTCTGCTCCTTCCTTGTTACAATTGACACAACATGCTTTCTCTCCTGCTTTCAGGCTTTCGCACTGGTGCCGGCGGTGTGCACCGGAGCAGTGGCTGCACTTCTCTTCACCTCCGTTATTGCAATGTCGCCTTCCATGTCCGTACCCTAAACAGTGCGAGCACTGTATTAGAGGGGACTGGTCGGCGACACGGATTCGCTGCATGTCTACATAAATGTAGCCCGCCTTGGTGAGAGATTGCCACAGCCCCGGTGACACCGTCAGCACCACATGCTCAGTCTGACTGTCTTTCCCCTTCTTCCTGTATTTTACTACCATCCTATCCTCCTTTCCTCCAAGCAGCGGCTGTATGAGGTGCCTATTTTGGGTCCGAATTGCTTCGAGGATGTCCTCGTCGGAATTGGCCTTGAGCACCCCATACATCACTACTTGGGGGTCCTTGTTTTCCATTTTCTCTACTTTAAAATTACTTTCCCTGTCTTCTAACTTACTTTTAATTTTGTCCCTATCTTCCCTGTTTCTAAAGCCTATGATTACTTTTCTGTCTTTTCCTTTTCTAATTCTATCAACCTTTATCCCCTCTTTTCTAGCTTCTATGATTTTACTCACTCCTTCTACTATCTCCGCTCCTGACATTTTGTTTTCTTTATCTGTGACAGCCAAAGAGTGGAGGGTCACGCACCTCGGCTCCGGTGGCGAGGTCTGAAGGTCCCCACCACCGCTGACCACACTCGCGTATGACGCCTGCTGTGGTTCAGCCGTAGCCCTAACCCCCCCCCCACTCTTTGAGTGCCGCATCTAAGGTAACTTTGTTTTCCTCTATCATGTCCTTACATCCGCTTATAACCTCCTGATTTATCTTATTTATTTCCTTTAGTTTGTTACTAGTTTCCTTTCTTATATCCTGGTTTAGCTTTTCTACCCCATTTATTAACTCAACTGCCTTTTTTAAATTTTCTTTGCTTTCCTTTGCCAAATCTTGATTTATTTGTTTTATTTTTTCTACTTTATTGTTTATATCCCCTTTTATTCCCTTACTTTCCTTTATAATATCTTGGTTTAGTTTATTTATTTCTTTAAGTTTATTACTTATTTCCTCTTTTATTCCCTGACTTAGCTCTTTTGCCCCCTTTATTATTTCAACTGTCTTGTTCAAATTTTCCTTACTCTCTTTCACCGATTTCTGACATACCTGTCTGATTTCCTCCATCCTACCATTCAACTCCCTTTTCATATCCTCACATTCTTTTCTAACATCCTGGTTTATATTATTAATTCCTTTTGTTACTATTTCTATTGTTTTTTCATTCGCTTCCATTACATATTCTTTCATTCTTTCTTCCTTTTCATACATCATTTTTTGCATTCTCCCAAGGTCTTTAAATACCTCGAGAAGTATTTCTTTGATCTCATGTTCTTTCAAATATTTCTGGTTTTGCTCATAATACTTATCATTTTTATCCCATCCACACTGCACTTCCACTTCCCTAGTTTCCCTAATTTCTCTTTCGTTTTCGATTTTTGTCCCTTTTTTACTTAATAAGGCGGCTTTCCCTATATGGTCTGAGATGTTCCTGAGGTTGTTTGCTAAGCCAGACTTTAAGTCTCCTCTCATATTCCTTGTCTGGCTTAGCAAACCTATACTGTTTCTAATCATAAGAGAGGATTCGGCCAGAAGGGCGTCGAGGGAGCTGTCAGGGTTTTGGGGGGTATCTATACCTATCTGGCTGTTGCTCCGGCTACTATCTCCACTACTCCTACTGCCCGCGGACCCCGGTCCCTCCATAGATAGTCGGTTTGGTTTCATGGGGTTTTTGTTGTGTGGGGTATTTACAAGCAGAATTAGCACATATATATAAAATAATGAAAGTTAAAGTTAGACTATGTCCAGAAACTGCGTATTCTTACGCACGTGAGGTCTACGCACGTAGTCGAGGTACTAGGGCCCCATACATTGCGTCCAGGAGCTACGTGCGTATTATTTTAGCTATGCGCGTATCGTACAAAATTCACACATTTTGTTGTATAAGATAAGAATCTCTACGTGCGTAGGTTTACGCAGGCTTACGCACTTTCTGGACAGAGTCTTAGAATGACTCAAGAATATTTTATTTTTGAAATCGAAATCCCGCTCATCAATAAAGAGAATTACGAGATCTACACGATGTTTCCATTACCACAGCCAATGGGGGATACGATGGTCAGCATAATACCCATAGCAAAGCATGTAGCCATGAACTTCAGAAAGGACACCTTTATTCCCATGACCGATAGCGACGTCAATAAGTGTTTCCAATATTCATCAAAAAATGTTTATCTTTGCGCCGTACAAACGCCCGTCTACCACAGACAGGCTGACGACGACCTTTGTTTAAAAGATAAACAAAGCCACGTGTGTAAGACGACACTTACACAATGCGAGACGTCGTGGACACCTATTGAAATAAATAATTTTTTAATACATTGCTGCGGTCATTGTACTCTGAGGTTAATATGTCAAGATCGGGTTACTAACGAACAGGTGATTGGCGACAACGTCATCACTTTATGGGACGAATGTATAATCAAGAGTTCTACGTTTACAATCAATTCACATAAGCGGATTAATAATGTACTTGATACAGAGCCGGTAGTCTTTGCGCCAGAAATCGCGCCAATTAATCATCTCATAAACATTACTTTGCCTCGGATTGAACACGAAGAGATTGGGAGCTACAATCGCTCTTTGCTTGCTCTCGGGGAGCGCATCAAAGAGATGAAAACAGCATCGGAGCAGATGGAAAGGAAATTGTCGCCTCACGACATTCATCACTACGCCGTCCTATACTGTCTCGCGGCAGTAGTGTTAGCAGTAGCAGTAGGCCTGTGGTGGGCCCGTCGGCCTGCAGCGCCGCCCGCGCCGGCTGCCTCGGTGGCGCCAGTCGCCCAGGCCGCGCCGGCCGCCCCGGCTTCCCCGGACGCGCCGGCCTCCCCGGTCGCGCCGGCCGCCCCGGTCGCCCCGGATGCGCCGGCCGCCCCGGCCGCGCAATGTCCGGTGGCGCCTCCGCGGGCCATGATCGACCAATGTGTGAGTGTTAGTGTAAGTGATAAGTGTGTGAGTGAAATGAGCAAACAATTAGTGTTGTGTTAAGTGTAGTGAGCAAGTGAATAAAAACACTTCCCCTATTTTTGGACCCTGTAGTTTTAAGATCGATCAGTAGTATTATTGTCGGGTTTCATCTGTTATTTAGCATTAGTTGATTGTTCCTATCACCTTGTCAGTAGGTTAGCTCATCTAGCATTCCATCAATCAGTCATCCAGCAGCCACTTCTCTTGCCGTCCGGGAGCATGTACGGTGCAACCGTACAAAGTCCAAAATATAAACGCATCATCATCATTTTGTATATTTCACGTGCGCGCTCATTTTAGACTTAAGTTTAGTGTTAAGATCAGTTCACGCAAAACCGTCGCGCATTGCGGACTAGTGTAACTCAGTAGCATAATATAGCATTTTATCTTTTAGCATTATACATCTTAGCAGCAACATCTTAGTTTTATTCAGCATACAGCATCATCTATAGCAGCAGCATCTCAAGGTGTACGAACCGTACAGTGTACCTATAGTATAGAAATATTAAATAAATTTCCGTTGTGTGGTACTCGTAACACAAATTCTTCTACGAGATTGACGTGTGTAGAAGCGTCCATAGTATTATTATAACTAAATATTATATTTCATCGTTTATCGGCCATTCTAAGATCGTCAAAGTACGGTTTACTTTATTTGATAAATAATATTTCTAACTCATCGATATTCCTGAAATAGTAACAAAATTATTTTCGTATTTGGTCAAATCTATTTTAGTGACATGTTCAATTTTTCTTTTCGTGTACAAGTATCTCAAGTGGAAAAATAACTGAGGTGCTACTGCGATAACAGTAATATTGTTCGTTTCACATTTGAGTGGCATTTTTCTAATGCGAACGAATGACCAAGCCGTGACCTTACTTAATAAAAATGATAACACTCTTATTTTCACCAAAAATGACCTTATTATATAAGTTAAATTCAATGGTCTCAAGTTTATCTTACTAATATTATAAATGTGAAAGTTTGTGAGGATGTATGGATGGATGTTTGTTCCTCTTTCAAGCAAAAACTACCGAACGGATTTCGATGAAATTTGGTATGGTAGTAGTTTAGGTTCTGGATTAAAACATAGGCTACTTTTTATCCCGGAAAAGTACAGTATTCCCGCGGGATACCCGATACTATATTTACGTGGGCGGAGCCGTGGGAAACGGCTAGTAATAAATAAGAAATCAATTATGGGTGATAGATTAATAGCTGCGATAATGCGAAATATTTTTTTTTGTCTTCCATTTCATAACCTTATATATAGTCTTTATGCCAAACTAAAACACCCATTTTGTGTATTACCCATATGTATTATACGGTATATTATGCTGTAAGCATAGACGTCATATTATATTATAGACGGGGCATGTCGAGGCAAAAAGTGTCTACACCTAAATGGCCCCAAACATGGAGTTGTTTGGGTTTGACATTATTTTGTCATCTTAAAATTTTGACATTTGCTTTCCGCAGTATAGAATAGTCTTCTGAAACAAAGATGGCGAACTTTTTCTTGTATGACATTTTTTCTGTCACTTATTGTACCTACATGGCTATGGCCTATCCTAAGTTTTGTAATCTTAGTTTTGTAAGTGATTTTATTTCTTGCTTTTAGTGCTTTTAAAATGCTTTTAGTGTGGACGATAAGTTACGGGCACTCCCGTTGGCGGCAGTGTTCCAAAAGCGTGTGTCGCTGCGACGCAAACCATCGCCTGCTCAAGTGCTGGAGAGCTGGGCTGACGTCGCTCTCCGCAGACTTGGTCGTACCGGCTGACCTCTATACAGTGTAAATATGCTCTGTCCTAGTTCTATGTATACCGTCGCCGATAGACCAGATGTACCACCAGATTTCGATTTTATTACTATGGCAATAAAGGCCAAAAGTGGTACACCGGATCGTTCGGCGATGGTACTTCTTTCACTTTTTTACCAGTTGCTGTCCCACTTCATTGCAGCTAAAATCTATCCATCCCAGGTTGCTCTTAGCGCAGGATACATTTCGGCAAAAGGCAATGTCTTCTCGTCTTGAATATAGTTGTTGTCCCACTTCATTGCAGCTAAAATCTATCCATCCCAGGTTACTCTTAGCGCACGATACATTTCGGCAAAAGGCAATTTCTTCTCGTCTTGAATATTCTGAAGGTCTTTATTGCGTTTCTTGTTATTATTTATTTGCACAACAAAACTTTAACTGGCGTAATTCTGCTTACAGTAAAGCTTTCTTCAAGTTTTTAATTACATTCACGTTGTTAACTATAGGTAGCATGAGTGACCGGACGCACCTGTCGAGTCTTCTATCTGACAGTCCATTAGCGAAAGAAAGCCCTACATAATGTCTACGCTGAATCAATTTACTGTATACCTACTTTCAATCTGTTTTATGGATGAGTACCTATAGACACATTCATAAAACAGGTTCAAACTGGGTTCACAGCAGTTGAGTTATCTAAAGTATAGACTTTATATAGGTAACTAATTGTCTGTTTAGAATAATATTATTTTCTTTTAGACCTAAATAGAAATAAGACCTAAAAACCTAAAATAAATACTTACTATTAAAGCTCATTTTTATCTTCTCAGATATAAATATTTACCTCAAAAACTTACTCAACAACTCTTTCCCCGGGCGAAATAACACAAAATCGAGAAAAGCTTTGAAACATGTTTTCGATATAAAATTCTTTTATACAGAAGGAAAATTCTTTAAATATTAAATATCACAAAATACTTTTATGAAAGTGAAAATATTTGTACCTTTATACACCGACACAAATACACATCTACTCATAAACTAGAAAACTCTAAAGTTCTCATGGCCTTTAGTGTGAAAAATTTTGTCGACATATAGGCCTTTTCAGATTGGCTGAAACACGCGAAAAAAAATCAGTTTTATTTAAATGTATATGCATTTAAATAAAACTGATTTTTTTTCCCGACGGTCTCCAATTGCACCCAGTATATTGACTTGTATTTTTGTCAGTTTCGTTGTGGTTTTAAACTTATATTTCTACTAATTTATTTTTGAAATATATATCTTGGGTTTATTTTTAAACAAGTTATAACAAAAATTCATAAAACTATTTTTATTTGTTTACCATTGATTTGTAAAATATTATTGTATTTGTCCCATCAACTAATACATTTCTTAGGTGTAGGCGAGGTACGGTGGCTATTCCCCCTAATCCGGATATAAGTGCTTCTATATGGAAAAACAAAATATCCGCTAAGCTCTTACAAATAATATCAACAATACCTTAAATTTTCCTCGTTAACAGAAATGTATTCTTCTTATCGTTTCTTGGGAAAATTCTTAGAAAAGCGCGTAGCAATTTTTCTGAATGCTTAATGTTGATTGCGGGCCTCCCTTAACTTGCGTTTCTTATCACCCTATAATTCCTGAAAATCGAATATATTATCCGTTATTTTGACGGCGCGGCGCCTACGTAATTTATTGGAACTATAAATGGAATTTTTTACTGTTTTGAAGTCATCTATGATACCAAGATTTAAATTTAAAAAATCACTGCTTCTGCTTTTTTTATTCGTATTTTATCGTAGCATGTCAGTCTTTCCGGTCAATACCAACCTAATTACCACTTACTCTTGTGATTTGTTCAGTACACGCGCTAATTTATTTTTAACAGACGATGAAACTGGTGGAGGTTCTCAAGTCAACGCGTATATTTTTTTATGTATGACCTCGCATAACTTATTACAGAGAAGTACCGAAAGTACTTCTCTGTAAAAAGTTATGCGTGGTGGTTTGATTTTTTTTTCGAAATTTATTGATTTTAAAGTCTAGTTAGGAAATATGTTGTAATATGGGCATTTCATTGTTTTACTTGAATTAAACATGTTTCAAAAATAAAATATTGAATCGGGCAGAATCGATTCGAATCGAATCCGGCGAAATATTTCTGACACATTCCAACGTCTATCGGAACCAGCAGATCCGATACATTTTTGTTTACACAGTCACCTGTAAATGGTCGGAAGCGCCAGTTACGATTCAAAAACAATTTGCGTGGTTTATGATCGTCCTCAGTTTTCCTTAAAAGTATTTAAAAAATGTTTTTTTTTTAAATTGAACTTAGGTACTTATTTGTGATCATGTCACAACTGTTCATAAAATTTGTCATAAAGATCAAAACTCAAACTCAAACTCAAAATTTTTATTTCCATATAGGTTATGAAATAACACTTATAGAATTGTCCTACATGATGCCTACCACCGGTTCGGAAACTAGCCCGGCAAGAAGAACCGGCGAGAAGAAGATCGAACCATAAGTGACTAAGTAATGCGAAAAATAAACTTTTAATCGCACTTTTCAAAAGTTGCATTTTCCAGTTCCGATAACTTACGTAAGCGCTTTATTCATTAATATGTATGATGTACTTGATACACGATATTTTTCAGGGACCTCGGCACAAATAAGCTCAGAACACTTCATAAAAGCACATTCAAGGGAATGAAGTCTTTGACAGAACTAGACATGTTTGATAATCATGTTGAATTCCTTCCATCCGGTATATTCGACCCGCTTGTCAATTTAAAAATTTTGTAAGTATATATATAAAAAATAGAAAGCACTCAGTAAAAGTGAGTTTTACCATCTTGTGTATTGATTCAAATTAAAGACGTCGTGCCTTGCAATTTACAAGATAAAATTTAGATTTTCATGTTTCAGTTCATGCATTGAATTGAAACGTTATTTGCAAGTCAAAGAAGTGAATAATTTTATTTCAACAAGTAGACACTTAAAGCATTAAAAGTGAATTACAGATTTTAAATCTTTTATTCCAGACGTCTACAACGAAATTATTTGGAGGAGATAGATAGCGATGCTTTCAGATATACGAAGAAACTATTCCACGTTGATCTCTCAAACAATTATCTGTACACTCTACCTGAGCGATTGTTTGTCAACAATTCTTATTTAGAGACAATTGATATATCAAACAATCAGATCGTGTACATGCCCTCCGACACATTTGTCGGATTAAGATCACTACTAATACTAGACTTATCGAAGAATAAAATACAGAAAATAGAAAATGGAACGTTCGTCCTGAAGAAACTTCAGATACTTAAGCTTTCGGAGAACAAAATAAACAACATAACGGAAAATGCCTTCGACAATTTGGTTTCACTTGAAACATTGTTGTTGGATAAAAACAGCTTGCAGAATATACCTGCGTGTCTGTTTCAGAATTTGTACTGCTTGACCTATTTGGATATATCAAGCAATCACCTGACCACAGTAAGTATTGGTTTCTAAGTTTCAAAGTTATTAGTTGAATGATTTTTAAAATTTTACTTTCATGATTTTAAAGTGAAACTTTTTTAGCGGCGTTGAGAGATAATTTCAAGGTCGCAACACGACACGATACTATAGTCATTATCTTTTGGCAAGATGAGAGTATTTTTAGATTTTAAATAACGAATGAAGTTCCAGTTCTGCTACGCGTATTCGGTACTCGTCATGTTTTTTTAAATTATTACGTATTTTAATTAATGTGTTTGTGTAGAATTGAGTACCTAATTAATCTGTCAGGACCAATTTTCCTTTTAGCCAATTACTCTGTAGACTCGTAATAAATAAAGCATACGAATCCTTTCGTTTAATCAAAAAGTTATTAGAGGCATTCCTCTTTATAAAATTTATGTGTTCTGTTAATTTATATGCACTTGAATAATTTGTATATCTAGATACAGTCTAGATACAGCCTAGTGATAGACAGACGGATGGACAGACAGACAGACAGACGGGCAGGCAGCGAAGTCTCAGTAATAAGGTCTCATTTTTTCGCCTTTGGGTACAGAACCCTGTAAAATGAAGTATATGTTTCACTTAATGCATCATATGAAAGTATATAATATACGGTACTTAACTACTTATAATAAAAAAAGTTTGTTTGTCCGTCTGTCTGTCTCGTTGTTCCGGCTAATCTTTAAAAAAGCTGGACCGATTTTCACAGGACTTTCACTGGCAAATAGTTGATGTTATAAGGAGTAACTTAGGCTACTTTTACCGTAGGGTTCCGTATCTTCTATTTTTGACCCAAATCATTAATCATTCAATTAATAATGAAACTGTTTTTTTAGCCGAAAGCCAATCGGCTTTCGGCTAAAAAAACAGAAGCTGAATCCATATTAAGCTGAATCCAGCTTAATAATCATTTCAGTTAATACTGAAAATATTAATTTTCTACGAAATCCTTAAATAGGCAATCGGACTAATTTTTTTTTATTGCATAAATGAATAGTACTCTTAAATATGAGTAACTTCTCAGAAGAAACCGTATATCAAAAGTCAATATTTTCAATGGTACAGCGAATTGTTTAAAAAAAATCGCGAGCCTCCTAAAAACGCTCCATACTAAAGTCGACTTAAAAAAATGACGTCACTTGTATATGAAGTAGTATGAAGTAGTATATGAAGTATATGGCCGCAGGAATATATTTGTAAATATCTCCGATATTTGTGCGTTTAAGTTCATACTTACCATAATGAATGTTTTTGTATATGATGTGAGTAAACTAATGATGTAGGTTTTGTTTACCAATTTCGCAAAAAAAAAATTTTTTTGGTATAAAGACTCGCGAAATTTTGTATACAAATCGCTGTACCTTCGAAAATATTGACTTTTGATATACGGTTTCTTCTGAGAAGTTACTCATATTTAAGAGTACTATTCATTTATGCAATAAAAAAAATCAGTCCGCTTGCCTATTATGTTAACCTATTTCATATAAATTTTTATTCGATTGCAACGACTAAGTATTATTTAAGTACGTTTCAAACTTAGATAAAGTTGTATCGATTCGGTAACGAATCTCATTACCTTCGAACGTTTCAGCTAACGGGACTTGAATTCCAAAGTCTAATGGAACTGCGCCATTTGGATATTAAGGACAATTATATATCCCAACTGCCCGATGATGTCTTCGTGAATTGCACCAATCTAGAAAAGTTGGATCTGTCGAAGAATAAGTTGCGATTCTTGAACTACACGGCGTTCAGTGGCTTAGAAAACTTGACTACTTTAATACTGTCGGAGAATCAAATACACGAAGTACATTTCAAGACGTTTATACTACTGAGAAATATAACGACTTTGTAAGTATTAGAACTGGTTGTTCTAGTACGATTCATTTAGATTCTATTCATAAATTAACAATAATCTTTTGTTTTAACTGTTCAAATTGAGAGCTCCAACTTGGCTCTGCAAACTTGATTTTTATCTGACTACGGCGAAGACAAATGGAGTGAGATTCCAGGCCTACCAGGCTACCCCTATAATAATAATCTTTATTCTTACTGATAAAATGTACATACCTATATTATATTGTAGTATAAGTGTGAACAATGAACGTATGCATACCCACTAGTATGTGCCGTAGGCCAATTTTGATTATGGTATAAATGGCCCGTCAAGGGTGGGTGAGTGGAGAGCCGCCATGTTTTTAGTGAGTAGGGGTTGCGCCCGTTCACCATCTTTTCGGGCGCAGCAGAGTGTCATATATTCACGGGTAGGACCCTTATCTCGCCGTGGGATGCTAATCTCGGAAAAAAAGGTCAATTTTAATGAAATGCACACCTAAACTACTCATTCGATTTTAATGAATGAGATGTCAAAAGATTCGTAATAATGGTCCGGCTATATGATTTGCATAGTCTGGTTATAGTTTTTAATTTTTGATTATTAATATTACATTCGTTTTTCTTTCTATTTGAACAAGTAAAATTTAAAATATTCAGGTACCTGGACAACAATATGTTCCCGTCTCTGCCGTCCCGCACGCTGGACTACATGCCCAAGCTGGCCAACGTCAAACTCTCCAACAACCCATGGCACTGCGACTGTCACGCGCTTTATATCTCCGCGTAAGTTGTTGATGATAGCAGTCGCTTTAAACATATTGGCATAGTAACATCATTTACATTACGCTTATAATTGCGAGACAGACACGAGAAAAACAGGTATATTAACACCTTCGCTGCGAAACCAAAGCTGTAGTTTTTTCATATGGTGCGTTATAAGGTCAATATGCCCGATACGTAAACTCTCTAGTTATGCGTTATAAGGCTCATAAACCCAGTAAGGTATTGATGAAATAATAACCTATTATCTTCGTGAAAACGCCGAAATTGGTATACTTGCCTATAACTATGCATAGTAGAAGAGTTCAGTATCATAGTACTGGCCCCGCCCCGGATTCCGATAATATACTGCGAAGATATATGTAAAAATAAATTAGAGGTCTATTGACCTGGTACCGCACTGAAGCATTGGTTAAATCAGAGACTTTGTAGTGATGGGAAACAAATTATCGATACACTGTATAAATTTACTTTTCTTTATAATTATTTATTTTATATTGATATGGGCATCATAAAACATTTAAGACAATAACTTTTCTTACATTCTACGCCATTACTTGGTTCAGGTTGTTGAGTATCATAAAAGTTTTTTCGCTAGAATTTCCAGTTGAATCGTATTTTAGTAACGATAACTCCAACATTTTTCAAATAGTTAATAGAATCAGGCGTTACTTTGCGGAAATCCATACAATACGATATATAATAAAATAAAATATAATAAAAATTCATACAATTAATATTATGATGTAAAGCAATTTTCCGCCAAATAATACCCACAACCTGCAAACAAATGTGTGAGTGAGTGGGAGGAGAGAGGTGCTTTACGCACGCTTATGCATGCACTCACACATTTGCTTGCAGGTTGTGGGTATGATTTGGCGGAAAATTGCTTTAAATCATAATATTAATTAAGTGTATGCCAACATTTTTCGACATCGCCTATTTGTTTTAGGCAAAATTATTATTATTTTGACTGTAAATGTGGATAAGTACTATTTATGACATGTAATTATGAGCACTAACACACGTAAATGCACTATCGTAACGCACGTTTGTCGCCGCTAATTGACATCACAGCACTAGTCGAAAGTAAATAAAACAATAATCTAAATCAGTGCGAAAAGGGGTAGAATGACCTTGTCTCCTATGATAGGCTTTTAGACCCGATTCCCGCAAGGAATCGAAATTATAATCAATCAGTGCGATATCGGGCCGAAAGACCTCATACAATTTTTCTGTCTGAATCAGTCTCCCATGATGACGTAAAAATGAAACCTATATTTGTCTTTGTCATACAAATAGAAATACTCAAATTACAGCCTCCGCACCAGAGTGAGTGCAGCGTATTGCGACCCCGCACGGAGGGAGAGCACATGCATCGGGTGTATAAACCTTATATCGCAGCGAACGTGTTAAATAGGCAAGCGGACTGATTTTTTTTATTGCATTAATGAATAGTACTCTTAAATATGAGTAACTTCTCAGAAGAAACCGTATATCAAAAGTCAATATTTTCGAAGGTACAGCGATTTGTATACAAAATTCCGCGAGTCTTTATACCAAAAATTTTTTTTTTTTCGAAATTGGTAAACAAAACCTACATCATTAGTTTACTCACATCATATACAAAAACATTCATTATGGTAAGTATGAACTTAAACGCACAAATATCGGAGATATTTACAAATATATTCCTGCGGCCATATACTTCATATACTACTTCATATACAAGTGACGTCATTTTTAGGTCGACTTTAGTATGGAGCGTTTTTAGGAGGCTCGCGAAATTTTTTATACAAATCGCTGTACCTTTGAAAATATTGACTTTTGATATACGGTTTCTTCTGAGAAGTTACTCATATTTAAGAGTACTATTTATTTATGCAATAAAAAAAAATTGTCCGATTGCCTATTAAATTTATTTATTTCAGACTGCCATGGTCCATGTGTTAGTAGGTATTAGCATGTATTAGTTAAAACATTAGGGTTAGTTATATAAAAATAAATATACACAAATTATTATTCTTATTATTACCTAATTATTATGTCATGCACCTTAATTAGAACTACGTGCGGACGGAAACCTACTAGGAAGTACTGCTCTCATCTCACGTACAATACGGCCGATGTATCTTGGCGAGTCTGAACTTCGCGCAGAAGGTTGCGCAGTAACTGTTTTTAAGTGTTTTCGTATTTATTTTATTTGTACTAATTGGTCAACTGTATTAGGGAAATTTTATTAGTACATAGGTATATAAATAATACAATAACAGTTTTCTTCACGAGTTGTACATGCGCTAAAGTTCGCAGAGCCTATATTCACACCCGTCAAGATACAGCGGCCGTAGTGTAGTTCCTCAGTATTGGTGGATGCTGATCATCTGCCACGATTCACACCATGCTGTTGTCGCTTTCTGACTGTTTATATGTGACGCTACTTTTAAATCCATCCATATGTTTCAATACGAAACATAAACCTGTCTTTATTATTATCGGTATTAGATTGAATAATGGAAAAACGTCCATAAGCCGATGACAAAAGAGCGTTATCCTGTCCGATATTAGATATCGTATATAGCGTAATTTAACGTAATGCTCTGGCGAACACTAAATAATTTCGATCCATGCATCCATGACAGTGGATACCGGTAATAAATATAATATTTTCTTTAGGATTTTAAGATTAACATCTTTTACATCTCTTAGAATTTAGGTAGAACTAATTCTGGTTTACTTAATCGCCTTTCAGGTTTCCGTTGTTAACATAGAACCCCTATAATTAATCAAGACTAACTATCAGCCTATTTCATCAAATTGTTAACACAAGCCTAATATTAATATTCACTATATAATAACTATGAGTACACTACGGCCAAAACCTCAATTTCTCTCGGCAATCGTCGTTTTTCATACATTCACTGTCATTTCCGTAGAAAAAAAAAAATTGCTTCAATCATTAGCAACATAATTTTACTTATAAATCTGTGAAATCTGTTAACTTAAATTTCCAGCTATGTGATTTTATTGCGAATTTCATTACGTTGTCTTAATAAAAAGTGATTACCAAAATGATTCGGTCTAAAGAAAATATTTACTCGGTTGGATTTACAGAAGCGTTGTTTTAAGAATTCCGCTTTTTAACATCAGAATAAATAGGAAGAGAACGAAATTTCGGCCTCGCAGAATGAATGAGAAAGAAATTGAATTTGAATAAAATTATTTTTAAATTAACTTTCTAACCAAAATCTTTTTTATTTTTATCATTGTATATCAAATTTTCCAAGCTTTTGATATTGGAATAAATTAATTAATGGATAAAATTTGAGAACTACTTTCACAAATAAATCGTAATAAAAATATGTACAGTCGCGTGCACTAATATAGACACATTGACAAATTTCCAAAAATATGTAAACATTCTAAATTTCAATAGTATGTATCTCATCTTGTGTTCAATATTATGTATACTACAATATGAGTCAAAAATAGGGACACATTTTTGTCATAATAACGTAAACAAGAGTGTATCAATGAAGAGTACTCACTCCCATAGTCAAATTTATAGATACGTAAATTTAATACCGCTTGTAAGCGGTGCTGAAGGCTATTGGTATGTGTAAGTAGCAGTGGCGAAGGCTGCTTCTCCTTCATAGGGAAGCCGGAGCCTGTATAATAGGTAGGGATTTCTATGAAGGTTTGCAAAAGGTAAGTGACAAGGGAAGCCGATAGGAACGGAGTTATAGGAACCCTTCGCTACTGGTAAGTAGGTAGTTACATATAGGTAGGTATTTTTGTTTAAAAATTCAGCCCCTAGCAGGGTAAAATAATAGATGAAAGTTTTAAATTATTATAAAGATATCGCTTAAAACCCAGTGAACAAAATGAGCTCAGATCTTATGTATATATTTTATTAAAACTCATAAATTATCATCCTCATAATCCTATATTTTTTAGACTCTAAACTCTACATAACAAAAATTTTCTATGTAAAACGTCAACTTAAAATCTGTAACAATTTAAAATCTACAGAAAAATAAATATAAAAAGGTTTTATAAAATCTTGTTTTAAACATTCTCCCCGCCAAAGGACCTATATCTATAACTAGTCCTTTCAATCTAAACTCATAACTCTATATTCTTAAATAACATTAAATAAACAATTAAAATGGTAAATATTAAAACTCGACTCCTCGTATATAAAAAATAATTAAAAATAACTTAACTAAACTCAAAATATTATCATAATTTTCCTTGTTTTATTTTTCTCCTTTTGTCTCTCTCTCTCGACTCTCCATTAAATCTTTCTCCCAATAATTTTTCCTAAGCTTGTTCGCCATTGCTTCATAATCGTTCTTATATTTGCTTAATACTTTCTCATAATCTATAATCTATAGTCTCTTGATCTCATGATCTATAATCTCCTGATCTCATGATCTATAATCTCCACTCTCAAACTGCCTCTAAAACTGACCCATATTTGTCTGAAAACAAAAAATTAATACCCAAGTTATAACAAAGTTGAAAAATCTTAAATAAAAACGATAATAATCTATCTAACAAAAAAAAATGTTACAATCAACACAGTCTGCAACAAACCCAATTAGACTGATTGGGTTTGTTGCAAACAATACTACAATATTAAGTAACATTAATTAATAATAAATATTAAGGAATAATACTCACTGTGGGGTACCATTTCGTTTGCTATATTATTAGTAACAGAGGACCCCTGCTCTTTTAAAACTATAATTTTATGTTTTTCGTAGGAAGATATTCTATAAGGAATGTTCTCCATTCTATCCATAATTTTCAAATTTCAAACGAACACCACATGCAATAACCGAAATATTGGTGCGAATGATGAACTCCGCTGCGACTGTCATTCTAGTTTATAACATTATGAAAGTTGAGGGTAGATAATAAAAACCGAACCAAAACAGCGCATTGATTTTTTAATCTGAGAAGTCAATTGTAATTATCATGTATGTCGTAGGTGTGGGTTTCATTTTTAGGGTTCCGTTATACTCAAGGAACCCTTATCCTTAAAAAAAGAATGTATACATTGTTTTGCAACCTACAATGATTACATTTTTTTGACAATTATAAACATATTGGCAGAAAAGTAAAAAATGCTAAACTTTTATGAGTGTATACATATTAATGACACAATTATTGTTTACATTGTAATGAAATTGTGTTTTACATTTTCGGATACACAAAATTAATGTTTACATTATATTGAAAAAACAATGTTTACATGTTATTGACATTGTCACGTATACATCATTTTAGCTTTGGGGGTGTTTAGTATTCATTGACAAACTGTTGTTTACTTTATTATGAAAAAATTGTGTTCATAATTTTGAAACAGTTTGTAGGTTACATCATTATGAATACAACATGGTATCCATGTTTTTGAAGTATGATACGTTGACATATTATTGCAAATTTGTCAATGTGTCTATATTAGTGCACGCGACTGTACATATGCAAATAGGAAAAGTGTAACTAATAACTAAAACTTTTCAGATGGGTCCGTCTGAATGAAATGAAGATATGGGACTACTCTCCAACCTGTGTGTCGCCGTGGTATCTCGAAGGCCATTTCCTGAAGAAGCTGAAGTTCCCGGAGCTGTGTACGGGGCAATGGGCCAGCATGGTCAATTTGGCCCCACGGCTGCCGATGCAAACCCTTCTCGCGCTGAACGTCAGCGTTCATAAACATGAGAAGAGTATAGAACAAAATGATTCCAAAGATTCTAGCGAGGATTGGGAATAGGTATAACTTTGACCCGCCTACGGCGAAACCAAAAGGAAGGGTTAATGATTTTGGAAGTCTATGTATGTACGTATGTATGTATGTATATTCCACCCTAGCGCATAAACTACTGGTCCGATTTTAATAAATGAGGTATTAATAGATACGTAATAATGGCCCGGGTAACATAAGTTAAATAATTTACGTTGTCTAGTTATAGTTAATTATAAAAATTGTAGTTATATTATGAAACAGAAAGCGTTTCGTTGACAAAGTGATCAATAGTCATTATTAAGTATTACAGTTATTATATTGCAAAACATTTCGAAATTTTCTGCTAATGTATTCTGAAATAATATTCACATCTATTAGCATATTATCTTTATAATATTATGTTAACCACCATTTATAGATAAAGGGACATTTTTGTTTTATTTGTGTACCTATCGGAGTGATATCGAGTCATTTCCTTGCGAAGATAACGAATATCATAGATTGCCGATTAATCAGTATCGTCATAATCTAATAGAGCCGCCTATATCATATACTGTACTGTTGATTTTCCTTTGAAAATATAGTGAAATTGTTTATTGTTACTTTTAAATTGTTAAGTGTTTGTGTTTTAATCAAGTTTAAAATATATAATGTTTTGTGTATAGCGATGTGATTTGAAAATAAATATCTCATGGTTTAGATCTTATTGTTCTATATACAAAAAGTGTTTACGCAATGTATAAAATATTATACAAATTAGTGATATTGACGTGTGCAATATGCTTGACAAAAGGAAACCGTAAGTAGCAAATTCTTCCGTGTATATTATAGGCGACGTTTTTTATACGTAAACTATCTAGGTCCAGGAGTAGCAAAGCCTAAACATCTTAATTTTCCAATTTCTTAAGCGTATACTCCATCAAGTGAGAATGAGAATATGGCCTTTTATATTATCTTGTAATGTTTTTAAATAAATAGGACATACCATAATTTTTAGCTTATAGATAAGGTTTCTTCTGTAGAAAATGTTACGCTTTAGTACATAAATAAAACATTAGCAGAATAATATCAAAATTAAGACACTTTTTTTTACTTTTAACACTTGTTTAATATTTCTAGAATGTGTAATGGAGGGTGTAGACAATTGGCTTCTAGCAGTGACTGTGAATATTATGGACACAGACAGAGAAGTTGAAATATTCAGAAGGGCCACAGAAAATATAGAAGGTTTGAATTTTCTCATAATAAGTAGAGTAGGTGTACAAAAATATTTTTTATTTAAAAAGTAAGAGTTGTTTCATGTAAATTATATGTTTCATGCAAACTATAAAAAACAGAATGATTCGAAAATCCTGAAAGATTATTTTTATTATGATGAAATCTGTTTTAACAATTTCCTTTTTTGTGACTTTTTTTCGCTTCTAAGTATAGGTACTAGGTTAAAAGTTGTGTAGTCTTTCAGGATAGTAACATTAACTATGAAGCTGACTTACGTGCTAAGTCAAAACTTTGGCAACGTTTTTGTTTACAATAGGTTAATTCATTCCTTCTTAAATTAAGCTTAGAAGTTAGAACTAGAACACGCATATGACATGTTCAAAGTACCAAATTTCTATCAAAATATTTTAATAATAAACAATAATTTATTTTAATAATAATAACAATAAATATTAATTTTATTTAGAAAAAACTGCTTTCTAGAAATTACAAGCGTCACGCAAGGCGAGGCTCTCAACAATGGTCCGTATTTAACGATGTCCCTGGTGGAATCAAGTTTTGTAATTTCAACAAATGCAGAGTTCAATACGTACGAAAATGACGAAACCTCTCTTACTATTGGTTCTGTAGTACAATTCAGGTGCACATCTGGATCAACCAGTATGTTGGTAAGTATTATACAATTTAATTAATATCCTGTTATGGAATAAGGCTGGCAAATGGGTCACCTGGGGGTCTCAGAAGGCCACTAGTTGTTTCTTATTTAATAAAATATATGAAACGATATTTTGACAGTTAAAACATCAATTTTGACAGTTTTCAATAGAAATGCGTAAAATGGCGCACATAATATAAATTGTATATGATCTAATATTCATCTAATGTTCACCTAAAGTGGCCTTTTTAGACCCCCTGCACTATTTTTCATCGCGAAACTAATATTATTAATAACTAAATGATTCCCGCGACTTCGTGCGCGCAAAAGTTGATTTCGCAGAAACCGTTCATTTTTTCCGCGATAAAAAGTAGACTTCCCCGTGGTCTACTCTACATCTGTGCCAAATTTTACCAAAATCGGTCCAGTAGTTTTGGAGACTATTCAATGCAAACAAACAAACGAACTTTTCCTCTTTATTATATTAATATACCTAGATAATAATATCTATGGACGCTTTTATACCTCGTCAATCTGGTCCCGTGGTAAGTTTTCGAAGAACTTGTGTTACGGGTACCAGGCAACGGTAACATATTTAATACTTTTTATACTATAATTATATTTAAGATTGTTATTAAATAATACAATTTTTAATACACATCCATGACCAAGGAGCACAGAAATCTTTTTGTTTCCACTGAGCCACAGAGATCATCAAATATTAACAACAATGTTGCCTACAAGAGTTTACTTAATCAGTACAATTTTTGGAGATCCAACAATAATAACGCATTAATTTTTCAGGTTATCACAGTACATATTACTGACACAAACAACCATTCTCCTGAGTTTAATCCGCCTAACTACGAGTTCACCATAGCTCCCCCAGTACCGCCAGGGTTTCTGGTAACGGACTGTATAAATGACGTCATAGCCAGAGATGTGGATTTAACTACATACAGGATCGACTTCGAGCTAGAAGGAAGCGATTTGTTTGAAATTACCTACGATGAATCGTCTACGGAACCGAAGAACTTTAAGGCGATCTTAAGAACTGCTACGTTCATCCGAACAATTCCAGAGCCGATAGTTTTGAGAGTCAAAGCTACGGTACGTATTCCTTATTTCTTACTAATATTATAGATGTGAAAGTTTGTGAGGATGGGTGGATGGATATTTGTTACTCTTTCACGCAAAAACTACTGAACGGAACGGATTTCGATGAAATTTAGTATGGTTGTATTTAGTTTAGTACATAAATCTTTGTATTAATACATACGCTACTTTTTATTCCAAAAAAGGACAGTGGGATACCATTTTTAAGCGGGCGGTGCCGCGGGCAAAAGCGAGTTACTTTATATTTTTGTTCCTTTTGGTGTATAATTACAACTGAACTGACTAAAGTATTAAGGTTCTCTATACTACTTCTTAGTCAATATTAAATTATACCTATTCGCTGGGTGCGAAGTACTAGGTGGGGGTATCATAATCGATCGCAGCGCTCATGGTGGCAAAAAGTAGTAATAATGTAGGCTCTGTCATGTCAATGCCGAAGAAATCTTTAATTTTCTAAAATTCTAAAAGCGTTTTTTAAGGTATCAAAGTAACAGATGTTTGTCTGATAATGCGGGCTTGTAGTATAGAACTCTGTCCTTGTTTTGTTCTTAATTCCGCTATATCTCGAACATGTCCAGCAGATACCAACAATTTCCCTTTACAAACGGTTTGTGGTTGAAATTTTATATTGAGTGATACTCACAAACCCGGTCTTTAAAATAATACTCATTTTGATCTGAAAATAATATTTAATTTATTACTAGCGATACAGAAAATTATATTATGTTTAATATCATTTAATAAAACCATTAAAGTAGCTTTATCTTATTGTTTTACAGTAAAACTACAATTAAAAAAGAAGTAAGCAAATCCAGATACCTATAACCAAAATAAAACACACTTTTGAATAGATTTTACATACCACATTTAATTTGAATGCCCAAAAATGATTACACAACACTGTCCACCCAAATCACAGTAATTTTGAAGTTTACATTAATAACACAATAGTATTTTTAGGGTTCCGTAATACTTAAGGAACCCTTATAGATTCACTCTGTCCGTCTGTCTGTCTGTCTGTCCGCGCCTCTTATAGCTCCTGTAATTATGAATATAATTTGATGAAATTTGGTGCAGTTATAGATTGTGTATAGATCACGGTTTCGGGATCATAAAAAAAGAATAATTTTGTATTTTAGGGGTGGCTTTCCATACATGTGAAGTGGGGATAAAAAATATTTTTTCACTCTACCCCATCGTGTGGGGTATCGTAGAATAGGTCTTTTAAAATAAAGGCAAGGTTTCATACGCTACTTTTTTATAAAGTTGACCATTTTCGAGTGATCGGCCTCCAAAGTAGTTTGTAAGTTGGCCCCCCCCTAGCATTTTTAAACTATAGGAGATAGAAACTTGCAAATTTCCATGCTGATAGATCATGCTAAAAACTCTTTAGGAAAATTATTGTTTTAATATTTTATCACAATGCCGCCAAAAAAATTTAAAAACGCCAGAACGGTCAGAGCCAACAAAGTTGCGAACGCTAGGTGGCGCTGAAGTCGTGCACGGAGCGAATACCATGGCGTTCGAAATATAAAATTGAGGATTCTCCTTCAATCTTATCGTGGGGGTGTACCCTCGATCAACATTAATATTATGTTCTTTTGAAGCCTTCAATTCTTGCGAAAAAATCAATCAATCATCCGTCATTTAATTTTTTATTATTCTGTTACAAAAATTTGCAAATTAAGATATCATGTTATGAAAACTATATTTTTACTATTTCATCTAGCAGCTGCGTTCAAATACTAAATCTAACCAGGGTCTCTAGTCAAGATGCATTCGATAATTTCGACGGCGAAGTTCGAAAATAAAATGTATGGGATTTGACATAAGGTATCGCAAACGACTTGTCACTTAGCAAAAACTTATGTTAAATCCTATACATTTTTGTTTTCGAACTTCGCCGTCGAAATTATCGAATGCATATTGACTAGAAGCCCTCTTGCATCCACTGGGCACTAATCAAAATTTTGGTTTGTTTTGGTGGCATGAAAGTCCAAATTTACAGTATGTACGGTATATCACGATACAGTATATTAAAAACATACGGTAGATACTGTATATTTCTAACTATGGGAGAGCCATTCTTCGGCACGAATGGGCCAGCTCGACCGGACAAATACCACGACCTAATAGAAAACAGGCGTGAAATAACACTTACATTGTGTTTCGCCGATTGAGTGAGGTTACCGGAGGCCCAAGGGGGGATTGGGGATTTGAAGGACCAGGAACGCAAGTCGCAACACCAGAGGAGTTACAAGTATAACTTCTCTGGTGTTGCGAGTGTCCATGGGTGGCGGTAATCGCTTACCATCAGGTGATCCGTCTGCTCGCTTCCTGGTTCATTTCATAAAAAAAGATATAGCAACAACAAAAATATGTTTCTTTAAAAATGCTGTAAAAATTCTAAGCTCTTCTCTATTCCAAGTTTTTTTTAAGGTCCTATCGTAATATTAACGGTATCAGTGGCGAAGGGTTCCTATAACTTCCTATCGGCTTCCCTTGTCACTTACCTTTTGCAAACTTTCATAGAAATCCCTACCTATTTTACAGGCCCCGGCTTCCCTATGAAGGAGAAGCAGCCTTCGCCACTGAACGGTATTATTTGATTTTTAGGATGTAGATCTAACAGGCAACGACCCGCGAACTGTCGACAGTACTATCACCATACACGCGAACAGCGAGTTCGAGTTTCCCGATGAGCCAATATTCTCACAAGCGTATTATCTGGCCATGTACACGGAAACAAATCAGTTGGAAATACAAGACACAATATACCTGCGACAGGGCTTCGACGATCAGGTCACATTTTCCTTTGATGGAGGTACGAATAATATTAGTTTTCTCAAATGTGATAAAGCTATGCTATTTATCTATATCTATACAGATAAATATAATTGAAGTGTCTGTTTGTAATTTCAAATTAACAGCTTTTCACTTAATGAATATGAAAGTATATTCGATACTAATTAAATTAAAATTTTTGTCTGTCCGTCTGTCTGTCTGTTTGTTCCGGCTAATTTTTGAAACGGTTGGACCGATTTTCGCGGGACTTTCACTGGCAGATAGCTGGTGTTATAAGGTCTAACATAGGCTACTTTATTTTAGGGTTCCGTATAAAAATAGGGTTCCGTTTCCATTAGTTACGGGCAACGAAGTTATGCAAACGAAGTTGCGGGCATCAGCTAGTTATAAAATAAAATGCATAGCTGATTGACTGATGTATCAATGTACAAACCAAACCCTTGAGACTAGAAATTTAAAATTTTGCACACATATTTCTCATAATATGTAGTAGGCATCCATTAGGGAAAGGTTTTTGAAATTCAACCCCTAAGAGAGTAAAATAGGGAGAAATGAAAGCTTAAAACCTAATTTCACGCGGTCAAAGCCACGGCCAATTAATGGTAGTTATGTTATACTATATACATGCTATTATATTTCTCTTTTTGTGATAAAAAATATAGAGCGTATTTTTTATTAATACAACATTAAATTCAATATTAAAGCTAAATTATTTATCACGATGCACGCTTAAATTCGTTGCCAATATTCTAGACCAAAAATATTTTGTATCGAAAACTAAAATGTTCAAGCTTTATTGTTATAGAAAATTTAAAATTCATAACGCGTCATCACGTACAGCCTATTATTATGAGCATTTATTTGCAACAAAGTTGCTGCTTTCATTTTAAGAAAATAACAAAACGAGTACGGGGAAATGACTATCTGAATTTGAATTAAAAGAAAATTACACATAGACGAAGGAGAATGCTTTAAGTAATAAATCACAAATTCAATAAAATATACTTACGTTTCTGTTATTTTGATCACGATTTCAGTTTCAATTTCTGTTATTATGATCACGATTAAGAAGTTTTGAAATAATATTTTTTGAATAATCTTAATCAACAACACGTTTATTTGGATAAGGGTTAATATTATTATGTTGATAAAAGTCTTTGGCAAATAATTGCCAATAATGCATTAATTTCGACCAAATTTGATTACCATAAAAAGGTTATAGTGAGTCAATCTTAAAAGATAGATATATTATACTATCGCGGAAATGTTTTTAGACTAGTTAAAGAGGAATAATTCTTTCATACATATTTTTTGGGTAACTTCAACCGTTTACGCAGCGCACGCAACGGAAGCCCTCAAATATGAATAATTTTTCACTGATGTTTTGCTCTTAATAGTCGCAGCGTAATGTTATATAGCTTAAAGCCTTCCTCGACAAATGGACTATCCAACACAAACATAATTTTTCAATTCGATTTAGCAGTTCCTGAGATCAGCGCGTTCAAACAAACAACGGAAACCCTCAAAGATGAATAATTTCCCCCGTTTTTCCACATTTTCCCCTGATTCGTCGCTCCTATTGTTTGCAGCGTCATGTTAGAAAGCCTTCCTTGTTATATGGACTACCTAACACAAAAATATTTTTTCAATTCAAACCAGTA
The DNA here is from genome assembly GCA_905404095.1 of Glaucopsyche alexis. Lineage (NCBI taxonomy): Eukaryota > Metazoa > Arthropoda > Insecta > Lepidoptera > Lycaenidae > Glaucopsyche > Glaucopsyche alexis. The sequence goes on along the minus strand of FR990052.1, from coordinate 14,689,329 downwards.
GTTCCTGAGACTAGCACGTTAAACAAACAAACAAACAAACAAACTCTTCAACTTTATAATATCAGTACCTATAGATAGAGAGAGTTGTCATGGGATACTCATCCCAACTTCCTGTCCGTAAGTTGTGGTATAATATACGGGTGTGCGACCCCGGCTTCCCTAGCTATTACTGTCCTATCCCTTGCCCTCCTGGGCGGTAATATCCTACATTTCCTATTTCCCACTCTAACTTACCAATCTTCCTTTCCACACCACCTATGCTTCCCTTTCCCTATTCCTACCCTCTCCACCAATCCGTGGAAATGGATGGAACGCAATGGATAATCATAAAAATAATTTAATTATCCAAAATGGCGGCGATGTGGTTCACCACCCATCACGTCTCGTTTCTCGCGGAGGTGAAAAGCGGACCATGGAGAGCCGCTTTGCTACGTTGAATGTAAGAGGAGGAATGGATGGTAAGAATGAAAGTGAACGAAGCGAAACGAGTATGTAAGGATCGTAGCAAGTGGCAAGAAGTGGTCTCTGCCTACCCCTTTACGGGAAAAAGGCGTGATTATATGTATGTATGTATGTATAGATAGAGGTTGGCCTGTAGTCGGAATTCGCCCATAATACTTCATATAATTTTTAAGTTTGAACTTTATAAGGGGTTATTTTGCCACTTAGATTAAAAAGTTAATTTCCTTGAACTATAGGTGCATTTTGCAGGAGTGCATATTTTCTGCCACCACGCCGCCGCTGCCCGCTCACCATGAAATTCGAAGCAGCAGCAAGAGATTAACCATCAATTCGACTTATTTCTATTATAATTTTCTATTGTTTATCACTCATTTACAGATTTGAAGCAATATTTTCAATTAATGCCCAGCAGCAACAACCAAATCAGTTTTCAAGTATTATCTGCGATACCAATCGAGGAGTATCCAGAAAATGGTCAGATTTACCTGGTCATATCAGCTGAAAGACTTTACACGAGCGGCGCCACGACTACAGTAATAGTGCAGTTCCCGACACGTAAGTTACAAAAACCTGCAGTAGGCTAACGTGATAGACTGCAGCTATAATGGACTGAGATCAAAAAAAAATATTTAAAATATTAGAATGTAAGTAAAGTGAGTACAATTTTCCGCAACTTTAGCGCCTTGTACATAAAAATTAGCCTCACGGTATAAACTGGCGGGTATAAAAACGTTCATTGTACACACAAATACTACAATATGATAAGGGAACGTACCCATACTACGTTATTAAAAATCATATTTGTCAATACTACGTAAAAACTTTAAGGGGAGGGGGGGTCTTGGCATATACTACGAGTGGTCACCGGGGGTCAAAAAAACTTAAAAAATAAGCTACGTTGTATGGGTACGTTCCCTAAAGGTTTTATCAGTGAAAATAAGAGTAGTCTGGCGTGTCTGGGATCTCAGTCCGTAGTGGTAGATGACTATTGTTATAACAGTTACTTGATATACCTTTTGCATCGCAATGTAACAAAAGCCCAGATGTAATTACAGTCGGACCATTTTTATTATTATAAGAAAAGTTTTTACGCCCCATACTTTGGCCATGTTTTACAACCTAACATTACTTGTATCTAGATCGTAACATGGACCTAAATGTTTAATTAAAGGCACCAGCTAGAAACTAAGACTTTCAGTCGTTTCAAGGTATCGAGATCCTGAAGGTTGCTTAGTTTGAATTTATTCAGCTGCTTACTTAATCATATTGATGAGTAATTAAGGATATACCACCATCACTTTAAAAATACTACGTAGTCTCTTGAGAATTCAGAATGCGCCATTGCGCTTTCTTCGAGATAGCAACTAAATCAGCGTCCTCTTTATTGCTGCAGGATTAATTATGCTTTTAGTATAATCTATTAATTGTTTACCTTGACAGATTTATTTACACATAAAAGTTAGAATTGTAAAAGATAATTTTAATACCGCCTAAGCCTCTGGGTCGATATATCGCATCGTTAATAAATTCGGAAATAATTTAGAACCTCACAATTGCTAATATAAAAAAGCCTCAGATACATTTATTGCCGTTAACAAGATCCTTAATAAAAAATACTGCTTCTTTGTTTAAAATGTTTTTATTTAAAATCTGGTGGATAACATAAATACTAAAATTTTATCTATTATTAGAGAATTTTTTTTCAGGACTCCAGTAGACTATTTTATTATTCTAGCCTAGATCTACTTACTTTTAATAGGTGATAAATTTTTTCATCTTCTTACGGGAACTTTAATCGCAAAAGAACGAAAACCACATAGCACTACGATATCAAAACCTGTACGTTTAAAAATATTATATTCTTAAGTTTAAAAAGTTTTATCCAGGCCTGGTATGTATCAAGATTAAAATATTTGGTTAACAATTGAATTACAATATTATCCAATACCTAAAAATTATAATAGATATTGGGTATATTTTAAATTAAGAATAAGTTATTTAAATAATATTTGGTGTACTTTAATTTGAAATATACTCTTATTACCTTCATATTCTAATATCACGTTCCAGCAAAGAAATTCGAAGAGCTGGCTTATAGTGGAACATTAGAAGATAATACTGTAAATTTACCACTTACAATATTAAACGAAGTCGCCGTTATAACAGTAGAGCTAAAACTGGATGGAGGTAAGCTTAATTAAAATTTGTTTCCCAATTTAGTTAAACATTGTATATGAAATTCATATCATTCGTTGTTGCTTTTTCGAATTACTCAGAACATTTTTCAGCACAGCAAATAAGTAATCAGGTAAATATTTACAAGTGGGGCTCCACCTTGAAACGACTGCAAAAATTTTTTTATTGCATATTTTCATTATAAAACAGTCTGTTATGCAATATTAAGGTGGCGGAAGACCAAAAAAATGTAAAAAAAAAAATTACCGCCCCGAAGACGTTTTTAACGTGATAAAAAAGTTCTAACCTAACCTAACCCACAACTACACAAACGTTATTTCACGCCGAGTTTTTGTGAGGCCGTGTTACCGCCCCGAAGACGATTTTAACGTGATAAAAAAGTTCTAACCTAACCTAACCCAAAGCTACACACAAGTTATTACACGCCGGGTTTTTGTGAGGCCGTGTTACCGCCCCGAAGACGCGATAAAAAGTTCTAACCTGACCCAAAACTACACACAGGTTATTTCACGCCAGGTTTTTGTGAGACCGTGTTACCGCCCCGAAGACGTTTTTAACGTGATAAAAAAGTTCTAACCTAACCTGACCCAAAACTACACACAGGTTATTTCACGCCGGGTTTTTGTGAGGCCGTGTTACCGCCCCGAAGACGTTTTTAACGTGATAAAAAAGTTCTAACCTAACCTAACCAAAAACTACACACAGTTCGTGATGACGAATTTTTTTTTTAATATTTTCTTTACATTTTTTTTTTTGGTCTTCCGCCACCTTAATATTGCATAACAGACTGTTTTATAATGAAAATATGCAATAAAAAAAATTGCAGTCGTTTCAAGGTGGAGCCCCACATGTAAATAATATTAACCAGTAATCAGGTTCATATCAATATACTCTCCACAAAAGAGTGCCTTATTAGAAAAAATATTTTATGCTCACATTAACTGCATCTGCCGATAACAATGTAGCATATTATACAACTATATTCTTGGATTATATTACGGTAAATACATACATGATAATAACATTGATATAAAAGATATAATAGTCAGCCAGGGTTTGGATGGAACTGTGACATTCGAGATGGATGAAGGTGTGCATAAAGAGCATGTAACTTACGGGAGATTTCAGTAATAATGACCGCATGAAAGGTAAGCTTTGAACGCACGTGAAGTAGGTTGAAGCCACAAACGTTGAACTTGATTAAATTGGTGACTTCAAACTGCTTATGAGAACAACTTGTATATTAAGAGTAATTGAACTAAATAATAATCACTTGTCAAAGGCATTCTTACATTAGACCCACATAACTCTTGTAACGTTCACTATTTTGACGACCTCTGTGGCTCAGTTGGTTGAGCGTGTTGGTGCTCAAGCCGGGGGTCGCGGGTTCGAATCCCGCCGAAGGAACAAAAAGTTTTTCTGTGTTCCTGGGTCATGACCCAGTCCATGAATGTGTATTAAATATGCGTATAATATAATAAAAATCTTAAATATATGTATAGTATAATAGTATTAAATATATTTCCGTTGTCTGGTACCCGTAACACAAGTTCTTCGAGAACTTACCACGGATCAGATTGACGTGGTGTGAAGCGTCCATAGATATTATTATTATAACGTGTTAATGTTACATATTAAATCAGTTTATAAAATATTTTATAGTTATTCGGATTTAACTTTAATACCTTTTTTGGTATTGGGAGCATACAGCAGATTTAATCAGACGCTTACCGTGCAACTCGCAAGGTTGTAGAATGAAGCGTTATTCATCTCAAAATAATGTTTGAAATATATTTACCACATGCGACGTGATCCCAAACCAACTTTCTATATCGAGTAGGAATTAGGATTGCTTCGCGTGGTGTAAGTGTATTTCTGGGCTTTCAAAATATAAGGATATGATTCGACTTCATCTTTTCTTCTCGTTTAGAGTATTTAAGCTCTCATTTTCGGTTTCTAACAGAGCGAAAATGCTTGTTACTAATTTATACCATAGATATGTTGGTTTGTGTACGCTTCAGAAATTAAAAAAGTCCTGCACCGATCGAGCTGAAATTTTAGCATGATATATAATCCGCATCAAGGATTGTTTTTATCAATTTTTTGCATCCGTCACATATCCGCGATCGCGATAAAACTATATTTACGCGCGCGGAGCCGCGGGCAACAGCTAGTTATTTATAAGTTTAATCTATGTTTAAAATTCTGAAAAAAAAAAACACTATTACGTATTTATTGAATTCTATAATAATCTTTACAAATGTGCGCCATATTTTAAGGGAATGATTCGGTTTAAGGGAAATATTATAGGGATATGAACCCATGTCATAAGTTATACGACCATCAAATTCATATAAAGTCCTGATTGCGAATTTTGCGTCTATGAGATAGGGTGAGAATCTCGGTACATTTATATCGCTACCCATAACAAGTAAATAAACATAAAAGTAAAATTTACTTTTCTTCAGAATACAGAGAGTATTTTGACATTATAAGAACTAATAATGGTTAGTAAGTACTAGTAAAGTCACCACTGCCAAAAGACTTGATTTTTCCAAGAAAATATTGTAGTATTCAATATAATATAGAGCTACGTAGAGATGTAGCATCGCTCTGCATCCTCTATCGGTTATATTACGGGGAGTGCTCCGAGGAATTGTTCGGACTTATACCTGCTGCAACTTTTCGCCACCGTTCCATGCGACAAAATATTTATCATCCTCATCACCTTGATGAGTGGCAGTCCTCCACCGTGCGCTTTACCCGAAGCTTTCTGCCGCGCACTGTAAAACTCTGGAATGAACTGTCGCCAGCAGTATTTCCGGACCACTACGACCTGCAAACCTTCAAGAAGGGAGCGTATTCCCTCCTAAAAGGCCGGCAACGCACTTGCAACTTCTCTGATGTGTCCATGGGCGACGGTAATCGCTTTCCATCAGGTGATCCGTTTGCTCGTTTGCCCCTTAGTTTTATAAAAAAAAAAAAAAAAACATAATAGCCAAGAAATCTCGTACAGTGGGAGCCAACACTATTGTATCTATAAACTTCCCTGAAAGAAGGTAACTGTAAATTACATTATTATCATGTTATATTGTACCTACTGGCTTGTTTTAGAAAGACTTAAATATGTAGTCGCATTTGATAAATGGAACTACATAAGATATTTATTTTATTACAGACCTTATTTTGTATAGGTACCTACAGTGGACGGCTGGATCAAAATTCTTTAACGACAGTAAATACTCTGAATACTTATTCTTGAACATGGATACTCAACAGATACAGATTTTTTTAAGCGGAGGTAAATTTTTACATCTTAAATATTGTTATAGTTTTAATAAATTAAATCCTACTATTTAGAAAAGTTATTTATGGAACTGTGAGGTACTTTGGAAAAAATAAATGTAGAAGTAACCGACGGGAACTAGGGGTTTTAAAACTATTATCATTTATTATTACAAGTTTATCTCTTCACACTTCGTAAATTTCCAGAGGGTTAAATTAATGATAAATCCCTAAAGATTTGAATAAAAGCAGTCGGGTAATAATAATAATGTAACAACACATCTTTCAGATGATGTTGCGGATATTGCTTTCTGAACTTAGACCCTTTCATCCGTTAATAGACGATTTATACAGAATTCTCCGAGCGAAGTTACCACTCTTGAAATACTGTAGTGGGACAGGGACAGTTGGTTTTTAAATGTCGTATGGTTGCCCAAGCACATACGGCATTCTCACAACATAGCCTAGTTTAGAGGAATGACTGGTCAATACATCTGGGGCCAATCATGTGTGGGTTTCCTCACGATGTTTTCCTTCAACGTTAGAGCGTCCGTATCATGTACTTGAGATCTGAAAAAGTCTCATTGGTACACGCCACAACCTGGAATTCGAACCTGCACTCTCTCGAGTGAGAACCAAACAGTCTACCCACTAGGCCACGGAGCTCACAATTGAATAAAAACAGTGGGGTAATAATACTGTACCAATACGTCGTTCAGATGACTTTGTGGATATTGCTCTCGTGGTTTACTTTATGTGCTAAATTTTAGTTGAAGTCAGAATTCCGTGGTGGAAGTAATTTTATAGCACGATCGTAAATAGTATCCGGTCTGTATTCGTGAGGACGCTACTAAGTTTATATTATATTAAATCTCGTATCACAGTATTTGTGATCGAACTCCTCCGATAGATCGTATGATATTTTTATTCAGATAGTTGATTACATAGATTGACGACCTCTGTGACTCAGTGGTTCAGCATGTGGTGAGGGCCCTTAGTATCATAAGATTGTTGTTATGTTTGTATTTGTAACTATTAATGGAAACCTGTTATTGGCTTAATTTTAATTGAGCTGTTTCTATGCCGTTATTAATAAGCTGTTGGTTTTTTTTTAATCCCAAATGAAATTTTATGTAATTAAAAATCTCCGAGAATGTAAAAAATGTTTTTATAACGACCGCGCCAGATGCAGCCTACGTAGATTTATTTGACAACTAGCGACCCGCCCCGGCTTCGCACTGGTACAATGTATATATTATCTGTATAATCTATGGGTACAATACTGATACTAATCCTAGATCTAAACTCTCCTCCCGCACGCACACCCCCGCCTTGGTTACGCCTACTTCGCAACGGGCCGTGGAGCAGAAATCGTAATATTTTAATTTCGACATAACTTCAAAATCTAACGTCCAATTTTATTCATTCAAAGACCAAATATTATCTACATAAACTGTACTTAGTGATAAAATTTATTTTGATAAGGATTTATAGCATGAGTAAAATAAACGCGTTTAAATGTAGTTCAAACAAAAATCAAGATTTCTAAATAAAAAAATTGTTGTTGTGCCTCACTCGACATAGATAGGTATAGTATGTCGCGGACTTTTTTGTAGATATTTATAAGATCTACAATTAATTAGAACATTTTATGGTTCTATCTTTTATAGTTTAGGCAGCGTACGCAAAATAAGTAACTTTTCTGGTTGATTTTTTACACCTTGTGTCCGAAAACCCCAAATATGTTACGGAACCCTATTTTTTTTTTCAAAATAAAATTTAGCCTATGTTACTCGTGGATAATGTAGCTTTCGAATGGCGAAAGAATTTTTGAAATCGGTCCAGTACTTTTTGAGCCTATTCATTACAACCAAACAAACAAACAAACATACAAACAAAGTTTTCCTCTTTATAATATTAGTGTAGATAAAATTTAGGTATTCAATTAAATTTATTAAAAAAAAGTTGAGTAAAATATTCCTTTATTCTATGGCAACATTTTATGTGTGGATTATCCATTCAATTTTGAAGTAGTCTTTCAAGCGTGTTGGCGGTTTCTGGATGTTTTGAATTCTGTGCTACAGAGTCATCACTTGTCTTTAAGGCTGCGCTAGTCACTTTTCTCTCCATACAAATGCTGTTGGTGATTTACTCCAAAGTCAAACATTGTAGACCCAAATTCTAGCGTAATATCGATTTTTATGACACTTATCTAGGTCGGTATTTGCTTATATTTCTGAAATTCAAATTAGTGTAGAAGATAATAGCCTCCAAACATCGCATTTTTAGCGCAACTTTGAACGTAAATAAAATTAAACGAAGAATGATAATAAAAAAGCAAGAAAATACCGACACAGTTCGATTATTCAGCAATTGAGATAATTTTACTTCAGATAAAAATATTATATAGTTTTTTCATAAAACACCAACAGCTGAGTGTTGATTTGAGTAATTTGAAGACGCCTTTTCTAAAATACTTTACACAGCTGCATAAATATGTGCAGTATAGCTTCTCTTATAAGTATAGATTACTATTTTATGGTTCTATCCTTTTTTCCCCGATATTAGGCGAAATAACAAGCATTTTCCCCGCGCGCAGCACTGAGTTCGAGCCGTTGACTAGCGCACTCTTAAAGAGCCATATTACTTGGGCGCTCTTATTGAACCAAATAGATTAGAATTTACTCAAACTATATCTTTGAGATCTGGAAAAATTGCATAACTACTTTTATTTCTAAATTTTAAATGCTAAATTCGCGAGCACTATTCAACCGAAGTCCAGTTAAAAAATTCAGTTTTAAAATATTTTATTTCTTTAAAAGATTGGCAGCTATGTTAATGGCCCGTAATTTTACAAGACTCTTATATTTTTTTATCTATTAATTTATCGAATGGAAAGCATTCGATAAATTTTTAGATACTAATGGATGGTTTACAAAAGTCAACACTGGAAGCAACTCTTTGCAATTAGTACTAAGTGAAAACGTTTCCATACCAGGAGAACAACAAAACACACAATTTACACAAAATAACCGTTGAAGTAATTAAAGTACTGAGATGTAAATAATATTAGTAAAGTTACCAACTGTTGGTGCATCAGATTTGCCATAATGTATCTAAACTTAATATAATAAATGCGAAAGTGTGTCTGTCTGTCCTGTTGCCTCTTCATGTTTTACCGCTGAACCGTTTTTTATGAAATTTGGTATAGACATACTTTTGGTCCCGAGAAAGGACATATGAAATTTTTTATCCCGAAAAAGTAGTGTTCCCGCGAGATCTAAATTATCACGAGATCATTATCAGAGATTAGAGAGCGGCGCGCAAAAGCTAGTATGTAAATAATATAGTCGTAGTACTTTGTTCTATTATGGTGTCTACAGACACACGAATTTGGTACGGAGCGTACAGCGGATCTGGTACGCTCCGTACCAGATCCGAGCGTGTGTAGGGCAGTCCGGCGAACATATGAAGAAGGCGAAGAGTTCACCGTTATCCGCATCGGATCTGGTACGCTCCGTACCATATTCGTGCGTGTGTAGAGCAGTCCGGCGGTTTGGCCGTACAACAGTATCAGTGTTGCCAACTTAGGGATGTACCCCCCAAAATTAGGGAAAATATCTACGGGGCTTACTAGAGGACAGGATGTTTAGAGTTTACTCCTTATGAATCAATTTGTATGTAATAATAAAAATTATTTTAATGTGTGTATATAGCCAGGGATATGAAAATGTATTGGGAGTGAAATCAGATTAAGACAAGTTAGTTTTATGTTATTCACGCGTAAGTCTTTATGTTAAACACATAACCTTTCTTTCTAGCTTATAATCTCTTAGACCTGTCAATGGTATAAGTAATCAGGGGTAAAATAAGTGGAGAAATATTTTTTAAAGTGTTGGTATCACTGCCCGTTATCAATGAATTGCGGGAATCGTCGTCGTCGTTTAAAAACCCCACTGTAAATAGAACTCTGTGCTAATGTAATAGAGCATAAAATCGAACACACGAGTGTCAAGCGTTTCGCTTCACTGCACCGTACCAAATTCGTGCGTGTGTAGCGACACTAAATTTGGTCTCCGGATATGGTTCGCTGTACGCTCCGTACCAAATTCGTGTGTCTGTAGATAGCATTAGTGTTCGAAAATAAGAAATGTAACTTTATTCGTTTAGGAACTAAATATTATAGTATTGAGAAAAAAAAATCATGACTTACTTAATTATTATAAATCATGATAAAACAGAGACCAAGTAAAAGTTCTAAAAAAGTAAACCGCACACCTTATTTAGTTGTTTTAGCCAGACGAAAAAGTACTTTAAAGGAAAGTACGCGTGACCGACTTCATTTTAATACCATCTGGGACTCTTAATTATAATTAATCCGAACATGACAGTGGTCTATTTTTATTCCCCTTTTTATTTTTACAAGAAAAAAGAAAAAATTACTGTGTATTACAATTTATACCACACTAAGAACCTGTTTCACAATTTTATAATAATTAGTGTCGAATAGCTTATTCGGATGTTTTATCGCTGCTTACTTCATATCGAGCAACAGAGACAAAACTTGTAAATAAGCTATCCGATATTTTATTTTTAACCTTTATCTATTAACTGCTTATTTACAGTAGTAAAAGTCACATATTGCGATGAATGTTGCTTCCTTTCCTGTTCCATAAATTGTTTAAGCTCACCGGATTTTAATGTAGTTTTTAGAAATGGAATGGTTACATTATACATTGCATCCGTGCGAAGATAAGGGTGGGTCGCTAGTTATTAATATGAGTGGAAGTAAAACGTTATCTTATACATTGACACACACGACAACAACATATTATGAATTATCTTATACATTGTTAAAGTTTTAAATGTGATTTCACCTTTTATGCATGTGAAAATTATAAAAACTTTTTAGAGCGCTTCTAAAAGTTTTTGTAGGTAGGTAAGTATTAGTAGAGCAATGTTACAGCTCAGTTACCGTTTGTTGTGGAAAACACAGATCAGCTATTTTAATATCGGATGTCGAAATCGTTGCTGAAATATAAGTTGTATTCTCAAAATATAAGCCAGATGCTACAGACGGGCAATAAATCATCCTAACGATTTAGTATTTTCTTACAAATAAATGAAAACATTATCCTGTTATATTTATAGCATTATTGTATACTAGCTTTTGCCCGCGGCTTCGCCCACGTTAATATATTATTCCGTGGGAACACTACTTTTTCGGGATAAAAAAAATCCTATGTCCTTTCCCAGGACTCAAAATATGTCTATACCAAATTTCATCAAAATCAGTTCAGCGGTTAAAGCGTAAAGAGGTAACAGACAGAGAGACAGACACACTTTCGCATTTATAATATTAGTATAGGTATTGTAAAAACTTTTGCGGTTTCCTGCAGAGTAGGCATCTACAGACACACGAATTTGGTACGGAGCGTACAGCGGACCATATCCGCAGACCGAATCCGGTGTCGCTACACACGCACGGATTTGGTACGATACAGTGGACCGAAAAGCTCGACACTCGTGTGTTCGATTTTCAGTTCTATTGCATTAGCACAGAGTTCTATTTACAGTGCTGTTTTTCGACGACGCGATGATTCCCGAAATTCATTGATAACAGGCAGTGATATCAACTCTCAAAAATATTTCTCCCCAAACTTTAACCCTGATAATTATACCATTGACAGGTCTAAGAGATAATAAGCTAGAAAGAAAGGTTATGTTATGCGTGAATAACATAAAACTAACTTGTCTTAATCTGATTTCACTCCCAATATTATATTTTCATATCCCTGACTATATACACACATTTAATAATTTTTATTATTACATACAAATTGATTCATAAGGAGTAAACTCTAAACATCCTGGCCCCTAGTAAACCCCCGTAGATATTTTCCCTAATGTTGGGTGGTAAAACCCTAAGTTGGCAACACTGACACCGTTGTACGGCCTAACCGCCGGACTGCTCTACACACGCACGGATTTGGTACGGAGCGGACCAAATCCGATGCGGATAGCTCTTCGCCTTCTTCTTATGTTCGCCGGACTGCCCTTCACACGCTCGGATTTGGTACGGAGCGTACCAGATCCGCTGTACGCTCCGTACCAAATTCGTGTGTCTGTAGACACCATTATTCGTAATAAGATACCTACCAAGCTTCAAGTTCAACCTAATATACAATTACTTAGTACCTATAATATGGTAGGATACTCAAAGATATAACATCAATTTAAAGTTTATATCATTAAAGAAGACGAATGTTATAAAAGTTGAAAATATTTTTTCACAGAATAGAATAGTATTTGAAATTGAGTAATTTGAGCAGAATAGAAGAATAACTGTTTTATACGAGTGTATAAAACAGTTATTCTTCTATTCTGCTCAGTCAATATCAATACGGTAAAAAGACTATGGCTGTGTTCCGCCGAAAATAGAGCTTGTTAGCGCTTGTTAGCGCTAAAAAAAAAACAGATTATCCGCCAGGGCACATATTTTGATATTACTTCAATAATGCTAACATAATCCGCCATTTTGCTTATTTTATACCAGCGGTTGCCATTTTGCCTACGTTTTATTTTCCGCGGAACACAACCTATGTATGCGGTTTAATTTTGAATTTCGAACGCAAATATTTCAAGAGCCTGAACGAAATAATATCAAGGTACATTTTTACCGGCTAAAAAAATAGTAGGTAACTTATTAAAGAACACCAAATAAGTTGACCTCTCGCTCAAAGCAAATTCTTAGTTTAAGTAGATCTTGTACTATTGGTTTTTCCTTCGTTATTTATTATTTGTGTTGAGTAGAATAAAAATATATTTATTTTTATAATTTTAATTAAATAGTTTTATTGCAAGAGAAAACATGCGAAAAATGATGATTTATTTCGGTTTGTGAAGCAAGTTCAAAAATACAGTTTTTTCATGATTCCGTGGGAACCGTTTTGGTTTCCAAGAAAAAAAAAATACTGTTAGTTATTTCATGTTCCAATCTACCTTTGTGCCAAGTTTTATTTAAATACGTCGAGTAGATTGCCTGAAATAACGTACAGTTTTTTGAAGATCCCATGGGAACCCTTTAATTTTGCGGGATAAAGAGTATCCTATTTTACCCTTCAGGTCCTAAGCTACCTACCTGCCAAATTTCATTTAATTCCATCCAGTGGTTTCGGCGTGATGTGATAACAAACACACAGACAGACAGACAGACAGACAGACGAGACAGACATTTTTTTCAAAAACGTTATTATTAGGTTCTGTGGCCTTTATAGACCCCCCATTTTGATTTTCACTTAGATAACTTTAATGTACAGACATGACCCCTCTACAGATTTATTATATGTATAGATAAACATTATACGCAGTGCACGAACACACAAAACTAACAGATTTTTTTTTTATGAAATATGGGGGCAAACGAGCAAACGGGTCACCTGATGGAAAGCAACTTCCGTCGCCCATGGACACTCGCAGCTTCAGAAGAGCTGCAAGTGCGTTGCCGGCATTTTAAGAGGGAATAGGGTAATAGGGGAGGGTAGGGAAGGGAATAGGGTAGGGGATTGGGCCTCCGGTAAACTCACTCACTCGGCGAAACACAGCGCAAACGCTGTTTCACGCCGGTTTTCTGTGAGCCCGTGGTATTTCTCCGGTCGAGCCGGCCCATTCGTGCCGAAGCATGGCTCTACCACGTAAAAAATATTGTGAATACCAAGCAGAATATTGACTCATGTGGCCCTTACTGACTGTAATTTATAACGTTTCTGTCAAATACGTGACCTCTAACACGAACACTGTTGTTCCACGCTAAGAGCATTATAACGATGAAGATGAATAGCTTTGTCAAACTTGAGCTGTCCTTATAAGAATAAATCACAACTAGAATAAAAACTTCTGAACATTATCCTAGATAAGAAAAAAACACGTGTAAACATAGATATATAATATTAATAAGCTACGTGTAAACCTTTTGACGTTTTGGACCCTGAAACTTTTGTAATCTCTCATCGCGTAATGGATAACAATTTAAGTAAATCGAATTGCAATTTTTCATTACTTAAAGTTTAAACGAACGGAATAGGTATACTATTTTAGAACGATGAGATAAACAGTATGAATAAATTTGAAACTTGTTAGAATGAAACATACTTTTTCCAACGGCGAACATTTAATTACTTTTTCAGATAGTTTTCACCAAAAGTAACATTAGGTTCACCCAAGACTATTACGTCGGGGACTACGAGAAGTGATCCTTGGATTCGATTACTGTCATTCCATATTCCGACGATATTATTCTAGAACTGATTGGAGGTAACTTTACACCTGTACTCGAATTTCATTTATTCTTCATAAAAAAGAAAATACCTATATTAAAGTTTTGTGTAGATTATTCAAATTACTTTCAGGTTTACGTAGACGATGAAATAATCAAAAACCAATAGAAAGAAGGCGTTTAAATAAATCTCGAATTGAACTTTCTGGTCTTGACGTTGTGGAAGCGATGGCTTTGACCAGTCGAGCCCACACAATTATTTTGAAGATTATAAATGATGAGCAAACAACTTTGTCAATTCTGAATTTCAGCCAGGCTTTCTACGTTGTATTGTTTACAGAATCTGATGGCTTAATATACAATTCAGAAATTATCTGAGCGATGGATATAACGAAACTGTGCGCTTCTCATTGGAGGGAGCTAAATATTTGAACCGAAGCGAAGATTAAAGTAAGCTGCGATGTTTTTGAAAGATGTTTATGTACTTTACATACTGGTAAACTTTTTCAATTAAAAAGATAAACATAATGAGAAATATTTCTTTGTTAGGTATATCTGTTCACATAATTTAATGTAAATTATGTTACATATACCTACATATAAAAAGTTTATTATTTATAATAATTATAATCGTAACTATAGTACGATAGCTTTTTATGTAAAACTTTATTTTTCCTACCCCTGTGTTATCAACTTTTTAGATAGCAGCGAAAGGTTTAAAGTATATGAATCTCATCAGTGGTTCTGAAACTAATTCATTGCCAAAATGAGGTTATTCAAAATAATTACCTTGGTTTTGTAGGGCTTCAAATTAATAAAATGTGGCTACAAGAGCGATTATCATTGTTGAAATAATAACAGGTATCTACTGTAACGTAAAATTACTATTTACGCTAAATGCCTGTTACTATATTTTAATAAATATAATTTGCTAATCATTTCGGTAAGTTTTGTTTTTAAATAAATATCTAACTTATCTTTACAAAAATCGCAAAAAGGTAACTAGAATAGACGCTGTCTTTCAATTAGGTATTAGGATGTGCATGTGGTTTTCGTTCTTAAATCCCTAACATCATAATATACTTGTTTTAGTTATATCGTTTTATTGTCGAATTTGACTGAGTAGGTAATGTGTTCATTATATAGAGAACTAAGAACACTTTAATTTTTCCATCAGTTCAGAAGAATTCTATAAATTGAAGAAAATGAGCATTTCTATTTACAGATGATCCGTCAGAAAACAGAGCGGCTTTTGATAAAGTGCTGTACATCGGGCAATTCCAAGAAAACGTCGTGACACATGAAGCAATTACTATTTTAAATCATGACGGAACG
Source organism: Glaucopsyche alexis (assembly GCA_905404095.1). Classification (NCBI taxonomy): domain Eukaryota; kingdom Metazoa; phylum Arthropoda; class Insecta; order Lepidoptera; family Lycaenidae; genus Glaucopsyche; species Glaucopsyche alexis. The sequence continues at coordinate 14,673,776 of FR990052.1, read as the reverse complement.
CTAGTACTACTTTCTGGGAGTAAGAATTTTTTGCTATTAAATTTTATCAGGCGTAAGCACGCCTGATAAAATTTAATAGCAAATAAATTAATATAGCTTTAAGAATGGCATAGGAGTTTATAAACACCAAATATTATAATCTCATATTTTTAACTCTTTAATTATTAAAAAACTTAAATATTTTTTCTTATGAACAAAAATAACAATATTAGTAGTGACTGTCACATTTTACTTTAGAAAAGTGACAGAAAACAAATTCGCCTTGTATTTAGATGAATAAATAAGTAGACGCAACAACAAACAATTATTATTGAGCCTCGACTTAAATGCTAATTAAATGTTGAGAGAACTTCAGTATTCTTTTATGTCTTTACTTTGAGGAGTTTCACAGAATTTCTTGTTACTTCGGACTTTGAAAATTCAGAGTAAGAAATTAACTGTATGTGCACTAAGCCTGCTTGATTCACATCTTTATTCCTTTGCCTACTTCCTTAACACTCCAACAAAAGGAACTTTATTATGCTGAATATACAAATTAAAAGATAAATCATTGGATCTCATACTATAAATTTAGTGAAAAAAAATTGTACCATACAGTACTATTAAGTTATTTGACGTTTCAGTAAATAGAGGTTATATTAGAACAAAAAATAGGAATGGAGGAAAAAGTAATATAGTTTAATAGGAAAGTAATATAGTTTAATAGGATTATTTTTCTCTTCTTATATTGCAGATTACGCGCAATTGTTTGAAGCAACTATAGACTCAAATGGAGCAGTGACAGTGGCTTGGATATCATTAGGAACAATACCTGCAGACCTCACCAGTATTCCTCTAGAAATGACAGCTGGTGCAGCCAGGGCAGTGCTTGTCGTAAATGTTATACCATCGGGTAACTAAATCCTTAAACAATTTGATAAATAAGAGATTTTAAGAGATTTAGGTGTAAAAACAGTTTGGAAAATTGCATTAAAAAATAGGTATTTATATTTCCAGATAATACATCAGAAAACAGAGCAGCTTTTGATAAAGTACTATACATTGGACAGTTGCAAGAAAACGAAGTCACACATGAAACAATTACTGTATTACATCATGACGGATCACCAGTTCTGATTTCTGGAAGTAAGATGCAAAATTTTCTGATACGCTAAATAGAGAGATCGTAGTAAAAAATTAAATAGTTTTAGAGCATTTTTTTCTCATCTTTTGATCTAGGTTATGCGCAATTGTTTGAAGCAACTATAGACTCAAATGGAGTAGTCACAGTGGCTTGGATATCATTAGAAACAATATCTACAGACATCACCAGTATTCCTCTAGAAATGAGAACTGGTGCAGCCAGCGCGGTGCTCGTTTTGAATATTACACCATCAGGTAATTTAGCCCTAGAATAACTTAAAGAAATTACCTAAAAATTAAAAATAAAGAATTAAGTTTATAAATTGCATAGTCAAAGTCAAAGTCAAAAAATTTTATTCAATGTTGGTATTTTTATACACTTATTGAACGTCGGTATACATGATGCCTACCACCGGTTCGGGAACTAGCCCGGCGAGAAGAACCGGCGTAAGAAACTCGCGCGGGGCCATCTTTTACCAAAAAGATGGAAAATTGTTCTTTTAAAATAAAAAAAATGTATAACAATGTTATGACTAAAACTATATAACTAGAATACAATAGTATATGGAAGTAGCCTTGCAGGGGGCCACCTCATTCCCAAGGTGTGCTATCATTCATGAAATCATTAAGTTTATAATAAGCTTTACTACACAAACGTTCTTTGATTACTTTTTTAAATTTATTGGTTGAAAAATGTTGAACGTTTTCTGGGATCCTATTGTATATGCGTATACATTGGCCTTTAAACGAATTCTTTACTTTACTAAGTCTAGTCACTGGTACATCAAGCTTATTCTTATTTCGAGTATTTCTATTGTGGTTGTCACTTTTTTTTTTGAATAGGCTTACATTTTTTTAACATATAGTACATTTGATAGAATTCTAAGATATACTGAGAAGCTACAGTTAAGATCCCAGTTTCCTTATCTCTTAATGAAGTGTTGGGGGCCAGCTTGTAGATTACCCGAACAGCTCGCTTCTGCAGCACAAAGATAGTATTTATATCTGCAGCATTGCCCCATAGCAGAATGCCATAGGACATTATACTGTGGAAGTAACTAAAATACACAAGCCTTGCTGTGTTTTCGTCTGCAAAATGTCTTATTTTACTTACTGCAAATACTGCTGAACTAAGTCTGTCGGCCAATCCAGCAATATGAGGGCCCCACTGAAGTTTCGCGTCTATTGTAATACCTAAAAAGACGGCTGTAACTACTAGTTCCATACCTTCCCCATTTAATAGCTCATTGGTTTTAGTTTGCCTTGCATTCGGCAACGTGAACTTTATACATTTAGTTTTTTTGCTATTTAACAAAAGATTATTGACACTAAACCAGTGTACTATTTTTAGAAGAGCATTATTTACTTCGTCATAACACGAGTTTTGGCGATTAATATTAAAAGTAAGCGACGTATCATCGGCAAATAATACTATTCCGTTTTTTTCATTAATAAGGTATGGTAGGTCATTTATATAAATCAGAAAAAGAAAGGGTCCTAAAATTGACCCTTGTGGGACCCCCATCTCAATTTTAGTACCTGTGGATCTTTTTCCATTTATCTCAACTCTCTGAATCCTATTTGATAAATAAGATTTTAGGAGAACGAGTGCTGGACCCCTTACTCCATAGTGGCACAATTTCCTGATCAATGTTGAGTGTTGCACACAATCAAATGCCTTAGAGAGATCGCAAAAGACTCCCAGAGCATCATGCGATCTCTCCCAAGCATCAAAAATATAACTAATTAGATCGACGCCTGCATCTGTTGTAGAGCGTCCCTTTGTAAATCCAAATTGTTTGTTATGTAAAATTTTATTTATATTGAAGTGTGCTAGCAACTGATTAAGTATTATTTTTTCATAAATTTTACTTAGTGTTGGTAAAATAGATATAGGTCGGAAGTTAGATGGATCCGACTTACTACCAGACTTAAAGAGATGTAAAACTTTACTGTGTTTCATTAGATCAGGAAAGACGCCACGTTTTATACAATCATTAAAGATAGATGCTAAGTAAGGTGCAATAATATCGATTATAGATTTAATAACTTTCATAGATAGGCCCCATAAATCTGAAGTATTCTTGATATTTAACAAATTAAAATGTTTAATAATGTCTTGAGGTCCTATTTCTTTAAATCTAAATTCGATTTCACACTCTTTTACGTTTTCTTTAAGTAGCAATTCAGCAGCAGCAGGAGAGGCGTTTCAATTTTTTGTGGTTGAAACTGGAATGTCAGCAAAGAATTTCTCAAAAGCAGTTGCAACTTCAATGTCGGATTTGATTATTTTACCATCTATATTTAATTTAAAAGATGAGTTGCGTCTGGTGACTCTTCCAGTTTCATTTGCAATTATTTGCCATGTTGTCTTAACCTTGTTTTTAGAATTCTTAATTTTATTTCTAATGTGAAGAGATTTTGCTGCTGAGCAAACTTGCTTAAATATTTTTGAATATAACCTTACATAACTTTTAAAATCTTCACTTTGATTCATTGTTCTTTCATTATAGAGTTCATACAATCTAAATCTACTTTTCAAAATACCTGCTGTTGCCCATTCACTGAATTTACTTTTGTTGTTTGTTCTTACTGTTTTAGAGGTGAAAATGGTATCAAAATTATGTTTAATTAATTTAAACAGTTTACCAAATGACATATCCGGGCTATTATGATACTCTAAATGTAAAATATTAGCTATAATTTCACCTCTAAACTTCTCAATACGTTTAACATTTATTGGTATACATGTGTTTCTGTCCCTGTGTAATTGTTTGCAATTATTATTATCTATAGGGAAAATAGCTTGCTGTCCACAGTGATCAGAGCTTAGTTTCTTAATTATTTCTTTATTTAATGGATCTACGTTGGTAAAAATATTATCGATGCATGTAGCAGAGCTGTCACTGATCCTTGTCGGTTCAAAAAATAAATAGGTTAGGTTATATGATTTTAACAATGAAGTAAATCTAACAGTGGTAGAGTTACTTTCTAAAATATTAATATTAAAATCACCACATAATAATATATGTTTGTTAGATGCACTTATCTTGGCTAATAACATTTCCATTGTTTTTTCAAATGAATCATATAACCCTAAAGGTGGCCTGTATACGCTTACAATAATAAAGTGTCCCACCTCTATACAGGCTATTTCGGTTATTCGTTCTGTAGAGAGATTCACTATGTCTTTTCGTTCTTTATATTTTAAACTCTTCTTAATTAGTATAAGTGAGCCACCTCTCATGGCTTTTTCTCTGCAGAAAGAACTAGCCAGCTGGTGCATACCAAGATTTAACATTATTTCATTTTTCTTAAACCAATGTTCAGTTATACATAAAATGTCTATATTATTATTTAAAAACAACTCAATTTCTAATTCTTTACTAGACATACCTTGTATGTTTTGATGCACCAGCGTAAGTGTACATAATTTATTATGATTTATTGAAACTTTATTTTTGTGATTACTTATACCTACAATGCTAGAGACTTCCTCTGTTGTCTTACAGGCTAATTTAAATTATTATTATTTGGAACATTTTCCAAGCTGTTATAATCAGTCATATTATTATGACTAAACTGCTCAATAGAAGCAGTTGTTGTCTTACTAGCCAAGTACTTGGCTGAGTTAAAATATAAAAAAGTTAATAGCGCTCTTGCTATAAGTCTTGTATAATAAAAGGATAGATAATATCTATCAACTTACATTTATAATTTAAAATATTATTAATGTCAATTATATTTATTTTGTTGTCAAATTTATTTAATAATATACAATTATTATTAACAGCTGTATACAATTGGCTGTTAAGCTTATATCTAATTTTGTTTTCCCGTGGCAACCGTTTTATGTAAGGAAATGTGAAAAATATGACCTTATTAATATTTTGTAATTTGTTTAGTGACTCTAAATAATATTCTAATTGGTTACTATTCGCATTTCCCAGTCTCCCCACTAAAATGATTAGTGTTGTATTGGGACAGTGAGTTGTACCTAAAATCTTTTTTATTATTTGTGTAAATGTTGCACCTGGCATACAGGTGTTGTACACTGACTGTTCCCCATTCAACTTACTGAATTGCACCCCGACTCCCCGACCAAGCTCATCACTATATATAGTGACCATGCCCGGACCCGAGGCCGATGGCACAATCAAGTTTTTATGAGAGGAGTGAGCATGAGCCTCCACACTTAAATTACAATTAATAATATTTGTTGAATCATTTACCAGACACTGACATGATGAGTTGTGTCTCAATAAAGACTTAACTCTATCTTCATTGTAACGGTAGTCGTCCAGTAAAATATTCAACGCTGATATATGACTGGATATTTCTAATTGGGCTAGTTCATATTTTTTTGTTATGGATCTTAAAGTGTCATGTAGATCAGTAATTTCAGTTTGGAGACTGCACACTTCTGCCTCATAGACACAAGTGGTATTTTCTAACTCTTTAATACTGTCTAAGTATTTATTCTCAATAAGATTTTTTTGTTTTGTCAGCTTAGATATTTTAAAAAAATTTTTTATGTTTTTTATTAACAATTTACTTGTTTTCTTAATGTGTTTATTGACTTTAATGTATTTTTTAAACTTATTTTTACTTTGAAATGTATGGGAGGGCATAGTATTGTCACCAGTCAAGTCAATTATTGGTATGGTTTTTGTGACATCTTTTTCAAGAATGCTAGGAGCCCTGCCAAACATTTCTTGAAACAAGTTTTGTGTTTGTGAAGAATTATGCTCCTGTATTTGACATTCCAACATCTTGATTTGTGTATGGGCTTCCTCTAGTTTGTGCTTCCATATAGTACTATTTCTCAAGGCTTCCTCATACTCGTCCCTGCACCGGTCAAAGCTGTCTACAATGTCTTGTAAAACTTCATTTTTTTGGTACAATTCTTCACAACTCACATTTAACTTGTTGAGTTCAATTTTTAGGTCACTATTTTTGTGGATAATTTTCAACATTTCTTTTTCATTATCCTCACGTTCAGAAAGCAATAGTTCATTTTGTTTCTTGTATTCTTTAAGCTCCTGAAGGGTCAGACGGAGTTGTTCCTCAGTCTGACGAGCCAGGTTTCCTCTAGTCATCATAATTAATGTATAGAAAGTAGGAAACTATGAGATAATCAGTTAATTAATTGACTTATTTGTCTATCAATGAACCAACTACCTATTTAGCTTGCAAATCTAACACTTTCTGATACCTCCAAGTAGACCCAACCACTCTATATCTATAGATGGTGAGATATTTGCTCGGTGTAAAGGGGTCACGCAAGCTTGAGTGGGGTAAGTAAGATGGTAAAGAAGATATCAGTCTATGCCAAACCCACAAGCCAACCTATCAATCAATTTTATCTTGCAAAGTATAAAAGGAAATAAGTTTAAATTTCGAAATAAACTACAACTGCAGTGGAATCAACAATACCCCGTCCTCCTTAAATGATCCTATTACTCGATATCTATAGATGTTGAGATATTTGCTTGGTGTATAGGGGTCACGCAAGCTAGAGTATGGTATATGAGTTGTTAAAAAGGAATAACAATGTCCATTAATCCCACTGACCGGCCTAAGTAACCTTTATGTATTAATTAGCTATAAACAGCTGATCTATTGCTTCCCTACAACGTTTATTAACATAGCCTATCGTCAACCTTAATCAGCTTATGATGATTATTGACAATAATAATCTGTTTGCAGAGATTTGTTTGGAATTATATGCGTTTTTAATACAAAAATTTAAATTACCTTGACAGCTGATCGCCGTTGACGTGTGGCACAATTAAAGTTGCTGATTACACAACTAAACTTGTTCACAGCACTGACACTTATTATTTGTCTTATTACTAATACTTAAATTAATATAAATATCAACTTTTTATAACACTTTAAACGAAATTAATAAATAATTTACAATTTTTAGTTGGGAGACGTTACAATGTCAAGTTAATGGTAGGGTTGCCAGCAGGGAAAAAAAGCGTAATACATCATACTTAAATCTTGGATAATTGCAGATGGTCCATCAGAAAATGAAGCAGCTTTTGATAAAGTGCTGTACATTGGACAGTTGCAAGAAAACGTAGTCACACATGAAACAATTACTGTATTACATCATGACGGATCACCAGTTCTGATTTCTGGAAGTAAGATGCAAAATTTTCTGATACGCTAAATAGAGAGATCTTAGTAAAAAATTAAATAGTTTTAGAACATTTTTTTCTCATCTTTTGATCTAGGTTATGCGCAATTGTTTGAAGCAACTATAGACTCAAATGGAGTAGTCACAGTGGCTTGGATATCATTAGAAACAATATCTACAGACATCACCAGTATTCCTCTAGAAATGAGAACTGGTGCAGCCAGCGCGGTGCTCGTTTTGAATATTACACCATCAGGTAATTTAGCCCTAGAATAACTTAAAGAAATTACCTAAAAATTAAAAATAAAGAATTAAGTTTATAAATTGCATAATACATCATACTTAAATCTTGGATAATTGCAGATGGTCCATCAGAAAATGAAGCAGCTTTTGATAAAGTGCTGTACATTGGACAGTTGCAAGAAAACGTAGTCACACATGAAACAATTACTGTATTACATCATGACGGATCACCAGTTCTGATTTCTGGAAGTAAGATGCAAAATTTTCTGATATGCTAAATAGAGAGATCTTAGTAAAAATTTAAATAGTGTAAGAGCATTCGTTTCTCATCGTATGTTCTAGGTTACGCGCAATTGTTTGAAGCAACTATAGACTCAAACGGAGTAGTGACAGTGGCTTGGATATCATTAGAAACAATATCTGCAGACATCACCAGTATTCCTCTAGAAATGAGAACTGGTGCAGCCAGCGCAGTGCTTGTCTTGAATATTACACCATCAGGTAATTTAGCCTCAGAATAATTTGGAACTTAAAGAAATTACCTAAAAATTAAGAAGGAAGAATTGAGTTTATAAATTGCCTAATACATAATATTATTAAATGTTTTATATTTGCAGATGGTTCATCAGAAAACGGAGCAACTTTTGACAAAGTGCTGTACATCGGACAGCTGCAACAAAACGTCGTGACTCATGAAACAATTACTGTATTACATCATGATGGATCACCAGTTATACTTTATGGAGGTATGTCGCGAAATGTGCTCGCAAATCGTAAAACCACTTACTATCATTGCTATTTTATTACGTAACGTAATCTAAAAATGACATTGCTATTAATATTCCGAAGGAGTTGAATAGTTATTCGGTTTCAGAATACGCGCAGTTGTTTGAAGCTTCAATCTCAAATGGAGTAGTGACAGTAAAAACTATGTCATCGGTGACAATACCTGAGGACATCACTAGTATTCCCTTAGAAATCAAAGCGGGAGAGGCTATTGCGGTACTTCTTATAAGCATCATACAGTCAGGTAAATGAAAATATATTAAATTAGCAATGTTCAAACTTATAAGCTATTAAAATCTACTCAAACTAATTCGTATACTATCTTATACTTTAAACGAGACAATCTTGTATATAGGTATTTATTAGGTTTCTAGAAAACGGCTACCAAGAAATTTAGTATGCAGGGACGTTTGGAGACGGAAAATCGATCTAGCTGTCTTATCCCCGGAAAACTGCGCATTTTTAAGCTATCCTACTAATATTATAAATATTAAAGTTTGTGAGGATTTATGGATGGATGGATGAATGGATGGATGTTTGTTACTCTTTCATGCAAAAACTACTGAACGGATTTTGATGAAATTTGGTATGGTAGTAGTTTAAGCTCTGGATTAGACACTACTTTTTATCCCGAAAAAAATCAGTGTTCCCGATGGATACTACATTTACGGGGGCGGAGCCGCGGGCAATAGCTAATATGTTTTTCTTTTATCGTGCAACAATATATCAAGAATTTCAACATTATTAAGTCCGATTGGTAGTTTGGTAAGCATTTTTTTTTTGCTTTTTTCTGAAATTCTGAATGTGGTGGATTCGGTCATTCAGGATCTCGGTCAGAAAAAAAAATGTGATTTGTTTTATTTTTTTAAATTTATCAGAACTCCGAGCAAAGCTCGGTTACCCAGGTACTTAGTATTTATTAGACAAAAGATACTCGAAGTTCATCAGTCATGACTCATGACGCTTATAATAATTATAATTAAATAGAACACATGTCATGGGATACTCATCCCAACTTACCTGTCCGGTAGTTGTGGTATAGTATATGGGTATGCGACCCCGGCTTCCCTAGCTATTACTGTCCTATCCCTTGCCCTCCTGGGCGGTAATATCCCTCATTTCCTATTTCCCACTCTAACTAATCTTCCTTTCCACACCACCTATCCTTCCCTTTCCCTATTCCTACTCTCTACGCCAATCCGTGGGAACGCAATGGATAATCATAAAAATAATTTAATTATCCAAAATGGCGGCGATGTGGTTCGCCACCCATCACATCTCGTTCTCGCGGAGGCGAAAAGTGGCCCATGGAGAGCCGCTTCGCTACGTTGAATGTAAGAGGAGGAATGGATGGTAAGAATGAAAGTGGACGAAGCGAAACAAGTATATAAGGATCGTAGCAAGTGGAAAGAAGTGGTATCTGCCTACCCCTACGGGAATGAGGCGTGATTATATGTATGTATGTAACACATTTCACTTACAATAATTGTAAGTGAAATGTGTTAATCTATTCAATTCAAACGCGTTCTTGTCTTAACAACTGTTTGAGGGACTAGTTAGTTTATCAGCCTTCCGGGATCGGCCCTTAACATTAAATTGATCAGGCCATTAATCCTAACGAGTGTACTTTACCTTAAATATTTGAATATCGTGTTACCGGATCATAATGACCCATTTCCCGCTAACCTTAAATATTTATGACAGTGTATTACTTAGCGTAACAAAGGAACGTGCTAAATACTTGAATAATAAACATTTGCAACTTTCCTTGCCATGGTCATTTATCCTATGTTTTTTATGATAATTGAGCATTTCTAACTTAAACAATTACTAGCACAAGATATCATAACAAAATACCTCCCCACACCGATTCCGGTGACTGGTGGCCGGTTTCATTGAAACCAGGCCAACAAAAAATAACTCCTGCGTAGGAGTTATTTTTTGTAGTGCCCAGATGTGTGCGCAGTACACAAGAGCAGTCTCTTTTCCTTTACTCTCGTAACACAGTGGGACGTATGACCGACACGACTGGCGAGAGATCAGGTGTAGAAACAACTTTTTACATGCCCGACTGACGAGAGATCAGGCGTAGAACCGACTTTTTACATGCCCATCCGACGCATGGATCATCTTTCTTGTCAGACAATCAGGTGATCAGCCTGCATTGTCCTAACCAAACTTGGAAACAAAATTTTTTGTTGTTCCTATGCGGGAATCGAACCCACGACCTCCAATTCGAGAGCCAAGCTCTAACCACTAGACTGCGGAGGCTGTTAAGAAATACAGATGCCATGTAGAGCCTAGGTTCTAGCCTGTAACCTATACGTATGATTTTCCCCTTTCAGAGCAGCCAGTGCTGCCAACGGTGACTTTTTCGTCATCAACATACACATTACGTACTGACGTTAGCCAAACTGGAGTTATTGGGACAATCCACGCCACAGCCGACAACGGAGAACCCATCACTTATGCACTTATATTAGAAAATGGTACGCTTATAATTTATGCTACAAAGGTGCAATCATACTATCATTTAAGTTTAATCTTAAGTATTGTTTAGCAAATAGAGTAAATAACATCATATTATAGAATTTTTTTACTTAATGTTAAACCTTAACCAATAAATAGGTAGGACCATAAACTTGCAAGTTTCAAAGAATTAAAGGCCTTGAAAAATAATGCCCGCAAAGTCTTAAGCGTTAATTCTCGGATACATTATTAAGGGATAAAGGATAAACATAAAAAGTTTAAATAGCTCGAGGCATTAGAGTTTCCTCATTTACTTTGTTTCCTTATTTACCTAGGAAGTTGAATGAAGTTTGTTTCGTCGTAACCGCAAGTTTACTTTCACCCGTTGCCGTATCGAGGGTGTTACTGAAAGTAGATTAATATATTAAGACATATGAGTATAATCAAAATAGTCCTTAATTACTTTTTTATCGTAACTTGTTGTGGAGACGTGGCGATAAAACACGTCATCACGTCAATGTATAAATAACCTAACCAAGAGCATGTCAGGACTAACTATACTAAGGAGGGTTCCGTAACTATAAACGCGAATATGCTTTTTTTTTTTTTATTACTCCAAAAGTTACTGTCCGATTTGGTTCACAATAATTTTCCTAAAGAGTTTTTAGCATGATCTATCGGCATGGAAATTTGCAAGTTTCTATCTCCTATAGTTTAAAAATGCTAGGGGGGGACCAACTTACAAACTACTTTGGAGGCCGATTACTCAAAAATGGTCAACTTTATAAAAAAGTAGCGTATGAAACTTTGCCTTTATTTTAAAAGACCTATTCTACGATACCCCACACGATGGGGTAGAGTGAAACAAATTTCACATGTATGGAGAGCCACCCCTAAAATATAAAATTATTATTTTTATGATCCCGAAACCGTGATCTATACACATTACACAATCTATAACTGCACCATATTTCATCAATTTATATTTATAATTACAGGAGCTAGAGGCGCGGACAGACAGACAGACAGACGGACAGAGCGAAACTATAAGGGTTCCTTTAGTATTACGGAACCCTAAAAAGGTTAAATCTTTCAAAATGAGCATCCCGTAGTGCTTTACTGCTTATTTACTTTTTCTGCGTATCATGTAGGTAATGTTGAAAATATAATAATAATATTTATGGACGCTTCACACCACGTCAAACTGGCCCCGTGCTAAGTATCCGAAGAACTTGTGTTTCAGGCATCAGACAACGAGAAGTATATTTCAAGGTTCCCTATTTTTTCGCATAAAATCATATGTCATAATTTTACTTGGCATAATTTCATTTGACCTAATAGTAGTTTCGCATAATATTCATTTGTCATAACTTTCTTAGCATAATTTTTTTTCGCATAATTACTAAAAGCATAATAATTGTTAGGCATACTTATTGTAAAGCATATATTTTTTTACGCATAATGTTCATTAAGAATAATATTTTTTTGCATAATATTAAAAAGCATAAATATATTTACGCATAATGATATTTAAGCATACTATTATATTTACGCATACATCTTTGTAGCATTTTTTTTCACATGATATGAATGATAAATTCTACTGGGTGTGCGAGTTAAGACGAAATAACAATTATAATTGTAATTTTACGACTGATTACGAAATAAACTCGGACAAAAGCACGAACTGCTATCTAAGAACATGCCGAGCTAATTATTTTAAACATGTTAGCGGCTTACGGGTGGCCCAAGGGCCACCCCGCCGCAACTAAACCTACTGTTACACATGTTACACTAGGTATATGAGTTTAATACCTGCTTTTAATATTTTATTAATATGCGTTTAATTACCTTAACCGTATTTTCATTATGTCGTTCCAGTTTATGTATATTTGTGCCTTGTGACAAAATGCTTTGAATTTATTATGACAAAAAAATATGCCTAACGAGTTTATGCCAAAAACCAATTATGCCAAAGTATTATTATGACAAGAAAAATTATGCCTTACGTGTTATGCCTCATTAAATTAGGACAAACAATATTAGTCTAAATGATATTTATGCCTAATGATGTAGTATGCCAAAAAACCATTATGCCAAAGTATTATTATGCGTACTAAAATTATGCCAAGTGATGTATGCCAAATGAAATTATGACAAATAAAATTATGCGAAAGAAGAGGATCCCATATTTCAATACCACCTATTTTACTAAAAATTTATTTAAGATTTTTATGATATTTTATTTATTTTAGAAAACCAACAGCTTACAAATGTTATAAAAATAGCATAGGAATAGAAGTAGCGAATATTATACGCATCTATGACCCAGGAACATTGAAAACTGTTTGCTCCCTCGGCAGGATTCGAACCCGTGACCTTCTGCTTGAGCACCGACGCTCTAACCACAGAGGTTGTCAAAATTATAACGCACACACGAGTACATAATCGAATTATTATATTTTATAGATCATCTACGTGAGCGTCTGTCTGTGAACAGCGCCGGAGAAATAAGCCTATCCGCTCCTGCAGCCAGTGGCGGATACAACTTCCAAGTACAGGCCACCGCTATTGTGAATCGTGTCAGCGCAGTTGCTGAGGTAAGAACCATATTACCTGTGTCTTTCTTAATTTGATTTTTGACCTACCTGTAATTTACCATATTGTATTTTTACTGAATAAATTATTATTATTATTATTTATTATTAATTATTATTGGTATATTATTAACTTAAATTATGAGCGGTCAAAAGGAAATCTCGAAGGAACCGTACAATTTGCCGCGATAAGCCTTTAGCCTTTGTCCTTCCCCGTGGCCTTCTATATCTGTATCATATTTCATCAAAATCGGTGCTGTAGTTTCGGACTTCGGAGCCCGTTCAATGCAAACTAACAAATCTTGTTTTACTAATATTAGAAAAGTATCTATTAAAAATAATATAATATTATTTTCTTAGGTCTCACTTTGGGTCGAAGCTGTAACTATTTGCGATACAGATATCGTTCTACATCCACTGATAGTCATCGAGCGGTTGGAAGAGGAGCCGCACCGTGATTTAGTGATTTTAAACCAGCAACAGTATGCGGGATGCGAATTTGAACTCACAAACCACTGGCCGAGAGATCAGAATTGGTTGTACGTAGATGCCGAAGGATTACACGCCGGAGTGATCGATCGTGAACACGAGTCCATCGCGTTCATGCATGTATCACAGGTTCAAGTTGAACTTGTGTTACATTGTGAAAATGATTCTACGAGGCACAAACGATCCCTAGAACATTTTAGCTCCTACGATTATGGCTCGAAGTCGTGGATTCTAACGGACACAATTCTCTACAATTCGCGACGCAGCTTAGTAAATTTGATCGTAATTGACATAAATGACAACGCGCCGACTTTCGTCGGTAAAGAGAACGAACCAATTTACGTTGGATATCCCACAAACGAGCTAGAAGATACAATTTTACCCAGATCTCTGGTGGAATTAAAGGTATGTTTATTACGCACTTTTCCTTTGACCCTTATGTTTTATTCAATTTGTTCCTGGTACACCAAGTTTTCTAATAATTTTTATTTATCTAACGGTTGTCCAAAACTCTTATTTTTTTACCCCTATGTTTCTCCAAAATATATAATATACTAGCTTTTGCCCGCGACTCCGCCCGCGTAAATACACTGTATTTTTTCGGCATAAAGTATTCTTTATCAGACATACTTTGGGTCTCGGGAAAGGACATAGGATATTTCCTATGTCCTTTCCCGAGACCCAAAGTATGTCTATTCCAAATTTCATAAAAATCGGTTCAGCGGTTAAAGCGTGAAGAGGTAACAGACAGACAGACAGACCCACTTTCGCATTTATAATATTAGTATAGACTTTGCAAAATGAGTGTTTTAAATATCTGTGCAGTGATATTTAATTCGTTTTTGTATAAAAATTTTGTACAGGCAACAGATGCGGACATCGGCGAGAATGCTGAGATTTTATATTGGAGTGCAGAGGAAAATCTAGCAGTCGCCCCCACCACAGGCTTCGTACATGTACGACGATCTGCGTTATTGGAGGACAACGCGAGATACACAATCTACGCCACAGACCAAAACGGTAGAGGACTTAACGGCTCTATTGATGTTGTGGTAATTATTAAATGTTTTTTCACGTACGGGATTATATTCATTCTAGCTAATGCCCGCGGCCCCGTCCGCGTAAGTACAGTAATCCACGGGAACCGTATAATATGTCCCGCGATAAAAAGTAGCCTATGTCCTTCCCCATGGTCTACTTTATATCTGTGCCAAATTTCATGATTTTCGGTTTAGTAGTTTTACGTGAAACTGTAAATAAAGTATCCCACGGGAACCGTACATTTTCCCGCGATAAAAGTAGCCTATGTCCTTGAATATCTGTGTACCAAATTTTATTTAAATCGCTTCAGTAGTTTTGGCGTGAAAGACGGGCAAACAGACACACACACTTTCCCATTTATAATATTAGTATGGATAACGTGAATTGTATAAGTAAGGAGGATCACAGAACTACGCTTAGTCACCGGCTGGGAAAAGTGAGTTTAGGTCATGTAGTCACCATCTTCTAGAAAAATAGCGCGCGACGGCCATTAATTAGTATTAATGGCCGTCGCGCGATATTTTTTTAGAAGAATTAAAAAGGAGAAGTGGGTATCGATTATACTATAGATGGTCACCGTAGAGGAGGAGGGGCAAATGGAAGAAAGCGGTAGTAGTATAGATACATTCGCTTCGTTTCTTATTTATTGAGACATGGAGTTTCGTAACTATCATAATATGCCCTGTCAAAAGTTTTGGTCCAAAAAATTAGTTTCTTTTATAGTAATTTAGGGTGCAAATAAAAATATCGTGACGAATGTAATTATGTTTAATGTCTAAGCAAAACTTTGGTCGATCACGCAAGTTTTATCATGGTGTATTATTTAAATAGAACTGATTAAATCAACTTAACCGTATCTTGATTCTACCCTTTGAAACGTAAAGTCATCAACAATATTTTTCAAACGAAATCACAAAACTTTTGAATAGCCTGAGCTTCAACGTCTTGAATAGGTTTCAAAAGTTAGAAAGTTTTAAAGAGCCCAAGTTTGCAATCTTAAAATCCAATTTTTATACGTCTTTTCTGAAACATTTCTGAAATTGCTTAGAACGATCATGCGGTAGTCTACTAGTCTGTATGCACAGGCCCTTCGGTAAAGATTTAAATTTAGGTTTAGATTTAAGATGTAGGGTAAAAGCCGGATAGTTGCCTCGGTTCTAAATTCACTATGTTAGGAATATTTTTTAAGACTATAATTGGAAGATTTTTTATAATTGAAGATTTCTTCCAGTTATAGATTTATTATAATTGGAAGTCCCTTTCCTGTTGACATTAATTCCCTAAAAATAATTATTGTAGGCGAACCCGTTTTGTCTATGTGAGCCAAAATCTTTCACGGTGAGACTTGGGCGGACGTTATAATTATACTGGAAATTCTATTTAATATTTTTATTATTTTATTAGCGTAGGGGGGTCCAGTATTTTTTTGGTAACTTTGTATGCATTAGAGGTTAAACTACTATTTTTCTAATATATGGGAATAGCGTCAATATTCACGAATTATTTATTTTACAAAAAAAAATGCATTAGAATAACAGCCCAAATAAAAAATCGAGATAGCTGCAGGCCATATTTCATTAAATACAATCTTCTAACACTCCCATCTATTTACATACAGGATATTAGTTTATTTGTTTTTAAAAACATGGTTTATTTCACAAAGGTTAAAGATACACATAACATCAATACTAGACATAAAGACCGATTACACTTACCATACTCTAGGATAAAAATGCTTAATGAAAGTCCATAATATTATATGGCAGTAAAGATATATAATAGACTACCAGATAATATAAAAAAAGAAACTAAATTAATAACATTTAATAGAAAATTGAAAACATACTTATTAAAAAAATGCTTCTACTCTTGAGAAGAATATTTTTCAAAGCATGAAGATAAAAATTAAATAGTATTCAAATAATAAAAGTTCATAGAATAGGTATATTTATTAATTATTATAATAAGGATGTTATAATTATATAATAAGTTAAGAATATAAATTGTAGGTATGTAATTATTCAACATTTAGCAAGCGCCTGAACAAGGCTACTAAGTTTGTCCTAAAAATGCTTTTGTCATTGTACCTACTTAGTGCTAATAAAGATTTTGAAGTTCTTACTTTCTATTGTAGAAAAGCTTTTATTTATTTGACGACCTCCGTGGCTCAGTGGTGAGCGCAGTGGCGGACAAATTTATTTTATTGTTTGTTTAAAAAAAAATACATTGATCATAACTATAAAATATAGTTACATAAAACTTAGGCCTTTTACATCCGTTAATGGATGATTTATACAGTTTTCTCCGAGCGAAGTACCACTCTTGAAATACTGTAGTGCCTGGGACAGTTGGTTTTTAAATGTCGTATGGTTGCCCAAGCACATACGGCATTCTCACAACATAGTCAGCCTAGTCCAGAGGAATCAACTGGTCAATACGTCTGGGGCCAACTATGTGCGGGTTTCCTCACGATGTTTTCCGTCACCGTAGTTACATACATACATACATATAATCACGCCTGTTTCCCATAGGGGTAGGCAGAGACCACTTCTTTCCACTTGCTACGATCCTTACATACTTGTTTTGCTTCATCCACTTTCATTATTCCCTTCATACATGCTCGTCGGTTTAGGGTACTCTTGACCTGGCCTTTTTTCAAGACGTCCCCGATTTGGTCTTGGAACGTCCGCCTAGGTCTACCCCTTCCAACATTTCCATTCACACTCGCATTATACACTTTTTTCGTCAATCGTTCTTCATTCATTCTCTCAACATGGCCAAACCATCTCAGCATACCTTTCTCAATTTTTGTCACTACATCTTCTTTCAGAAGCTATAATTATATTCTTTAAGAATATAGTTCTTACTAAAATAAATATTTAATTGTTTAATTTTCTAACTATAAATATAAAAAAATAAATGAATGGGATACATGACCTACGTTAGGCAATATATCCCCTGATGCTTTTGTAATGTTAGGCGACTCCGGTATAGGAGGCAACTATCCCCTTATTTAGAGGTCCAGTGAAAATGGATTTTCTCAAAACTCGTATTAATTAGGCTTACAAAGATTAGTTATTATAAAATATGATAGACCTACCTTTAGATAAACACGTTGAATTATTCTCAATTTGTATAATTTTACTAACTAGAAGGATTTTTTAAAAAGTGGGGTAACTTTCCGGCTTTTACTCTACCTGTGGCACGGCATTTCTTTCATTTGTTTTTACGTAATGAAAAAAATATAAAAACCATGATAATCTATAAAATAAATATTTATTTTGTAGAAAAAATTCTGTATAATGGAATAAAATGCAGCGTTAGCCATTAAAAAGCGTTGATAGGCACGTAGCCCACTCCGGGCTCGGCGCGCGAGTTTAGACAAAATGTTGTATCCTGTTGATGGCTATAAAAAGCATTTGTTTTACTGTTATGAGTTATGACAAATGAAATTTATGCGCCGAAACAGAATTATAATGAGTTATTTTATCCTTTTTGTGTCTAATACGAGAGACCGAAGCACGTTCTTAAGAAATATTTAGTAGTCATTTCTGGATAAAATATACTTACAATGCATAAAAGATAAACGCTTATAAATGTATTATTAGCAATGAATAATATTCGCATGTGTACATTTGGGTTTGCATTATAGATAATAACTAATTATAGGAGATCAGACTTGTCCTTTTCAACCTCAACACTCGTCTCGTCTAGTAAAAATTACTAAGATATATAAAGAAATCAAATCTAGAAGTTCAGAACTATTCATGAGTGGGATTTCATTTCATGGTTGATCAGATACGAGATTCACGAACCCGCAATAACTATTGAACTCAGATCTTGAAAAGCTTACAAGTAAAATATTCAGGGCCTTAACACAATCGACTCTTACCGAAGACTTTGTAAATATTCTGTTTCAAAAGACACATATCAGAGACAAGACACGCAATACTCAGGATACAATATATTTGGCATGTTCGCACGCATACATTTATATTTACATGCAAGGAACTCTGCTAACGCAAGAAAGCGCCTTTTCGAATTAAAAGGATGTATGTTAAACACTAAAGTGAACATATACGAACTCAAAAGCTTCCACACTCTTTAATTATTTCAGACTTGCCTAATAGGTTAGTTTTTTGAGTTAGACCAATTTAGCAAGTTGTGTAAAAGACCTAAGGGGTTATTGATAAAATCACAGCATGTGTTTCATAAATCTAAGCTAAACTATACACCGGTTACGAACAAATTTTGTATATTGTATGGAATTTGATTATTATTTACTAAGAGAAAAGTTTCAAGGATTTTATTATTGTTTTCGTTCTTACACGAGATTTATTTTCAAATAAAGGTTTTAGAATCTATTTGCAATGGTTGGAATTTATATAATATACAAATGTCACCACATTCTAAAGAATAATTTATTTATTTGCACCGAATAGGTACCTACGCGTAAGGTATAAATTAATTATTATTTTAGTAGACTTTTGCTTTGATGTTACCAATAGATAAATTAATCAACGGAAGACAAACCATTAAGCCATCATCATGTACCTATCAAATTATCAGCACGCAATTTTTTTTTTTTTTTAAATAAAATTATGACATTTTGTAACCTAAGATCAGTAGCATACCTACCCATATTTAGGACGAAGGACATTAATATTACTGAGGGTAGAAAAGTGTTAATAATAATAATTAGAAAAAAACAACGTAAAATTTTATGTAAAAAAAGTGCAAAATACACAATTTATCACGACTTATCAAAACTGATGTAACTATCTGTACATTTCGTAAGTCTTCGGGGTTACCATTGGAAACTGAAATTAATAACACTGATGTTACACAGTTGGACGTGTCTATATAATAAATCACAACATAATATTGTAGTCCTACTAAATTCTTAATGTTGTGTGTGGAAACCTTTTCAAAATGTCGCCCTGAAATAAAACCTTTGTTTATGTTCATGATTCAGATGCTATTGAGTAATGAGCCTAAGCATAGGATGAGCAATGTATATGTGACCGTAAAATTGTAAAAACCATTAGATTGTAAAATAACTAACGAGATTGTAAAAATATGTCGAAAGATTCATTACTATATTTATGTATATTTATAATCGAACGAAAATAATGTATTAAATAATAGGCAGCATATTCGCGTTGAAAGTCTATCAACATTTTACAATTTCACTAGTTTTACTACAATCCAACGGTTTTTACAATACGGTGACATATACAAAGTGTATATGGCAGGTACCGATATACCGATATTACACATAGATATAGCAACATACACATTACACACACATCATCCAATCCTGGACCCAACATGCACGCGAGCAACCGAGGATTCCTTAACAACCTTTACCTGATGCCAATATTCCAGACTGTACAGGTTATACAGTCCATAAAAAGTAGATATTTATTATAAAAACGATGTCAACTGTCCCAAGAAACGAGAAAACAATTCATTCCTTCAATATTAGTGTGTGTCATTTGCGATTGTTTAAATAATTATTTCTCAAAAGCTGTAATGCAATTCAATTTACAGGTTAAATTATTGGATGAAAATCATATAGCAGTTGTTACGATAAGCGATGCGTTTTTGGACGGCGAGCAGTCTATCATTAAGGACATAAGTACAGCTCTGGGTTATGATGTAAAGATATTGAATGCTGCGGTAGTGTCGACTGATACAAGTACCGATACGACGACGAGGCAGAAAAGAGAAACGGACAACACGGGGACTTCTTTACAGCTTTACGTATATGGAATTGATGAAAATAATGCTGTACATGTGGGCCAACTAACAAGGTAATTCTATCCTACTAATATTATTAAATGTGAAGGTTTGTAAGGATGGATGGATGAAATTTGGTATGGTAGTAGTTTAAGCTCTGGCTTAAAACATAGGATATTTCTATCCCGCAAAAGTACAGTGTTCCCGTGGGACTGAGATGCGAGCAATGGCTAGTCAAATCTAACTTTTAACTTTTTAACAACTATTTTGTATAACGTCCTGGTCTCTTCAAAGCTATCTGAAAACATTATATTTTAAAAACTAAAATAATGAAGTATTGTTTCTTATATAAAAATACTACTTATATTGTAAATATGAAAGTTTGTGATGATGGATGGATGTATGTTTGTTACTCTTTCACGCAAAAACTACTGAACGAATTTCGATGAAATTTGGTATGGTCGTAGTTTAAGCTCTGGCTTAAAACAAAGTATACTTTTATCCCGAAAAAGTACAGTGTTCCCGTGGGATACTGTATTTACACGGACGGAGCCGCAGGCAATAGCTTGTCAAATCTAAAGCCAACAGCTAGTTAAGCTATAAAACCTTTTATGCCACTACAGCCACAAAAAAATAATATTATTTGCATGTTAACTGCTTATTAACCTCTAGTATAGTTCTAGTTAACAATTCGAATAGGACTGTAAAATTTTACAGTATCCATGAAAATGAAACGGTTAAATTCAGTATTTTTCCAGTTAATCAAGCTTTCATCGTGCCTTTTAATAGATTTTAAGCTTATTAAGTATTTAACTTTAATTATTTTAATACAACGTTCCTGACTAATAACTATTAACTATTCTCATTGACCTCGTTAATGCTATGGCATTATAAACAACCTTTTATAAAATAATGTACGTACTACGTAGCAACAATAGAAGATCTAGATAAAGGAGATTTTGAGCCAGCTCTATGTACACCACATAGGTAAATATAAAAAAATGGGAATTTTATAAAAATACCAAAAAAATATTTTGAAGAAAGATACATGCGTACTAAAATGAAAAGTTTTTTAATGCGATAACCCTATTTTTAGAGCAGCCATGGCAGTTGCTTAGACATGACTTTTAACGTAGTTGATCTTTAGTTGATAGTTTTTGGAAGAGACGTCTTCTTGAATGTCATACGACAAAAACCATGTCATTGTCAAATTTTTGACATTCTTTGGTTAATAATGATCTGATCCGTCATGTTTTATTTTACGCTATGTTACTCTCCTTGACGAAGTTTATTTATATGTGCATTGAAAAGAAGTGAAATTAAAGAAAATGAAGAATAGAAAACGATTACTATATTATGTAGCTATATTTACATATAGAGTACATGTGCTGGCATACGCCTCATACATTTCTAGAACATCTCTTCTGACATACGAAACGTCTTTATTGTTTCAGCGACATAAGTAACAGCGATTTGATCGCGGTCAACATAGCGAGAGTGTTATCGCTGGAAGATCATCTGCTGCAGATATGTCCTCTCCCCGCACGTGAGACGGCTCTTCTAGCCGCCACCATATCTCTAGCCGTCCTGCTCCTCTTAATAATTACCGTGATAACGGTTAGAGAGTTCCTCAAAAGGTAATATCAGTATCATCACATTTTTATGAAATTTTGGCATGCACGTATTTTTTATGGTACCTACGCGACGGTACAATACATACGGTATCTACGGTACATAGATGAATAGCAGTATATTTAAAAATTTGGTAAAACTTTACAAAAAGGTGAATAATAAGTAAATATATTATATAACTAAAAGACTTGAGTATTCTCAAAAAAAGTTTTAGCGAATAATCAAGTCTTTTTGAATTTTCGAAAATTACTATTTCCGAGTAATTCTAGTACATAATAAAAAGTTACTCAGATGTTTTGACATTTTAATGCTAGAGTAAGTAAGCTGCAGCTCACTGACCTAAGCAATTAAATCATAACCTTTGCAGGAAAAAAGGACATTCCAACTATGAGCAATTTAGTGACGCCAACAGTTTAGCATCTAGAAATAACTCTGTCCAAGTTATACCAAAAGTGGAAAGTCCTGAAAGGCCGAGACTCAATATAGACGAGCTCAGAAAAAGTGAGAAGCGTCTACAAGATATGCTCAACGAGGATAGAAGTGAACCTACTAAGAAAAATCAGACAGAACCAATAAATGAATCAATTATAAACATGCCTGTCCCTGTCACTCCAGAACCAGAACAACAAATGCCAATTGTGATACAGTCCATTGATAAACTTAAAGATAGCAATGATGATTCTGATGAAGATGAATTTGGAGAAGTAAAGAATAACAGAAGAAAATCTGTTGTAACATTCAACGAAAACGTAGAAAAGATTATTCACATAGAAGACCGATCCGCAAGTATATCTTCTGATTCGACAGACTTCGAGGTTTACAAGTTTTAACAAGAAATACTAAATACTTAATAGCTGTGATTACGTTTGATGGTGGTATATTTTAATAAAGATTTTTTTAGAAACTCAATTTTTTTTCTACTTATATTTTGTTAAATATTAAATTACAATAACTAACAAATTATGAACTCAGTCTTTAATAAATCCTTTTATTTTATTTTTTAGTTTATTAATTTATATTATATGTGTCACCAAAATATTGATATTCTATAAATTATTTCAAAAAACCTATCTATTAGGTATGTAATAGGTATTATATTATATTTACTTATTACTAAAACTGATAAGTGCAAAGTGGATTTGTATTTTTTAGAAAACTGACCTCAAACTAGAAATGAGGTTAAAAAGGTAATAGCTTCAGCAACATCTTGAGAATTATAAATCTAAAATTATCAAGATAATCCTCATAAATCAGACGGGCAAGCCTTTCAAGTCGTCCTAAAATCGCGCCACAATTTCTAATCTGCAAATTACGCTATAACAAAAACATCCTTATTTGAATACAATGAGATATATACAACTATTATACCATATTAAGGTACATTGTCTCTTTTCGAGTCATTGGACGTTTAACATGTGACCGCGACCCCGAGATACGATCTTGTCCAAAATCTCTGCTATTTTAAACTGCGAGTTCTTAGTAGGCGTTAAGATACGACCAGGGCGGAGACCTTTTTCCTGATTTTGCATCTTACAGTCGCGAGAGAACAAAAAATTAAGTTAGAGATTGTGAATCACAATTATAATATTAAATATCGTCGGAGTATCTATACATACAAATATATAAAATTACAATGTCTGTTTGGAATTTAAAAAAAAAACAGTTTTTCACATAATTCAGAAAGTTTAAACGGTACTCTGTATTTACAACAATAATCTATTTTTGTCTGTCCGTCTGTCTGTCTCTCTATCGGTCTGTATGTCTGTTTGTTTGTTCCGGCTAATCTCTGAAACGGCTAGACCTATTTTGATGGGACTTTTGCTGGCAGATAACTGATGTTACAAGGAGTAATTTAAGTTCCTTTTTTCTTAGGGTTCTTAGGGTAATAAAATAGGCTTCCGTTTCCGTTTATTCTACGCACCAGCTATCTTACGTATAAAACCGTAACAGAATATTGTAATATTATGCACATCCTATTAAATGTCCTATCTTATTAAACAGGAAAATCTTATATTATGATATAATTTACTAACAGCTAGATTAAATATTTAAACAAAATGGATTCTATGTTTTTAAAAACATCGAACTTTTCATCATCTCATCAGTTCATCTCTACAATTGTTTAACCACACGTCTTAAGCTTAATGACAAAGAAAATTAATTTAACCTAGAGGCCAAAACTGAATTTAACTTATTTCAAGCTTTAACTTTATCAATAACGCTAGTTTTAGGTAGATACAATATGTAATGTTTAGCAGTATTTTATGTTAGGTCTAAAGTTAATAGTTTTATAAGTTATAAAAATTAATTGGATTTTGGGCATAAAATAGACTCCATTGATAAATATAATCTATTAATATAAATTAGAGTATTAATTGAAAGGTTAATAACTTTTGGCTAAATATTTTATTACGTTACATATTTGTATAAAAATCCAACTATAATATTAAAAATATAAAAGTTTGTGAGGATGGATGGATGGATGTTTGTTAATCGATTTTGATGAAATTTGGTGGTAGTTTAGGCTCTAGATTAAAACATAGGCTACTTTTTATCCCGGAAAAGTACAATATTCCCGCGGTGTACTATGATCTATTCTGTGCCGCGGGATACTCGATAGTGTATTTACGCGGCGGAGCCGCGGGAAACAGCTAGTACTAAATGAATTGGAATTTAGATGGAAATAATTTATATTTTAAGGAGAATGGACAGAAATGTATGAACACTCGATACGAACAAGCCATATGTCATTAGAAAGGGCATTTCTTGTACATTACTTTATACATTGACTACATAATATACCTTCTAACATGCAAATAATGTAGTTTTTGTAACACGTCAAAACAAAAAAAACTGGTTGTTTTTTTCTTTAAAAAGGTTTTCTTTTCAAAAAAACAGGTTGTTTAGGTTTTCTAATCAGATATCATAGATTTAAATATTAAGGTATGAATAGTGTGATAAATTATTGAAAGAACATTAAATGGATCAGTTTTAAAGCAATTTCAAACATTTTTTAGTAATTTTTTTTATTCTATAATCGCGGTAACTTCAAAGTGCGATTAAGTTTAATAGAGATGTTTTGTAAGTTATGCGTTAATTAAAAGAACATTATTTTTCTGGTTTAATTTAAACTGGCTGGCTTAGAATAGTTAATTATTATACTTCTGTTACTCCTAATAATTTATAGATAATACTTACTATACAAAGGGTTGTATACATGAACACCTTTATGACAAACTAATCATATTGATTTGTCATCATATTGGCATTTTTTTTTTTACTGTTATTCTTAATATAAGTGTTGTTATGGTATTCCTTTAAAATATTAAAAATATATATCATATAACAAAGTAACGGTCAAAAATGTGTCTGTATCAAAATCTACCTGCCTACTAATGTTTGAAAGATATTTGAATATATTAAGCCACACATGACTATGTTAACTGTTTCACTCATAAATTCTATCAGCATCCTTCAACGTGGGCCTATTGCGAAGATTAAGTTTTTTTAGATGAAATAAATTACTCATATAATATTTAAGCCGCAGATAACGGTTACTTGGTTATAAGAGTAAAGAAAAAGTTTTATTTGGATCAAATTAGTAGGTCTGGCGATTAAAATATTCGTAATGTCTGAAGTCATTGTACTTAGACATTTTTTTCGTTATGTACACTTATGTAAGTCATCATCATCATCAGTATGTACTATTTATTTACCATTTTATTTTACTTAAATATCAATATACAAACATTTATTTTTTATTCATTTCTGTCTTCATATAATATCTATCTATTAAAGTATATTTTTCTGTGTCTGCTGCCAAAATAGAAAAATATAGGTGGTCCTGAAAATCAGCGTTAGGTCTATTTGGCCTAGCATAAAGCTGAGGACTAGCCTTTTTGTGTAATACGCTGCCAAAGTTCTATTTTATTTATATCTGTTCTTTGTTTTTATCTTTGTTTTATTTTTTTACTTTTCTGATTTGTTTTTTTTTATGTAATTGTAACTATTGTAAGCAGTGTATTTTCACAAATAAAGTTTTATTTATTTATTATTTATTTATCAGTCAGCGTCATAAATTAGCCGCTAATAAGCGCCAACCGTCTCGATTTTGGGCAGCCTTCACCCATCCGCTGCCAGGCACCTTGTTCAAATCGTCGGTCCATTGTACCGCAGGACATTCTACACTACGTTTGCCTAACGTCTGTCCGTCTTCAGACATGGCCGGCTCACTTCCACTCCAGTTTGCTAATTCGTTGAGCAATGTCGGTGACTAGTTCTGAAATGAATGACATCATTACGAATTTTATCCACCAGAGACCTCAACATTGCTATTTACATCTATATCAAATCAAATCAAATTCCTTTATTGCTAGAATGTAGTACATGATGGTCTTATCTTCTGTGAGAGTTACTTATACATTCTGCCATTACAATGGCGTGCAATGCATTAAAAATAGTAACTGTTTTGTTAATTAAATTACGTCACAATATTAAGTAGTTAAATTTAACAGATAACATTTAGATAAAGTTAAATATTCGTATAGGTAAATAGTCAATTTGTGTAGAATGTAAAAATAAAATTCATTATCAAATTATTACAATGTCAAAGGAAAAATTATCAAATAAGAAAAAATAATCACAATAAAAAATAATACATAAATGATATGATTTTAAAAACATATAAATAATAATCCCTACTTAGTAACATATTATGTCAATTTTGCAGAGTAAAATCCACTTGCTATTAAAAAGACAAAATAAATTTTAACATAAGTGAAGTCAATGTATTAATAAAGGATAAATATGTCAATCTAGTTATATACTAGGTACATTATTTATCGATTTATTTTATCTTTTCTTAAAATTTCATATATTCGTCAAGAGTATAAAAAGATTTTTCTAATAGCCATTTTGATATCTGAGTTTTAAAATTGATTAAATTCAAATCCTTAAATCTGTCAGGAAGTTTATTATACACTTTTATAACACTAATGCAAACATTTCTTTTATATAAGTCTAGACGACATTGGGGCATATATAATTTGTATTTAAATCTTGAGGGGGCACTTCTATTATTTACATTTGAGTTAACTGTAAAATATTGTGGATTTTGCTTAGCGAATACACAAAGATCTCGAATATATAGACAAACCAGCGGCAAAATGCGAAGTTTAGTAAAAAGTGGTTTACAGCTGTGCATAGACCAAGCTCCACAAATAGCCCTTACACATTTCTTTTGCACCCGGAAGGCTTTTTCAAAATCAACCGAGTTCCCCCACAACAACAGACCGTAGGATAGAACCGAGGACATGTAGCCGTGATATGCGGTTAACGCTGCTTCCATAGAAACTTTAAGCCGTAGCGTTTTGATTGCAAACACAAACTTTTCTAGCTTATTGCATACGAAATCAATGTGTGACTTCCAGTCACAGTGCCTGTCAACCATCAATCCTAAAAAAGAGATGTTTGATTTTGGCCCAGTTCTATGTACACTACATAGGTAAATAGGAAAAAAATATGGGAATATCATAAAAATACGAAAAAATTAATTTGAAGAAGGGTACATGCGTACAAAAATGATTATTTGAAGAGTTTTTTTATTGCGAGAACACTATTTTTAGGGCGGCCATGACGGTTGTTTTGACTTGACTTTTGACGTAGCAGACAGTTTAACGAAGAGACGTCGTCTTGAATGTCATACGTCTTTCTTTGTCAAAGTCATGTCATTGACTTTAGTTAATTTTGATCTGATCCGCCATGTTTTATTTTATTTTGTGTTGCTCTCCTTGACGAAGTTAATTTAAATGTACATATTATGTAGCTATATTTACATATACTGTACGTAGGGCTGGCCCAGGCCTCATACATTTCTTGAACATCCCTTTTAGTACAATTAACTTCATTTATTTTAATGTCATTAAAATTAATATTTACGTCTATAGGATGAGTACGGTATATATGTATGTATGGTGATATAATATGTAAGTAGCTACTGCAATCAACCGCTGAAATGCCGACAGACGCCTCCGTAGTTCAGTGGTTTAGTGCTTGGCTCTTGACTCCGGAAGTTGTGGGTTCAATCCCCGCGTTGGAACAACAGAAAATGCTTGAATTGCTTACACCTATCATCTGTTGTTAGCTGTGATTGTGTCTGACAAGGTCGGTCAATCTTTAGGAACATAAGGTAACAAGAGACTTGCAAGGGACAGACAAATAGGCTTGATTTCTTGTCAAAGGTGCCGTTTTGCACATTTCTTTTTTGCGTTTAATAATAGGCTAGCGGCTTTAAATTTCTAACAAGCACTTTTTCAAATTAAAGTAAATATTTGAACAGCTGTTAAAGAATTACATGGAGATGGCTGTACAAAGATCTCCTACAAAGCGGGTTTCAACATGTGCGAAAAGCGATGAATCAATAGCGACTTTGTCTGAAACGCAATCTCAACCAGATTTAAGGAAGCTGTTGTTCTCTGAAATGGATAACAATAAAAACCCAATTAGGAAAAGAAAAACACCTGATGATGACCTTACTGACAAAATTGAAAAATTTGATAACAAAATGGAGATATTTGAAAATAAAATATTAACATTATTTAATAACATGATCCAAGTACAGACAGACAACCTTAAAGGAATATCGGATCAAGTCTCAAACATAACAAGCCAAATATCACAAATAAAGACAACTACCGAAAAACTAACAAAGGAACAAAATAGTATTAGACAGGAAATAAATATTATGAAAACTTCTAAATTAGACATGGAAAAGAAGATGGATGACCTGAAAAATGATCTTAATAAAATAAAAACGACTAATGGGCACACAGAAAACTGCTATGATGTTATATTTTCTGAGGTAAATGAACGTATACAGAGAGAAAAGAACATAATTGTAAGCGGTATTCAGGAACTAAGCTCAAAAGTCTCATCGGAAAGAATTGAACACGACATAAACGAAGTCATGAAAATATTTAGTGTGGTTGATTGTAATCACAGCAAACCTGCAACATGCTTTCACCTGGGAAAATATCAAAGTGATAAATCTCGACCAATAAAGGTTTGTCTTTCTTCTTCTGATATTGTTAAAACAATACTACGCAATAAAAATATCATCTCTGAGAAATTCCCAGGAATCAAATGTTACTCTGACCAAACAGATCTGCAAAAGAAAGAAATAGAAAGGCTACGTGATGAAATGAATAAAAGACTAGAAAGAGGAGAAACTAACCTAACCATTAAATATATTAGAAATGTACCCAAAATTGTAAAGATCGATTCAAAAAACTAACTACATCAGAAAACAATGATATTACTGATATACTCTCAAACACTATAAGTCATCAAATATCGGACAGCTATGACAACATAATAAATAATAAAAAATCCTTGAAATGTCTATACGCTAATGTACGAAGCATAGTCAGTCCAGGAAAACTTGACGAATTCAGGTGTTCACTGCAATCCTTCCGGAGTAAAATACACTTAGTAATTCTTACAGAAACCTGGATCAAAACCGATCTCGAAGCTCAATCACTAAACATACCTAACTATACTCATTATTACAACTATCGTAAAAACAAACGGGGAGGCGGAGTATCTATCTATGTGCACAGGATTATCAAGCATACGTTTGTTGAAGACCTAAATGAAGACGATAATCACTTTCTGTGGATTCACCTGGATAAACTGTCCTTGGATGTTGGTGTCATCTACAAACCGGAAAGGACAAACAATGATCGATTCCTTGATACATACTCAACCCAGCTCCAAAAACGGAAGCGATGTGTAACTTTTGGTGATCTTAATTATAATCTATTAAAAAGGGACCAACGAACTACTAACTACAAGACAATGCTAAAAGAAAGCGGATATTGCATATTGAATAAAATTAATTCTGCCTACTGTACGAGGGAAACAGACAATACTAAATCTATACTTGATCATGTAACCACGAATTTAATTAACGACAAATTTCACCTCACAACAGTTAACTCCGGCCTATCAGACCATAAACATCTATTTCTGGAAATACATAAACACATAAAAAGAAAGAACAATAAAATTAAGTACACTGCTATTCAATATGAAATATTATACAAAACCCTAAAAGAAAAATCATACTCAGACACTAATATCGATTACAAAAAATTAGAAATCAAATTAATGGAATCTATAAAGCGATGTTCTATAAGCAAAATCAAAATACAAAATGCTCCTAAAGATGATTGGATAAACAAAAATATAATTGATTTGATAAACAAAAAGAACAAACTGTACAATGAGTATGTAAGGTCTAAAATTTCCAAGAACGATGATAAGCGAGATAAATTAAAGATGGAATTTACAAATGCTAAAAAAGAGGTTCGACAAACAATCAAAGAAGCAAAACGAAAATACTACTGTTCGGAGTTTAAGAGGTGTAACAAAAAACCTATAAAAATGTGGCAGCTTATAAACTCTTTAAGTGTAAATAAAATAAAGAACAGGATTGCACCAACAAAACTCGAAACTCCTACTAACTCCTACACTGAAACATCAGACATATGCAACTGTTTTAATTCATTCTTCAGCAGTGTGGGTAAAACTTTGGCAGAAAAAATTCCACAACCATATCACGACATTAACATGTATAATCAGCTATATGACACAATAGTTAATCCTTTAGATTGCGAGCTTGCTAAATTAGAGCCTGTGACAACACAAGAAATTAGTAAAATAATTGACAGTTTAAATACAAATACAACAACAGGACTAGATGGGATTTCATGTAAGGCTCTTAAGTGCGTTAAAAAGGTCATCATAAATGAACTTACGAATTGTTTAAATGACTGCCTTGAAAAAGGTCGTTTTCCGGACTCACTAAAGGTCGCTAAAGTGTCACCAATTTTTAAAGCAGGTGATAAATCTGACCCCGGTAATTATCGACCCATATCGGTACTTCCTGTTTTATCAAAAGTTTTAGAAAAAGTAATATATATCAGATTAATGCAATACCTAATTTCTCATAATATTCTCTACGCCAAACAGTATGGTTTTAGGAACAAATCGAATACTTTGTCTGCTTGTATCGACTTAGTAACAAAACTAAAATGCTGTATTGATAAAAAACAAATAGCTCTTGGAATATTCATAGACTTACAAAAAGCCTTCGATACAATCAGTCATAGATTGCTACTCCATAAATTACAAAATATTGGAATCAAAGGCACAGCATACAAAATTTTAGAGTCGTATTTATTAAATCGACAGCAGAAAGTTAAAATAGACGAAACCTTGAGTAGCACTATTTCCGTTTCTTGTGGCGTCCCACAGGGATCAATTCTCGGACCTTTACTTTTCTTAATTTACATTAACAACATAAAAGACCTAGACTTAACAGCTGACACAACTCTGTACGCTGATGATACATGCCTCTTTTACTTTGGACAAGAAATTGAGTCTATAGTGACACAAGCTCAGCACGACCTTGATAAGTTGAATGAATGATTCAAGTACAATCTGCTAACAATCAATATAAAAAAAACTAATTACGTCATATTCTCGTCAAAAAATAAAAACCAAGTAGGTAATCTCACACCTTTAACAATTAACAATGAACCCATAAATAAAGTGGAAGCAGAGAATTATCTTGGCCTTACTATCGATAAACACCTCACATGGAAACCACATATAGATAAAATATGTAATAAATTGTCGACACTAATGAGAATTCTTAAGGGTAGTTCATATTGTTTTCCAAGAAATATTAAATATCTTGTATATAACTCCCTTATCAAATCCAATCTAACCTACTTAATTGAAGTATGGGGATCTACTACAAAAGAAAATATAAAGAAACTTCAAACAAAACAAAACAAAGTTACTAAAACACTATTTAATTATGACTACTTAACACCAACTAAAACTCTCTACAAAAGAACCAAACTAATGAATATGACACAAATTTATAAATTCCATACTTGCCTACTAATTAGAAAAATACTAACTAAAGATATACACTCACAAATTATCTTTACCAAAAAGTCACAAATACACACCCGCCAATTAAGAAATGCAAATAATATAAGTTTATATATACCACGCTCTAATTATGGGATAAAAAATATTATGTTTGAAGGTGCTAAAATGTATAACAGCATACCAAAAGATATAAAAGAAATAAAATCACTGCCTTTATTCAAAAAGAAACTAAAATTTTATCTACTAAATAGCACATAACCACATAAATGTTCCTATAACAAAAAGATTTTAACAACGCGCTAATTAGATAGGCTAATAATGTTACAATGTTTGTAAAATTAAGCTACTAACAACTATAGAATTATTAAGACATAACATATACCTTTGTGTTTGTTAATTATTACTGTTACCATTTATTTTTGTCTTGTGTATCTTGTGTTTCTCGCCTTTGTATAAATAATATGTAATGTATTATTATTTTGTGAGAAATAAATTCTTAAACCCAAATGTTGTTTTAAATTTTGCTAGGATAAGGCAGGCTGAGATCTGATTGTCTAACAAGAATGATAATCCATGCATCGGATGGACGTTTAAAAGGTCGGTCCTAGATTAGCCACTGTATTGCTCACACACTTGAGTACCTACTATGACAATAACTCCTGTGTAGCTGGTATGGTTTTAATGAAACTGACCGCCGATATCGAAATCGGCGTGAGGAGCTTTAAATAAAATTATAACCATACCGAATAAGATTATGATCAACATTTAATTCACGAAAGTTTTTCGCATGTTTTTCCTTACGAATTGAATAATCGTATAATCATGCTTACCTTTCATCCGAACATGTAAAAAGCAGATAAAAGGATAATTATCGACTGATAAAAAGCAAGAATATCATATCTGAAATATCTGTCAGATGTGTCACGAAGACACTCAATCATACAACACCGTTACTGGACCTATATTGTAGAATTTGAGTATCACTTTAACCTGAAGTCGTAGCTTTGCGTCCCTTGTAAGTAATACAAGTACAACACAAAGGATTTTTACTGATATGATAACTTAGTAACTGTAAAATAGGTTAAATATAGAAGCTGTTATTAAAAATTAATTACGTCACTGTAATTAGTAAAAACAATTTCAGCCTTACCTGCACTAGCGAGGAAATTCGTCACAGTGTACCTACTGCCTTAAATCCTGACAAAACAATAGGTACTCATAAACTTAACTTTACTAAAAGCCTTGCTAAGTTGCAGTTTTAATAAGCCGTACAACTTACAAGTTTAAGCTTCCTCAGCATATTAAGCTCCTATAAATCTTTAAATCTTCCCTTAAGCTTTAAGTATTGAGCTTTCAGAACGTTGTTAAAGATGAGATAATATAATAGTTAACATTAATATAATTCAGATTCGTTTCTCGCAAAGGACTCGACACACCTATGAAGGAACGTACGTGTAGTGTTTACAGATCCTATAATGAAATGACTTGTATGCATAATACATAGCCATCTCGGTTTTCAGTTACGGTCTTTTTATTTATGGAAAGCCGCTTTTGGCGAATTCGGTTTGCAGAACAGATAAAATTAGAAACACAATACTGTGTGAGGAAAACGTGTTTATAAGTAAATTTTGCGTATTATATTGTAGATATGTACACAAAAAAAAGGAATTTTAGGAAAAGAAAATGATATTTGGTACTGATCAGGCATATCGGTATATAAGTTAAAAAATGATTAAAGTTATAATATTTTTTACTTATTATATTTTCTGAAAGGCTTAAATCGGTTACAAAAAATGGCTTTTATATTAATTTGTAAAAGTTTATGTGATAATAAAAAATATCCATATCTCAATATAATATGTAGGTATCAATCTTTAAATCCAAATTCTTGAGTCTAGAATATGGGAAAACCCCCGTTGAAAAGTACAAAAACATTACCTATTAGGCGATATTTTGGTAAACGAGATGTGCTAATTCAGACGCCGTGCTCGGACAAGGTCGTTTATTAAAGGAACTAGATCCGCTTCGTCACTCAACTGGACAATATTTACAGGATCCACGAAGAATGTATCTAATAAATGTACAATATTCGTGAATTTTGAACAGCTATCGTAAAAATTCCGCTACCGCTTTCGTACCGTACCGTTTCGTTTCGGTTTAAATGGACCCTGACCGATACTTGATAATATTTTAGTACATACTCTCTACAGCTCTCTTCATTGCTTGTAAGGCTTACGTTCTCTTAGTGTATTAGAGCAATCGGGTTTTCCATCTTATGTTCCCTACAACCGCTATTTCAAAACTTCTTATCTATTATGTTCTTACTACTTAAAATTAAGATAAGATCTACTTAGTCAATACAATCAAAAACTCAATTCGGTTATAGAGACGACGATCTAGGAAGTTTTAAACTTTAAACGAGCGGCTACAACCATTCAATTTCCGAAAAGTTGGTTTAACTTGTAAAATCAAATTGAAGTTTCTGTTTGATCAAAGTTTTACTAAAGTTCAAACGGTTAGTTTTTAAATTTTAAACTTTGATTATGAGGCTTGAAAATATTTTTTAAAAAGGATTTATTTTAGTTCTTTCCATTTACAAATGTCAATTTGTGACTTCGTGATAATATATTTGGCAGCATCAAATACAATATGACGCAACGAAATCGTGCTTATATTGACTGCGATGTTGAATTATTGTTTGAAAACTATGCAGTGATGATATCATAATAAATATCATTTCAAATGACCCATGTTTTGGGTTCTATAGCGAACAAAGAGATTCGTTAAGCTATGGTGTTTTAGTTGCGAACCCTAAATACCTATAGTAAAGTACTCTACCTTCAAGCTATGCTATGACATAAAAACACTATAAATCGAGAATTGATTTATTTAAAAGCTGTTGATTATCATTACAATATCATTAACACGCAATTAAATTCTTTTTCGTGAAAAATACGACACGGCACACGATAAGACCTAAGCTCTCGCATTTTAAACGAAAATAACCCAACAGTCGATACTTTTTTTTTTGACAACCTGTAACATTCGTTAAAATTTCAAACCCTAAAATCAAATAAAATGATAGTAAATAGGTACCTAAATTGTATTTTTTTACTTGTTTTATCAAAAAAATTTGAATTTGATATATTTAAGTGTGTTTTTTTTTATAAAAACAAGGGGGCAAACGAGCAAACGGATCACCTGATGGAAAGCGATTACCGTCGCCCATGGACACCCGCAACATCAGAGAAGTTGTAAGTGCGTTGCCGGCCTTTTAGGAGGGAATACTAGGTTCTTGAAGGTTTGCAGGTCGTAGTGGTCCGGAAATACTGCTGGCGACAGTTCATTCCAGAGTTTTACAGTGCGCGGCAGAAAGCTTCAGGTAAAGCGCTTATGCTGAAATTCTATTAAATCTATACTCATGTTGTAAAGGGGAATGATTTGTTTATTTGCATGTGTGTTTATTGCATTAGGTAATAGGTTTTTTGTTCCATTTGACGCGGTATCGCGGTGCATTTTTTTCCCCAAAGTTTCGGCTACTTTCCAGCAGCCTTTTCCTTTGTTTCCTTCTACTTTCATTTCGGGGAAGGACATATTTTTAGGCGGCAAAATGTACGTCTTCCGCGAGATTTCCTTTCGCGCGCACGGAGCGGCGGGTAACATAAGTTATTTTAATTTAAAAAAAAATGTAATATGTGCTTACAAACTAACAGCCTCCATGGTCTAGTG
The DNA here is from genome assembly GCA_905404095.1 of Glaucopsyche alexis. Lineage (NCBI taxonomy): Eukaryota > Metazoa > Arthropoda > Insecta > Lepidoptera > Lycaenidae > Glaucopsyche > Glaucopsyche alexis. Next base: position 14,637,815 of record FR990052.1, on the reverse strand, counting down.
GTTAGAGCTTGGCTCTCGACTCGGAGGTCGTGGGTTCGATTCACGCATTAGAACAACAAAAAATGTTGTTTTTAAATTTGATTAGGACAATGCAGGCTGATCACCTGATTGTCTGAGAAGAAAGATGATCCATGCGTAGGATGGGCATGTAAAAAGTCGGACCTGCGCCTGATCTCTCGCTAGTCGTGTCGGTTATCCGTCCCCACTGGGTTATGAGAATATAGGAAGAGCGAGTGCTCTTGTGTACTGCGCATACATTTAGGCACTTAAAGTTACTCCTTCGTAACTGGCCTGATTACATTGAAACCGGCCACCGTCACCGAAATCGGTGTGGGTAGTTATTATTAATATTTGCTAAATTTAGTAATTAGCTTACATAATGGATATTAATAATATTAACTTTAAACGCGATGTAGATACACTAAGGCCCACTTGCAAAAAAGAGGTCGTGTTTGGTTAAAGTTAACAAAACACGACCTCTTTTTTGTAATTTTAGGGTGAAAAATAAAATATTTATTAAAAATATTTTTATCATACTTAAAATCATTATTAATTACAATATTTTAACTTATTTTTAGATAAAGAAGAACTCTATTTGTGACAGTTGTTTTTGTATAATTTGGTTTCGTTTGGTCGAAAAATGTACCGAAAATGAAAAACAGACGATTTATATCAAATTCTTGAATAGTTTGTATAGTTATTAGTAAAATGCCAAATTTTAAAGTTCCGTAAGGGACAAAAAAACCTAATTTATTGAATGTTGCTATATAAAAATTAAAGTTATCTAACGACTCAATATCGGCTAGCCCACACATAATATTATGAGTCACAGTTAAACGTCCTTTCAACGACCGATCACAGAGACTTGTTCTTTACCTACTTACTTTTATTTATTTCATTGCGTAACTCATTAAAGTGGGTTATGGGTTTTTGACTCTTGCGACCAAACACTCAAAAGCTACGCAAATTAAATTAATCTTACAAATAAAAGTCATACAGACCAACATTTTGAATAAATCTACGATCGACTTAACCGATAGTGACAAAGACAGGTATAATGTTACATATTATTAAAACATATCGCTGTCTCTCTCATACCTTAGTTAATATTTTATCCGCAATGTGAAAACGCTGTAAGGTTTTTTTTTTTTTCTTTCATTGTTCGAGTAAAATGTATAATGTAATGTAGTTCTACTCTTCTGAAACAGAGCTCCAACACCTTATTATTAGCTCAAAAACAATGCCCTCTTATGCGTGAATCTAGATTTACACGCAATCTTATCATTCATCAATAAAGTTCCACGGGTTCCATTACCAGTATTAGGCGGATAAAACCGGATTAGCTCACAAGAGCCGCCATTTTGACGTAAAATTTTACCCTCAGAATTACCTATAATTGTAATAAAATAGGGATGTTTTAAGAAGCTGTAAAATCTTTATAACTTAGTAAATGGCCTTTTATTGTTATCAACAAAAGCTTACTATTTTATTTGATTAGTTTTATAACATTTCTTATTATGTGCGACTTAGAATGTCGGTCAATAAGTTTAGTAATTAGTTTTAGTAATTACTTAAGATAGATGTAACATGATGAAGTAGGTACTAATTTTACAATTTTTTCTTTATTTCAGTCACATCACTATATTGAATTCTATTGCGATGCAGACTGACAAACAAATAGCAAATCTAAGTGGTCCACGCCCTAATGTATAGGACAAAAGTTTAAAGCCACCGTAATAGGCAATCGGACTATTTTTTTTTATTGCATAAATGAATAGTACTCTTAAATATGAGTAACTTCCCAGAAGAAACCGTATATCAAAAGTCAATATTTTCAAAGGTACAGCGATTTATATAAAAAATTTCGCGAGCCTTCTAAAAACGCTCTATACTAAAGTCGACCTACAAATGACGTCACTTGTAGGTTGTAGTATATGAAGTATATGGCCGCAGGAATATATTTGTAAATATCTCCGATATTTGCGCGTTTAAGTTCATACTTACCATAATGGTCTATTATGTACCATGTACCACGTCTCCCTGTTTTTAGTTTCTGAGGTTCAATGCTTTTCTGACAACAATATAGTTTTCATTTCTGTGCATTACGTGACCATACCATCTCAAGCGTCTTTCTGTAAATTTTTCGGACACTGGGGTTATCCTGAAGCTACCTGCATTGCATTCATTTCGAGTTTTGTCAAGTCTTGTAACTCCACCAGATCATCGAAACATCTTCATTTCAGTAGTCAGAAGTTTCTATGTGTATGTTTCCTTTACCGTCCAACATTGCGCACAATATAGCATAGCAGGTCTTACCGCCATTTTATATACCTTTCCTTTTGGCACACCTTGGGAACAGTGCCGTAAATAGGGCGGTGCCACCGGTGCCCAGGCACAGGGCGTAGACTCTGGGGGGCGCAAGAATGGCCAGACCAGGCAGGACCAGCCCCGGATCTAGGGCGCAGTTATAGAAGCTCGCACAGGGCGGAGAAAAGGCTATTTACGGCACTGCTTGGGAATAAGGTGGCCCCCTGCAAGGCTACTTCTAAATTACATATATTATTATATTCTTGTTATGTAGTTTTAGGCATAACATTGTTATATACCTTTTTTATTTTAAAAGAACAATTTTCCATCTTTTTGGTAAAAGATGGCCCCGTGCGAGTTTCTTACGCCGGTTCTTCTCGCCGGGTTAGTTTCCGAAAGGTGGTAGGCATCATGTAGGACAATTCTATAAGTGTTATAATATAACCTATATGGAAATAAAAATTTTGAGTTTGAGTTTTGTGCGGATCGGCATATTTGAGTCACATAGTACACCGGTTCAGGATCTCCATGCAGCACTGACTCTATGTGCTACATCTGCTTCCACCTATGCGTTGTTCGAGATAATAGATCCTAAGTATTTAAACTGTCTCACTTAAGGGACTGGCTTTTGATCAGGGTAATAAACAGTTGTTTATGGTGGGTATTTCGATTAAAAATGCATTCCAGGTGTTCGGTTTTTGATAGGCTAACCCTGAGCCCCGCATTTTCTAATATTTTTATCCATAAATTCAATAGACAGTTTATCTAAAGTTTTGGCTATAAGAACTACGCCATCTGCATAAAGAAGATTCCAGGTAATACCTTTGTGGTATTAATGGCTCTTGGATGTTCCTGGTAATCAAATCCATCACAAGATTAAAAAGTAGTGGGCTTAGTGCAGATTAACCCTGATGAACACCCTCTCCCACATCAAATTCCGGGCTTAGACCGGCAGGAGACCTAACTTTGGTGCCAACATTGTTGTACATGTCTTGTATTAAATGCACGTAATATTCATGCAGGTATTGTGCTCTCAGAGATTTCCAAATATTTTTTCTTCGAAGTCGAACGCCTTCTCTAAGTCAATGAATATCAAATGTAGAATATGAAATGGATTAGTGGTCCCACTCTAAATTTTCAAAATAGGTATACCTACCTACTAGTAAAATTGAGTAAAAGTATTTCCAGAATCATAATTAACTTCGTACGGTACGTGCAACCGGCTAATGATTAAATGTGTTTATATAGTTTACTTATTTACTTACGTCAATGCATATAATATGTATTATATTACCACCGTAAATAACCGTTATTCAATAGCCTACACAAATAAAAGTTCGCTGCTATGTGTGCTCGGCAAGCTCGGCGTGAGTTTTTTCCAACTAGAGCTTTCGTCCATGGGGTCCGCTGGTCGTTACGTGCTTTGACATAATTGAGGACGATTTTAACCGCGACGCGGTTTAAAATTATTTCGCTGTCAACCTTAGGTTAAGCTTACGTTAACATGGCTGACATTCGCAGGTGCTCGAGCTGTCATTTGTAGTGTCGCGCTTACAAGCAGACTTGCAGATTGGTTCACATCAAAAAAGGTTTTCACTTGATATCATCCGTTAGCTTGTTTGCCATAAAAAACTCAAGATAAATTTATTCAACTAACGAATCAACTTTATTCAACTAACGAATTAAATATTGATAAAATTCCAAAAGGGTTAACTTACTTTCAACCGTGCGCTTTTAATGAAAAAAACAAAACTGAGGCCAGGTAGTCGAAACTTGAAAGCTCCGAAGTAATTTATGTCCAGTGAAATCTCTGTAACCGATATTCGCTCTCACAATAATTAAGCACATAAATTGAGTGTCGTATATGAGTTAATGACGATAGTGGTATCATTAACATCATCATGACTGCAGCAAGTGGGAAATGAAATAGTTGTAACAAAAATATCGTAACGAATTTAAAAGATAAAACGTTAAATAAATAGGATAGACCACTTAATCACTATTTTAAACACACTCACATAAACTATTTTATAAAATATAGTACTATAGTAAATATTATAATATATAACAGTGTTTTATTCAATTAAAAGTAAGTAAATTTAAGCAAACTAAAATGGTTGTTACTCAGGTATCTAATCTAACATTTAACTTATTTATTTCTTAAATTAAATTTATACTCTCTTAGCCGAATGCAGCCTAATTATTAAGACTTAATGTAAGTGTTTAGAGCGATTTCATCAAACCAACTTTAAAAAAGAATGAAATATAACGAAATAAATATAAAACGAGTGATTTTTTTTTTCACAGAAAAGGAATCTGATCTCCGATAAAATCAGAGTTTAGTTTATCTTAGCGATCCTAATAATTTCACCTAAACAGTCACAAAAAGCATTTTATTTTTTAGGGCTCTTTATTACGGTTTATTCAATGTTGAACCAAATTGCAAAACGAGTTATGCGTTAATTATTATGTAATTTATATATTTTTAAATATAATAGCTTCCCACGCCGATTTCAGTGACGGTGGGCGGTTTCATTGAAACCAGGCCAGTTACGCAGGTGTTATTTTATAGTGCGCCAGTATGTGCGCAGTACACAAGAGCTCTCTCTCTTCCTATACTCTCATAACCCAGTGGGGACGGATAACCGACACGACTAGCGAGAGATCAGGCGCAGGTCCGACTTTTCACATGCCCATCCTACGCATGGATCATCTTTCTTGTTAGGCAATCAGTAATCAGCCTGCATTAATTATCCTAACCAAACTTGGAAACAACATTTTTTGTTGTTCCAACGTGGGAATCAAACCCACGACCTCCGAGACGAGAGCCAAGCTCATAACCAGTAGACCACGGAGTCTATTATTTTCTGATTTTGATATTTACTTTTCTTATTAAATATGTTAAATTATCGTAAGTTAAAAAATATAACATCAGCTGTAGGCGACCCACGCATTTGCAACGCTAGTCTTGCTGTTTGAATTCATGGCCTGCGATATTTGATTACCATCAGGCATTCCATCTGCCCGTTTGCCTCTCTTTCATAAAAAAGGTGTTGGAAATGCTATTGAAACTCAAACTCAAAATTTTTATTTCCATATAGGTTATAATATAACACTTATAGAATTGTCCTACATGATGCCCACCACCGGCTCGGAAACAAGCCCGGCGAGAAGAACCGGCATAAGAAACTCGCACGGGGCCACCTTTTAGCAAAAAAATGAAAAATTGTTTTGTATGTATGATGTGAGGAACCCACTCATGAGTCATTTTTCGTATTCTTCACTCGTAAAGGCGAAAGCTATGAGTTTTATAAATCACGAACCCTTTTTATTTTTTATTTTCTGGAACTGCGTAATAAATTACATAAGGATATTGTGGCTTTAGGTGGTTGTTATTTGTATCTTTTATTCGACATATCTTTGGCCCCACAATTGGGTTTTTGCTCTACATAGTGAGGTACTAACGAGAATGTTTGAACAAATTAGATTCGAATATTTTCTTAGGTACATAGAAAATAATTACAGCTACACTTAATTTTAATTGTATTTATGTTATTATTTATTACTTACACAATTAAAAAAAAATATTTTATTTTACTCAGTGATTACTGGTGACAAAACTAACAACAAAACATTATGGAGCTAATTTTAAAATTTCTGCTGAGAGTAAGTATTACGTTAAAATTCTTAAAGCACTCAGGTGTCGCCTATGTTTTTAAAACAAAACTTTATACAAATATTGTTTTAAAAAGACATGCTAAGCCAGTACCTGCATTCTAGTACATATAAAAACACAATGAAAATATTCTTTGCGTATTTTCATAAGATGTCACCGATTAGAATCAAGCATTAAATACAACATAAAGCAACCTGTGTTAAGTATTTTATTGCAGGAGAAACAGAACTTAAAATTACAGAGGAATATTAAGATAATCTAAAACTTGAAAGCATTAGATTTTAACTTGCATCGTTAAGCTCGTGAGTAATGTTACAAATAAAATGAAAACGAATTAAACTTGAATTATAATTAGGGACTTAAATATTTAAAGGTGTTTGGCAGCAAAGAATCATAGTAGGTACTTAAGTATAATTCTTAATCTGCCAAATTTTTATTTAAAGGTTTAAAAAGTTTAGTAACTAAAAGAGTTAATTTTTGTTAGGTACACATTTAAGAATAATTTATGAATAATTTAAGAATAAAAAGCCGCGGAAAACCTAAATACTGATTAATCTCTATAGATCCGGATTTGAAACATTAAACCAAATTAACCTGATTTGTAATCTAATACATAAAATTTCCATGTCACAATGTTAGTAACCGTACTCCTCCGAAACGGCTTTACCGATTTTTACCAAATTTTATATGCGTATTCAGTGGGTCTGAGAATCGGCTACTATCTATTTTCCATACCCCTAAGTGATAAGGGTTGTTCACCCTTAATTTTTATTTTTATTTTTGGACGAAATTTTCTGTTTTTATTTTTTTATAATGTGGCATTAAAATACATACAACCACAAAACGACATTTGCCGGGTCAGCTAGTAATTTTATAAGTTAAATATTATTTTATTGTTAGACGTGTAGAAAATTCTCAGCAATTTGATATCTGCTGTTTTAAATTTAGAATTTCGTCATTATTATTAATGTCTGCTATTTATTATTTCCGACTTCGTCTCGATTAAAATAATCATGTTATATAGTTATATAATATAACTAAAATATGTTGCCCGTGACTTCGTGCGCAAAAGGAAATTCCGCGGGAACCGTAAATTTTGCCATGATAAATGTTTCTTTGTCCTTCCCCCTGCTCTGCTCTATATGTATCCGAAATTTCTTCACATCAGTCTAGTAATTTCGGAGCCTATTCAATGCAAACCAACAAATATTTCCTCTTTAATATTAGTAGATATAGATTTATGAATGGCTTATGAGTAACAACAAAGCTTTTATCACTTATCTCTAAAACTAATAATATACTAAAATACTAAATACCAACGACATTTTATGATCCCAACTCACAGTTCACTCTACATTTCTCTGTTGTGATTAATATGTCAGTTTATGATAATGGTCACATTTAAATTTTGGTCGCTCATTTAGCTTGACATTGAGTGACCTTAATCCAAAATTCGTATCCAGTGTCCATATTTATTAATAATATTTGTTATATAAATTTTTATTGGGGATTAAGTTTTAAACTTTTATAGCTTTTGCACACATAAGCTTTAATGATAAACATAAGCTTTAATGATAGGAAAGTGCCTATAAAATACTCTAAGCCTATCGATTAAAAGGTTAATATTTTTTGCTTTTATATTTAGGTAACTATGTGTCCACATACATCTTATAAGCTATGTAAGAAACTTATTATTTACTAGCTGTTGCCCGCGGCTCCGCCCGCGTAAATACAGTATCCCTCGGGAAGTACAAAAGAGCATAGTACAGTGCTTTTCGGGATTCCTATGTATGTATAAAAAGTATCGGCATAAAAATATCCTATATCCTAGTCCAAAGCATAAACTACTACCATGCCAAATTTCATTGAAATCCGTTCCATAGTTTTTGCGTGAAAGAGTAACAAACGTCTATCCATCCATCCTCACAAACTTTCACATTTATAATATTAGTAGTATTGTCTAAATCACAATTTTAAGTCATTATTTCTCCTTTCAAAATTTAATTATTAAATTCTATTATATAGGTCGATAGTAAATACTTGGCGCCTACAACATGTACACATGTTACGTTGTGTGCTGTCTATGCATAGTCATGACGTAACACGTCACATAATGATTATATTCACAGACGACATACAACGTTACATGTATACATGTTGTAGGCGCCAAGTATTTACTATCAACCTATAATAGTAGGTTAATAAATTTGTAAGTAGTGCACCTATTAGTAAGTGAATACCAGAGCCCACAGATATCTGTTTTACCAACAAACTTTAACTGCACTAAACTTTTACAAATGAAAATTGTGCCTTAATTCTAAATCTACACGTTTTAATGGTAATTATATATTTTTTTCAATCGGGTATTTTTAGTAAAGCCCTATCTTTAGAATTCAAACTATCTCCTCAACCACCTGGGTACTTAAAAATCTCAAATGTTATTTAATTAAATAAGTAAAATAAAATGATAAGCACTACACTACGCATGAAGAAACAAACGGATGGTATCTTAATGCTTAAATCTGCAACATTAGAAGGTGGTAAATGGTAATTAAAAGATTATCATCTGGATAAAGTTGAAAAGTTAGATTCTATAACTTTACCTAAGTGAAATAAATATTGTACTTTAGGTTATAGGATTATATTATTATACTAGCTTTTGCCCGCGACTTCGTCCGCGTGGAACAGTAACTTTGGGATATCGCTAAATTTTACACGCGACTTCATTTACGTAGAAGGAGAAGCACTTTCTCCTCACGACTGCCCGCCGCGCGCCGTACATTATTATTGCGCGCTTATTTTATTACTGCGATATCTTCTAAAATACTCATTGAAATCAAATGATGTAAACGGCAAATTTCTTCTAAATTAAATGCTTGTAATGAATGACGTATTTACTTGGATAAGGATTAATATCATCACAATGAAAACACCCTCACAAATAATGCTTAATTGTAGAACTAATTTGGTTAGCATAAAAAGTTATAGTGAGCCAACCTTAAAATAGAGACATATACATTAAACAGTCACGGACACTTTTTTTTAAACTTTTAAAGGGAAAGAATTCTGTCATACAAAAACATTCTTGATTGGTGCTCCGCTCGTATTGAGCTTAGCATGATGTTATATAGCCCAAAGCCTTCCTTGATATATGGACTATCCAACACAAAAATATTTTTTCAATTCGAACCAGTAGTTCCTGAGATAAGCGCGTTCAAACAAACAAACAAACTCTTCAGTTTTATAATATTAGTATAGATTCTGCTCAGCCAATGCGGTATAAGGTTTCCACAGACTACCTATGTATGGTCCGGTTTAATTTTTAATTTCGAACGCAAACATTTCGAGGGAGTTTCGACCGACTGAACGAAATAATATCAAGGTGCATTTTTACTGGCTAAAAAAATAGTACTTATCTGTCAAATGTTAACAACATATTATTATGAATCACCAGATAAGTTGACCTCCCGCTCGAAGTAAATTCTTAGTTTAAAGAGATCTTGTACTATTGGTTAATCTCCTTCGCTATTAATTATTATTATTTGTATTGAGTAGGATAGAGAATGATTTATTGATGTGAAACATCTATAGGCGAGGGTAATCCTGACTTTTGGCGTGGCGAGAATTGCCGTGGCGACGCTTTGCCACACTTTTGAGATTTTTGGGGCCATTTTGAAATTTGACGTATGGTGAAAACACTATGGAGAAAAAAGTGTCTCCAGTTAAATGGACCCACTTTTGAGATTTTTGGGGCCATTTTGAAATTTGACGTATGGTGAAAACACTATGGAGAAAAAAGTGTCTCCAGTTAAATGGACCCACTTTTGAGATTTTTGGGGCCATTTTAAAATTTGACGTATGGTGAAAACACTATGTAGAAAAAAGTGTCTCCAGTTAAATGGCCCCACTTTTGACATTTTTGGGGCCAATTTGAAATTTGATGTATGGTGAAAACACTATGGAGAAAAAAGTGTCTCCAGTTAAATGGACCCACTTTTGAGATTTTTGGGGCCATTTTGAAATTTGACGTATGGTGAAAACACTATGGAGAAAAAAGTGTCTCCAGTTAAATGGCCCCACTTTTGAGATGTTTCACTTCCACCGGCACTCCCGAAGTGCAACCCGTTTTTATTATTTTTATAGTTTTAATTTAATAGTTTTATTTCAAAAGAAAACAAAATAATGCAGTTAATTAAGATGAATTAATTCGAAAAATTATGATTTATTCCGGTTTGTGAAGCAAGTTCAAAAATACAGTTTTTTCATGATCCCGTGGGAACACTTTTGTTTTCCAAAAAAAAATATCCTGTTAGTTATTTCATATTCTAATCTACCTTTGTGCCAAGTTTCATTTATATACGTCGAATAGATTGCCTGAAATAACGTTAAATAGGTAGGTACTGTTTTTTGAAGATCCCATGGGAACCCTTTCGTTTTTCGGGATAAAATGTATCCTATGTTACCCTTCAGGTCCTAAGCTACCTACCTGCAAATTTTTATTTTATTCCATCTAGTGGTTTCGGCGTGATGTGATAACAAACACATAGACAGACAGACAGACGGACAGACAGACAGACATTTTTTTCAAAAACGTTATTTTTAGGTTCTGTGGCCTTTATAGACCCCCCATTTTGATTTTCACTTAAATATCTTTAATGTACAGACATGACTCCTCTACATATTTATTATATGTATAGACTAGACTTCGTGCGCGCAAAAGTTAATCTTGCGGTAACCGCATAAATCTTGTGGTAGCCGTGTATATTTTTCCGCGATAAAAAGCCTGTCCTTCCCCGTGGTCAGTTCTATATCTCTGCCAGATTTCATTAAAATCGGTCTAGTAGTTTCGGAGTCTATTCAATGCAAACAAATAAATAAACAAAACAAACTTTTCCTCTTTATAATATCAGAATAGAAACAGAATAGAAATTGGTCACCAACAATGTCTTCTCGAGTTGCGGTTTTTGTGAGCGGCGGAAAACACTTGTAATCAGGCAATTCGTGTGCCGATCTTTTTCAGACAACAAACTTAAAATTGTTATTTATATTACGACATCGAGACAAACTATAAAAAACATCTATATTAATATTATAAATAATAAAGATTTGTATTAGTGTGTGTGTGTATGTTTGTAATGAATAAACTCAAAAACTACTGTGCCGATTTTAAAAATTCTTTCACTATTAGAAAGCTACATTCACCCTGAGTAACATAGGCTATATTATTGCTAGAAAATATTAGCAATCCTTACGTAACCTTACTTACCATACATTCATCCATCCATCCATCCTCACAAACTTTCACAGCTATAACACCGGTCAACAGCATTTTTGCGCACGGCTTATACATACTTTATTTTTATTGCTTTTATACTTAGAAATAAGAATAAGAACAAAAATTAGTTCTGAATTTGCTTTTGAGTGTAAAAAATTGAAAAATTCAAATCAATGAAAATACATGAAAAATTGACATAGAGATGATTTATTTAAAGATACCGATCATCCATTTATGATTTATTGTTACAATAAAAGTTTTAAAATAGAGTCAAAATGTTTAAAACTTAACAGTTTTACTTTTCCTTTCGTGTTCAGTAGAAGTTTCTCTTATTAACCACCAAATATAGTCCCTCAATCCTCATCATGTTTTCAGTGCCATTCTGGCCTTAGTAACGTCTCTCAAATTCTAACTATATCTTGATGGAAGCGTTCCCTTTGTTCTTCAGAATAAGCTCCCATATTATCTTTAAATTTATCAAAATCAGAATGTCACATGTGCATCTTTAGAGACAAACTACACCCGACGATGTAAGCTTCTTAATCATGTTTTAGTTTTATTCATACATTTAATCCATAAGCCTATTTCTGTCTTGATTTATAACAGGTAGATGGAAGTGAGCTTGTTATGCTTCGCATATCTTTAAATGTGTACTTAAATCATACTTTTCCTCCCTTTCCCTTTAATGAATTCGCCGCAAATATAGCAAAACGAGTCAGCGTATAGTTTACAACTTCTCGAAGCCATTTTGTACAAGTCAATACAGCAAAAAAAAAATGAAATGCGTTATTTCTCTATAATATGCAAACTCATACCGTCGGACACAAGAAGCGATGCAAGAAACACACACCATGGTCTCTTACCTCTCTTTCACCGGCAACATAGCGCAAAAACCGACAAAAGTTGGGCGCAAAAATCGAAAACGGTCAAATCGCTGTTACTTCTAAAAAAGCAAATATTTTCGACTTGTAATTGCACTTTTTTATATATATTTGCTTATATATTCAGAATAAATCAAGTAAAACCCATGTGCAAAAAAAAATTTTTTTTCGACCTATGTAATATTAGTAGGATGGATGGATATCCATATTTGTTGCTCTTTCACGCAAAAACTACTGAACGGATTTTGATGAAATTTGGTATGGTCGTAGCTTGAGCTCTGGATTAAAATATAGGCTACTTTTTATCCCAAAAAAGTACAGTGTTCCTGTGGGATACTGTATTTACGCGGGCGGAGCTGCGGGCAACAGCTAGTTTATATAAAGAAGATTACTTACTTCGTTAATTCAATAATATTCCTTTGGCTCATGAAATATTTCCCAAGTATTACCAACATTAAAAAAAACTTCTTTTTTATATTAAGGTCAATTCACACAAATTCGAAACGATACGTAGCTATTCAAAATTGAACTTTATTCATTATATTACAGAAGATGCACGTTTCATTGTAAGAGTTCGAATGTCAAATTGCACCGCGATATGTAGTGTATGACTGATGTCATATGAAGCTTTTTTTCTTTTTGGCCATTACGCAAAAAGAAAAAAGTTAAAATTCAATGTTGAATAGCTATCTTAAAATGCAGCGCCGTGTCGCGTATTGTCTCGTCTCAGTGTGAACTGACCCTTAGTGCTAACATCACCTTTGGGCTTAGATTGTCGTAAAAATAGGCCTTTTATTTTCTTGAAACGTTACGTTTATAGGTTTTTTGGTTTTATGACCTATTTGAAGCCTGCGTAAAACTACTTTTTCTACCATCCTTTTAAAATTTATGGGATTAAAGTAATATTCGATTTGCAAATACTATACTGGTATATATAAGGTTTGGTAAAATCAATTACGAATACTTCGTGCATATGATCTACTGCTTATTTAAAGACGTTTAAGCAGAAAAATAATTGTCATACTCGAAAAAATATTTTTTTTTCTTTATATGAGCGAGTTTGTGTTTTGCGGAAAGTCTCCCATACATGAGGTGATTTTTTACTTTGAGTATGACGATTATTTTTTGCTTAAACGTCTTTAAATAAGCAGTGGATCATGTGCCCGAAGTATTCGTAATTGATTTTACCAAACCTTATATACGTAATATAGGATATAGTGTTTTCACTACCTATTCTATTATTTGCTAACTCTAAAATTATATCCAAAATTTTAATATTTATATATTAAAACGTAAAGCAAAAATACTATCAATATCATTTTACGAAAATTGTGCAAACGGAGACGTAGGATATTTAGCACAGTTATAGTTAAGTACGTATTTAGTTACGTAGAGAAATCAGGAATGTGTGCAAAAAGCTAATATTTCCAATAAATACATAAAATTAATAAAAATAACAACAACCCACACCCTTAGATTATATTTAGTATTAGCACACACTACCGTCGTTTGATACAATTTTGTTACAATATTAGTTGACTTGGTCAATCTATAAGAACATTTTAATTTTAATTTTATTTTTTGTATCTAAGAGTTAAACGACGCTTATAAAGTTCCAACTTTTAAAAATATGAATTATTAAAGGCTAATTTCGACCACAGGCCGCTCCACTAACTCCACTTATATGAAATAGTTTACTGTGTATATTCTTGCAGTAATAGAAAACGTACCGCATATTTATAGGGTGTTACTGTACTTATACCAAATCTAATCCGCAAAATAATATATGTAAATATAATAAATTACACCTTAGCTTGCAAGGATCTCATATAAATTTTATACATTCCTCGCGTGACTATAATTCTTAGCAGGTTAAAGGATTTGACGACACTTAACACATTTATAAGGAGGCTAAATTAATTATCACATTTGTATGAGTTTGGCTTATCCCCGTATGTGACTCATACTTGTACTTGAATTTTTAACCAGCCATATTATATAAAGTTTTTTATTTTTATGTTATGTAATACGACTCGCTTTAATATTACATATATGTTATTGTTATCAAACTTAGGCCTTTTCATCCGTTAATTGATGATTTATACAGCAACAATATTCTCCGAGCGAAGTAATCACTCTGGAAATACTGTTGTGCCTGGGACAGTTGGTTTTTAAATGTCGTATACCGCCAAGCACATACGGCATTCTCACAACACAGCGCCGGTCACCCACTTGGCCACGGAGCTGACGGACTTTTATAGGCTTGGTGGAAATTCAAGTTTTACAGCTGTAGGTAATAAATAATAATACACAGAACTTCATGCACTTTTCGCACTTTAATGTTAATGTATGATACGTTAATTTTATTATAATATGACACGGCTGGTTTCGACAAAGCCGTCATCAGCTGGTGTCACATAAATTTGCTTTTAAGTACCTAAGTTTTGTCTTAACTCTTTTCCTAAATACTTATTTGTTTTGTTTTGATTAAGAAAATGAATTGATAATGGTTTCACAACGTAAAATAATATTAAAAAACAACACGTCATATTTTTGCCAAAAAATAAGTCACATACGTGTAAAATATTTGTCATAAACAGCTCTTTATGACACATTTTAAACATTTAAGAGGAAAATTGGCTAATTTATATACAATACGTGGTCGCAAAAACGTTGTTGTTTTTTAAAACAACTGTAATACTTTCTTTATTGGAAAGTAAGATTTTAGGTAGCGAGTAACGGAGTTGACATAAAACAAACAACATCTGGGGGCAACGACCTCTAAACCCTAAAAGTGGATTTATGGGCGAGCTAATGACTTTTGGACCTGTTAAAGTAGTGATATAGGTTGGTATATTAAAATAGTGCTAGACATTTTGGTCTAATAGTAATGAATGGGTTTATTGTCGGTAGCAGCTTAAAATGGCTAGAATTGTTTCGAAATACATGTTTTTTTTTTTTATTGAACGTTAGGTCACGAAAATTTCAGAAGAAAATGTAATTTAACTTAAGATGTACCTAATTATAAGGCAGGCATGCAAAGATGCCATAACCCAAAAATTTTACTGACTTAACAATACTTTATAAATTTCGATTAGGTATGTAAAAATTTATATATTTTAACAAAATGTTTAAAAAGTCCATGTAGCTCTTATTTTATCTAATCTTGAGTAACGTATTTACAGTAATCTAGATTATTATTACAAAAAAGAGTGTATATTCAGTTATCTAATTACAGTTAGTCTAAACATTGTGTCTACCTATTAAGTTACAACTTTATATAGAGTTTTTACCTAAAGTATACTGTGGAAATCCCAGTCTGTGGCCTAGATGATGTCATCTCAAAAGTCAGTAGTAGTCTCATATGTTAGTAAAGCATTAGTAAACTAAGGACACGTTTCACAAAAACCTTAAAAAATTAACATATAATATTTTTTGTTACTGTAGATTTAATTCTCAAGACTTTTCAGTTAGGTAGAAGAGTAGTCATCAAGATTTTCATCTCAGATATAAGCAATAGTGTTAGAATATTAATCAGAATAATGTAATTAGTAATTAACAAGCTGTCAATATTTTTTGCAGCTCAAACGAATAAAAATGCAACAACCCATTTTTTTAACAATGGATCCTTAAGACTGCGCCGTGCGAAAATGCCGAAAAAGGCACTCACCGTTAAGTTGATAAAATCGAAAGTATTCGTTCAATATATTTATAAAAAATACAGTTACAATGACTAAGAATATGTTAACAATTACTCCGTGGAAAAAACTGAAAATAATAAATATTTAAGCCTACAAAATTACGTAAAGTTAGTCGAAAACTGTAAAAACATAAGCTGCCGTTAAGTGATATTTTATATAATAACAGTCAAAATCTAACATAATTTTTTGATGAAACAAAACATGAAAGGGTATATTACAGTTTGTCCGTCTTAAATATTTAAATATTGTCAGACAATATAAGATACATATTTATCAATAAGTGCATTAAATTCCCCATACATTTTTACTATGGCGGCCGCGAGTCGATTTAAATACGCGTCGCACGGGCTCAGCAATTCAGTCATCCCCGTGTGTCCAGAGCGGGCGCACGTCACTTTGCAGAGCGAACCATCGGCACGCCGCGCCGCGCCGTCTCGTAAACGCCGCGCCGCGGTAAAATGAGGTAATTCTTTTTTTGAGAATTTTATATTTATTAGTAACTATTACTTCTATTATACGAGATGTCTTTTTCAATATTTTCTTATTGCAGTGAAATGAGAAAACGTAAACAAAGATATTATAAAGCTCTCAGCAGCTCCAAATTCAAGAAAAAATGGATATATGTATAAAATAAAGTACTATTTACCAAATGTCTAAATAGGATTGCCAGTAATAGATTCCACGTAGAAAGCCTAGTTTTTACACGACTGCCCATATAAGGAGTATAATGTGTTTAGACTACATGTACGTATGTAAGTAGGTATGCACGAAAAAAAACATTTGACACGGTTAGTACGGTCTACACTAATGATATTAATACCACAGATTTATTTGTTCCTTCAACGATTTGATAAATTTTTAATACTATGTACTTACTAACCGTGAGGGTTGTCACAAATATCACTGTAAAAATTGTTAAGGGTAAGATTTTTTTCCGTGTGTAAGTATGTATGTGAGTATCATTATTTCAACATAGCTTCTAAATATGTATCCTTGTCTAGTTGTAGCATAACTATAGCTATAGTATGCTACTACTAACAGCCCTAATACTGCTACATTAACAAATACTACAATATACCATACCTATACATATAATTCTGTTTCAGGATTAAAAATCATGATCATGAAGATGGCGAATCATCAAAAAATGCTATTGAATGGAAATATACTACTTTAGAATGATATGGAAGAAGAATTAAAGAAGTTCTATTTTAATTGTATTCTTCCAGAACTAATTGATTCAAGATTAGATAGACAGATAGGAATTAAGAAACCGGAGTTGATTCTAAAAGCAATCAATAACAGAAATACAAATGAAATCAAGTGTAAATTAGATGACAGAACTAGAGAAACAAAACCGAAACGAAAACAAAAATAACGTTGATGCAATTATAACAAACTAACTTTATACTAGAAGGAAATAAAATTAGTTTCGCAATACGCATTTCTGTCGTTTGAATTCAATAGGCGATCGGACTTTTTTTTTAAATTGTATAAATTGTATAAATTAATAGTACTCTTAAATATTAGTAACTTCTCAGAAGAAACCCTATATCAAAATTCAATATTTTCAAAGATACAGTGATTTGTATATGTCACCGTAAAATTGTAAAATCCGTTAGATTGTAATATAACTAGTTAAATTGTAAAATGTTGATAGACTTCCTGCCTATGCCTAGATGCTGCCTATAATTTAGCACATTATTTTTCGTTAAATTGTAAATAGGTATATAGTTATGAATCTTTTGACATATTTTTACAATCTCGTTAGTTATTTTAAAAATTAACGGTGACATATATACAAAACATCGCAAGTCTCGTGAACGCTCCATACTAAAGTTGGCCCACGTATGACGTCATTCATGGGTTGAAGTGTATGAAGTATGCGGCCGCAGGAACATATTTATAAATATCTTCGATATTTGTGCGTTTAAGTTCATAGTTACCGTAATTAGCAAAAAAAATTTTTTAGGTGTATTTAATGAATAAACTACACATAAAATAATATATTTTTTATATTTACTAAGTAGTAATGCCTCAATATTTCTGAGTATATTAATGAAGCTAATTATTTTAGATGTAGTCCGATCCCCTATTATGGAAAACTTAACTGATGCCCGCTACTTCGTTCGCGTGGACTTTATGTCTTCGTCAAGTGTTCCAAATCTTCGATTTTTATACCTTAATAAGAAATGCTCATCAGGCTGAACAACTTTTGCTAAGGTGTCATTTTTATATTTCTTACTAGCTGATGCCCGCGGCTCCGCCCGCGTAAGTGCAGTAACCCACGGGAACCGTATATGTCCCGCGATAAAAAGTAGCCTATGTGCTTTCTCGTGGTCTACTTTATATCTGTGCCAAATTTCATGTTAATCGGTTTGGTGGTTTTTACGTGAAACTGTAAATAAAGTATCCCACGGGAACCGTACATTTTCCCGCGATAAAAAGTAGTCTATGTCCTTTGTTAGGCTCTAGACTATCTGTGTTGTATTGATCGAAGCTATCTGTGTACCAAATTTTATTTTAATCGGTTCAGTAGTTTTGGCGTGAAATACGGACAAACATACACACTCATTCCCATTTATAATATTGGTATGGATAGTTTAGCTGGACCATTAGTTCTGCATCAGGTGTTCCATTTTCCAAGATCAATTATACCCTATTGTTGCCCAGCTGCATAACAAAAAAAGTTTCATTAGAATCCGTCCAGTATTTCTGAATTAGCATGTAAAAACAGACAGACAGACATACGTTTTTTTACTGTTTTATTATATGTAATAGATATAGATATATTACTTATTTTTAATTAACAAAATATATTGTGTTATCATTGAATACTCAAAAATGTAAAAACTATGAGTTGTGTCCTTTTTCGATCGGTCGTTCCATCAGAAACACACGCACACTAACTGTTGTGTGCGTTCACGCACATGTCTAGAGAAATAGCCAAACAGCGCCCGCGAGTTACGCACGGCGCAGTCTTAAGGTTAAGCTATACACTTTACTGTATACCTGGCAGATTTGCCTGTACACACCTGTACAGTTATAAACATACACGATGTTACACAAGTTTGCAGGTTTCCATACATTTTTATCAGCTCAAGTTTAGGTACTTGACAGGTATAACTGTTCAGGCAAACCTGTCAGGTAAGCCCTTATGTGTGTGGCTAACTTTACATAGTGAAGAAAATATACGTGTAACATATTAGGTATATTAATCCGAAACCCAGTAATAATACTCATGAAACTGAACATCTTTCCCCAAGGAACATAAGTCGAAATATGAAAAAAAAATGGACCTCCCAATCCCATACAAACCGCACGGTCAGCAAATCAAATCAGTATGGGAGATCCTATTTTTTTTTAATATTTCGACCTGTGTTCCTTGGAGAAAGCTGTTCTGATTTCATGGGTATTATCACTGGGTTTCGGATGGATATACCTATATATTATATGTTATACGTTGTATAATATTATAAGCGTCAGTTACATATTTTGTAAGGTAAACATTGAAAATTAAACTTTATTCACTACAAAAGAATATAGTACGTTTAATAGCAAGAGTTCGAATTTGGAAATACACCGCTCTTCTTTCTTCAGCTGCATAACGCCGCTCTTGCAACGAAACGTGTATCTAATTAAATAATTATGATTTAAAGCACTTTTGCGCCAAATAATACCCAAAACCAAAGCAAATGTGTGAGTGCACGCACGCACGTTACGCGTTACGCATGCTTATGAGTGCACTCCTTTGAGTATCCAATGCACTCACACATTTGGTTGTGGGTATTATTTGGCAGAAAAGTGCTTTAAATTATAATATTTATTAACTGGATGCTTCCGCAAAGTAATGTCTGATTCTATTAACTAAACGTGTATCTTCTTGTGTAACTGTGGTAGAGCCACGCTTCGGCACGAATGGGCCGGCTCGGCCGGATAAATACCACGACCTCACATAAAACTAGCGTGAAATAAAGCTTGCGTTGTGCTTCGCCGAGTGAGTGAGGTCACCGGAGGCCCAAGGGGGGTTGGGGATTTTAAGGACCAGGAATGCAAGTCGTCGTCTCTGGTGTTGCGAGGTTCCATGAACGGCGGTAATCGCTTATCATCAGGCGATCCGTTTCTCTGATCTCGTTTTATTAAAAAAGTAGTAAAAAAAGATCCATTTTGAATTGATATCTTAAAAATATGTAGCGCCGTATCCCGTCGCGTCTCTTTTTACTGAGCTGACTCTCTGACCGATTTTTTACATTAAATAGGTACATTATGATAAGTAAGTCTCATTCTACCCAGTGTTTATACCAATTAAGCAATGGCCAAACCGCAAAATGACATAACCTCATGCGTCTAGGTTAGGTAGGTTAACTGCAAGGTACAAGATTTCTACGAACAAAGTAATCTTGACCACACATATTTCAAAGTAAACATTATAATATCTTGCTATTAAAGCAAAAAAGAGAGACACAGTACCTAGACATGTAAAGGTAATGATGACTCATGAATTCATGATAAAAATTGCACACTTTTTCAAAATACGAAATTCTTGCGCAAAAACTTATAGAAGAAAAAGATGACGCGAAAATAATATTAATACTATTGAATATAATATATATATATATATATATATATATATATATATATATATATATATATATATATATATATATATATATATATATATATATATATATATAAAATAATAAATAATAAGTGCTTAAGTACATAAAAATATGTAATACTTGAAAATATTCAACTTGTAAGTTGAAGATTTTCAAGTATTAAGCTGCCTATATAACTTACCTACATGATACACATAATAATAGCTCCTATCTTCTAAAATCTTGTTGAATAAGTCAATTCACACTGAGACGCGACGCGGCGTTGCACTTTTTATTTAAGCCTAGTTTTTCCCACGGCTCCTCCCGCATAAATATAATATATCCCACGGGAATACTGTACTTTTCAGGGATAAAAAGTAGTCTGTTTTAATAATCCAGAGCCTAAACTATTACTAAACCAAATTTCCTAGAAGTCAGTTTCATCCATCCATCCATCCTCACAAACTTTCACATTCAATTTTGAAACGCTAACATGCGCGCCGCGTCGCGTCTCTGACCCTTGGAAGTCGGAGTGTACAGATTGCTCTTACCACTGGACCAGTAAACGCTAGAATATGCATGACGTCTTTTACGACAAGGACACGGCCGAATTTAACTACAGTATATTCTATACTGTGGCCGGGTAATGCGGTTAACGACCCCAGATTACGCCAATAAAGAAAAAAGAGTCTCGAATTCGAATCTCGTCATTCCTGTACCTCCCGTTGCTGAGAACAAGATATCAGCCATATTCACAATACCGCTATTTTTACGAACCAAAAGCGAATTATAGTATTTTATAAATTCCGTCTCGATATTTCAATTAAAAATATCTTGCATTTTGAGTTTCTCGAATAAAATGAAATCCCTGGTCTGTAAATTCTCAAAATGATTATACATTATAAAAATACTAGTCTTTATTAACCTACAAATAAGGCAGCCCCGGATCTAGGGGGGGGGGGGGGGCAAGCCGGGGCCTATGCCCCGGGCGGCAAGTTCAGGGGGCGGCCAAATTCACACTTCACGGATCAATGGACAACTCATCATTTATTTAACTTTGACCACGGAATAAATAATAGCACAAGTACAGCAATTTCATGGCCATATCAACTTGACCGCAAGCTGCGAGCGAAGTTTTAGCAAACTAAAACTGATTAAAAATTATTTGCGATCTTCTATGAGCCAGGAACGCTTATCGAGTCTTACAATCTTAGCGATAGAAAATCGTATTGCACACGAGTTAAATTATGACAAGGCTATAGATTTATTTGCTGAACAAAAAGCTCGAAGAGTAAAATTGTAATTTCAATTCACAAATTTAATAATATATTTGATTTTTATTTTTATTATGCATATTTATTTTTATTTTAAGCCCTACCCTGTTAAATATATATTCTACATATTGATAGCTGAAATGATATGGATGATAAAGGTGAAAATAAACATAAGTAGCTAGGCGGGGCGGCATTTTTCAGTTTTTGCCCCGCCTAAAAAAAATTGAAGATCCGGGACTGAAATAAGGTGATATTATTGTCATGTATAATGGACGGTGCACGTGGTTAAAACAAAAATGTATAATAATATATACTAAATCCCAAGTGAAGGCTACAAAGCTTATTTATTTCAAATCGCATCGACATTGTGTTTTGGTTATTGGGTAGGTACAATAACTTTTACTTTTATCGGATAAGATTTATTGTTGGATGCCATTAAATTAATGCAGCTGTCAAATAAAATAGATTCTGAATAAAATACTAAATTACATTTAAATTATATGTATAAGTATAAAACATTTGGTAAGTGTAGTTGTAGGTATTGATAGTAAGTTGTTAAATGGCTGTTGAAAAACTGTAACAACCTTGGTCGTAATATTTTACATTATATTACTTTTACCAATTACATTTTTTAATATTAAAATATAAAATATAAAATAAAATTAATATAAAACTAGTTATAACGCTTACACACGTGCCGCTGTTCCATAATTTTGATGTCATTTATCAACGAAAATCATGGCAAAACCCTGATATAAACGGCGCCGACGACAAACACGATTCTATTAAAAAAAATCCGTTAAACTTAATTTAGACACACTAAAGATTATTTTTTCATAATCACTTTAAAAAAAACTACTAGTAGGTATAGTAGTAGATTGTACAGTCATATCTATTCTGTGGTACAGTATAATCTGAATGTGTAAAATGTAGGTATATAAATTTTAAACTAAGATATAAATGATCAAATAAGCAAAATAATCCTCCTGTATAATAAATTCAAGAGGTAACTATATGCTATACATTATAATGTAAAGTATATAGTTACCTCATGACTTTATAAGTATACTTTAATCAATACTAGAATATCAGATTATCCTCCACACCGAAATATTATAATTTTACGTGCATTTAGTATTGATGGTCAATAAATTAAAGATTTATGAACGATACAAATCATAACTCGATTATTTTCATAATAAAAATTTTCTTTATCTCCAATCCAGACTTCATAATTGCAGAAAAATATATTAAAAAACAGCATTATACCAAAATCTAAGAATATGTGTAGGAATATTACGAACCAAAATTGAACAAAATTATGACATCTACAAAAAGTGTCTGTTATCATATTTTGAGTCAGTTGAACAAATCAATGGGATATAATTAATCGAGCGAACAAAAAATAAGTTGGCGGCTGCACGTGAGCATACTGTATTACTGAATTTGGCAGCGAATTAATATGTTGGCGACTAAATTACTAAACTGGCGAAAACACTCGGGTGACAAAAAATTCTAAAGTCGGCAGATAAAAAGAGGCGAAATTTAATCCAAAATTAGCACCGACATTTATAAGTTGGTGACTTAATTTCCGAGTTATTGACCATTATACCATATAAGCAGCTATAAAACCAGATTTGGTTGATAAATTAATGGCTGCTAAAAATTCAATTTGCAGGCTACGGAAAATCCTATTTTTGGATACTGTTGGAGTATGTTTTTCTTTGGGTGTCATTTTCTAGGTTTCTGGGGGTGCAGAATAATATGAAAATAAAATCGGTTTCGTAATTCCACAATGGCGTAAATTTTTGTTATTAAAATTAACAAGGTTGTCCTTTTCCCGGTTTCTGGGGGTTCTGATTACAAAATTGTCTTCCAATTTCATTTTCCAAAATGGAGAATATTCAATCTTTGGAAAATGAATATGAATACTAAATTAAAAGATCTTTGGGATGCTAATTAGGATTGATGATTATTATTACAGTATGTTATGCAGTTCAAAGTACCAGCTATGTAGGTATAGAAATTTTTAAAAATTCAGGGTTCATGAATTTTTCTGCCATTCATGAAGAAAATATGCGATTTCTAGATTAATAAGGGGGAGCAAATTTTCATTACTTTTGCAGTAGGATTAGGGGATCGAAGACGGTCATATTTTAAAAAACCGGGTTTTTCGGTCCCAGCCATCTTCAAAACCGGGTACCCGGGTTTTTTCGGGTATTTCGGGTTTTTTGTTGATTTTGTAGAATTTTGTTAGGAATGTCCTAAAATTAACTTTTATCAGCTACTTTCTGTTGTAACAACGTAATACTGGTAAAATGTGATCCCACCATAAACATTTTCATGTAAAGTAATTAATAATTTCACAAACTTTACACCTTAGTCAAAATACGTTGCCTGACGAAATGGCCATGCCACATAATTTGACTAAAGTGTAGAGTTTGTGTGGTTAGGCTTGTAGAGTTAAGGCGTGTAGAAACAGAAGTGCCTTGCCGGCCTTTTAGGAGGGAATACGCTGCCTTCTTGAAGGTGTGCAGGTCGTAATGGTCCGGAAATACTGTTGGCGACAGTTGGTGATGAGGATGATAAATATTTTGTCCATTCGAACGATAGCGAAAAGTTGCAGCAGGTATAAGTCCGAAAAATTCCTCGGAGCGCTCCCCGTAATATAACCGATAAATTATGCAGAGCGATGCTCATCTCTACGTAGCTCTAAGGAGTAAAGCCTGTTTGAAATACTATGGCAGTCGACAATTCGAGCGGCCCTTCGTTGGATACGATCCAGAGAGAGAAGCTGGTACTTTGGCGCTCCTGCCCAGAGATGAGAACAATATTCTATGTGAGGCCAAACCTGCGCCTTATAGAGTTGTAGGCGTTGGACCGGACTGAAATACTGCTTTGACCTGTTCAGAACACCAAGCTTATTGGAGGCTAACTTGGCCTTGTCCTCCAGATGATATCGGAACTAGACCTCGCTCGATATGCTAACACCAAGTATTCCGATGTTGGAGGAGACAGTTATGGGTATGCTTTCAAAAGGAGGACATACGACCATCGGTAACTTATTAGCGATGAACGCGCAAATTTGTGTCTTAGAGGTGTTGAATTGGACTAAGTTAAGTCTACCCCATTCAGAGATCTTCTCCAATGAATTCTTAATTTGAGAGACAAGTTCGTTTCGACTCTCAATGACGTTTTGCCGAGAGATGTTCGGGCGACCTGTATATAAGGCATCACCCCTACTGTCGCCATCACATAATATTATCATTGATATGCAGTATGAACAGGGCAGGCGATAGCACATCAAAGCTGTCTACCAAGATGCCAGGACTGTGCCATAAGAGCAGGTGAGCCGAAAAAGATGCGTTAAGACCGGTGCCAACTCTGGAACACACATTTTTAACACAATGGGACGGATTCCGTTAGGCCCACTCGATTTTTGGATATCATGGGAACGGAGAGCAATTCGCACTCAGCGCTGATGGAACCGAATAATAAATTATACCAAGTTATGAAGGTCCAAAAAATCGACGAATCGCTTCGAGAAAAGGTAGTCTGGTCCCTTGCGCTTCGCTCACTCGTCCTGGCGGGGCGGGGGCACTACCGTGCCCCCAAATGTACTACATACAACATGAAAACATTATAACTATTGTTCTAAAATTCTACATTGACAATCACAAGCCACTATAACGTTCGGTTTGTGACTGTAACTGTTATAAACTGTTGTAGAATTTCATAATGAAAAAAAGCTCGAAAAAACCGAAAACCGGTTTTCAATATTTTGAAAACCGGGTTTTGTTGTAGGCCTGAAAACCCGGGAAAACCCGGGTTTTTGGTTTCGGGTAAAACCGGTCTCGATGCCCTAAGTAGGATGCACCGTTTCTGAGATAGAAGCGACTATAGAAAAAAATATGACAATGCTGTACTGAGATACGAGGGGTATATCAATCTATAGAAATGTTGGAAAATTCAAGATTTTCGATTTTTTTTTCTCCCATCATGAAGAAAATATGATGTTGCGGAATTCCAAAGGGGGGCGAAATTTTCATTATTTTTTCAATAGGATGCACCGTTTCCGAGATAGAATCAATTTTATAAAAAAAGAAGTAAATGCTGTACATTGAGATACGACGGATGTATAAATCTATAGAAATGTTGGAAAATTCAGGATTTTCGAAATTTTTTTTCTCCCATCATGAAGAAAATATGATGTTGCGGGTTTCCTAAGGGGGGCGAAATTTTCATTATTTTTTCAATAGGATGCACCGTTTCCGAGATAGAATCAATTTTATAAAAAAAGAAGTAAATGAGACATTGAGATACGACGGATGCTTATAGCTATAGAAATGTTGGAAAATTCAGGATTTTCGGAATTTTTTTTCTCCCATTATGAAGAAAATATGATGTTGCGGGATTTCAAAGGGGGGCGAAATTTTCATTATTTTTTCAATAGGATGCACCGTTTCCGAGATAGAATCAATTTTATAAAAAAAGAAGTAAATGCTGTACATTGAGATACGACGGATGTTTATAGCTATAGAAATGATGGAAAATTCAGGAGTTTTGAATTTTTTTTTCTCCCATCATGAAGAAAATATGATGTTGCGGGGATCCAAAGGGGGACGAAATTTTCATTATTTTTTCAATAGGATGCACCGTTTCCGAGATAGAATCAATTTTATAAAAAAAGAAGTAAATGCTGTACATTGAGATACGACGGATGTTTATAGCTATAGAAATGTTGGAAAATTCAGGATTTTAGATTTTTTTTTCTCCCATCATGAAGAAAATATGATGTTGCGGGGTTCCAAAGGGGGGCGAAATTTTCATTATTTTTTCAATAGGATGCACCGTTTCCGAGATAGAATCAATTTTATAAAAAAAGAAGTAAATGCTGTACATTGAGATACGACGGATGTTTATAGCTATAGAAATGTTGGAAAATTCAGGATTTTCAAATTTCTTTTTCTCCCATCATGAAGATAATATGAGGTTGTTGAGTTACTAAGGAAATTTAAAATGGATGACTTTTTTGTAATCAGCACCCCCAGAAACCAATAAAAGGACACCCATATTATTTTTATGAAATTAAGTATATCCGCCATATTGGAATTTCAAAACGAATGTCATTTTCGTATCCAGCACTCCCAAAAACCTGGTAAACGACACCCATATCAATTTGACGAAAAATAAATATCCGCCATTTTTAAATTTCAAAATTAATCTACACAATAATCTACACCTCCCTAAAACCGAGAAAAATAAAAAACTGGGAATTTTGTACGCTCCTTTATGGTTTTTTTGTGTGCGCTCGTTTCGCTGCTTGTATGGTTTTTGAGTTACCTACATCAGGGAAAATATATGTGCCTATTCTTAAATTAAATGTGTACTCACAAATTGTCGCCAAGATGGTTATTTAGTCGCTAAAACATAATCTGTCTGCCAGTTTGGAAAATTCAGTGGTATTATTTAGTCACCAGATAAGTATTTTTTTTGTTCCTTACATTCTTTCGCCAACTTGGTAATTTAGTATTCAATATTGGGTATTTTCACATCCAAAATTTAATTGTTTTGTCGCAAGTTTAAATACATGCCCAAATCAATTATCAGCGTCAGTTGAACAAATCAATTACTTTGCAATGGTCAGAAATATTTTGTTTTCAGATAAGGTACATAAATAAAATACAAAGCATCAATCAACGAATAGTTTACAAACAACCACATGTCATTACTTTAAAAAGTCTATTTAAGACAGTTAAACATTTAAATACTTAAAAGTTACATTAAGCATAATTTTATACGATTGTAAAAAGGTTTGTTATGAATCAAGGATGGGTAAAGTAATAAGTATGAATCCAGCCTGCTATGGCGTAGGTCAATAACTTAATATTATTTGATCTTCCTCAATTACAAATGTATTAGGCCCAAAGCCGCATTCACAATCAAAAGCTTTAAGAAAAAGGATTCAGCTCAGTTATTAAGAAAATAATCATTTTATTGATACAAAAACCAATATTAGTATATTTATTATTTGATGCATTTTGGCAAATCAAATGCTAATCGTTTTATTAATACACAGTATAAAATCGCATTATGAAAAATATCAATACAATATTATGTTACATAATTCAAGATGTGATTTTTAGTTGAGTTGAAAAAAACAAAGTAAGTGACGTTTTCAATTTGATAATATATACGAAATATTTATATGGGGTAGGTTTTAGCGCTACAGAAACTAAATAACTGATATATTTTTTTAATAAGTACTTTGGGTTCGAAGAGTAAAGTATAAATAATTTATTTTTAAATTTTATGTTTGTTATTATATTTATTCTTCTACAATAAAAAAGTATTGGCTATTGTAATTATTGATTGTAACAACGGAAATAAAAAAAACACATAATATATTATATAAGTCAAAATTTACTAGTCGCGTTGAGCTCTTTGCTACGCCGCACCGCTCCTTGTTGTGACGTAGCTATCCGCTACGAAATACTTTTTCAAACGCCCCATAATGGGTTCAAGATGTCGACAATTGGTATTATCAAAACATATCATCCTATTATTATTATTAATGAAAATATAAAAAAATATATCAATAGTTTTAAACGCGTCCTCAATTATATTTTTAGGGATATTATTATGTATGATAGGAGATAATAAGAGATAGCATTATAATATGTTTTACAATAGTCTTAAAAGAAATAACTTATTTTAATCTTCTTTTTTAAGCTTTCATAATAGTAATAACTAAATATGTATATAGTAATTTCATAATATAAGCTTAACTAACCCTATAATTTTCAATAGGTAATATTTTAATTTCAATAATATTATTCTAGAATTTTATTTTGGGACATTACGCATGTAGGTAATTTTAACATGACTATATTTCTTCTCATTACACATATAATATGTGATTAACTCCATAACAATCAAAGAATAACTTCGTGAGAAATTCCGTTACACCTTAGATACAAATTGTTATGTTACAAATATTAAAACATTTTTTGTGCATTGTATAAAATTCAAATAAAGGTATTTAAAATAATCTTCCAATACAAATTCAAAATAAGTATTATATTATGTACCTACTAGATTGTACCTACTAGATATATACTGGTAAATGGCATATACATGTCACCGTAAAATTGTAAAAACCGTAAGATTGTAATAAAACTAGTGAAATTGTAAAATGTCGATAGACTTTCGACGCGAATATTCTGCCTATAATTTAATACAATAATTTTCATTAGATTATAAATATATAGTAATAAATCCTTCGTCACATTTTTACAATCTCGTTAGTTATTTTACAATCTAACGGTTTTTACAAATTTACGGTGACATACTTACACATTACACAAATAAAATATAATTAAAAAAATGTTAGTAAGAAAATTAAGCTAAATAATATGTAGAAAATAATCTATAATTTAATTTGAAATCGACTATGATAGGACAACTATATTATTTAATTTACTGTTTAACAGGTGTATCTAAAAATTAATTTTAAAATATCAATTCAACATTATTTTATCTGCATAAAACATTTAATACCTGTTATAATAACTTCACAATTCAAGTCAATAACTTAGTCCTTTCTTTTAAGATATTTTTTAATTTGATATTCAAAAGTTTTTCACCTTTATATTATTTTAGCTATTTGATAGCGTCCGAACTGACCGTTATAATAGCTACAATATATTATGTATTGCCATTTTTAACGGTCGAAGGAACTATATCCTGATCGATAAAATTAAAACAGGATTGGAATCTTACCGCAATAATGGATATAGGTAGATGTATTTTATTTATATCGTACAATCCAACGGTTTAATGTATTCTACACTATGCAGTCTTTGATTCCGATGTAGGAATACACAAAACAAGATTTGCCATCATCTATTTATTCTTTATTCAATTAAAAAAAGTGCGCGGAAATATATCGCAACCGTACATTTTGTCGCTTAAAAGTAGCCTATGTCCTTCCCTGTAGACTAATCTATATATGTACAGAACTTTATTAAAATTTATTCAATACAAACAAACTAACTTATATTCTAATATTAGTATCTAAGACTATATTATCTAATACTACTTATTTCTTAAAATGTGTAACTGCACCTAGTATTATTAAAAATAGTTATTCTATGTAAATCAATGATTTCAAAATTAAAGATAGGCTATGACGTATATTTGACAGTATATTTGACAATAAAAAGTTCCGACATCTTGGTTTTCACCATACCTCAAATATCAGCCATATTGTTTTCTTCATACTTCAAATGTCAAAATGGACCATAAAATCTTAATAGTAGGACAATTTAACTGGAGACACTGCCTCAACATGCCTCATCTATAATATAATAATAATATACGTCTATGACGTAAATACTATCTCTTGTGTAATAGATGCTACACCTACATCTATTACATACAAGATATACTGGTCTAAGGGTAAATTCACACCAAAACGAGACTATATAATAATACCTTCCCACACCGATTTCGGTGACGGTGGCCATTGACAGTTTCACTGAAACCAGGCCAGCTACACAGGAGTTATATTATAGTGTCCAAGTGTATGCGCAGTACATAAGAGCACTCTTTGTTCCTTTTACTCTCGAAACCCAGTGGGAGGGATGACCGACACGACTGCCGAGAGATGAGGCGCAGGTCCGACTTTTTACATGCCCATTCGACGCATGGATCGTTTTTCTTATCAGACAATCAGGTGATCAGCCTGCACAACCTTTTTTTTTTTTCCGGGGGGGAAAATGCTTTACGCATACCACGCAATACATACCACCACCATATACCCACTAAAAACCCCCCCATCTTCCTCCTCACCGCCCTCTGACGGGGCCACGGGAACGATACACACATCCGCGACCCCGCCGGCAGCAGCCGCCTACAAGCGGCTCCATCTTGAAAGCCCGAAGGCCCTCCACGATGGGCGCACCAGATGCTATTAGGTGCGCTTCCTCCTCGGCCTCCACCAGTACTGTAGCAGACTCCCCCTGAGTCTGCTACTAGGAGGCCATGGGTACCAGGTAAACTGGTACCCGGTGGCAGATCAGGTCTGTGGTTCTGCCACCGACCACATCTCGGTCGCAGAGGATAGGGCAAGCGGCGCACCGCAATACCGACATGCCTCTTCCTCTGCGGCCCCACCAACGCCGTTTCGACGGAACGGCCTCGCCAGCTCGCAGGGGGTAGGGAGAGTGGCGTACCGTAATACCATCACGGCTCTCCCCCTCCACGGCCGCAGAAGATAGGGAGAACGGCGCACCGTAATACCGGCACTCCTCTTCTTCTGCGGTCCCACCTCCACGCGCGTCCTCTGCGGGCATGTTCAGACCGATGGGAGCGCCCTCCTCGGGCCAGCCAGCGGCAAACAGGCCGGCCCCGGTTGCCTCTTAGCTTCACCGTGGGTGACCAGTCCACGGTTACTAAGCCCCACCGCCACGACAAGGCGTGCAACCATCGGGGGGACAGCCTGCACAACCTGTTAGGATAATCCTAACCATACTTGGAAACAAAATTTTTTGTTGCTCGCAGAAATCGAATCCACGACCTCCGAGTCGAGAGCCAAACTCTAAACCACTGAACGACGGAGGCTGTTATGACGAGTAAAGAAACAATATAAGGAACAGATGGAACCAGTAGGAAAAAGAAAACCGTCCGCCTGTTTTTTCGACAGCTATAGACTCGAATACGAGTGCCATTTTATAGAACTTCAGTACAAAACCAATACTCAAGCGAGTCTGATTTTAACGCGCTAAGTTCTTATCAAACTTGAATGAAATTTATTAATAACATAGTCTTTATGCAGTTTGAATGTCGAAACATTAATCCTCCTATCGTTTAGATCCCGAGGCTCTATTGAAAAATAAATCACTGTGCATTGCTAATGAAATATGTTGTATGCACGTGATCTGCAAACTTCCATATTTTGTTGAGAATTTGTTGAAGAAAGAATATGTTTAAACACGTTTATTTAATATCCTAGTTTTATCTCAAGAATCTGAGCTTTAAATTTAGAGCTTTTAAATTGTATCTAAGAAAAATACTCGAGTCTTAAAAATAAAGACAACAATTAAGTATTTAATATATACTAGTATTTCTCACTTTGGGATTCCAAATTATTAAAAAAAAACAGCCTAACTTTAGGGTTCCCTACCCAAAAGGTAAAAACCACAATCTATTATACTATATACTAAGACACTGCCGTCTGTCTGTCTATCTGTATGTCTGTCACCAGTTGTAGGTATATATGAACCGCGGTTCATATATACATCCATATATCACGCGTGATAGCTCGACAGTTGAAATTTTCTCACATAATATTGTATATATTTCTGTTGCCGCTATAACATCGAATACTAAAAACAGAATAAAATTAATATTTAAGAAGGGCTCCTATACACGAAACGTTTTTTTGTCGTTTTATATGGTTCCCCGTCGTGCACGTGTCCACGAGTCAGACTCGCACTTGGCTGCTTTTTTGCTTAGTACTTCTTATTTTTAATTAGTACTGTGGCGTTATAGAAGGGGTGCATAATCGCTCCAGTGGTAGGCGAGGTTTATCAATTCAAACACACAGGACACTTTGCACTATATATTTTATTTATCATTCATATAAACAGGAAATATACATCGTACGCCCTACGCGTCTCTGACGTAGCGTATGACACACAATATTCTAATTCTTAATTTGAAATATTTAAATCTTGTGTGCCTGGCCTCTCCAAAGAGTCCAGCCACAGTTATCCGCTATAGTACCTTATTGACTTAGAACCTATAATAGAGGCGATTAATTAGATTTTTTCCACGTAACGTATGTCTACTCGTCCAAAGATTACCTAGTGTGATCCTATTTCAAGCTGGAAAATCCTAATCCTAAGCTAGATAACAGATACCGCAAAATGACATTAAAGCTCGTTCGTGACATAAAAAGCTCGTTATTCTGCACACATGAGATGAATAGATACAAAATATGAGTCAAACTGTGGCGTGTTGGTAACGGAACCTCAGATAACATCGTATGGGCGGGCGTTATTAAAACATCGTCAAAATGGCGTCTATTTTATGATCTGTTTTAAAATCCTTTTAAGATTAAAATCTTTTTATTAATTTGTATATCTGTGTCTAATTAATTGTGGTAAATAAACATTTTAATTAATTTTGGCTACCAATTTAATATAGCCATTATAAATGTCTGCTAACAACTTATCTAATCCAAACCTATATAATCTCTAAGTTTTTTTTAGTTGTTTAGACCGTTCTAAACAACAAAAAAAACTTGTTATAGCCGTCTATAACAATTCCAACTATAGTAATTAGTAAATAGTAATATAATAATAATTAAAAGTAGTACAAAACAAATACAGGAAACAAAATAAATTGGTACATGAAGAGTTAAAACAGGGATCCTCTTCTTTCGCATAATTTTATTTGTCATAAATTCATTTGGCATACCTCACTTGGCATAATTTTACTGCGCATAATAATACTTTGGCATAATGGTTTCTTGGCATACTACATCATTAGACATAAATATCATTTAGACTAATATTGTTTGTCCTAATTTAATGAGGCATAACTCGTAAGGCATAATTTTTCTTGTCATAATAATACTTTGGCATAATTGATTTTCGGCATAAACTCGTTAGGCATATTTTTTTGTCATAATAAATTCAAGGCATTCTGTCACAAGGCACACATATGCATAAAATGGAACGACATAATGAAAACACGGTTAAGGTAACTAAACGCATATTTATGAAACATTAAAAGCAGGTATTACACTCATATACCTAGTGTAACATGTGTAACAGTAGGTTAAGTTCCGGCGGGGTGGCCCTTGGGCCACCCGTAAGCCGCTAACATGTTTAAAATAATTAGCTCGGCATGTTCTTAGATTGCTATCGTGTTTTTTGTCCGAGTTTAATTTCGTAATCATTCGAAAATTACAATTATAATTGTTATTTCGTCTTAACTCGCACACCCAGTAGAATTTAGAATTCATTAGTATGTGAAAAAAAAAATGCTACAAAGATGTATGCGTAAATATAATAGTATGCTTAAATATCATTATGCGTAAATATATTTATGCTTTTTAATATTATGCATAAAAATATTATTCTTAATGAATATTATGCGTAAAAAAATATATGCCTTACAATAAGTATGCCTAACAATTGTTATGCTTTTAATAATTATGCGAAAAAAAATTATGCTAAGAAAGTTATGACAAATGAATGTTATGCGAAAGTACTATTAGGTCAAATGAAATTATGCTAAGTAAAATTATGACATATGATTTTATGCGAAAAAATAGAGAACCGTTAAAACATCACATACGAGTAGGTATTACAAGTTTCTTCTCACGAAACCCATGTTGTAAACACTAAGGCAAGTAACCTAACTTACTAATCAAGATAGTTTTAGCGTTTACAGTATTTTTCCTTTTCATACGATTTTCGAACCGGAGCTCATACTTTGGAAGCATAAACTCACACTAATATAATAATAATATTATGATGTAATAGTAATACCTATGTCGCATCATACAATTATCATCGACTACTGAAATGACAGCCTTCCGATAATTACACAAATAAGGCAGTAATAAACGACTTGTGTTTATAATTTGAAATTCTTAGAATTTACGAATTTGGGTAAGTCCCCATAGGTTGCGAAAACGTAATAATTCATTCCTAGACTCTTTTGATGGGCTCTTTTGTATGTATCGAGAAATGGGTAAGCGACCGGACGTTTTGGGCAAAATGGGCAGAATGCCCATGAATTCCCGATACATTCCTTCCCCTTGGGCATGTATGTGGGTATAGTTGTATAGAATGTAAACTTACTATTTTTATATTTTGTTTCCCAAGTTGAGCTGTACTATTTGCTTTTATTTATTTTAAAATATTTTAGTTTTTTTTTTGTTCTGATATCAGATCAAAATAGGTCACTTTCCTTAAGTTTGTGTATACCATTACTTCGTAGAAATTATTTCTATCTAGCAACAATATTATTTAATGGTGCAATAATGCAGAATGGTTTTTTTTAACTTTTGACCCTGAATAACTTTTTTCTCCCATGGCTTAGAGATATTTTCACTATGCAATAAAATAGTCAAGTCCATTCATTTTATAACAAAAACTAGGCTTTTGGTAAGTACGTGTGGGTTGTGGGTCCGAACTATTTTTGGTCAAATATAACCTTTTAGCATTGTGTGTGTTTCATCAAAAACAGTTAACTTGTTAATATTGTAAGAGTGACTCTACAAACAGGGTCTGACTATGTTTGTCGCAAAACATTTACTTATTTGCCTCGTAGTTTTAGAAAAAAAAAAACGTTTTAGAAAAAGGCGATTAGAAAACTCGAAGTTTTTAATGGAACACTTGTCATCACAGACTACTTACATTTTTGTAAGTAGTCTATGATGAGTCTGTGAGTTTGCAGCTCGAATCTCTCCGGAGTGTGTGGAGATCGAGACTGTGGTCCACCAGCCTGAGGCATATTGTTGGCAGACTGCTGATGTCTTACTAAATTGTTAGTCTTCGCGGAAACGAAGATGTTTTTACGGTCTAACAATTTATGTTCATCTATATAAATTACTATATTATGTTTCCCGCGACTTCGTGCGCACAGAATCCGTACATTTTTCCGCGATTAAAAGTAACCTATGTCCTTCCCCGTGGTATACTCTATATCTGTGCCAAATGTCATCAAAATCGGTCCAGTAGTTTCGGAACCTATTTAATGCAAATAAACAAACTTTTCCTCTTTATTATATTAGTATAGATAATGTCTCATTGGTAAATCAGGGATCGAAGCTACACTTGACGACCTCTGTGACTCTATATGTATATGAAATATATTTGTACCTGCGATACAAGTCCTTCAGATACTTAGTACAGGACCAGATTGACGTGGTGTGGAAGTATCCATAGATTAATCATTATACTTTCTCGACTGCAATCCAAAATATCTACCGCTACTCACTAATGACTAGGGCTTCCTTTGGACGCTATTTCTAAATCTGAATTATTACTAATCTTCGAGTATTGGTCTCCCAGTGGTAAAAATTCGTCCACAATTAAAATAACTTTTAAGTTAGAACTTGATAAGGGCTCTTTTGTCTATTAGACACGAAGTAAAAATATAAATAGAATAGAATAGAAATATTATTTATTTGGTAAAAAATTAACACAACAAACAAAAAATTTACAACAAAACTAGTTACTATTTTACCAAATTGGTGATCACTCAGCATACTGTGTCGAAAACGCAACATTTTCAGTGAGCAACATAACAAACAAAAAGAAAAATGAAACTAAAAACGCTCATAGGGAAAGTGATAGAATGAGAACAATTAGTTAAAAATATAACTAGTGACACTTGTGAAATTAACATGAAAGTTTTTTAAGGTAATTATTTAACAGATAAACTAGACAAAACATGCATTTAACCATTGAAAGCAGCAATATTATGCAGTATTAAAATATATAATATAATGGCGTCATCTATTGGATATGAACGACTAGCTTTTTCCCGCGGCTTTACCCGCGTGAATATAGTATCGGGATGTAATTTTTCGGGACAAAAAGTAGCTTATGTCTGAACTATAACTATACCAAATTTCATTGAAATTCGTTCAGTACTTTTTGTGTGAAACAGAAATAAACATCCATTCGTCCATCCATACATCCATCTTTTCAAACTTTTACTAATTTATAATAGTAGTAAGATAGATTGACAAACGTCAACGAATGACAAAATTGTATCGAACGTATGGTAGTGTGAGTTATAATTAATCTAAAGTAGTTGGTATGTGTATTGTGTAACGATATTTGAGGAAGTTCTTTTCAAAACTTTACTATTACACTTTTTGTGTTTTTTTACAATCTGAGAAAATAGTTTTATAATTAACTTACTTTTTTCGATTTCCATAAGGTATAATATCGTCGTTTCAGCCTGGTGACGTCCACTGCAGGACCTATGTCCTATGCCTATGCCTCCCCCATAAATTTCCAGTGCGACCGGTCGCTCGCGGCCTGTATCCACCGACTCCCTGCGACTTTTCTCAGATCATCTGTCGACCTGGTGGTCCTACGCTTCGGCGTCCAGTTCGTGGTCTCCACTCAAGAACCTTTCGGCCCCAGCGGGCATCGGTTCTACGGGCTATATGTCCAGCCCATTGCCACTTTAACTTGCTAATGCGCCGGGATATGTCGGTAACTTTAGTCCTGCTACGGATTTCCTCATTTCTGGTTCTATCACGTAGAGAGACTCCGAGCATAGCCCTCTCCATAGCTCTTTGAGCTACACGAAGCTTCTGAATAAGTACCGTTGTGAATGACCACGTTTCGGCTCCATATGTCATCACCGGTAACACACACTGCTCTAAAACTTTTGTCTTCAGGCACTTCAGGATTTCTATAATCTAGTTGTAATCTAGTTTTTGACAAAATCATACTTTTTACCTTTTTTTCTAGTGTAATTATCAAGTTTATGCCCAATTTAATTTCGCGGAGTGTAAATGTGAATGTTACCAAAAGTTTTGAAAAGAATCTCCTCATCTATTTTAAGCATTAATAAAAAAATATTAAATCTATTTTAAGCATTAATAAAAAAATATTTGCGCAGTTTACTTCTCCGCCATATAAACTTTAACTGTGCCAAATTTCATACTTCTCTGTTCGCATAATTTTCGTAGAAAGGTGAACCAAGTTTTTGCTTCACGTTTTAATTATTACTTATTAGTTATTCACTTTCTATCTTGGAAAATGTTAGGGAACATAAAAAGCCCGTTGATGAATTTAAATGGCCGTCTATTAATTGGATGCACTTGTTTATTCAGTAATGTCATTTAATTTTCAGTTACAAGTCCGATTTAAGCAGCTTTTTACCCGACTGGATCTTACCCGACTGGGCTATGTAATCGCTAATGAAATTTGGACAATAGTTTAAATATACAATTATGACGCACACAAAGAAAGGATTTTGAAAAATTGCACGTTTAAAGGGGTGAAATAGGGTTTAAAAGTTTGTATCTAAAATATTTAAATCTACATCGATTTTGATGAAAATTGAGACTCATATTCTTAAATACATTTCATTAAATATGTATTTCAGGGTTTATTGAAATTCGCCCTCTGAGGGTGTAATAAGGGTTGAAAGTTTGTATGAAAAATATTTAAAAATCTGTCCCGATTTCCATAAAATTTAATATCCGAGGAAATAAATAGAAATTAGTGTGTATTACATAGTTTTTTTAATTTCGTCCTCTAAAGGGGTGAAATGGGAGGTCCTAAGTTTGTATAGTAAACAACAGCTGGTCGGTTATTATGAAAGGATTTTTCATGCTACATAGTAAATACAATAGAAATACATACCCAATGGGGTGCAATGGGGATCCACGTGGACGTAGATCCCCATTGCACCGTATACGGCAAGAAGAACGGAACCCTTATAAGATCACTTTGTTGTCTGTCCGTCCGTCTGTCTGTCTGACTGTCAAGACCCTTTTTCTCAGGAACGCGTGGAGGTATCAAGCTGGAATTTATATCAAATACTCATTTCTACTGTCCCTTGGAACAGTGAAAGAATCAATCTGTTTATGCCGCAAATTTTCGACACACGCAAGGGAATCAAAACCTACAGGGTGATCTTGAAACTTGGTACGAAGTAACGTTTTATAGCACAGATAAAGGAAAAATTGCGAAAACCATAATTTTTTGTAACATCATAAAATAAAAATATATTTAATAATTTTAAACTTACTAATGTTATGGATATAATGTTATTCATTTTGCAATAAAAATACCATAACTATGACTCGATTGTCGTGATGAGTTTTTAACTTTAACTTATATACCTACAGGTTTGTACGGAACCATCGGTTCGCAAGTCCGACTCGCACTAGCCGTTTTTTTATTAACAAACAGAATAACGTGCACAATGATCGCCTAAAGTAAGTTATAATTCCCACCATGGTCAGCCGCAGCATCGGAAGATTACGGGTGCGTTGGCGGTTCTGGGTCCGTAAACTCCTTGGGTCTCCATTATCCAGATATTTTATGAAATACAAAATACTCTCTTGGGCAATAGGGGATCGGACTACATCTGAAATATTTAGTTTCATTAATATATTCAGAAATATTGAGGCATTACTAGCTGGTAAATGTAAAAAAATATATTATTGTATGTGTAGTTTACTAATAAAATACATTACTATGTACTATAATATGTATCTGACTTTTGTCAATATTATATAGACCTAAGTTTTCACATTGTAAACAACTTCATTTTTTTTAAAAAAGAACAATTTTCCATCTTTTTGCTAAAAGATGGCCCCGTGCGAGTTTCTTAAGAAAATAATAATATTTGAGTAAAATAATTGAGTTCTTTATTCTTACTACAATATTAATTGTTATTACACTTAAGTTTAGATATAATTATGTCTTGTAATAAAGTTCACATAACTTAAAGATATCAAGAACAAATTAAGGAGTAATTTGGCACAATTTAAGGCGCTTAGCACCAATTAGCAGGCTCTTCGATACTAATAATGTTTAGGTTCAGACATGTGGGTTTAATATTAATAAATATTTTAAGCTCGGTTATCAGAATACACTAAAAGGATTTTGGGTTTAAGATATCACTCAAAATAATGTTCAAATCAGCTCGTCTATTGGTGGTACCATTTGGTACATAACATTATATACCTACTATATACCTAATACAAAGTACATCAAATAAAACTTTTTTAAATTCAAATTCATTAATATAGTTATTTATTTACAATTAAAATTGAGTTCTCCATTTCTCAAGATTACAAATAACACAATGAAAATAAACTTTGAACAACGAGAAGGTAAAAAAGTTTTTCCTTTTGGAGCTTTCTTAAGTAAGTTTCAATGTTACACAAAAAAAATAACACAACTTCATTCATTGTTTTGAAGTTAACATTAGTAATGTCCCTAAAATATGCATAATTTATGAATTGGTCACCATGTCACATATCTGACAGCTGATACTGTACAATGTACAATATCATGCCTCCTACGTGAATGTGTTCGGAAATTTAATTACCATTCAGGATATAAGCGTTTCGGGAGTACATAATATTACATACAAGATACACATCATAATATTGTTATTATTAATTATATTATGCTGGTAATATTTCAAATTAGAATGTTTGTAAGCTTTAAGCAAGTAGTAGTAAGTTTTAAGCATGTACATTTTCTACTTCCTACTAATCTATACTAATATAATAAAGAGGAAAAGTTTGTTTGCATTGAATAGGCTCCAAAACTACTGGACTGATTATGATGAAATTTGGCACAGATGTAGAGTAGACGACGAGGAAGGACATAGGCTACTTTTTATCCCAGAAGAATGTACGGTGTCTGCGAGATTAACATTTACGCGCACGAAGTCGCGGGAAACGTCTAGTTACTATTATAAATGTGATTTGTGAGGATGAATGGCTGGATGGAGAGTTGTGACTCTCTCACGCAAAAATTACAAAAGGTTATTTTGTATGGTAGTAATGTAGACTCTGGATTAAAACACAGGGTATATTTTATGCTATAAAAGTACAGTGATCCCGTGGGATAATGTATTTACTCGTGCGGAAACGCATGCGGTAAAAGGTAATATTATTACCTAACGTAGAAAACGTTGAATGTATAAATGTGAAAAAAAAAACTTTGCTCATAGGATAAACAAATACTTAATGTTATATAATTCCGAAAAAAAAAATTTTTCTTTTTGAGTAGGTAATATGGTACAAACATTTTTCCCGCCTCCTCGCGTAGCTACCCCTGCGCGAAGCCCCTAACATAGCACACATAGAAAGCTATATTATACTGTGTTACATGGCACACACGAGCAGAATACACGCACACACGCAAAGAATTTGCCAAAAACGTTGCGGTATTGGACGTTAACGTAACTGGTATAAGAGGCGCATCTTCGTTTGCACAACTTAGTATGAAAAGCCGGCTCGCGCGCGGGACATGTCAGATCTGAGCTTATCAGGCTCTTGTTAGTGTTTTGCAGCTGGGGACTGCGTTACAGTGGTGAGGCCTGCAGGCCGACTCCCGTGCCATGGCGCCGGGAATAACATTTTATTTATTGGTAAGTGTTTTCTGTTTTGATCTAAGTTTTCAGTCAGGGTTTCAGGTTATTTTAGTTTTTTATAGTCCAAATATTAGAGGAAAATATAGATCTTTGCGTACGCGCAAAAGAAAATGCCGCGGGAATCGTTAGTTTTCCCGGGCTTAAAAGTAACCTATAGCCTTCCCCGTAACCCATTCTATATAATATCTCACTATACCTTTTTTTTTTCAATTCAATTGAATCAAAATCGATCCATTAGTTTCGAAATAAAAATTTCAAACAAACAAACAAAGCTTTTCTCTTTACAATGTTAATAATAATGTAGATAAATTTGAGATGAAAACTCAGTATTGAAAGAAAATTATTCTTATTTATTTTCAATTTGAATAGTTTCTTTTGAAAAAAACGTTTACAATTGAACATCAATAAAGCTATAAATCTTAACAAAGCTTGTAAGATTTTAAAAAATCCCTAAAATCGTCGATATTATATAAGAAACTTACTAACATAACTTATTATAACAATAAACTAATATTCATATAATATAATAGGTATTTAGACACTCGCTATGTATAAAAACAAAACTATGTCCTTAAGTTCTCCAATACAATGTCAACCGAACGTGATATTTTCTACAGAAGCCTTGAACTTGCCGATGACGATAGAGGAGTTTGAATATCATTTAATATAATTTTTCCATACGATTTGTAATAGGTACTTATATAAAGTATTTATTTAAGAACATACCCTAAGCATGGAGATAACAAAAATCAGTAGATACGCGAATTTTGATAGTCAGATGTGATAATTTATTCAAAAACTCAAAAATAGTCTAAAAACTTAGGCCTTTGCATCCGTTAATGGATGATTTATACAGTATTCTTCGAGCGAAGTAACTACTCATGAAATACTGTAGTGCCTGGGACAGTTGGTTTTTAAATGTCGTATGGTTGCCCAAGCACATACGGCATTCTCACAACATAGTCAGCCTAGTCCAGAGGAATGAACTAGTCAATACGTCTGGGGCCAACTATGTGCGGGTTTCCTCACGATGATTTCCTTCACCGTTAGAGCGTCCGTATAATGTACTTGAGATCTGAAAAAGTCTCATTGGTACACGCCACAACCTGGGATTCGAACCTGCACTCTCTCGAGTGCGAACCAAACGGTCTACCCACGGAGCTCTTAAAAATAGTCTAACCAGTTTAGAAAATAAATGCACTTAAGAAGTCACATTTGAATAATAACGACCATATCCATGAACAGCCTCCGTGGTCTAGCTGTGGCTAGAGCATAGGCTCTCGACTTGGAGGTCGTGGGTTTGATTCCCGTATTGGAACAACAAAAAATGGTGTTTCCAAGTTTGGTTACGATAATGCAGGCTGATCACCTGATTGTCTGACAAGAGGGATGATCCATGCGTCGGATGGGCATGTAAAAAGTCGGACCTGCACCTGATCTCTCACCAGTCGTGTCGGTTATCCGTCCCACTGGATTATGAGAGCAAAGGAAGAGAGAGTGCTCTTGTGTATTGCGCACACATTTGGGCACTATAAAATTACTCCTGCGTAACTGGCCTGGTTTCAATGAAACCGGCCACCGTCAACGAGATCGGTGTGGGGACTTATTATTATATCCACGAATCTATGGCATGTCTATTGCTGAAAATATGCTAAGCGTCATGATTTGTAACCCCACGTCAATCTGCGCGATTCAGGATTTTACTCGTATAACAAAATTTTCTCCTTCCTCCACCATTTGCATTCCGATTATTGACTTTAGTCCACCCGAAATAGAGTCAACTTTTCCGCAAAATATGACCGTAGAGGTAAACAATCGTTTTGCGGAAAAGTTAACTCTATTTTGCGTGCACTAAAGTTCATAATTGGAATTCAAATGGGCAACAGCGACAATTTTACTGCCGGTGCGCGTATGCACCAGTTACTAAAGAAAGGTTGGCTGGCAGAACATGCCTTATGCCAATTTTTTTTTATGTAATGAATCAGGAAACGAGCAGACGGATCGCCTGATGGTAAGCGTGTTGCGAGTGTCCATGGGTTGCACACTCGCAACACCAGAGGAGTTACACTTGTAACTCCTCTGGTGTTGCGACTTGGGTTCCTGGTCCTGAAAATCCCCGATCTCCCCGTGGGCATCCGGTAACCTCACTCACTCCGCGAAACACAATGCTAGCGTTATTTCACGCCACCGTGGTATTTACTCGGTCGAGCCGGCCCATTCATGCCGAAGCGTGGCTCTCCCACAGTATATTAATTTATATTACAATAAATGCTTCAGCATGAGGAAACGCTAATCTTACCTACTTCTATCATTTAACATTATGAACTATCTTGGCTATTTTCTTTCTATACTTTTGCTTTAAATATGATAATCACAATTATTTAACTTATAGGTAAAAAAGCACCAAAACGTGTTCATTCGAATAATATTTTCCTATCATTAAATTATAGACCACATAATATGTGAAGGTCGTTTCTTTCTATGATATTAGAGTCAAGGGGGCCCGGATCTTTAAGAATTTTATATCTATGCTAATATAAACAGGTAGAATTTCTTTGTAACTGGTTTCTTTTAAAACAGCTTTTGTAGTTTCATCAATTCTCTAACGATCCTTTTTAAGCTATTAATGGTTTAACAAGACATTTTTAGGACTTACATTAAATTTCATTTCAATCATACAATTTATCGTAACCATTTCCTTCAAAGCTTGGAGTCAAAAACAATATAGGGTAAAAGCCGGATACTTGCCCCACTTTTTAAAAAATCCCTGTCGTTATTAAAATTATAAAAGTAAAAATACACAAAAAAGCATGACAAAAAGTATGAAGAAAGTACCGATATCTATATAAATTTCGAGGTGTTCCCTCGATTCCTCATGGATTCCATCATCAGGTCACCACTTTTTTGAAAACGGGAATAACTTGGGATTATACCCTTTACATCAAAAAAGAATTTTGAACATCGGTCCACAGGCGGCAGAGTTATCGTTGAACATACAAATATAATATATTACACGGCTTAATAACTTGTAGAATAATAGCAAATAAAGATTTATCTATACTTCTATACTATTCTATAATATAGAGGAAAATTTAGTTTGTTCGTTTGCATTCAATAGGCTCCGAAATTACTGGACCGATTTAGATGAAATTTGGCACAGATGTAGAATAGACTACGGGGAAAGACATAGGCTACTTTTATCTCAGAAAAATGTACGGTTTCTGCTAGATTTTGCGCGCACGAAGTCGCGGGCAACATCTAGTAACATTTTTTTAAATGTTTTGTCAAGGATCCTAAGTTTTCGATTCGGTTCAAATTTAATTAGCGTTCCGTCACGAGCTCTTCCGTATCCGCGTACAAATATCATGCAAGTTGTGTCTCAATATCAAAACGACAATGGAAATTATATCATCAATATGCAACATCACTATTAGTTTATTATATTTTCCGGAAATATACAATATAGTCTTAAAACAAAAATAAAATGGTTTAGTCTAACGAAAAAAATTCCATATTCCTTGCTGCTAGCCTAGCTGTTGCCCGCGGCTCCAACCGCGTAAATACAGTATCCCTCGGGAATACTGTACTTTTTCGGGATAAAAAATATCCTATGTCCTTTCCCAGGACTCAAAGTATGTCTGTACCAA
Organism: Glaucopsyche alexis; assembly: GCA_905404095.1. NCBI lineage: Eukaryota > Metazoa > Arthropoda > Insecta > Lepidoptera > Lycaenidae > Glaucopsyche > Glaucopsyche alexis. The sequence continues at coordinate 14,593,289 of FR990052.1, read as the reverse complement.
ATTTCATCAAAATTGGTTCAGCGGTTAAAGCGTTAAGAGGTAACAGACAAATAGACACACTTTCGCATTTATAATACTACTAGCCGTTGCCCGCGGCTCCGCCCGCATAAATATAGTATCCCTCGGGAATGCTGTACTTTTTCAGGATAAAATGTAGCCTATGTTTTAATCCAGAGTCCAAACTACTTCCATACCAATTTTCATTAAAACCCGTTCAGTAGTTTTTGCGTGAAAGAGGAACAAACATCCATCCACCCATCCATACTCACAAATTTTTACATTTATAAAATATTATATAGTAGGATTATAGTAATATAGTATAGAAGTATGGATTCTTCTTACATACTCTTAGCAGAAGCTAACCTAAGTATAATTGCTGAAGAAGGAGCCTGTCATTTTTTTCGAAAAACATCCTAAGGCAACGTGGTGTTAAGCCGGTTCTCCATAAAACTATACCTGACACAATTTTAGATTACATATTATATAAGATAGAGCAGCTTTTTGGACTAAGTTTTGTGTCATCATAAATTTATTCAAGCATTTTTATGTATTCACTTAATTATCAGTGTTATTACGCTACCTAAGTAGCATGCATGTTGATGTAAGTGCAAGAATCCTTATAACAGTGTCCTTTTAAGGTGTTACGTAACTGTGGAATGTCACTTCTTATGTCGTAAAATATGTGTGCATTACTAACACGTACAGTTGGAAAAAAAGCGAGTCTATGAGTAAAATATTACCTAACAAAGAATTGAGTATTTGACATAATATTGTAATAGTTTGCATTTTAATACATTCAGAAGTAATGTAGTATTACAACTTAAAAGATAAGGAATTATGATTTTGTGAAGTTTCGAAATAAATAGTTTTTTAAATTCAAATATATTTTTTACATTTATTCTAAACAAGGTATAAAATAAATTATTTAATAATGTAAAAAAAACTTCTTATGAATAAAATGATATTCTTTTGATGTATATAGGTCATAAATAAAATTGTTTATTTTAGTTTATTCAAAGTAAGTAGTAACCAAAACAAAAGGGTTGTCGATAAAATTAAGCCTATAACTTGTTATAAAAATATCTTAATCTAGAAACGAAACACACTGTAAATATAAATAAATACTTAAAAGTGTTAAATCTGTTTCATAGACGTTTTATGCTACCTAGAGTATGAAGCCGAAAAAAGGCTAGGTGACTATTTTTTTTAATTGCATGAATGAATAGTACTCTTAAATATGAGTAACTTCTCAGAAGAAACAGTATATCAAAAATCAATATTTTCAAAGGTACAGCGATTTGTAAACAAAATTTTGCAAGTCTCGTAAAAACGCTCCATACTAAAGTCGTGACCTAGGTTAAAGTGTATGAAGTATTCCACCAAAAACATTTTCATGTAAAGTGAAGCATATGACTCGCATTGTCAAAAAGCTATCAGGTCTTATGTAAAACCAAGCTTCTGACTCTACACGCCTTATCGAGACAAACGTTACTTCATAAACTCTACTCCTTAGTCAAATTATGTGATGAGTATATTAATGAAACTAAATATTTTAGATGTAGTCATCATCCATATTTAAAAGTATTTTAGTCATATATAAGAATGCAAAAGTTCCACCAAATCCGGTTTAAAATCACATTTTTTTTCATTCAAACCTATTCATGCTAAAATCAGTGCATTCGATAGGCAAATCACGTTTTAAAAGCTCCCAATCATTTGCTACTATGTAGGTGCATATATTATAATTTATAAGTACCTAATATTCATTTTTTTTAAATAACTTAAGAGTTATTCGAAAAATTATAAAATCCGTACAAATAGTATTCAATGTTATAATTAACATAAAAACTACATAATATTAACAAATAAATAAATCTCGGACACTGACCGAAACCAGTATTGGTCGAATCCTACTCGAACTATTTTTGGTGATGACTTAAATTTTATCATAATCAGGTGTGCCACTTGAAATAGTTCTTTGTTTCTATTTGAGTCCTAGGTGTTGCGCATTCTATGTTTGATGTTTAATTACTTACTTTTTTAACCTACAAGTTAAACCAATGAACGCCTTTCTATGAATTTTAGCACGTAGATAGGTAGGAATACACTAGAAAAGGTTTAAAAGCTTGTATGTCAATAACACGAGTAACGAGAAAATCTACAAGTATCTACAATAAAATTATTAGGAAAGATTTATTTTTTAAATATAATTGTTTGTTTGCATTAAATAGGCTCTGAAACTACTAGACCGATTTTGAAAAAAAATAGGCACAGATATAGGTAAAGCAGACCATGGGCTACTTTTTTTCGCAGAAAAATGTAGCGTATCCAGGGCTTAGATCATTTAATACGGGATACGCCTTACATGAGATTTCCCCTCTGCCGAGGTATAAGATTTTTGAATCTAATGCGTTCATAAAAACTATTTGCGTAATCGATTTTAACCATTATGTGATATATATCTGTATTATCTATGATTATGTGCATCGGTATAGCATCGAAAGGACGTCCGAAATGCTCCGCTAAAAATGCCGATTTGTGCTCTTATGTCCTGTAAAAACAAGTCCAACACGTCGAATCTTAAAAAAGATGGAATGACCTTTCATTTGTGAGTATTTTTTAATTTAATTATTGTATATTTCTATTTAAATGTAATTTCGTAAAAATTGACGATGTATTGAATAGCGGTGTAAACGAGACAAAAAATCGGAGAACATTCGATGATGACGTAGGCGCACTCCCCACGAGACTATTGTTGTTAGATATAGAATTTTAGTCTTTATTTCCTATACAATAGATTCGAATTTTATTATGGCACTTAATTCTCGAAACATGGCGGAATTTTTTTATTACTTTTTGAGTGACGTGACAATCACTAGAATAACGATGTCGATAAAAAATATTTTTTTTCTTGGTATACTAATTTTATATTTTGTGATGTAAAAATATTGGATTGATTTTACACTTTATACGACAGATCAAGCAAGAAGTATAAAGTATGCATGTATGTACGTGATGTTTATTATTTACCCTACCGCAACTTTGAAACTTGAAAGGCTGAACAGTTTATTTGGATGTTTGAAATATGGACTATCGTTATAAAATCAAGATGGGTATCGTTATAAAATCAAGATGTTCCCAGCCAGAGGGACACAAGTTATTAGTTTTCCTTTTTTGAAGCGCAAGTCATTTTTAGGGTTCCTTGGGTTTACTTGAGGAACCCTTATAGTTTCGCTCTGTCCGTCTGTCTGTCCGCGTTTCTACCGTTAGCCTAATTATGAATATAAATGGATGAAATTTGGTACAGTCATAGATCACAGATTAGTATTATGTAGCTAGATCATAGATTGTGTATAGATCTCGGATTTGGCATCATAAAATAATAATAATTTTAGTACCTGGGCGACTATTTATTGTAATATGGTGGTGTTTAGGTGATAATCTACATAAACAGTAAACTTAAAAAGTAAAATGTGAACTGACAATTATTATTATTTACAATAGATTTCTGTGTAGATCAGGTGTTTGATCTGAAACATTAACTACATTTTTTTTAAACTTGTCTAAAAACTATAAAAAATAAAAAAATATAATAATATAATTATATACTTGAACATATAAAAAAACAAAAGTAAGGCACTGAGCAGGTTTCGAACCCGTAACACTCGTTTCTTGCCATGCGCGTCTTAACCCGCTGGACCAAACGGACAGTGGCCGGCAGGACGAAATTAGCGACCATATTCTGCGTGGAAAGAAAAACGCATTAAAACACGAACACGCATTTTCCCAAACATAAGACTAATCTAGATCGATTGTGTACCCCCGAAAACCCCCATATACCAAATTTCAGCGAAATCGTTGAGCCGTTTCCAAGTATAAGATATTCTAGGTGTGGCTCTCCATGCATGTGAAGTGGGGATGATTTTTTTTCTTTCTATCCCATCATGTGGGGTATCGTTTAATAGGTATTTTAAAATAAAGGCAAGGTTTCATACATATTTTTTTTATAAAGTCAACCATTTCGAGTAATCGGCCTCCAAAGTGATTTATAAGTTGGTCTTCCCTAGCATTTCTAAACTATAAGACTTAGAAACTTACAATTTTCTATGCTGATAGATTATTATGCTAATAACTCTTTAGGAAAATTATTTTGAACCAAATCAGACAGTAACTTTTGAAGTACTTAATTTGAAAAAATATTACATGTTTATAGTTACGGAACCCTCCTTAGACGTGTCCTGATATATTCTTGGTTAGATTAGGTCATTCTTTGCTTTGATGTTTGCAAAAAAGGAGAGTTGTATGTTTAGTGTTCATAATAATATCTACGTATGTGTTATGTATTAGCGTATGTGAGTATGTGCGTATGTGCATTCTATAGTCACGTAGAAGCTATGGCGGTTTTAAAAAGCTTCACATACATAAGTGGTAGGTAAATACACCCTATAGGTACGCGTTAAGTTTGCAGTGAGTCATCAGTGCAAATGTCTTTAGAAAGCAATGACGCTTAGCTCGTGTTCACGTTTGACAATAAAGGTAAGCCAGTTTAACATCGTCAAATTGTACTGACGACTCACTGCAAACTTAACGTGAATAGACTGTATTTACTACTTACGTACCTATGTGAAGTTTTTTATTGCTGCCATAACTTTTACGTATAATATAATATATTAATATGTATATCGGAATTATTCGGAATGGTTTTATTTCAACAAAATACATTATTTTCAAATAACGAAGATGTGACCAATACAAATTCATATCGACAATATATCGATATAATTTGTATTGGTAACATCACTTAGCATGCCAGTGTATTAGTACGTACGCTACACTGTTATATTAGCGCGAGTCTTATTTGTGTGAAATAAATAAGCTAGTGTTGCAGTTTTATAAATGTGTGAGTTTGTAACGATTACAATATTTTTGTGAATGTGTGATTTTGTTTTCATTGTGGGAGTTACCCTCCCCGCACCAAAATCGGCAGAAAGTTTTGTTTGAAAATTTCCCCGCGTGCCTGATCCTGTATTAAATGATCTAAGATCCAGGGAGATTTTATTTTGCGAAGTCGCGGGAAATTACTAATGCTATATTAAAATGTCTTCAAACAGTCATGGATTTACCATGCATGATTGGGAAAATTGAAAATCGAAACATGTTTAAAAGATATTGCTTTTTGAATGTAATATTCGCTTCACGTTGAAAATATTTATAATTATCATTTTATTTTCGTTTTTGTGAAATAACACGTATTATTGTTTTAAATTATAATATAAGCTTAAGTTAAATTATGAACTACACAACGTTCTCTACATAAAGCAGTAATATACCTAACCCAAATGATTAAAAAAATAATCGTATTAGCTAAAAACGTAACATCGATAGCAAACAAGCTTTTTATTACACTAACATTATTTCACACGACATAAGTTGTTGACCACAAATTCGAAAAGTAAAAGACTATACAAGCTTTTTTAATGTTATATAATTATATTACTTCAAAACAAGTGAAACTAAATAAATTTTTTCGATAGCCATTTTTTTTTTAACTTTAAGGTTTACTAAAACCTAACAACTAATAATGTTAAATTTTCAACTAATTTTAGTTGAAAATTTAACATTATTTTATGTTTGGAAAGTCCATTTAGGTACATAAATTTTTTTTTCTACCCTACCTATAACCCAACATAATAATAATATATCTATGGACGATTCACACCACGTCAATCTGATCCCGTGGTAAGTTCTCGAAGAACTTGTGTTACGGGTACCAGACAACGGAAATATATATAATACTTTTATACTATACACGTATTTAAGATTTTTATTATATTATACATATATTTAATACACATCCATGACCCAGGAACACAGAAAAACTTTTTGTTTCTTCGGCGGTATTTGAACCCGCGACCCTCGGCTTGAGCACCAACACGCTCAACCAACTGAGTCACAGAGGTCGTCAATAACTCTAATACCCCATAACATAATTATTGCGTTCTATTTATCCCAAATCTTTATGAATTTTCATCATAAGAAATAATTGTCTACCAAACTACTTACGTTCTTGGGTATTGCAAAATATGCATAGGTAATATAGAGAAGTTTCTAAACGGTTTTCCCTTTTCATATACCTACAATCTTAGATCAGACCTACAATACATATTTTTTCTATTACTAATAGTTTAAAAATGTCACTATGGTCAAGGTCAAAGTGAAGTAAGTTGTGTTTAAACGCTTATTAGATTTGATTTATACCGACGTAGTATCAGATAATATGTATATCAAATTGCTATAATATGTAAAATTTATTTTTAAAACATAATATTAATATTAATTGATATTTTTTAAAATAACACTGTCATTTGCTGATATTTTATTTAACATCATTCTATAAATTTACGTTTATTCGTCGTTGGCCGTTTCCTATAACGTTTTTCAATAACAAGTACCTACCAGCTTCACATAGCCGTATTTCAAAATAATTGTGTTTTTTGCAGCTACGCTAGTAAAGTTATTAAATAATTTTATATTAGGTATATTATTTGCTGTAGCCCAAAATATGCCCAATTAACTTTACCTGCTTCATTGGACGAAAACGTGGTGCATTCAGGTGAAAAGAATAGCAATAATAATAATAATTATTATTATTGTAGGTAAAAATTTACTTAATATACATAAATATTGTCGATAGATATAAATCCTATGCTAATATAATAATGTACCTACTTAGTATCTTACTCAAAATATTGCCATTTTTGGATTTCAAAGCTTGATTTTAATTTCAAGAGTTGAATGACCCCTCTGTCTATTGCTTTTTAAGTGGCGTCTGTTACACTTTTGGCAATATTTAGATCAAACAGGTTACTAAACTACATATTTATGTATTTGGATCTCCAATAGAAGCTTTAACATACAGTAAAATATTGTAGCGCTTTTCATACACGAAAAATTGAGTTTCATAGAGTAAAAGCATAAAAATGTTAAATTAAACATTAATTTGTTTAAATTAAGTTTTAAAATCGTTATACCTATTATGAAATATTAATAAATTTCGCGTAGTTTTTACCTTAGTGCCTTACCACACGTGCCACAACTACTTCTTGGCTATGTGACGTTGCGTTGCGGTATCGATAAAATGTCGATATGTGTTATGAATTACCGGGATAAATACTCGGTGTCGCATCAGTGTTGTAGCTTCAATTCAAATAGGGGATCGGACAACATCTGAAATATTTAGTTTCATTAATATATTCAGAAATATTGAGTCATTACTAGCTGGTAAATGTAAAAAATATATTATTTTATGTGCAGTTTACTAATTAAATACATTTAAAAAGTACAAAAAAACATACATTATTATAAGTATGAACTTAAACGCACAAATATCGGAGATATTTACAAATATGTGCCTGCGGCCGTATACTTAATACCTACTTAATACACTTTAATCCAATAGTGACGTCATTTGTATGTCGATTTTAGTATGGAGCGTTTTTACGAGACTTGCGAAATTTTATATACAAATCGCTGTACCTTTGAAAATACTGACTTTTGATATACGGTTTCTTCTGAGAAGTTACTCATATTTAAGAGTACTATTCATTCATGTAATAAAAAAAATCAGTCCGCTTGCCTATTGTTAATGTAAAATCAACAACGTGATTCAAAATCAAAAGCTATTAATTTTTATTACCACATATTTTGTGGTGATGTTTAAACTTTTTGATCCTTTAGTATCAAATTTTATTGTATTTTTCTTAAAATTATGTTAAGATAACAAAATTATTCAACAGACACAATTATAACACTATAAAAATTATGTTTATTAGCAGAATTATAATTTTATATAATGTTGAATTGAAAATTAATTTGTTTGGTAGCTTATAATGTAGGCAGCTTAGCTCCGATTTCTGTAAACGCGCTTATCGCTAAACTCGGATTTGATCTCTCTCTCATTCAATGCTAGAACGGGATAGACAGATCTTAAACAGAAGGTAAGCGTTAAATATCGTTTTAATACGTTAGTAAAATTGGAGCTTAGTCAGTTTTAGTCGATAGTGCATAAGTTGTGATTGCTAAAACTTAAAAGTAATCGCTTAAGGTAAAAAGTTAAAGCATTTAATTTTCAATAATTCTTCAATATTCACTATGCATTGCTGACGGTAAAACGAGTAGGTTATTAACTCATATTGAACCAAATGAGCAACAAAACACAGTTAATCTCGATTGTTTCACTTATTGGAACTTACGGTTTGCAAATAGCCTACACTCTACAGAATTATGTAAAAACAACAAACAAAAGATATCCGTTAAAGATCAATGAAGACTTTACTTTGTCGCATTGTTGTTACTGGTAAAAATGACTCAAGAGACAGCATATATTAATAATAATAACTCCCCACACCGATCTCGGTGACGGTGGCCGGTTTCATTGAAACCAGGCCAAGTACGCAGGAGTAATTTTGTAGTGCCCAAGTGGGTGCGCAGTACACAAGAGCACTCTCTCTTCCTTTACTCTCATAATCCAGTGGGACGGATAACCGACACGACTGACGAGAGATCATGCGCAGGATATATTATATCCTGAGTAAGAGAAGAGTTTGACCGTTACCTCCTTATTAATAAAAATATTTACACCATGGATAAGTAAATCCAAATCGATCTCTTTGTCTATTAAGTGACTGTTCCAAACTATCTGACAGAGACAGCCATGTTGGATTAGCTAATCCGTGGTGTAAATAATTTTATTAATAAGGGAGATGTATAAAATGACATTTATTATCCTACTACTAAAATAAATGTGAAGGTTTGTGAGGATGGATGGATGCGTTTTTGCGTAAAAGAGTCACAAACAATATCCATCCGAATGTTTGTGACTCTTTCACGCAAAAAAATCTTTTTTTTTCTTCTTTTAATGAAATATGGGGGCAAACGAGCAAACGGGTCACCTGATGGAAAGCAACTTCCGTCGCCCATGGACACTCGCAACATCAGAAGAGCTGCAAGTGCGTTGCCGGCCTTTTAAGAGGGAATAGGGCAATAGGGGAGGGTAGGGAAGGGAATAGGGTAGGGGATTGGGCCTCCGGTAAACTCACTCACTCGGCGAAACACAGCGCAAACGCTGTTTCACGCCGGTTTTCTGTGAGCCCGTGGTATTTCTCCGGTCAAGCCGGCCCATTCGTGCCGAAGCATGGCTCTACCACGAACGGATTTTGATGTGGTAATAGAGGTCCTGACTGTCAAGAAGGATTATGTTTTTAGGCTCTCTTTTTGTCCCGAACAAGTACATTATTTCCATGGGATACTGTTTTTACGCGGGCGCAGCTGCAGGCAAAAGCTAAGATGTGTAACAGTCAACTTGAAAACTAGTAACAGGACATTGACCTATTGTCATAGGGTTGCCAATTGCCTAAAGTTGCTTCTAAAATTTTGCATGTGTCAATCTCCATTTACTCATGGTTCTGGTAGCGGTTGGCAGCCCCGACTGGGCAGTACATGGCATAAGCACATTATTAACCATCTTATTGTCTTGTCAATCACATTTATATCAGTGTTCGAAATTAGCAAGCTGAACTTGACAATGGATACCTAGCTATGCTAATATCTAATAATATATTTTGAACTTCCAATTAAGCATAACCTTACAGTGGCGTGGGGATCCTATAACTCCGTATTTATCGGCTTCACTTAGGGGCCGTCCATTAATCACGTGATGTTTTTAATTACTTTTTAGACCCTTCCCCTCCCCCTGGTGATACATGGTGAGGTTTTATACAACCCCCCCCCTCCCCTACCTAAGATGTGATCTTAGGTGTATTTTTTTGTACATAGTAAGCAGGTCATGTTTGAAGAAAAACTTTAACTTAAAAAAAAATAATCGAATAATTTAAGCAATTAAAAACTATACGAGTCATTTGTCTTGTAAGTATTTAAACAACATTACGAATCTACAATCGATAAGAATTTCGATATGCATAGACTAGATTCAAAAATTAATACACGTGATGTCTCCTTAAACCCCCTCCTCCCCATGTGATACTTGGTACGTACGTACGTACGTTTGTACGACCCCTTACTACTTACCTTTTGAAGATACTCATCTAAATTCCTACCTATTATACAGGCTAGGGCTTCCCATGAAGGAGAACCGGCCTTCGCTACTGTAACCTTAATATCAGTGGTGGATTTACACTGTGGGCAGTCGGGGCTAGTGCCCAGGGCGGCAAATTTTGTAGGGCGGCAAATTTTGGAAAGTGACAGAAATAACTATAACCAAATGTGACACATGTTAAATACTGGTACAGGGATACTAAAAAGCGTCACATTGGTCAAAAAGTCGAAATTTTGCGTGACGTAATATGTGGATGGCCCCTAGTTAGAATAACTATAGTTGATTGTAGATGTTTTGATGAATTCGTAAGAAATAAGACAAAAACTACAATTTTTAGTAAAATTACACTGATAGGGCGGCATTTCCTTAAGTGCCCAGGGCGGCACTAATATTAAATCCGGCCCTGCTTAATATAATTATTTTGAACAAATTACCATAGGGTTGGCAGTTGGCATTAGTAAAAGTTTTATCAATGCACAGCTGCGGCAGGGACAGGGAGTGTTTTACGTATTTTAAGCTATAAGCTCGGGCTAATAGGACCCAATAAACCTTTAGTTATAGACCCAGAGGGCTTACTACTTTTTGTTGTAAACTTTTGCATTGTAATTTTGAAAATCTGTAATCTACACAATGTTGTCGTCGTCGTCTAAGACAAGATTTCAGCTAAGATAAATATTTTCTGTTATTTTAGCAGTAGTTTTAACTTATCTGTTTGTAGCTATCTTTAGTAACGATTTTTCCCGAAAATTTCTGTTCTACAAATACATACATATTATAGTGCATCTGTTATGGATTATTATTCATTATACGTGAATGTCTCTTGAAACGTCTCTCTATAGGCCATCTTTTTATCGATTTCTGTGGCGGTTTTGTAAGATGACCTCAAAATTGACTCTTACATAAGTATTATAACATTTGTAGATTAAAAAATCGAATTACATAACCCATTGTGTTGACAAGGCCTTAACAATATATAATGTAGTTTGTATAAATAAACTACTATGTAGTTTATGTATTTTCTGCTTGTAGGAGACCTAGCATATTGTTGATAATTTAAGATTTTATATGGCTAAATGGTGAGCTCCGTAGCCTAGTGGGTAGACCATTTGGTTCGCACTCGAGAGAGTGCAGGTTCGAATCCCAGGTTATGGCGTGTACCATGAGACTTTTTCAGATCTCAAGTACATTATACGGACGTTCTAACGGTGAAGGAAAACATCGTGAGGAAACCCGCACATAGTTGGCCCCAGACGTATTGACCAGTTCATTCCTCTGGACTAGGCTGACTGTGTTGTGAGAATGCCGTATGTGCTTGGGCAACTATACGATATTTAAAAACCAACTGTCCCAGGCACTACAGTATTTCAAGAGTGGTTACTTCGCTCGGAGAATAATACTGTATAAATCATTCATTAACGGATGCAAAGGCCTAAGTTTTTTTTTATATGGCTAATACGGTTACATCATCGATAGTTTTAAAATGCTTCAAGACCATTGACACCCTGGGAGTTATGTATTATAGAATATTCTTTGTTCTATTTATTAAACCTAAAACCATGCTGTACCTAGTGGAGGTAGCACTAAAGGAAGCTTTTACTCTCAATTGCTCTATAACTGTGTTATTTTCAAAACAACTTTAAACATATTAGGTATTTGAAGTAAAATAATTTTTTCGTGAAGGATATTGCAGAATAAATAAAAAATGCGAAAAATATTACATGTCCTACCTACGCCTACAAGTATCAAAATTCTTTAGTCACACTAATACGTAGACGTATGAGTCATGATTATTTTTAAATATCTTTTAAAAACACATTATGAATTCCATAGATCGTGTGTATTATGTCTAGTGAATGGTTTAAAGGTTGAGGATGGCGCTAGATCAACTCTGACAGTTCAAGATGATAGGCACATGACTCGACATGACGTAATATTATGTAGCCAATTTGGCCTTTATACAGCCTTTACGGATCCACGGGCTTAAGCAAAATTAGTTTTTTGAATTGCCATTTACATAAAGTCACAGACTGTTCAATAATTTTAAAGTCATTTTGTAACTCGATGTATGTTATTGATGTAGACCTATTCTTGTTATTGCTTCATGGGTTTTGGTCTAAAGGAGGAAAAGCCTGAGGCATAAACTTTCACACTCCCGCATACACTGAACACTCCCACATTTATTGAGTTGTCACAACGCGGAGCTACATAAAACTTATTATATTATGTCACCGTAAAATTGTAAAAACCGTTAGATTGTAATAAAACTAGTGAAATTGTAAAATGTTGATAGACTTCCGACGCGAATATGCTGCCTATAATTTAACACATTATTTTTCGTTGGATTATAAATATATAGTCTTAATATTTCGACATATTTTTACAATCTCGTTAGATATTTTACAATCTAACGATTTTTACAATTTTACGGTGACATATACGCCACTGGCTGTGTATTCGAATCCCACCGAGGAACACTGTGATAAGTAATGACGATGATTGAGAATGAATAACAATGTAATTAATAACGAAAATTAAAAACTGCAAATATGAAAAATAAGTGTGAAATCGGAATAGCTTTAAGTTCTTAAATTTGTAACAATGTTTATCTAGAATCTATTTAGTTTAACCATATTACCGTGGAACAATATCGTGATTGCGTCCCTTGTGCAATTCGCGAATCTTGTCCTCTCTCACGCCGCCATTGTTTGACCGTTATGAAATTTGGCGAAGTTGTTAAACTCATTAGCTTAATCACTTAATGCTGAGTAATTAATGTTTACTAATCGGTTATTAAGTTACGCGTAAGCCGCTTATGGACATATTAATTGAGCATAATACGAGAGATATACATACCGACATGTTACGAATTACAGTAGCTTAGCTAGTTACGGTGTCTCAGAACATACCTACCATATTATTGTCTCTAGTTTATGTTTGATGTCATGCGATAGGGAAAACTAGTCTTGAACATAAATCTTTCATAAAATTTAAAGTCTAATTAAGTTTAATAATTTGCGTAAGTAAAAAGTAGTTAAAATAGTTAAAAGTCAAGGTGAAACATAAAAATAAAGCTAACGTACGTGTATAAAAATATAATTAATTGTAAAATCAATTTGACATCGCCAAATGCCGCTTATTAAAGAAACGTGGGTTGATTTCATGCTGTGAGATTCAAAAATCTTGTTCTGCCGGTGTCGAGTTGAAAAATCCGATACTTCACAATAGATGGGCATGATAATCGTTACTACAAAGTGTCAGATTCTCACAGTTGTTCCTGGGTCTCACATTATGCCCTACAGCAGGTCGTTCGTCTTAACGGACTACGAAATTGAATAACAATGAAGGATGCATTAATGCATTTGGTACGTAGGTTTTACAATCTATACGAAGATTCCTGTATATGTTGACTTGTTGCTGGTTGTTGAAAACAGCCGGAAGCCAGCTATTCGATTTTTATAAGATCAATGAAAAGTAAAAGTTAGCTGATGTAAACTATTAATTTTTTTTTTTTTACTATAAGCAGCCCCGGATCTATGGGGGGCAATTGGGGGCACTTGCCCCGGGCGGCAGTTTCATGGGGGCGCCAGATCAGCCAAATCCTTGAGACAAGAATTCGAAATATCGAACAAATATCAAATATGAAGCCTCTTTTCCTATAACTAGTTTTTGAACGCATACTAAGTGATTTATGAACGCATCATAACAGATCAAGGAAATTTATTTTTGAATGCGTGCGTAGTTTGCGTAGGTTTCGCCATACCAAGTTTTGCCCCGGTTCAAAAAAGTCGTAGATCCGCCACTGACTATTAGATACATTGCAAATCAATTTCAATTAAAATCCCCAAAAAAAATCTTATTTTTTTTTAATCCGATTTAAAAATAATATGTTCGCGTATTAGGATTCTCAATTTAATGTCAATCGATCTTACAACAAAGGCGAGTCTCGGACGCAGTTAACTAGTTTCGCTTGACCTTTAGTGTTAGGAAATATTAATTTGTTTAAATCATTAAATGCCGTCTTATTTTTTCCTACACATTCCAGTGCTGTGATGCTCGGCGTCTGTGGTGACTGGTGATATCATATTGTGGTAGTCGTGTTTGCGTATCGTACGGCCTTCGAATGGAGTTGCATTAGTCTAAGTTTGAACAAAATTTTGGCACTTGAGAAAAGCATGACCAATATTTATTTATTTAATCACATTGATATGGACATCCTTGAGAGTTGTGTCCGTTTAAATTTATTTATAGAAATAATTACAGATGACTCTCGTTAATTCGAAACTTGGGGGACTCTTAAAATATTACGAATTATCGAGAGTTCTAAATCAAATGATTCGAAAACGAAAAAAATGGTTTGAAACTAAATAAACCAAAGCATGCCCATGATTTTGTTAAATTACAAAGAAATTCTCTAGGGAACTAGTGCTAAGTTTGTTTTACAGAGAGGTTCGAATTAACGCAGGTTGGAATTAACGAGAGTCAGATGTTATTAAATTATTAAGGATTTTCACAAACAACTAAAGTATTTTAAGAACTCGTTTACTCCTTATCTGTTAAATTTGTCATGGTAGTGATGTATTGCTGTGAATTAAAATACTTAATTGGACTAGGAAAACAAACATTTGAAAGGTTCATCATGTAAAGAACAGTAACATTTATCATTTTATTTAAACGTATTTACAACACCAAATTCTAGAATTTTCGAAGTAAATTATGAAAATAAATTAAGAGAATTTATTTTCTTAATTTACTTCGAAAATTCAGTAACAACTTCAAATATTTATCACAAACTATACCTACGAATAAGACGAATAAACTTCTAAATCACTATATCAATCATTTTGTTTCAATTATACACGACAATGGATTGAATAAGCTATTTAAATAGACAAAGACAAAACGGTCCAATGCCCTCTATTCTCTATCATTAGATTTCCTGCATAATCGTTTGTTATGTAATCTTTGATAAGCTTAGAGTTAATGTAAAGCCACCACAAAAGATTAGTTTAATACGATTAGATACGATTAGATACAATTTTTAACCAATATTTACCTACACTTCGATTATCCCATTCAGTTGACTTTACCTTAAAGATGTCCTACTTTTATTGGAAGAATATGCTCTATATTAGTTATAATGAGAAACCGAGTGAGATAGAATTAGATAGATCCGAACGAAAACGAAAAAACCTAGGAAGTCTTAATTTAAAAATATTCAACGTAAAACGAGGTAAATAGTAATATGAACAAAAAGAGCTGCTGCAGTTTAACCTCGGAAACAAGGAGACGTGTCAACACAGCTACTTACAAAATCCTCGGCATTGCCAACGCGTGTTTGTTATGAGTTATGACTTATGATAACACATATTACTGCTACTAGTCATAAATTATTGAAGTGAAAACTGCTTTAGCGGCGTTGTGCACTTTTGTTAGGATGGATAAAAATGTTAAACTCACGTCAGGACACATGACCAGCAGTGTTATTCTCTAAGAACATTTTCATATACCTCGACAGCTGAATCCGCGGTGAGTGTCAAATATCATATTATATGAACTTGACACTCACCGCGGATTCAGCTGTCGAGATTTGAAAATGTTCTTAGAGAATAGCCAGGCTGATTGAAAATTCTTAAGATGGAGGAAGAGTATAAGACCGCCGGCGTGGCGTAAGGGAGGAAGTAATATCCCCCTCTCTTTCTACCGCGCGGCGAAAATGTATTTTCACTTCTGCCGGCACTACCGTTGTTTTTTATTAGACAAAACCGAGTTCCGTATACTGCAAGTAACCTTTATAGTTTTGCTGTGTCCGTCCGTCTATCCGTCTGTCTGTCTAGCTCTGCTAACTTCTGTTATTATTAAATGAAATTTAACACAGTTATAGATTGCGTGTAGACTTTGTTTTCGGCAGCATAAAATGATGTAAAAAATATTTTAGGGAAAACTGGAGATGTTTTTTTTTTCATTATACCCTATTGTAGTTTATACAAATAGGTAGGTACCTACTTTCGAAAAGGTATTTTTAAAGGTCAAATTTCATGCATGACGTTTTTATAATGTAAGGCATTTTCGAACAATCGACCTCCAAAGTGGTTTACAAGTTGTTCCGCCCCTGGTATTTTTAAATTATATAAGGTAGAAACTTGTAACTTATATGCTGATAGATCATGCTTAATATTCTTTAGGAAAATTATTTTGAAAGAAATTAGGCAATAACCTTTAAAGTGATTTTAAAAAATTCTATTGTGCGTTGTTAGTTACGGAACCCTCCTTAGACATCTTCTGACATAGTCATGGTTATTATTCAGATAAGTGTATGGGAGACATATTGGCTACTAAAGTATTGATATATATATTTTTTGCCTGGCAGCCAAAGGGTTTTTTTTAACTGAGGCCATATTATATTGTGTAACACAAGAAGTTTTAATAGTACGGTCTATATTTTTAACTTGTTGTACAAAATTTAGACAGACTATATGGCGTTTTACCTACAGGTGATTAGAATACAAATATAGTTTTTGTTTATTACTATGCGATGTTATTCATGAGGATATTGTTGAATAAAAATTCGTCTTCCGTACAATACTAGTATTTGTATGCCAAACTAATTTAGTTGATCGGTTCAAATGAAAAGTGTAAGGTCAACTTGACCTTATCGTTCGCTTCAATTTATCAAGATTGTTCTTTCAAAAAATAAATTGCATTTTCAAAACATTAGTCAAGCTAGACGCAAAGTTTTCTGTCGAAGATTGTTTTCATTAATTTATTTAAAAAAATATATTAATTAATTTAATTTTAATTAGCAATTTAAAATGTTAATATCTATTAACATTTTTACAAGCTTTGCTATTTAATATTATGTTTTAATTAATTTACAAGCACTTTATTATTTATAAATATTAACAAGATTTATTTATTTGTATTATGGGTCGCCCTGTAGTTGAAATTCGCCCATAATTCAGATTATAATTTTTATGTTTTAGGTGCATCTTACCTACATTTAATAAATAAAAATGTTAATGTTCTCTATAGAATGTTAAAGACAGATTGACAATACGTCTGGGGGGGGGGGCAACCGTGTGCGGGTTTCCTCACGATGTTTTCCTTCACCGTTAGAGCGTCCGTTTAATGTACTTG